>CM046348.1:14687882-15315085 GCA_025403435.1 Artocarpus heterophyllus | reverse complement strand
AACGATTTATCATTTTGCTCATTAAACGACAACAGGAAATTCGTATACAAGAAACACGTGTCGTTCAAAAAAAGAACCAATGCGGTATTATTATACAAGCTCCCAAACATACCATAAAAACTTCAAGGCGAGTGAAATGAAAACATTTAAACGAGAAAATGATTAATCATTTTTCTCGTTAAACGAAATTCATATACCAGAACCACGTGTTGTTCAAACAGAAAAAAAGAAAAAAGAACCACCTGTCGTTCGTCGTTTTTCAGACAATATCGAAAAATTGTAAAATAACCAGTGATTTATTGTAGTAAACGACAATAAACGTTACATGAAAAACGATATGTCATTACTTTCAAAGAAAACGATATGTCATTTCTTCACCTTGAAATACAAAAACGGAAAGCTAAAGACAACGTCAACAACGTCATGCCGTATAATAATTTGAACAACAGCAGTTATCAGTCGCCAAAAAACATGTCGTTCTCATACTTAAAGGGGACACAAATAAGTTTGAATTAAAAAAAAAAGGACACTGCCAACAACACGCAGGATTGGGTAGTAAGGAACTTGTTCTCCTTTTAAGAAGGTCTCAAGTTGAGTTTGTACCTCTAGTGGTTGGTTTAGATATCGGATGATTTATTTAAAAAAGAAAAAGAAAAAGACACTAATTAGACGACCACTTTAAATAATAATAATAAACAAATAAAATAAAAGATGACTAAAACCACACTCTTTAATCTTGCACGACCGCAAAATTCCACAGCAAACTAATTTTGTTAAAACGACATGTTGTTTGCTGATTGAACAATAGGAATTTTGTGCATAAACATGTCGTTTTTGTGCAATAAACAACATGTCGTGAATAGGTAAAGCGATGAGTGGCAATTTTTTATTTACATTTATTTTAGGGTAGAAATACCGATGTTTATTTTCCCCTAAAAAAAGGTATATATTCGATGGGAACCTTGATCTTTAAGATATTTCCTATTTCTGTTATTGCTTGATCAAAATAAAAATAAAATATCACTTGGAAGACTCCAGAATGTCAAAACTTTCAACTGCCTATCCTTTTAATTTACAAAAAAAAGTCTTCTGTTATTTGTAATATTTCCCTAATGGCGGTGGGAATTAAAAAATGTTCCTTGTCGCTTTCCCTTTGATGTTGGCAGCCTTACAAGTCCACCTACATTACCCTTGAACCGCCATGAATATTCCTTGAACATAATTTCATGACGCAAAATAAACAAATAAAGAAATAAAAAGAAAGAAACTCTTTTTCATCATTCCTCATATATTTAAAAAAACTCCTTATATGCCATTTTTTGGTGAATTCCTTATATCCTTTTTATTCCACCAATATGTGCACTTCTACCTTTTTTTCCTTTCCTAAAAAAATATAAAAAAAAATAATAGAGAGAAAGAGGGGTTTTTTTTTTAATTTAGTAAGAAACGTCTTAAAAATATATTAAAAAAGCAATAATAGAAAGAAAGAGAGTTTTTTTTTTTTAATTTAAGGGTGTTTGGTAGTGGTAAAAACTATTTAATTTTCATCACAATCTCAGTTATAAACAGTATAAAATTTCATATGTTATAATAATAATAATAAAATATACTATAATATAAAACTCTCTCATGCTACAACAAAAATAATTTTCACCGTTAATTTTCACTGGCCTTCCAAACACCTTATTAGCAAGAAACGTTCCCACATCATTCATTCTTGCATGAGAAGGAACGAGTCGGCGCAGAGGAGGGAGAGGCAGAGGGAAAGAGAGTGGTGAGGCGAGGTGAGCCCAACCCCTGCAAGAGAACATGACCACCGTGTTGCCGCCGGCGCAGGGCTGCCGCCTCGCCTTCGATCCGCTTATTCCGTTGGCCGCGCCTGCCGTTTTCTCCGCTTTTCGGTACGCGTCTCTGTCTTTCTCCTTCTAGGTTTTCGCAGTTTCCAGAAAGTGCCGGAGAAGAGAAGAACAAACTAAGGAGAAAGATTTATTTGTTTGAGTGAAATCCAATAACGGAATTAAAATGATAATAATATCTCCTATGATTCTTTTAAGAGAATTTCAAAATGAAAATTTTTGGTGTGTGTTTGGGAGAGAGTAATGAGGGTAGAAGTGTTTGTTTTTTTTTTTATAAAATTTGTAAATTTGATATCTTATTTCGTTATAATTTTATTTAGTTCTATGAAATTTTATCCCAATACGGTTAGTTATTTGTATATGGCTCTTTTGACTGGAAATTCAATAGTTTTGTTTTTCCCAATACGGTTCATATGATTGAACAGAATTTCAAATTTGCTTGTATTTTCATGAGAGAAATAGAAAAACGAGTGTATTTTGGCATATAATTGAATAATGTTTATGATATGATAGAAGCTTATTCTTCTATGAGTTGCAAATTGTACAGCAAAAGGAATCCCTGTAATTTCAAATTTATATGTAGCTCCTTGTTGCCAAACGGTCACAGTGGTAGACTAAGCTTATGCTGTCATTTGTTTAACCTGGGTGGCTGCAATAAACCCATGCTCGGTACTAGGATTTTCTTTTCTTTTTTTTTTATTCCCCTCATTCTATGATTCTAGAGTGGTTTAAAGGATTGTTTGTTATTATTTTGGAAATAAAAAATTCTTTATCAAAAATTTTCTGGTAAAAAAGTTAGTCTAGTGAATATCATATACACAGAGAATGAGACACATAAAGATCCACCTTGTTTTCAAGAGACATGATTTCTGTAGTATTCTGCACAAAATTGAAAGTAGTTTTCGGGTGTGGGTTTCTTGGAGAACAGAATGCTAAAATTATGGCTCTTGACTCTTCTAACGCTAGAAACATGTCCTTGATATAATAGCAAATAACTAGTAAAATGGAGTTGTGAAGTTATAATCCAAGTATTGAAACAAGAAAAGATTGTTTCTAGCTTTATAGATTCATATCATTGATGGGACCGAATGGTTTTATGCACTACCTCTGCTACTATATAAGGTCTATCTTTAATATGACTATAATTCCTATGAAAGGATTCGAGCAGCATTTTATTGATAAACTCTACTTATTAGTCATATATTAAGTTCTGTTAATTTGATGTTTAAGCAGGAATGTACGTGTAATACGAGGAAGAAAGAGAGACAATAAGACCTCAAGGGTTGCATTTGGCTGTAACTGGGATGCCGTGCCTGTATTATCAAGTAGCTGGAGTTCACAAGGACGTCATCAGGAGCTGCATTCTGTTTCCTTTAGGGGTATGAAAAATTTCTTTTCAAGCATGATGATACGTAAAATAATTTTGAACTTAATCTGGTGTTCTCTTATAATTGCCTGGTATGCGAAGTAGAATTGATATTTTGAGAAACTGGAGATTGTCTTTGAGACAATCTATTACTCGTTATTCTTCTCCCATGTTGTGTCTACTGCGTGGGTGTTACTCTCTAAGAGAAGTTTGTGTTACATGCACCTTAGTTCTCTTACCATTTGGATTCTCTTATATTTGTTGCATTCACCCTTCATTAGCATCATTTGTTGCAAGTCTTTTCCTCAGGCCTTTGTTGGTCAGTATACAGTTGCGATGTTTCAATTATTTATGTGAAGCGAAAGCATTAGCATTTGCAAGCTTTTGTGCATCAGTTATATACCTAAAGTAACAAAAAACGTGGAGGAGTATCTCAAAGTTTATGTTTATTCTCTAACTCCCATTCTTATAATTTTTAGGGATTCCCGCCTTGCATATGTCTGCGTCATTGTCTGTTTTTTTGAGTGGGGATCAAGGCGGTATATTACGTGGAATTCCTTTATTACCAAATAAACGGAGATGTTCAATGAGGGTGGAAGCACGCAGGAGCAGTTCAGACAGTCTGCGCTACCCTGCGCTGACCAAGAAGCCAGAATGGTGGTGGAGGACGTTGGCATGTGTCCCCTATTTAATATCCTTGCAGATTTCTGATACAGGGTTTTTTGTCCAACCCTTGCTAAACCATTATGACAAATTCGAAGATCTGATTTATTTCATCCCGGGTGCCGTTAAGAGGTGGTCGATATGGTTTCCCATGCTATACTGCTATTTCTCTTTCATCGGAGTGGTGAAAAATAAAGAATGGCCTCATTTCTTCAGATATCATCTGATCATGGCCATGTTACTGGAAACAGCCCTTCAAGTGGTATGGCACACGAGCAATTTCATGCCGCTCATTCACTTCAATGGGACTTTCGGGATGTACTATTGGGCAGCTGTGGCGTTCATTTACATTTTTTTATCATTGGAATGCATTAGGTGTGCTCTTGGTGGAAAGTATGTTAAAATCCCATTTGTTAGCGAGGCTGCATTAATCCATACTCTGTACCATGTAGGAGGTTTCTACCGGCCTTTCTAAGGTGTGGCATTGAGCTATTAAATAGTAGTTCTGAGGAGGTTTCCACAGGATTCTGATTTCTAAGGAGTAGCATTGTTAACAACATATTCATCTTGTTTTATGTCTAAAGGGGATATTTGTTAAGAAATGATTTTAAGCCTTTTGGATGACATCTTGTGGAAGTGGATTTTAGTATTTTAACAGCTTGTTAACGCAAGTGTAGGAACTTTTACTCGATGGCTACTATCCTTGTACATTTGGTCATTTTTCTCCAATTCTCCTTTTGAGATCAACCAAGTAAATCAGGGGCAGACTTCAAAGATGAGGGTTGGAGGCCGCATCCTGGAATTTTTTTTCTATTAATTTTACATATAAAATTCTATAAAAAATTGTATCCCTTTTTAAAATTACGTTTGGTTCTCTCTAAAACTATATTTCGAAACTTGTAAAATCAATTTCGCCTTTTAGTTACAGTTCAATAACACCTTCGCCTTCCTTATTAATTTTTCTGGACGGAAGTTGAAAGTTGAAAGTAATGGTGCTGTGGCATTGTCCAATATCAAAATGTTGTCATGTTGATTAATTAGCAAGTATGTTAGGACTACTATTGCACTATAAAAGAAAACGAAAACAAGGATTTAAACTTTTGATTTGTCCAATCTGCGCTATGAAAGAAAGTTAATGCATAAGTGTTTCAAAAGCCAATCGCTTGTTTTGAGGGAAGAGAAGTCCCTGTATCGTTCAAAACATGGCACTTTAGTGTAAATAATTTATTCCTTTTTTAGAAATTACTAAATAATTTATTTTGGTAAGAACATTCTCATACTCTTAAAATGGCAGGAAAAGGACCAAAAATACAGCAAAAAATTTAAACACGTGCATTGCAGATGATTTATTAGTCATGGAAAAAGAAATTGATCACGCTAGTAAAAAATTATTTTATCGAATTTCATTCAAAAAAATAAAAATAAAAAGCAAATATTTGCAAAGCGAAACAAAAGATGAACAGTCTGCAAAACATTTTTGTGGTGGCGATATCTCAAAAACAAAAACTTTTTTTTTTAAGTCTCTTTTTTTACTAGAAAAAAAGTCTGCAACACACTTCTGTGGTGGGAATATCCCAAAAACAAAAACGTTTTTTTTTTTTTATTTTCTCTTTTCTTATTAGAAAATTCTTTTGTTTGATTGAGGCTATGCAATTAAACATTTTCCATTAATAAGAAGCCTTTAGTTATCATTTTTTTTTCTTTTTTTTTTAAATAGTTTTGTTTAAGGAATGAAAAAGTGCCAGTAACACACAAGTTTGAGCTGCTGCATAGTTGAACCTCGAAAAATTAATATTCAATAAATTGATAATCTCTATTAAATAATATTTTTTCTAGTCCTAACTTGGAGTCAAAATGCTAAATTAATAATTCGATAGATTTGTATACATTGCATAAGACAAAAAATCCTTGTAGTTTTACAAAGGATCCACTTGCTACATGAAGTAATTTTATTAGCAACTAAATCTATATAAACAATATTATTTGTCCCTATAGAGCTACAACCCTATCCTTTTACTAGAAGTGGACATCAACTATAGGGCCCACTTAGGTTTTACAAGTGAGGTCACCCTTTGTGAGAGGGTAGGGCTATAACCCCATGAGGTTATGAAACATTTTTAAATCCATATGATACATCTAGGAGACCATCCTAGTAGTGGAGAACGGTAACGAAAAAGTTCCATTTACACGACTCTCTTCCTCTCCCTAGCTCCAGGGTTTCTTCCTATTTGTGTTGCCACCCTATTTCGTTCATAAGGGTCGGAGTTCCATGGCGCTTGTAGGCTGGCCACCGAACCTCTGGCCCTAGCAACGAGATCTCTTATTCCATAAGGGGTGCTGGTAGAGGAGGATGTGGTCGAGGGTGGTCTGGGCTTCGTCACTAATAGTGGAGAGGGCGGTTTTGGTTTCTTTCGTCAGCTTAAGGCTCGTCGGTACTCTAAAGTGCTTCTTTTGTAGGGCTTTGGTTCCCACAGTACAACAAGACTTTGGTTATGTTCGTGTCCCATTCAAGGTTCATGGTCGACAACCCTTGTCTCCAAATTTTTGGCTTTGTTGTGTGTCCCCGGTGGCCTTTAAGCTTCCTTGTGGTGTTCACTTGGCCCTTGTTGTCGTCCAAAGTTGTTGTGCACTTGGAGGTTTCCTTTTTGTGTTCAAAGATCTTGTCTTTGTCTTTTGTTGTTATTTTGATTTCATAAAGACGATGTCATTTCTACTATAAGTGTGTTACTATGTGTTTTTGCAGTATTTTTAGTTTTGTTGTATAATAAGGAAAGTGATTTTGTGTCTTGTCTGTTAGATTTATTTGTATGTGGTGTAGTGAGTGGCCTTAGTATTATAGGTCTTTTGATCTTGGCTAATTAGAAATATCCATTGACTGTAGAGGGTTTGTTGAAAGAGCCATTGTGTGCTCGAAATTTAGTGTGCTTATTTGGTTTTTTGTTGTTGCAACTTGGTACACACTTATCCCCTTTGAACATTTTCATTTGAACTTGCATATAAATCCCGTCTTTGTTTCAGGTCAAGTCTCGTTGTATATTGATTGGGATCATTTGTGTCGATATTTGTGGCGGTAATTTTCTATTTTAATATAAAATTTGCCTTTAAAAAATATATGGGACAATCTTAAATGTGTATTTGCTGCCTTTTATCCCCAAGAAATTACACGACATATGTAACGCCCCTATATGGGGGTTAACAGTTTTTAATGAGATAAAATAAAAATAAATAGTAAAAGTAAAACCTTAAAAATAAAATTTACCCGGGACTTAAATGAAAACTCTCAACTCAAAAATAAAAATATAAACGACAAATAAACCACAGTTTTAATGTAGCACCTTAAATTTAATAATATAAACTGTTGTCATCATCATTTTATCCCTCAACACATTGTAATACAGCCACAGAAAGTAACAATTGATGCTTACATTATCATGAAGAACATTCTCAACAATTGAAGCAGTCCCAATGTAATATAGCTACATCACTTCCTCAACTATATTTTTCGTAGCCACCTCACACTTAGTGAGTCCTGAAAAGATATAAACATAAGGGAATGAGCAACACTATGCTCAGTAGAGAAAGCCATTACTCACCTTTAAGTTTTTATCATTACCACATTAAAATCTGCATGGTCAGTAAGTCACATCATATTCCAGATTATGAGGTTTATTATGATCACATCTTATGGATACCGTAGTTAATCATTACCAAGTGTCATAATTACACATTTATACAAATATTACCAATCATCATTGTTCCTAGGTATCCATGTTAAATTGAGTATCACTCAACTCATCGAAACCCAAATGGGCGCACTTGATCACCCTATAAACATTCCAAGGGTGTTCCGGTGAGGGGACATCAAGCCCCGAGTCCTCACCAAATCGATTCCTGTACAGTGTGTTCTGGGACTTTCAACCCAAGGAAGCGTCATCGCCTTCCCCCTACTTTACCTTTTAGGGTATTCATGCCCAAGGACGTAACCGTCGCCCTTTTCATGTCTCACAATTTCTCTATATTAAATCATTATTAATAGAGTTAATTTTCCTAACCATGCTTCTCAATTTATAACATGTGTCAATTCATTATGTTCCTCGCCGTACAATACAAGACGAGTCCATGTCATAGTTTCATATGTGATACACATATAATATCAGTTCAACATAGATATATATATATTGCGGCAAAACAATCAATTTTAATTCTATAAAAACCTCACAAAAGATGAGTAATAGAATCCCTACCTTTCAAGCTTATCAACAGTCTCTTAATCCTGGAATCAATTAACGTTAGCTCCATACTCCCTTGATCCTAAGGCGTGCATAAGGACAATTAAAACTAAAGCACAACATACAACTACATTCATAAAATTTATTTTAATTTAATCTTAGAATTTCAAGAAATAACCACTGCCCATAGAGGTATTATAAAGTTTAACAATATAAATTTTCTGTCTAGGGCATATACACTTAGACTTCATACATATGCTCCAAAATAGCAACAAACATATACTTAGGTTTAAGAACGCAAATTTGAATAATCCTTTAGTATAAAAGAAAATTTATAAATGAAAGACTAAATTTGTTCATAAGATTCTAACCTCGGATTATGGTTAGTTGGAAGCTTGAAATGGTTTCAAAACAGGTTCCTTTACTTCGGTATGACTGAAATTCTTGCTCAAATGGAGGTGATGGTGGCTGATTTTTATGGCTGCCTTGAAGAAGTTCTCTAAGTATTTTGCTTCAGCAAAGAAATGAGAAGAAGAGTGTGGGAACCGTGGAAGAGAAAGGAAGAAAAGATGAAGTCTTTGAAAAGAAGTGATAGAAACAATTATAGAGGAGACATGTTGAAGCATGTCACGGAGGAAATAAAGAAAATGAGGGTCAAGAGTAGTTGGAAAAGATATCCTTATGTCTCATCTAAAGACTTTAACACACATAATGCCAATATGACATTTTTGAGATTTATTAGAAGTTCTAAGGCTTTTTAGTAATCATACTAAATAAATATAGGAGAATTTTAGAAAATTTAAAAATAGATAAAAATAAATATTATAAAATAAATTTAAATGAAGCAATTTTTTTTTTATACATTAAAAATTAATTTAATTACCTCAATACCCGTTAGGAGAATAACGGGTGTCACAGCTCTACCCCCCTTAAAGAAATTTCGTCCTCGAAATTTCAATTCTAGCAATACTAGTAAAAATTTT
This sequence comes from Artocarpus heterophyllus, assembly GCA_025403435.1. Taxonomy (NCBI): domain Eukaryota; kingdom Viridiplantae; phylum Streptophyta; class Magnoliopsida; order Rosales; family Moraceae; genus Artocarpus; species Artocarpus heterophyllus. The sequence continues at coordinate 15,305,988 of CM046348.1, read as the reverse complement.
GATTCCATTATGATTCCAATTCCGTGTCTAAACTGTTAATGTTGTTTGTCCTTCAAATTTAAGTCAACGTATCTCCACTTATTTACTTGCATAATAAATCTTACTCCTAAATCCCTCAATGAGAGTATTTTTTACAAGTTTCAACTTGTAACACCGTATAATAGTCTAAGAATCTGATCAGGCATACATATTTACCATACCATGATTCCAGTCCTTCATTGTCCATGGACTGTGATTTACAATCACATTTAAGGAGATTGCTAGAGAAATTTTATATACTTCATCTTTAGGTTCCTTTTCCTTTTTGAGTAAGGAAAAGTCAAATATATTTGATTTCATACCTCAACTAATAAACTAAAACATAATCATAAAACATATATCACAAACACTTATATTCAAAACCATACATTAAACTTATTCATAGAGATATTAAACGGAATCTCTGGTTGCAAACATACCCGACATATTTTTCATTAAACAGCTATCCTCATGACACAAACATTCAACCCAAATAATATACTCATATTTCATATGGAATATCCCCATAACTGACTCTGGTACTTCCACATAATATTAACAGAATATTACACATTACAATTATGATACGGATACGTTTCGAGAGTACAAGGCACTCCGTATACCAGCTATCCATATCATGCATGCTTAGAGGATACAAAAACATCGATAAACAAAAGATCGGACCTTAAGAAGGATGCGTTTCGAGAGCATCAAGTACTTCGTATCCAGCCATCCCGGCATTAGGCTCAATGAATCTAAAAGATTTAACAACGACGTACCACAAGAAACACATAATACAAGGCAAACGGTTATTCGTAACACACGAAATACGGACACACATGCCTACATGCCAAAGATAAAACAAAAAGATTACAGATGGAGATTCAAATCAATTGGCCGCTCCCGGCTTTCCCTTTCCCATTCAAGCTTGGATGTTGCAGTGTCGGATTCTGGATGTATGATTTGCATTTTATCTATCAATTCCTCAGCTGTTGAAGCAGTAACAAAGATTTGTCTCTCCGATTCTGTAGTGATGTTTTCTTCCACAGCGTAATCTAGAAATTTCAAAAGACCGTCATAAAAACCCTTTACGTTCAGCAGTCCCAAAGGTTTGGAATAAAAGCCCAACAATTGCCCACAAGCAACTATAAATATTTCCTCAAGAGTACCTAGACCACCAGGTAATGCTATAAAAGCATCAGAATTATAGATTATGTCTTTAAAATTTTTTAGGGATACTCCTGACTCCTTCTCCTTTACCTATGGCTTCCTTACAAAGGTTTCCTTCAACTGGAATATGAGGCCAAATTCTTACATCAGTAGCGTCACTAGACCTAGCTGCTAGTGCCATATTTACCATCATTTTTATACTACCACCCCCATAGATTATGTTAATCTTCTTGTGTGCTAGGACTTGCCCTAAGTGATTTGCAGCTTCTAAATAAGCTTTATCTTTTCCAAAGCTGGAACCACAAAAGACACAGACATTCTTTATTTTCTTCGTGGACTGGGAGGTAGACATATTTGGTTTATAGAAGTGGTTGCTTAATGTCTGCTCCACTTAGACTTCGGGTTCTACATGAGTTTTTAAAGATGAGAAATATACAAAAAGGGCTAAAGAGATAGACGAGTAGGTAATGAAAAGGTAATCCAAAGATTTAAACAAAATCTTGTGCGGATAAGAAAGTAAGATAAGGTGATTGATAGTTTACAGAAAATCTGATTCACTTTTTGAAAAAGATTAGACTCTAATTGTATAACTTTTGACAATTGAGAACAATTCGACAGAAGACCCTCATGATACAACTGTAGACTTTTTGACAAATATACACCAAGTCTAGAAATTTAATATAAACGACAAATACTGTAGAACTTTTGAAATTTGAGACACAAATCTTGAAATATCTGGATAAGCTTTTCAAAATTCAAACATATTACTGTACCGTATGTAACGTGTCTGATAAGATAATATATTTTATTATATATATATTTAAGAAAATCATAAATTAAATAAGATATTAACACTTACTGTATCAATCTAATAATCACAATTATTTCAAACACAAAAGCAAATATTCTGAGTAAAAGAAAAACACAAACTGTTGAACATCAGCTAAAACTGCTTCAAATAAGTAAAGACTAAATAACCTTTATAGAGCGATAACTTATTCCCCATCCAGTTTTCTTATGGCTTGGCAAACAGGATCTAGAAATACCATATTCCTGAGGCGTTGTCTTTCTGTATAAAATTTAGGCCAGAGTTTAAAAATAGCTCCTTGAACATATCCACTAGGGTGACCGTGGAGAGGAGGATGGATGCTATCCAAGTTCTCCTTTGAAAGTCAATTCCTACAAAACCTTATTTTATCCTCTCTATTCGTAGACATATAACCAGGTGAAGTACATTTACCGTTACAATTTTGTCTTCCACATTTGTTACAAGTGACCACGATGGCACGAGCTCTTCTTTTCATTGCACTACGACTGGTACCTGTTCCTGGTAAACCGACATCTTGACTAAAGTCACTCGGACGGATTTTCCCCTCTATCAACATTCTCACATCACAAGGGATACCAAAACGCATAAGAATCCACAACCGAGTAATTCTAGCCTTGTATTTCTTTCTAAGAATCTTTTGGGAGAGTGATGGGAAATACTTTCTCAGGTGTTGGTACTTTGGGTCCATGATGAGATGAAAGAAGAGTAAATAGAAAGGAAAAATTAAGATAGTAAATTGCAGAATCCTAGAATTCCTTCTTCTTTTTGAGGAAAAGAAGAATTTTTAATGAAAAAGAAGAGGATTTGCGATTTAGAGAGAAAATAACAAATTAAGAGAGAAAAAGTGAACTCGGAGAAATAAGCTCTTATGCACAGTAAACGTATTTGTAAACAATAATTAAACCACTTATATGACACGTATAGAGACCACGTGGGAGAGACAGTGTGAATCAAACTGATTTAAGATTTAAACTAGGTCCAAATGTTCTAAGTTGAAAATTGTCAGGTTGTTTCGGGCCTTAACACATTTGGAACGAGTTAAATAACAAACATAAAATTGAAAACCAATTTGTATAAATCTTAAACCCAATTTAAAGTCCACTATAGATAAAGTTAACTATAAACAACAAATCTAATTTAACGACAACAAGGATCTTCCTGAATGATATTTAAAATCATTTCATAACAACATAATCCTCCAGCAACTCAAATAATTTTGTTTTAATCAAAACCTTATTGAACAATACATACACCTATATGTTATTCATAATACTTAACATCTATCAATGGATTCATCATCATTACTACCAAGGGTTTAGAATGCGACTAACCTTGAAATCAATACGATTTACGTCTTCCAACGTAGACCATATCAATGAACAAAGACACTTGATGTTACTACTTAAGAACATCTACAATCCCCACAATTCTACTTATACAATATATAATTTCCTCATATAACAAAACCTTAGGTAACCAAAAGATTCACTGATACACTTAAATACAATGTACGTAACGAAATATTCCAATTTTGAGATTCATGCATTCTAGACTTTACACAGTCTCAACAGACCAAAAGTCTAACATTTATCTCTCTCAAGATTCAATACCATGATTCCCAACTTATATCATATTCCTCAAATAAATAGAACTTTCAAGAAAAGTTATTGACACTTATGTGCTCCATCGAATCCACACATAATCATTACTTAGGTTTGAATCAATTACGAAAAATTTGGCATATCTATGCCAAACTTTGAAATCAATAAATCAAGCCTTATATTTCTTATTGTTTTTCACGAGACAAAAGGCTTTTAAATCCTCGTATCTACACGAATTTCTCATCGTTTATACGAATTAGATATGCTTATAGATCCAAATATTATACGAATCTCTCATAAGCAATCTACTTATAAACTCATTCCATATAATTATCATTCCCTTATAACTATTAATACTTTCCTTCTATATAATTATTGTACTCATATAACTATTAATATTTTCATTCTATGGCCTTTCCATGTTACATCCTTCTAGACTGTATAAATCAATGTGAAGGTTCATTTTGATGATGACAATGAAAATTCAGCTTCAAAACCATCTCAAAAATATATTTTTTAAAGTGGTGCTACACTCCCTAGGTTAACCGAACCTAGGCTCTGATACCAAAAATTCTGTAACGCCCCTATATGGGGGTTAACAGTTTTTAATGAGATAAAATAAAAATAAATAGTAAAAGTAAAACCTTAAAAATAAAATTTACCCGGGACTTAAATGAAAACTCTCAACTCAAAAATAAAAATATAAACGACAAATAAACCACAGTTTTAATGTAGCACCTTAAATTTAATAATATAAACTGTTGTCATCATCATTTTATCCCTCAACACATTGTAATACAGCCACAGAAAGTAACAATTGATGCTTACATTATCATGAAGAACATTCTCAACAATTGAAGCAGTCCCAATGTAATATAGCTACATCACTTCCTCAACTATATTTTTCGTAGCCACCTCACACTTAGTGAGTCCTGAAAAGATATAAACATAAGGGAATGAGCAACACTATGCTCAGTAGAGAAAGCCATTACTCACCTTTAAGTTTTTATCATTACCACATTAAAATCTGCATGGTCAGTAAGTCACATCATATTCCAGATTATGAGGTTTATTATGATCACATCTTATGGATACCGTAGTTAATCATTACCAAGTGTCATAATTACACATTTATACAAATATTACCAATCATCATTGTTCCTAGGTATCCATGTTAAATTGAGTATCACTCAACTCATCGAAACCCAAATGGGCGCACTTGATCACCCTATAAACATTCCAAGGGTGTTCCGGTGAGGGGACATCAAGCCCCGAGTCCTCACCAAATCGATTCCTGTACAGTGTGTTCTGGGACTTTCAACCCAAGGAAGCGTCATCGCCTTCCCCCTACTTTACCTTTTAGGGTATTCATGCCCAAGGACGTAACCGTCGCCCTTTTCATGTCTCACAATTTCTCTATATTAAATCATTATTAATAGAGTTAATTTTCCTAACCATGCTTCTCAATTTATAACATGTGTCAATTCATTATGTTCCTCGCCGTACAATACAAGACGAGTCCATGTCATAGTTTCATATGTGATACACATATAATATCAGTTCAACATAGATATATATATATTGCGGCAAAACAATCAATTTTAATTCTATAAAAACCTCACAAAAGATGAGTAATAGAATCCCTACCTTTCAAGCTTATCAACAGTCTCTTAATCCTGGAATCAATTAACGTTAGCTCCATACTCCCTTGATCCTAAGGCGTGCATAAGGACAATTAAAACTAAAGCACAACATACAACTACATTCATAAAATTTATTTTAATTTAATCTTAGAATTTCAAGAAATAACCACTGCCCATAGAGGTATTATAAAGTTTAACAATATAAATTTTCTGTCTAGGGCATATACACTTAGACTTCATACATATGCTCCAAAATAGCAACAAACATATACTTAGGTTTAAGAACGCAAATTTGAATAATCCTTTAGTATAAAAGAAAATTTATAAATGAAAGACTAAATTTGTTCATAAGATTCTAACCTCGGATTATGGTTAGTTGGAAGCTTGAAATGGTTTCAAAACAGGTTCCTTTACTTCGGTATGACTGAAATTCTTGCTCAAATGGAGGTGATGGTGGCTGATTTTTATGGCTGCCTTGAAGAAGTTCTCTAAGTATTTTGCTTCAGCAAAGAAATGAGAAGAAGAGTGTGGGAACCGTGGAAGAGAAAGGAAGAAAAGATGAAGTCTTTGAAAAGAAGTGATAGAAACAATTATAGAGGAGACATGTTGAAGCATGTCACGGAGGAAATAAAGAAAATGAGGGTCAAGAGTAGTTGGAAAAGATATCCTTATGTCTCATCTAAAGACTTTAACACACATAATGCCAATATGACATTTTTGAGATTTATTAGAAGTTCTAAGGCTTTTTAGTAATCATACTAAATAAATATAGGAGAATTTTAGAAAATTTAAAAATAGATAAAAATAAATATTATAAAATAAATTTAAATGAAGCAATTTTTTTTTTATACATTAAAAATTAATTTAATTACCTCAATACCCGTTAGGAGAATAACGGGTGTCACAACATAGCAGATTTTTTAAACATTTTAAAGCAAATATTAGGTTTTGAAACATTAAAAATATAAATGTCATGTTTTAAAATTTAAAGCCAAGCATTCCAATTTTATTCAAATCTGACCAAAGAGTCAAAGACATAAGAGTGCTCAATGTCATGCTACGACCACCGTTCACTGCCTCGCCTATAGTGTGTCCACTGACACTGCCCATTCCAACGTGCTCGCACGTCAGCGATCTACAAAACCTCGTTGAGGGTGGGATGGAACTCAATGACAACAGACTCCGACAACGTCTTCCTCGCCTCAAACGTTGTTGAAGCATCAAACCCCGCCATCGTTGAATCCCCTCAACATCATGAGTCTTGTTGTAGCCTCTGTCCCTTCTCACGATCTTCGATCGGTTTTTAATCTTCATTCGGCTTGATACAGTGGCGCAGACTCTTAGAATGTTGATGAGCAATGGAAACTCCGGCAACGTCAAACAAGCGGTGGCGACGACAAAAAGGAGAGAGAAAGACATGAAGAAGGACAAGATAAAGAGAGGGAAGGGTGAGAGGAGAGAGCACAAAGGAGAAAGGGAAAAACAATAAAAGAAGAATGTTTTAGATATATATTTTAGTCTTAGAAAAGTCTGATTTGTTTTAATCTCATATTTATCATACATGTTTTAAATATTTGACATTAATTTTAATTAACCTTTCAAAAATTGCTATTTTTCTTATTCTATCTTTCTCCGCTTCATGTAGAATTTTGTTTGGCTAATCAATGCACTCCATTATTGTATTTTGTGAATATTATATTCACAAAATAGAATAACGTAGTACCTTCGTAGGGTAATTTGGCAAAAGTAGGTTCATGAATTTTACTAGTTTGTACAAAGTATGCAAAATAATACATTTTTTGTAAAACAAAATATTTATAATTTGCTTAATTACAAGACGTTGTTAGATACAATGGTCTGTTTAGTAGCGCTAAATATACCCAAAAAAAAAAAAAGGAGTACAATGATAAGGTAATTTGGCAAAATTAGATTCATGAATTTTACTGGTTTACACAAAGCACGTAAACTAATATTTTTTGTAAAATGAGATATTTATAATTTGCTTAATTACAAGAGGTTCTTAGATGTTTTTAGAAAACTAAAAAATATCTTCATAAATTAATCATCCATTAGTTAGCAATTAATTAATATTTGCTAAAATAATTTAATGGGATAAAGATTCAACGGATCTAAAACATAGCCCACTAGCACCAAAGAATTATGGTAAAATCTAAAACTCCCTCCAATATATACAATTTATATTGTATGAGGTTTACAAAATTTTTATTATTAATTTTATGAGTAAATATATTATTTTAAAAGAATAAGTAAAAAAATTATTAGACGGGAAAGACAACCACTTTCTCTCTTTGCTTGACGCATTGTAAAAGGAGGGATTTTTAAAAATGACCTTTTGAAAAAAAAAATTTTAGTCAATGACCTTTTTTTTTGACAGCTTTTGGTATAAAAAAAAGGTTTTTTAGACATTAAAACGGTTTTTTTTTTTTTTCATCTTGTTGAGGTTCTTTATCATGCTACAGTTATTTTTTTTTTTTTAAAAAAACCTAAAATAACTTACCTGTACAGAAAATATGTTTTTTTGATTAAAAAAAAAAACTTTTACCAAATTTTAAAATTTTTTTTGTCCTTTCGTAAAAATCATCCTAGTAAAAGAGACCTCAAAGAGTTCAAGAAAATAGGAACACGTTGATTTTCTTAAAAACAATAAATTAAAAAGAAATAGGAAAGATGAAAAATAGGGTCATTTACCCAATTAAATTTTTTTTTTGCCCTTTCGTCAAAATCTGCCTGAAAGATGAAAGTATAATGCATGTGGACGTGCGAATCATGGAGATGCGGCAAGATCATCACCGTTATCTCACCAGATCATAGAATTCACAAGTAACTGTGAATGAAAAGTACACTCATAAGATTCAGCTGCCTTTTATCAAATTGTTCATGGGACAAACATCGACGACCCAATTGGAAAATTGGAGTTAGGGACAAATCAATCAATCGCCTGTGGCCCAAAGCCTCTCTCTCATCGAACCTTCCTCTGTTTCCTACTCGGCGGCGGCCACAGGCGGCTTCTCCACTTCCAATCCCAAATACATTTGCCCTCCTAGATCTGAGTAGAGTTAGCAAAGGGGGAAATTTCAGATTTGTGATCGGGATTTTGTAGAGTAGATTGGCTTTGAAAATGAGACGGAGAACGCAGGATTTTCGTCGGCCCATGCGTCGGCGGTTCTCGAATGTTCTATGGTGGCCGCTGTGTGCCGTGACGGTTCTGCTTTTCATCTACATTTTAACCAAAGGGAATCAGATTGAGTCCAGGCCCGCCATTGCTAGGGTAAATTTCAAATTTCTTGTCTCACTTTTCTTCTTCTTTGTTTTATTTTTTTGTTCCCCTTTTCTAAATTTTGACAATTTTGGGTTGCTGAATTGGTGATGTCTATCAACTGTGTAAAAGATCGAATCTTTTCGCATGTCTTGTATTTTGTATTAATTTTAGGGGATTTCTAGCGATTTTGGAAGAATGTAAAGAACTTTTAGATCAGCCCATGTAAATGTTCATTCTGGTGAGCAATTGTAGCTAAATTAATTTGAAGGTGAGGAATTTGAATTTTCATCTGAACTTGTCCAGTAGTGATTAGTGCTAGGTATGCGTGCACTGATTTTCTAGTCACTAGACATGATGTTTACTAATAAATTATAACATGTTTAGCATCTTCACAAAGGAATATGGTTTGAGTTATCCACATGATAGATTACTAGCGACAGTATTTTCACATAGATTAGTAATTTAAAGATTATGTATGCCATCGAAACGGGCACTGTTTTCTATGATAACTGATGTGCTCTTCTTCCTATGCAGAAATCCCACAGGCAAGAAAGGTTTATGGAAGGTCTTAACGTTACGGAAGAAATGTTGAACCCCAACTCGGTGGCAAGGCAGCTAAGCGACCAAATTTCTCTTGCAAAAGCTTTTGTTGTGATCGCAAAAGAGAGCAACAACCTTCAGTTTGCTTGGGAATTAAGTTCCCAGATCCGCAATTCACAGATTCTCCTCTCAAATGCTGCTATAAGAAGAGTTCCTCTTGCAGTTGGAGAATCAGAAGGTGTGATCCGCGATATGGCAATTCTACTCTATCAAGCCCAGCAATTTCATTATGATAGTGCGACGATGATTATGAGACTGAAAGCTAAGATCCAATCACTGGAAGAACAGATGAGCTCCGTGAGTGAGAAGAGTTCGAAATATGGACAGATAGCTGCTGAAGAAGTGCCGAAAAGTCTATATTGCCTTGGTGTTCGGTTGACCACTGAATGGTTCAGAGATTTGAGTTTACAGAGGAAAGCCAACGAAAGAAAGCAAATGGACATGGTGAAACTTAAAGACAACAATCTCTACCATTTCTGTGTGTTCTCTGACAATATCCTTGCAACCTCAGTTGTGGTCAATTCAACTGCACTAAATTCCAGAAATCCAGAAAAGGTTGTCTTCCATCTGGTTACCGATGAAATAAATTATTCAGCAATGAAGGCCTGGTTTTCCATGAACAGTTTCCACGGAGTAACTGTTGAGGTCCAAAAGTTTGAAGACTTTATCTGGCTAAACGCATCTTATGTTCCTGTTCTTAAGCAGCTCCAAGACTCTGAAACTCAGAGCTATTACTTTTCGGGCAGCAATGTTGATGCTCGGACTCCAATCAAGTTCCGAAACCCTAAGTACCTGTCTATGCTTAACCACCTCAGGTTTTATATTCCAGAAGTTTTCCCTGCACTGAAGAAGGTGGTCTTTCTTGATGATGATGTTGTGGTTCAAAAGGATCTAACTGGTCTCTTCTCCATAGATTTAAATGGCAACGTCAATGGGGCAGTCGAGACTTGCATGGAGACGTTTCATAGATACCACAAATACCTGAATTACTCTCATTCTCTTATAAGATCTCACTTTGATCCTGATGCTTGTGGATGGGCGTTTGGGATGAATGTGTTTGATTTGGTTGAATGGAGGAATCGGAATGTCACCGGAATATATCATTATTGGCAGGAAAAGAATGTCGACCGCACGTTGTGGAAACTTGGTACGTTGCCTCCAGGGTTGCTGACGTTCTATGGGTTGACACAGCCTCTGGATCCCTCATGGCACGTGTTGGGCCTGGGCTACACAAATGTTGATCGTCAGTTGATAGAGAAGGGCGCCGTGCTGCACTTCAACGGCAACTCAAAGCCGTGGTTGAAGATTGGAATAGAAAAGTACAAGCCCCTTTGGGAGAAATATGTAGATTATTCTCATCCTTTATTGCAAAGCTGTAATTTCCACTGATTTCGGAAGTGGAAAATTTATTAGTTATTACTTATTGCCATCAATTCCGCGACCGAGTTGGTGCATGAGAAGATCTGATTTTTTCTGGGGGCAGGAATGCTTGTATGATTTTTGCTATATCAAGCATTGCTAGTGGTTGTAAGATGAGTATTTAGTTTATTTCTAGCCTTCTTGTGTAGTGTAGATCTTTTATTCTACGTCATATATGAACAATTCAAAATTTGTTAGTATGGGTTCTATTGCCAATAGCAGAACATTTTCGTACAAATGGCTTAGTTTGATGAACAGTAAAAGCTTTGTAATGCCTTCGCCAGCTATAATTCAGTTAAACTCCTTTTATGTGTTTAAGTTCAGATTGAGTAGCGTTAGGGATACAACTCTTTTGACAAAGACCAGTAAAACAATTATTACTCAAAATTAATACAATTAGTAATTTATCTATGTCGGAATTAAAACCAGTGTTCCTAGCATTATTCTTTTACACCTTTATTAATTTTTCTAAGTTCAATTTTTAACCCCCTCCTTACATTTGAAATTGCTCTTTTTGTTAATCATGAACTTGTTCTTTGTAATTGTTTCCATGTTCCTCGCGTTTATTCTTTTCTTCTTTTCAGAAGAAATGTTCTGTTGAATAACCGGGTAGGACGTGTGGACACAGGAATCAATTTTCTCCATTGATATAAAACATCTTGCCATCCGTCATCAACCAAGTCGTTGTAGTATAGTGGTAAGTATTCCCGCCTGTCACGCGGGTGACCCGGGTTCGATCCCCGGCAACGGCGATATTTTTACTAATTTATTTTTTACGCTAAGATGTCAAGATAATGGTGATATTTTTACTTATTTATTTTTTACTCTGAGATGCCAAGATAAACATAAACCGGAAATTCAAAAAAAATGCTTAGGGGTGGAAATGAGAAAATATCTACAATAATTGATTTTTACTTATTTATTTTTTACGCTGAGATGCCAAGATAAACATAAACCGGAAATTCAAAAAAAATGCTTAGGGGTGGAAATGAGAAAATATCTACAATAATTGGATTTAATCAAATATTGAGAAACAAATAACATAGGATTAAAATTCTCAACAATAGAAGAGGGTAGAAAAAAACTCTGGACATATATGAAATTTAAACAAACATGAAAAGATAAAAATGCCTTCACATGAAAAGATAAGCATTTTAAACAAACCTGGGTCACGCGGGTGACCTAGGCTCGATCCCCGGCAACGGTGATATTTTTACTAATTTATTTTTTACTCTAAGATGTCAAGATAATGGTGATATTTGTACTTATTTATTTTTTACGCTGAGATGCCAAGATAAACATAAACCGGAAATTAAAAAAAAAAATCCTTAGGGGTGGAAATGAGGAAATATCTACAATACTTGGATTTAATCAAATATTGAGAAACAAATAACATAGGATTAAAATTCTTAACAAGAGAAGAGGGTAGAAAAAACTCTGGACATATATGAAATTTAAACAAACATTAAAAGATAAAAATGCCTTCACAAGTAAATTTTAAAATCCTACAACTTTTGCCCCAATGCCAAAGTATATCCCAGTTTGGGAACAAGGGTAGACAGCATAAATGTCTAAAAAAGGTGCTCTAATTTAGTCCAATAAAGTGGGAAGTTACAAAACAAAAATATAATTCAAAGTTACCATTTCATCATCTGCTTATTTTAAACGAATGCTAGTTAGAGACTTTGGTTAATACTGTTATTTATGAGATGTCCACAACAGTTAAAAGAGTAATACTCAACTCTTGAAATTCAGATTTTATTTTGTCCTTTTGAAAAAGATTGAGAATGAGACAACAACAAAACAAATTTGAGAAAAAAAAAAAAAGAATACAAAAAAACCAAAACTCATTCAGAATTTTAACCCAACCTTTGTGGCAAAGAACCAGCCATTTTTTTGTAATGAAGTAGGTAAAAACTAAAGCCATTTGCCACTGAAAAATAAAAGTGGCTCAATAAAATTCAACAATGAAGAAACAAATAGTAGACATATGGCATAATTCCCAATTAGCCCATTTTGCATTTGCAGCTCCCAAACGCCGGCAAAGCAGATTTTTTTTTTTTTTTAATAAAACAGTCCTAGTTAATACCTCCATTGAAGTCTCCTTCAAATCAAGTGGACTCAAATTACAAATATACCCCTCCCTTCCCTCAAAAAAACCCAAACCACCGAGTCAGTCCATGAAGGACACTACCGTAATCTCATCCCACATACATACAATCTTTAAACCCCCTGATATGCCGGCGTACAATATACTTTGCCGCCACTTTCGAAGTCTTCTTGTTTTTCATATCAAATCTGTTTTGTTTTGTTTCAAAAAAAAATTCCTAAACATTCTTCACCGATCTTCTCATCACTTCCCAAACACCTACCCAAAAATGAAGAAGAAGGAAAGGGAGTTATCAGTCGTTTTGGACCAATCTGTGAAGCCACAGACTCGGAATCCGAGATCTCGTGAAGTAAGCTGGCGTTTCATGTCCCCTTCGTCTCCCTCCAACTCGCTTGATATCGGAAACCCGTCTCCGATTCAGGCCCTTTCACCGGTTCGGCGAAAACCCGAGTCGCGAAAGAACAGGCTGGGTGCTCAGCTCGATGACTCCGCCTCTCTGCGCGGGCTTTGGCCTTCGTCAACAACCACAACGACTTCTTCTTCGTCATCGCTGTCGTTGCCGTCTTCGACGACGAAGTTCGATACTTTGGCCGATCACCTGGGAAACGACAGGTTAAATGATCTTCTTGAGCGCAAAAGCTATGTTTCTCTCGACAGGCAGAGGAGCTCCGGTGACTTTGTTAATAGGTTCGAGAATGACAAGGATGTTACCAGTACGAAAGAAAATCATAGACCTATTATCGGAGGATCGATGAGGTACACGGGAAGTTCGTTGTTTTCGGCGGAATCTTCGTCTCTGTCGTCTGAGAGTAAAGTGTTCAACACTTCAGAAATGGCTCCCGGGAGATTTTCAGTGGATGAAAATACTGTTTTTCAAAAATCGTCTCGAAGAATGTCGGATAAATTTACCGGAAATATGGATTCAGGATCGGAGATCAGCGATGCCCTTTCCGCGGAGTATTTGAGAGTGAGAAAAACGGGGATTGAAGTTTCTTCAAGGTACATGAATGATATCGGAACGAGGCATAGAAGAGGGACTTTGGATTCGAACATATCGGATAATTCTCCGAGGTTGGGAAAATCCACGATTCAGAAAGCCATCAAGAGGGCTAATTCGCTCACGGGGTACGGAAGTTCAAAATCCCAGTGGGCATTGTCGCCTGGGAGGTCAGGTTCGCCGCCGTTATCGGTGGAGAATAAAGGAAAACCGACGTCGTTTTCGAGTTTAAAACCGCCTAATAGTCTGTCTAGAACCAGAGGAGTGGAGAAATTGCTCAACTTGGGTTTAGACTTGTTTAAGACCAAGAAATCTTCGTCTTCAACTTCTTATTCTTCTCCTTCGCCTTCATCGTCTTGTAATTCGTTGCCGGGAGGGTCCGATGCTGCGGAGTCCGTTCATCAACTCCGAGTGCTTCATAACAGATTGATGGAATGGCGTTTTGCAAATGCTAAAGCTGATGCTGCAAATGCCAACTTAGCTAATCATGTAGAGGTACATAACATATTAACATATATGATTGTACATGTATCATTTTTTTAATTACTAATTAGACTTTGATTAGACCGAAGTAAAAAAAAAAAGCTCCTAACTTTTTTTTTTTGTTTTTTCTTTCATATATGCTTTGCAGAGCAATTTGATATGTGGTTGGGATGTTCTTACAAAGAAACGACATTCTGCGGTGCAAAAAAACCTACAGCTTCAGAAGGAGAAGCTTGAAATAAAGCTCAACTTTGTACTTCAATCTCAAGTCAGTAGCTAAACATAATTTAATTGAAAAATCATTTTAGTTTTCAACTTAACCAAAATAATAATAATAACTATTATTTGAATATTAATATTGTGTGTTCATTTTGTGTAGCTTAAGCCATTGGAAACCTGGGGACATATGGAGAGACATCACTCATCTGCAGTTTCCATGACCTTAGAATCTTTACATAATGCTATATGTAAAGTACCCTTAATAGAAGGGGCAAAGGTAGGCCAAAATAAAAGCCATTTTTTATCCTCTTATAATTTAGGTTGCTGGAAAGCTAGTGATCATGTTTTCCTAATAAAGTTAAGCTTGTAGATCAATGTTCAATCAACTTCTGTCACACTCCGACATGCTTTGGATCTTATGTCTTCCATCGAATCATCATTGACAACATTTTCACCCTCGGTACGTTGCATTACTTTGTCAAAGCTATACAAACTCCGTAAAGAAGCTAGGAACTTTTACGGTTGTAACTATCCTTTTGCGCTAGTTTTAATCGTCAGGTTAATTTTCAAATGATCTAATTTGTGAGTGAGAGCAATTTTATGTCGCACACCATAAATTTTAATGTGGAAACTCACAAATCCAGCTCTTAAAAAAATTAATGGAGCAACCAAAATGACAATTCTTACGGGTAATTAAACAGACAACACAATAGAAGTTCCCAAGCTATTAAATACAAACACTAATTTTATTTTTTTTTTGGGTTTTTTGAACAGGCTGAGGAGACTGTTTCAGTAATATCAGAATTAGCAAGTGTGGTTGCACAAGAAAAGTTACATCTAGAGGAGTGCCTTGAACTGCTCAGGACCATATCCAAATTAGAGGTAGATTTCAATTTTCAAATATTAGTTGTAAAATCTGTAGCTTGTCTCAGCTGAAAGCTTACCTTTGTTTTAATCTTATACATATGTGGATCAGATTGACGAAAGGAGTTTGCAGTGTAGTATTTTGCAAATGGCGCCTTTGCAAAAACAGAAGCACAAGAGTGGACATGAAGGACTAGAAATCAGTTCATGAACTTTGATTTTGTTTATTAATGTGCGGAGAAATTAAGTAATTAAGAATATCATGAGAGTAATTAGGATTTATTCAAGTTATTAAGAATTTTAAATATTAGGATTTATTTGAGTTTGATTCTTAGGAATTAGATTTTCTTTAGAATTTCAAGTTCATATTGCTTTAGGATTTGCTTATCTTGTAAATAGGCTAATCTATATTCATCATTTCAATCTAAATTCCTCTTCCCTCATCCCAAAATCTACTCTTCTTTGTTTCTCTCCCTACTCTCTTTCTTGTTACTGTTCTACATCACCATTATTTCAGATTTGATCTATATTTCACTTGTAAAAAGGCTATTTTTAGGGCAAGAACATTCTTTCTTTCAATTTATGAGCATCTAAATATGTTTCCAATGACAGGAAAGAAAATTATCCTATCATGATTCCATGATAATGCAGCCAAACTTGAGTGTTTTTTCTTTTTCGATGATTAGCAGACTTGAGTTAAATCTAACTTAAAATAATAACGAAATAAAGGTTGTGTTAATGGACTGCCTATGGAAGCACAATCCTTGTCATGATGTCCTGTGGGCAAAAGAAAATGATATTTTGTTAAATATGTTTGTTTATTGAAAACTGGCTCATGAATGGTAATTTTGTACAGAAGATGATGATCTAGTGTTTGATTCATGAGGGATGGTATTAAAGACTATTGTGATGTATTCCAAAAGTCTTGGGTGAGTTAAGAGAGAAGTAATTAGTGAAATTAACATAAAAATTAATGTAAGCTTACAACATTTCATTTTCATTCATATATTGGTCTGTGAAAAATCTCCAGGTGTGACACCTGTTATTCTCCTAACGGGTAATAACGGGTATTGAGGTAATTAAATTAATTTTTAATGTATAAAAAAAAATTGCTTCATTTAAATTTATTTTATAATATTTATTTTTATCTATTTTTAAGTTTTCTAAAATTCTCCTATATTTATTTAGTATGATTACTAAAAAGCCTTAGAACTTCTAATAAATCTCAAAAATGTCATATTGGCATTATGTGTGTTAAAGTCTTTAGATGAGACATAAGGATATCTTTTCCAACTACTCTTGACCCTCATTTTCTTTATTTCCTCCGTGACATGCTTCAACATGTCTCCTCTATAATTGTTTCCATCACTTCTCTTCAAAGACTTCATCTTTTCTTCCTTTCTCTTCCACGGTTCCCACACTCTTCTTCTCATTTCTTTGCTGAAGCAAAATACTTAGAGAACTTCTTCAAGGCAGCCATAAAAATCAGCCACCATCACCTCCATTTGAGCAAGAATTTCAGTCATACCGAAGTAAAGGAACCTGTTTTGAAGCCATTTCAAGCTTCCAACTAACCATAATCCGAGGTTAGAATCTTATGAACAAATTTAGTCTTTCATTTATAAATTTTCTTTTATACTAAAGGATTATTCAAATTTGCGTTCTTAAACCTAAGTATACGTTTGTTGCTATTTTGGAGCATATGTATGAAGTCTAAGTGTATATGCCCTAGACAGAAAATTTATATTGTTAAACTTTATAATACCTCTATGGGCAGTGGTTATTTCTTGAAATTCTAAGATTAAATTAAAATAAATTTTATGAATGTAGTTGTATGTTGTGCTTTAGTTTTAATTGTCCTTATGCACGCCTTAGGATCAAGGGAGTATGGAGCTAACGTTAATTGATTCCAGGATTAAGAGACTGTTGATAAGCTTAAAAGGTAGGGATTCTATTACTCATTTTTGTGAGGTTTTTATAGAATTAAAATTGATTGTTTTGCCGCAATATATATATATCTATGTTGAACTGATATTATATGAGTATCACATATGAAACTATGACATGGACTCGTCTTGTATTGTACGGCGAGGAACATAATGAATTGACACATGTTATAAATTGAGAAGCATGGTTAGGAAAACTGACTCTATTAATAATGATTTAATATAGAGAAATGGTGAGACATGAAGAGGGCGGCGGTTACGTCCTTGGGCATGAATACCCAAAAAGGTAAAATAGGGGGAAGGTGATGACGCTTCCTTGGGTTGAAAGTCCCAGAACACACTGTACAGGAATCGATTTGGTGAGGACTCGGGGCTTGATGTCCCCTCACCGGAACACCCTTGGAATGTTTATAGGGTGATCAAGTGCGCCCATTTGGGTCTCGATGAGTTGAGTGATACTCAATTTAACATGGATACCTAGGAACAATGATGATTGGTAATATTTGTATAAATGTGTAATTATGACACTTGGTAATGATTAACTACGGTATCCATAAGATGTGATCATAATAAACCTCATAATCTGAAATATGATGTGACTTACTAACCATGCAGATTTTAATGTGGTAATGATAAAAACCTAAAGGTGGGTAATGGCTTTCTCTACTGAGCATAGTGTTGCTCATACCCTTATGTTTATATCTTTTCAGGACTCACTAAGTGTGAGGTGGCTACGAGAAATATAGTTGAGGAAGTGATGTAGCTATATTACATTGGGACTGCTTCAATTGTTGAGAATGTTCTTCATGATAATGTAAGCATCAATTGTTACTTTCTGTGACTGTATTACAATGTGTTGAGGGTTAAAATGATGATGACAACAGTTTATATTATTAAATTTAAGGTGCTACATTAAAACTGTGGTTTATTTATCGTTTATATTTTTATTTTTGAGTTGAGAGTTTTCATTTAAGTCCCGGGCAAATTTTATTTTTAAGGTTTTACTTTTATTATTTATTTTTATTTTATCTCATTAAAAACTGTTAACCCCCACATAGGGGCGTTACAGAATTTTTGGTATCAGAGCCTAGGTTCGGTTAACCTAGGGAGTGTAGCACCACTTTAAAAAAATATATTTTTGAGATGGTTTTGAAGCTGAATTTTTATTGTCATCATCAAAATGAACCTTCACATTGATTTATACAGTCTAAAAGGATGTAACATGGAAAGGCCATAGAATGAAAATATCAATAGTTATATGAGTACAATAATTATGTAGAAGGAAAGTATTAATAGTTATAAGAGAATGATAATTATATGGAATGAGTTTATAAGTAGAATGCTTATGAGAAATTCGTATAATATTTGGATCTATAAGCATATTTAATTCGTATAAACGATGAGAAATTCGTATAGATAAGAGGATTTAAAAGCCTTTTGTCTCGTGAAAAACAATAAGAAATATAAGGCTTGATTTATTGATTTTAAAGTTTGACATAGATATGCCAAATTTTTCGTAATTGATTCAAACCTAAGTAATGATTATGTGTGGATTCGATGGAGCACATAAGTGTCAATAACTTTTCTTAAAAGTTCTATTTATTTGAGGAATATGATATAAGTTGGGAATCATGGTATTGAATCTTGAGAGAGATAAATGTTAGACTTTTGGTCTGTTGAGACTGTGTAAAGTCTAGAATGCATGAATCTCAAAATTGGAATATTTCGTTACGTACATTGTATTTAAGTGTATCAGTGAATCTTTTGGTTACCTAAGGTTTTGTTATATGAGGAAATTATATATTGTATAAGTAGAATTGTGGGGATTGTAGATGTTCTTAAGTAGTAACATCAAGTGTCTTTGTTCATTGATATGGTCTATGTTGAAAGACGTAAATCGTATTGATTTCAAGGTTAGTCACATTCTAAACCCTTGGTAGCAATGATGATGAATCCATTGATAGATGTTAAGTATTATCAATAACATATGGGTGTATGCATTGTTCAATAAGGTTTTGATTAAAACAAAATTATTTGAGTTGCTGGATCATTCAGGAAGATCCTTGTTGTCGTTAAATTAGATTTGTTGTTTATAGTTAACTTTATCTATAGTGGGCTTTAAATTGGGTTTAAGATGTATACAAATTGGTTTTCAATTTTATGTTTGTTATTTAACTCGTTCTAAATGTGTTAAGGCCCGAAACAACCTGACCATTTTCAACTAAGAACATTTGGGCCTAGTTCAAATCTTAAATCAGTTTGATTCACACTGTCTCTCCCACGTGGTTTCTATACGTGTCATATACAGTGGTTTAATCATTGTTTACATATACGTTTACTGTGCATAGGAGCTTATTTCTCCGAGTTCACTTTTTCTCTCTTAATTTGTTATTTTCTCTCTAAATCGCAAATCCTCTTCTTTTTCATTAAAAATTCTTCTTTTCCTCTAAAAGAAGAAGGAATTCTAGGATTCTGCAATTTACTATCTTAATTTTTCCTTTCTATTTACTCTTCTTTCATCTCATCATGGACCCAAAGTACCAACACCTGAGAAAGTATTTCCCATCACTCTCCCAAAAGATTCTTAGAAAGAAATACAAGGCTAGAATTACTCGGTTGTGGATTCTTATGCGTTTTGGTATCCCTTGTGATGTGAGAATGTTGATAGAGGGGAAAATCCGTCCGAGTGACTTTAGTCAAGATGTCGGTTTACCAGGAACAGGTACCAGTCGTAGTGCAATGAAAAGAAGAGCTCGTGCCATCGTGGTCACTTGTAACAAATGTGGAAGACAAAATTGTAACGGTAAATGTACTTCACCTGGTTATATGTCTACGAATAGAGAGGATAAAATAAGGTTTTGTAGGGATGGACTTTCAAAAGAGAACTTGGATAGCATCCATCCTCCTCTCCACGGTCACCCTAGTGGATATGTTCAAGGAGCTATTTTTAAACTCTGGCCTAAATTTTATACAGAAAGACAACGCCTCAGGAATATGGTATTTCTAGATCCTGTTTGCCAAGCCATAAGAAAACTGGATGGGGAATAAGTCATCGCACTATAAAGGTTATTTAGTCTTTGCTTATTTGAAGCAGTTTTAGTTGATGTTCAACAGTTTGTGTTTTTCTTTTACTCAGAATATTTGCTTTTGTGTTTGAAATAATTGTGATTATTAGATTGATACAGTAAGTGTTAATATCTTATTTAATTTATGATTTTCTTAAATATATATATAATAAAATATATTATCTTATCAGACACATTACATACGGTACAGTAATATGTTTGAATTTTGAAAAACTTATCCAGATATTTCAAGATTTGTGTCTCAAATTTCAAAAGTTCTACAGTATTTGTCGTTTATATTAAATTTCTCGACTTGGTGTATATTTGTCAAAAAGTCTACAGTTGTGTCAAGACGGTCTTCTGTCGAATTGTTCTCAATTGTCAAAAGTTATACAATTAGAGTCTAATCTTTTTCAAAAAGTGAATCAGATTTTCTGAAAACTATCAATCACCTTATCTTACTTGCTTATCCGCACAATATTTTGTTTAAATCTTTGGATTACCTTTTCATTACCTACTCGTCTATCTCTTTAGCCCTTTTTGTATATTTCTCATCTTTAAAATCTCATATAGAACCCGAAGTCTAAGTGGAGCAGACATTAAGCAACCACTTCTATAAACCAAATATGTCTACCTCCCAGTCCACGAAGAAAATAAAGAATGTCTGTGTCTTTTGTGGTTCCAGCCTTGGAAAAGATAAAGCCTATTTAGAAGCTGCAAATCACTTAGGGCAAGTCCTAGCACGCAAGAAGATTAACATAATCTATGGGGGTGGTAGTATAAAAATGATGGTAAATATGGCACTAGCAGCTAGGTCTAGCGACGCTACTGATGTAAGAATTTGGCCTCATATTCCAGTTGAAGGAAACCTTTGTAAGAAAGCCATAGGTAAGGGAGAAGGAGTCAGGAGTATCCCTAAAAATTTTAAAGACATAATCTATAATTCTGATGCTTTTATAGCATTACCTGGTGGTCTAGGTACTCTTGAGGAAATATTTATAGTTGCTTGTGGGCAATTGTTGGGCTTTTATTCCAAACCTTTGGGACTGCTGAACGTAAAGGGTTTTTATGACGGTCTTTTGAAATTTCTAGATTACGCTGTGGAAGAAAACATCACTACAGAATCGGAGAGACAAATCTTTGTCACTGCTTCAACAGCTGAGGAATTGATAGATAAAATGCAAATCATACATCCAGAATCCGACACTGCAACATCCAAGCTTGAATGGGAAAGGGAAAGCCGGGAGCGGCCAATTGATTTGAATCTCCATCTGTAATCTTTTTGTTTTATCTTTGGCATGTAGGCATGTGTGTCCATATTCCGTGTGTTACGAATAACCGTTTGCCTTGTATTCTGTGTTTCTTGTGGTACGTTGTTGTTCAATCTTTTAGATTCATTGAGCCTAATGCCGGGATGGCTGGATACGAAGTACTTGATGCTCTCGAAACGCATCCTTCTTAAGGTCCGATCTTTTGTTTATCGATGTTTTTGTATCCTCTAAGCATGCATGATATGGATAGCTGGTATACGGAGTGCCTTGTACTCTCGAAACGTATCCGTATTATGTTTGTAATGTGTAATATTCTGTTAATATTATGTGGAAGTACCAGAGTCAGTTATGGGGATATTCCATATGAAATATGAGTATATTATTTGGGTTGAATGTTTGTGTCATGAGGATAGCTGTTTAATGAAAAATATGTCGGGTATGTTTGCAACCAGAGATTCCGCTTAATATCTCTATGAATAAGTTTAATGTATGGTTTTGAATAGAAGTGTTTGTGATATATGTTTTATGATTATGTTTTAGTTTATTAGTTGAGGTATGAAATCAAATCTATTTGACTTTTCCTTACTCAAAAAGGAAAAGGAACCTAAAGATGAAGTATATAAAATTTCTCTGGCAATCTCCTTAAATGTGATTGTAAATCACAGTCCATGGACAATGAAGGACTGGAATCATGGTATGGTCAATATGTATGCCTGATCAGATTCTTAGACTATTATACGGTGTTATAAGTTGAAACTTGTCAGAAATACTCTCATTGAGGGATTTAGGAGTAAGATTTATTATGCAAGTAAATAAGTGGAGATACGATAACTTAACTTTGGAAGATAAACAACATTAACGGTTTAGACTCGGAATTGGAATCATAATGGAATCAAAATTTTTACTAGTATTGCTAGAATTGAAATTTCGAGGACGAAATTTCTTTAAGGGGGGTAGAGCTGTGACACCTGTTATTCTCCTAACGGGTAATAACGGGTATTGAGGTAATTAAATTAATTTTTAATGTATAAAAAAAAATTGCTTCATTTAAATTTATTTTATAATATTTATTTTTATCTATTTTTAAGTTTTCTAAAATTCTCCTATATTTATTTAGTATGATTACTAAAAAGCCTTAGAACTTCTAATAAATCTCAAAAATGTCATATTGGCATTATGTGTGTTAAAGTCTTTAGATGAGACATAAGGATATCTTTTCCAACTACTCTTGACCCTCATTTTCTTTATTTCCTCCGTGACATGCTTCAACATGTCTCCTCTATAATTGTTTCCATCACTTCTCTTCAAAGACTTCATCTTTTCTTCCTTTCTCTTCCACGGTTCCCACACTCTTCTTCTCATTTCTTTGCTGAAGCAAAATACTTAGAGAACTTCTTCAAGGCAGCCATAAAAATCAGCCACCATCACCTCCATTTGAGCAAGAATTTCAGTCATACCGAAGTAAAGGAACCTGTTTTGAAGCCATTTCAAGCTTCCAACTAACCATAATCCGAGGTTAGAATCTTATGAACAAATTTAGTCTTTCATTTATAAATTTTCTTTTATACTAAAGGATTATTCAAATTTGCGTTCTTAAACCTAAGTATACGTTTGTTGCTATTTTGGAGCATATGTATGAAGTCTAAGTGTATATGCCCTAGACAGAAAATTTATATTGTTAAACTTTATAATACCTCTATGGGCAGTGGTTATTTCTTGAAATTCTAAGATTAAATTAAAATAAATTTTATGAATGTAGTTGTATGTTGTGCTTTAGTTTTAATTGTCCTTATGCACGCCTTAGGATCAAGGGAGTATGGAGCTAACGTTAATTGATTCCAGGATTAAGAGACTGTTGATAAGCTTAAAAGGTAGGGATTCTATTACTCATTTTTGTGAGGTTTTTATAGAATTAAAATTGATTGTTTTGCCGCAATATATATATATATCTATGTTGAACTGATATTATATGAGTATCACATATGAAACTATGACATGGACTCGTCTTGTATTGTACGGCGAGGAACATAATGAATTGACACATGTTATAAATTGAGAAGCATGGTTAGGAAAACTGACTCTATTAATAATGATTTAATATAGAGAAATGGTGAGACATGAAGAGGGCGGCGGTTACGTCCTTGGGCATGAATACCCAAAAAGGTAAAATAGGGGGAAGGTGATGACGCTTCCTTGGGTTGAAAGTCCCAGAACACACTGTACAGGAATCGATTTGGTGAGGACTCGGGGCTTGATGTCCCCTCACCGGAACACCCTTGGAATGTTTATAGGGTGATCAAGTGCGCCCATTTGGGTCTCGATGAGTTGAGTGATACTCAATTTAACATGGATACCTAGGAACAATGATGATTGGTAATATTTGTATAAATGTGTAATTATGACACTTGGTAATGATTAACTACGGTATCCATAAGATGTGATCATAATAAACCTCATAATCTGAAATATGATGTGACTTACTAACCATGCAGATTTTAATGTGGTAATGATAAAAACCTAAAGGTGGGTAATGGCTTTCTCTACTGAGCATAGTGTTGCTCATACCCTTATGTTTATATCTTTTCAGGACTCACTAAGTGTGAGGTGGCTACGAGAAATATAGTTGAGGAAGTGATGTAGCTATATTACATTGGGACTGCTTCAATTGTTGAGAATGTTCTTCATGATAATGTAAGCATCAATTGTTACTTTCTGTGACTGTATTACAATGTGTTGAGGGTTAAAATGATGATGACAACAGTTTATATTATTAAATTTAAGGTGCTACATTAAAACTGTGGTTTATTTATCGTTTATATTTTTATTTTTGAGTTGAGAGTTTTCATTTAAGTCCCGGGCAAATTTTATTTTTAAGGTTTTACTTTTATTATTTATTTTTATTTTATCTCATTAAAAACTGTTAACCCCCACATAGGGGCGTTACACCAGGTGTAAAGTTCTTTCTTTTCTTTTTCTTTGCTCAAAATCAAAGTGAGAAGATGGATTGCCTCGGACTGTAGTAGTGTAGTGTGTGTATATATATATATAAAATGTTTCATTTGCTTAAATTTAAAATTACAACTATCTACTAAAAAACAATAATTTGAGAGAAAAACAATATTTTAAAATAATAACAGAATAATAGGAAAAAATCTTATTTTCCACTTTGGATATTTATTTTAATTGCTTTTTATTTCTCTAGATTTAAGATTACACTACTATAAGCGTAAAGAAAATATGTTGGAAAAAAGGTATGACAACAAGGGAAGAAGTTCATTAGTTCATTCATTCTTTGCATCTTATTTGTATCTTAAAAACATGGGTGACTCTTTGTCACGCCCCGGAGTACGGGAGGTGACGTGGCGGAATGTTTAGATTAATTAAAAGAGAATTTAATTGAAACCGATGGTTTAAGAATCAAATTAAATTAGAAATAAGAAGATTTCCACCACATTTTATAAAAGAATTTATAAATATTAAACGAGTAATAAAAATTAAATAAAAACCGCGAGTATGGGTTCCACAACCCACAACTTGTGCACACACATGGTTCTGACAATATCATAAATACAATTACAGTCCAAGTACAATTAAAGTTAACTCTTACATGCCTTAATTAAATAATACAAAATATGATTTAATCCTCCTAATGCTCATGAGTTCGGTCCGAAGAATCCTCTCCAAACCTAAATGGGAAACCACCTAGAGGGGGAACATTTAAAACAATAAAACGTGAGCTAAAGGCTCAGCAGGACTATGTTTTATAAATAAGTGAATTTAAAGAAACAGTTCATTGTTATAAGTACTCAAAAGAAAACTTAAATAAACAAATAAATAAATAATTACAAAATTTGAGTAGAGCCGTTCTGACACAGAACAGTCTACTCGTACAATCAAAAACACCATTTTTCTTTTACCTAGGCAAACCATGATATCACCACCGTAGTGGCCCAGTTGGGTTTCGAGACCTACCCCCAAGGTCGATCGCTACACGACCCCATCTCTGATATGGCATCATGCCTTAGTGTTTGTTATCATTATCATTTAAAACCCAATTACCGAGTGTTGTCAATTACGTTCATTATGAAGTTCATTTCATAATCACGGCATATTAAATATAACCGATAAAACCATTTTCAAACAACCGTTGAAAACATTTTGATAGAAATCCTTTTCAAAGCCAAATCATTTCAAAACCAGGCTACTAAAGAAATAGGATAGAAGTCCTGCCTCAATACTCGTGCCGGTGCCCCACACCGTAATCCCGGTCCGCTATACGTTAGCTCCACGGAACCACGAACGATCCTAGATACAAACTAAGTCGATCAATATCTAGTCCGAGACATTCTATGTTACTAAACCATTCCATGATGTCCTAGTGTGCCATTTGTACCTTTAAAATCATCCTATAAGGTTGGGATTTAAATCAGGATTCAAAACAGTGAAAATGGTGAAAAATCACAAAATTTTTCATGCCTCGGTCGGCTTGCCGGACTCCCTGCTTCGGCCGGTCGAACTGCACAGTTCGGCCTGGCGGAAGCAAAGTTCGGTCGGCCGAACACTTCCCCAGGTTCGGCCTACCGATCATCACTCCGGCCTGCCGAACACACAGTTCGGCAGGCCAAACTGGGAAAATCCAGAAATCCCAGCCACGGGTTTCTCGATCCCCAAAATTCAAATCTTGATTCTAACATGTTTTTCTCAAATCCCAGGCATGAAAAACAATCATAGTTGATAGAAAAACATACTAGAACATGTTTGGACTCATTTAAACAAGATTTAAACTCGAAATCCTTAAAAATCCGAAAATGAGAAAATGAGGAGAAAAATGAAAAATCTTGAATTCAATCCATTTTTCTTCAATCTAAGCTTAGATTCTAGTTGTTCTAAGTTCATTTAACTCAAATCCACGGTTTTCTAAGCTTAAACAACCCTAAATTTCAAAAATGCACAAAATTGAAAATTTTGGAAAAAGTTTAGAAATTTCGAATCTAACCTCGAATCGAATCTTCAATCCACGATCTCGGTTGCTAAATCACGTCCCCGAGCCTCCTCCTTGCTATCCCGAAGCTTGGATTCGAATTTGGTTTCAAAAATTTGAGAGAGAAATTTGAGAGAGAGAGGGCTGCCGAGAGGGAACCACGGGAGGGAAGAGAGAGAGAGTGAGGGAGCTGAGTGAAGAGAGAGAGAGAGAAGAAGGAAATAAATAGAGGAAATCGGTGGGCGGTTTTACTGTGCGAAAACCATGTGCCGCCCACGGTTTTGTGAAACGGAGTATTTTTTAACATCTTACAAATTGTTATGTTTTAAAACTCAAAACATCATTTTAAAATAATAAGAAATCATTTAAACGCATCAATTTAACAAAACAACCAAAAATTTAAAATCCAACCAAATAATCTAATTAATGTTAAAATGTTAATTATGGCACACTAATTCATCATTTATATTACATTAACATTAAATAAATTTCGGGGCGTTACACTCTTAGAGTTGTTTGAGATGGACCAATCAAAGGCCTGTGCCTTGTAATTCTGTTGTTGGCTTGTACTCTATATATTTGTCTTGTAATCAGTTCTCGAGAGATTAAGAAACAGATTGAAGAGTGAATTGGATGTAATTGGGTACAGGGAGTGAGGTTTTCAGAGAATACTGAGATCTTGTTTCTTGTATTCCAGAAGCCAAGAACTGAGAGTTGTGAGGAAAGACCATTCTGATCTTTGAGTGTGTAATCTGAGACTTGAATAGTGGATTGTTTTGCCTGGTTTTGTTGGAAAATAGTTTGATAAACTATTGTAAACAACCATTTTAAGGCCCAAATTAAAATGAGACTCATTTCATAAAATAACAGGTTATGAAAGATTTGTGTTCTTCGTTGTGAGAAAGATCAAAAATTATATATTCACAGGCTAAAAACGGTTAACGGATGAATGAGAAGTTGATGATCAAAATATGCCCATTGAAATAAAATTTTGTTGAAAAATTTGCTAAGAGAGAGAGTCTCATATTGCTAAAAAGTCTCTCTGATCTTTGTTTCTTGTTTCTCTGGTTTTCTGTTCGTAAATCTTTTTGAGAGGTTTATGAGCGTCTGTGATTCAAAGTTCTCGCTAGTTTGGTGTTGGATCGAAGTCCTGGTTTTCGGGGATTTTAGTTCCAACACATAGACGATCCGCAATTCATTCACGTGGTTCAATTGATGTGAATTTATGAAGAAAATAGATACAAATAGTTCTCATTCTCAAGGAAAAAAAAAATTGCAAAAAAAAAGAGAGTAAAAATAATAGAGTAACAGACTAGCAATAGGACGAATGAAAAATTCAAATGCAGTTTCATGTGTTCTGTAGAATTAGGGAATTGATATCTACATATTTAGTACCTTATACTTCATTTTTAAAAAAATACGTAGAAGGGTATCTTGGGGATATTTTTTGTGAGTAAATATTTAATGAAATAAATAACTGTTTCAACAGAAATTGGAAAAATAACAACACATACTTCTAAAAAAAACGCTTTTGGTACCAAGAAACCTCATGATTGATGAAAAGGGATTAAAAAAATCCAGTTTTTTAGAGTTTTTTTTTTTGTTTTCTTATTATTTTATGAAAAAATTGATTTGGAGTTTTATATGAAATGATGTTTTAAGTTTCAAAAGAGGTAGGGGGTATTTGGATGATTCTTAAAAAAATAAGTCACTTATTCTTTTTCAAGGAGAAGAAAATAATTGGGCTATTATTAATTAAGAATAAAAATAAAATACCAAAATATAACAGTATTTAGTATATAACCTATTTAAATTAAAAAGATTATATAAAGAAAAATACAAAGCAATATAGAAAACAAAAAACAAAACAAAAAGAACAAGGAAAATAGAGTGAAATTAAAAATTCAAACATTTAAATAAAATATATAATTTTAAAAATGTTATGTACTTAAATATTTTTTAAAACATATATATTTTTTTATATTAGGGATTAAAATTGTGTTATTTGGTATTTTTTTAAAAGAAATATACATAGTATTACTTTTTGCTAAACCTAAAAGTACAAGGCAAATATTATCTAAACAAAAAAAAAATGTATAGTTAAAAAAATATAATTTTCTCTCGGAAAAATTTCCTAAAGAAAAAAAGGAGCAATATTAGCAAATTAGGGATTTTTGGGACGGAGTCGGTGAGGTCCCTTGTTCTGTTTACTCGCTCGCAGTCTGTAGTCATTTCTGTTCTCTAGCTGGGCTCTTCTCCATTTCAACGGTGCAGCTCCGCCTCTCTCTCTCTCTCTCTCTCTCTCTTAGCCATGGCCACCTTAGCAGCGACCGTAGCTCGTCAAGCAGCAACCCTAACTCGGCTCTCTTCTCCAAAGACCGCCACTACATTGATTCAACGGCGTGGTCTCGCCGGCGCTGCAGGTAATTCAGAAGATTTCCGGTGTTTCTCTTTCATTACGGGTTTTCCCGAATTCGCTTGTATCGTAATACGAAATTCCTTTTCTTTTAGCTTCGAAGTTGCATTCTCTTCTGTTTAGTCCCTGGGAAATTGGGGCAAAATGAGATCAAAGTTCGTTACTTTTTCCCCTTTTTATATGAATCTGACTTCATTTTGCATTATTTTTCTTCATCTTTTTTGTGTGACGATTTATCAATTGATGTTCTCGTTTTCTTTTGGTGATTTTCGAATTTTGATATTTTTGAGGATTTACAGATCACCATGGCCCTCCAAAGGTTAACTTCTGGCAAGACCCAATGAGCCCCTCTAAGTGGAAGGAAGAGCATGTAAGATTTTTAGTTATATATATATATATATATATATATATATGTATGCATTATTTTAAGCGTAAATACATCTATTGCACTGGTGTTGGTTTTCATCAAGATGATTATTTTGGACATATAGCGACTTTGGGAGAATGTTTAAGAACCTTTTAAATATAAGAAAAGTTTTCTGTTGCGATTGGCCTCAAGGTTTTTTGCTGAAACTGGTTTTCAGTGTTGGATTCAAATGGGTTCGGATGAGAATGATGCTCTCCGTTTGACTTTGTATTTCAGTCTTTATTTTGAAAACGGGTAAAGTGAAAACATGCTTATATGTCCATTATTGTATCTGCTTATTTTTCAAGAAAGAAACTTGATGAGTTAACATGTTGATTCTGACCGGATTGCCTGTTGGTAATTTTGGTTTAGACTGGAACCTATTTGTTGTTTAGGTAAACACTTTTTTTTTTTTTTTGGTGAAAGTTGTTCATAAATTTTGGTACTTTCACTCTTGCTCTTTGTATTCTTTCTGTTTGTTCTTGTCGTCTTTTTTGAATAACATTTAAGTTGTATAATACAAAGATAAAATGGGGCTTGAGGGTTGTTCATTGTTATTTTACCTGGCTTGTAAGTATGATAACTTAATCTATTTATGCTTTTTGTCTTTTGAAATTCATAAATTCATAATCACTTACTTGAATTGTCTGTGTAACAGAAGTTAGTGGGTAAATGGTGTTGGAGAAATTGTCTTGATTTTGTTCATACTTTTGCAGTTTGTAATTGTCTCTTTATCTGGCTGGGGCCTGCTTTTCTTTGGAGGGTACAAGTTCTTTACGCGGGGAGGCAAGAAGGAAGAGGTACTTAAGCAATTATTTTGTCTGGCTTAATCTTGTGTGTGTGGTACGGCTAAAGCATGAAAAATAATTGACAACTGTTATGGTTTATTTATTTATTTTTGGCTAAGAACTATTACCGTTTAATTAATCTACTTGTCCGTTCATTTTTTTTTCTCGTTTCTTTTCTTTGAAATGTTTTCCAAGGGTTGTTGTCTTGAATTTATGATTTAAGGCAGTCAATTCTCAATCGCTCAAGTAAAATAAATCTGCTTATTTCTCATTCTGGTAAAACTTATATCTGGTTTTGCAGTCTAACCCTGCGACCTCATTTTATATTTCTCTCATGCTAATCAAGAACAAGCGTGGAGCAATAAATTTGTAGAGAATTGCATTACATTGTATCACCTTCAATTTATGTCCAAGTAGAGAATGTTTAACGACAAGTGTTTTATGTTAATATTCAAAATACAGATCTGGTGTCTAAAGTAGACCTTTTAGATATTTGTATTTTGTTGGAAAGACTACCAGAAAGTTTCCTCTTTTTTTTTTTTTTTGGGTTGCCTCTCCTGAGTTCTTCCTTGCATTGTAGTTATAGAGGCGAACTTATGTTTCAAGATACATAAAGGTCCAATTTCTTTCTGGACTTCACGTTCCAATGCAAATTTTTATGGATATATGTTCTAGTTGAAGTTCAAATATCTTATTTCTTTGACCAAGCCAAACTTTTGAACCACAGACGGTTCTGCACTGAAGTGTAGCATGTTATGGATTCGTCTTTATTGCAACATGACTCCATTGTACTGAGCATTGACGCAAACACATATTTTTAATGGTGCTTAGTTTATTTCTTTCTTTGTTTTGCAGAAACTGGTAGAAGCATCACAATAAGTATTTGAGCTTCAGTGTTGTGGATCTGCTTGATAATAATGTCTTGCCTGGACTTGACGTGTTTTGAAAGTTCATTTTCTTGTTAGAAAAACCAACTGTGATAGTTAATCTTGATTTCGTTGCTGTATCATCGAGTGACATACTTGGAGGTCGTTTTGATTTGGCGTGAGCGCGTCTCTCTACATCTTCTTGTTCTTTGGTAGTTGTCTGTTGTATTGAGTGCATCAACCTTCTATGCTTGCAATAATGTGGCACAACTTCCTTCATGTTCAATTATGTTGATGGAATTTTCACATATGTGGATTGTGAATTTGAGGTTACAACAGCAAGAGGAAAAATGTAAACCATATGCTTATAGTATAGAAGCAAATTAAATACTTGCAGATTTTTGTTTTATTTATTTACTTTTTTTTTTTTGACATATTCGTAGAGTTTCGTAAAAGGATAACCACTTATATGTTCATGCATGCTGTGTATGATTTCTTTACTTGCTAGATGCTTTTATCTTACTAAGCATGCATCTGTATGGAGATTCGGAGCTGAATGACAGAGTTGCCTTGAGATTTCAATGGCTTATATGATCGTACAAGTGTTTTGTATGATACTTGGTCATAGATTGATCGATCGATCGAGATCTTTGATTTTTCTTAAGTATATGTTTTACGGTTGTCCATGGAAAGTTTTTAAAAGTTCGATGGATAGTTGATTTTTTTCGTAGAACATTATTTTTGAAGGCAAAATTCTATGTTAATAACTATTAGAGTCCATCTTTTAGTTTCAAAATTTTCTCAATGCAAATTGTTGGGACTCTTTCATGGTGGGCCTTCACTCGTGGAGGGGTACAAAAATCGTGGCCTCTTGTGACTGGCACCGGAGCTTTGTTTGTCAGGAGCTGAGGTGGTGGCATGGCGAGCGATGAAAGTCGATGAGTCCGCGGTGGTTGTTTTGGCATTGGGAGTGGCCGAAACATGCTTCTAGGTTCGTTTGGTGATAGCTCCGATTGGGTTATGGCTAGACTCAGGTAACCTTGAGGATAGTTGGGTCTAAGGGCGAAATCTGTTGTGATCTTAGATCCGTTAAGGGTGAGGACTTCATCAAAGAGGGTCTCCAAATGTGTGAATGGAGCGGGAGAGGAATGCAAGCGGTTATGGAGGATTTTCTTATACCTTTGAGGATGAGAGTATGCCCATTGGGTTGGGTGAGGTGTTTGAGTTATATGGTAAGGTTTAATAGTCTCTCGGGTGGAACACTTCTAGAGAGAGTGGGCATTGCCTGTGTCAGTGGTTCTGGTTTTCCTTGTTCATGGGATTCATTTGGGTTGTAAAAAGACGTGGTTTTGATGAAGTTTCATGGTATTTTTGAGTTCAAGAAAGGAGGTGTTTGGGTATTGGTTTTTCTTGGAGCTCACAAGAAATATGGAACTTTGAGTTTTTCAGCAAGTGGAGTTCAGATGATTTGAGTCGTGAGGCCATCTTCCCAAGTAGTTTGAGGTCGGTGATGATATTTATGATAGCTATTGAATGATTTGGTGGAGGTTTGAGGTGGTGGTGTGGTGTGGTGGTTAGAGCTTGACGGAGGCAGTCGTTGTGGAGTTTTATGATGGAAGAGATGGTGGAGATGAAGATAGAGGATGGTGGCTATGGAGTTTGAGGTTATCTTGCCTAGTTCACCTTTAGCTATGTGAGTTGCATGGGCTGCGTTAGCCTCTTTTGAAGGTGGTAAGGGGAATTATTTATAGGAGAAAATGAGACTTAGTGTGGTCAAGGATCTTCCACCTTGGGCACTTAGTTAGGGGGACTTCTAGACTTGGTCCCACATGAGAGACTATAAGAAGCTCCCGTTATAGGAGGATTTCCCTCTAGGTTTTAAATTTTGGGCTCTAAGATAACACTGGACTGTTAGGAGCCTTAATTGCTAGTCGATCTAGGATGCCCATTTCGAATGCCCTGCCATAGAGGGATCCAAAAGGTGGAGGCTTGTCTTACCATTTTGGGTATAGGTCAAACCTTAGATGGCTTGCTTTGGTAAAAGAGGTGGCTTGTCCTTAATGGCAGTAGGTCACATGCAATTCAAACTAATAAGACCTATTTTTCAAAAAAAAAAAAAATATTTCCCCTTGATTCATAGCTTTAATTGAAGATTAGGGCCTTGATTTTGCCATTTACTTATATCCTTCAATTTTTGGCATGTTCACAAGATTTAAATCCCAAAATCTCTTTTCTTCTACTTTAAGGCTCATTTTTCTTATTTACAATGTTAATTTTATACCAAAAATGAGATTTTGGGCTCATTTCAGATGGCCTACCACAGAGGGATCCAAAAGGTGGAGGCTTGTCTTGCTATTTTGGGTATAGATCAAACCTTAAATGACTTGTTTTGGTAAAAGAGATGGCTTGTCCTTAATGGCAAGAGGTCACATGCCCTTGTAGTTGGGCTCCCTCAATGGATTGTTAAGCTAACCTGGCAGTGGGCTAAGGGCTAGTATGTCAAGTGTGTTGGATGAGATTTTCCTAATATAGCGCTAGGGCCTTCAAATGAGCTTTTTGGCTTTATTTTACTCTAATTTTTTTAGACTTATTTTATTGGGCAATTTTCATAAATGGAATCTTTTAAGCTTTACTTTTTATGAATCCTACACATATTTACTTGTGACATAACTTAACATGTAATATGAATGATGATGTGACATAACATTTGCAAGTGTGGCATGAATAAACAAAACTTTTAAAAGTGTGGCATGACATGTAATTTTCTCTATTTTATTCGAATTTCAATTAAACTTAAAACCTCCCAAGTAGGCTGAAATTCTAATTGAACCAAATAAAATAAGCCCGTTCACGTTCTTTGGCCTTTCAAATCAGGACCCACTTAGAGAATCCCGCTTCGCGGCTTGGGTTCATGTATTTTACCATGGGTTGTATCATAGAACATGGTTTGAGCTTGTGCCTTGCGAAAAAGTGAATATCAACAATCATTTATTTTTGAAAACCACATAAGTGTTTTTAAATATGAGAAATATGTTCAGATATATCCTCACGTATTTTGGAGGAAAAAACAAAAAATAAGCAAAAAAAAGATAATTATTTTTAAATAATTCTTGAAAAAAACATTTTTAATATTTAAATTAAAAGAATCAAAACCCAAAAATGAAACATTTTTATAAGGAAGGCAGATTTGTACCACCCATATCTTTTTTGAAGTAAAATATATTGAGGTGAAAAATATTTGTTAGAAATAATTTGAAGAAAGAAATTGGGGTAAAATGCAGCTATGCACTCTGAACTTTTTCATCCTTTCTAAGTTAGATACATATTTTTGATGTGGCACTTAGGACACTAAATCTAACTAAGCCTTGACAATGCAATCAAATCGATAATTGGCTTCCAACCAAAATTTTAATAATTTGAGATCTAAATTGTGAACCAACAAAAAGTTTAAGAATATATTTGTGTAAAAATCTTGAGCTATATCTGTCTATTTGCTACTTGACCATATTCTAATAGATTTTGATCTCATTTGTCAAAATTGATAGCTCGACGTGCCAATAAACTAAGGACATTAATTAAAAAAAGGTCTAAAGGAGAGAAAATGTTCTCATAATTGATAATAGGAAAATCTAAAGGAGAGAAAATGTTCTCATAATTGATAATAGGAAAATCAATCACTCACGTGAACATTACAAGGGAATCAGGAGAATAAAAAGAGAATACTTTTTTTAATAAAAGAAAAAGAAAAAAGATTTTAGAGGGCGGAGTCCCACATGAATTTTGCACGAGAAGACTTGTGCCTCCCTCCCCATGAAAAAGAGTCTACCTCCCTATTTGACTTGTCCTCTCAGTCTCTAAGATGAACAAACTTATAAA
This sequence comes from Artocarpus heterophyllus, assembly GCA_025403435.1. Classification (NCBI taxonomy): domain Eukaryota; kingdom Viridiplantae; phylum Streptophyta; class Magnoliopsida; order Rosales; family Moraceae; genus Artocarpus; species Artocarpus heterophyllus. Next base: position 15,271,140 of record CM046348.1, on the reverse strand, counting down.
ACGTTATCGATATGATTATTTGTTCAAAATTTTATAAAGAATTTCAATTGAAGAACAATTTTTTATTAATACAATTTCTGTAAAAATAACATACCTTCTCAAGAATTTTCAACAACCAATTCATAATTTGAACTAGGCTTTATTTTAAATGATTCAGCTTAGTATACAGTCAGTTATTTTTTACATCAACTTGTCACTAAACATCAAATTGGTGATGCATGTAATCCTATTTTATTTTATTTTATTTTATTTTTTCAATTCTTTGTGAAACTCTATCTTTTCAATCTATTCCTTTAAATACAAGACATGATACTATCGTGTTTTCAAATTAGCTTATTTCTGCATACACTGTAACTCTTGTTATTGAACAATTTTGTACTCTTGTTATTAAACCATTTTTTGTATATCTTTTAACAAAAGAGAATAATTCTCCAAAAAAAATTCAACCAATAAAACAGGTGCCTTAGCCATGTGCAAGGACTAGTATATGTAGAAGTGATTAAAAAGTTTCTAACGTTAGTTTATATAAGGAAAATTGGGCCTATTTTTCACCCAAAATAAAATTTTTGCCCCAAACTTTTCTAAATTTTGAGGACATCGCCTATTGTGGTTACACAATATGTTTGGGCATTCTAAATCCCCTTTTCTCTCTCCTCTCTCTACTGCTTCTATTTTTTTTTTCTCATTCCCTCACCCCTCCGCTTCTCTCTCTCCTCTCTCTTTCTCGTGCTACTCCGACGTGCTCTCGTTGGTGCTGCCTCGCATCGGAGCCTTTCTACTCTCTCCGTCTCTTGTCTATCTTCATCGCTGTCTCCATTTGCTTCAGATCGGCTAGACAACAAACTCTGTCGTGAAGACCTCGTGAGGTTGTCATCGCCATCGCTGAAAGAGTCACCGAGGACCTATTGCGTCCGAGAGAACCAAAACTTCACAAATCATCATTAGCTTTGCATGGTCTCGACGAAATTATCTCTGTTGCTGATCTGACGTTGTCGTGACCGAGATGCGCGACCACCAGATTCACCGACAAGAGAGAAATAATGCTTGTTGGCTGAGATCTCCTTACGAATCTTGTCATGAAGGTGGCTTTCCCCTCACACAGATAAGATTGTCAGTGATCTACACACGGCTCTATTCTTGCAAAGATCTTCGATGGTAGGTGATGTGGCGTGGGTGTGGAGCTGGTCAGTGACAACAACAGGGAGGAGGTAGAGAGGGGAGTGAGAATACAAGGAAACGATGGATTAAGGTTTATCATATATATACTCGTAGCTTTTTATTATTATGTACTACGTTTTATCTTTGATATGTTACAATTTTATTATTAATGTATTCAGATTTATTGTTAATAAATTATAATATATCATTAACATACTAAAATATAACACCGATATTTTATAGTTAATTAATAATTAATAAATGTTATTTTTATTATTTTGATTTTATTAATAATAGGGAGAAACCATTGTCCTTATTTAGAAAAGCGTGGTTATTTATTTTAAAATGGCTATTTACTTTCCTCTGTTAAAAAAAAAAAACAAAAAACAAAACAAAAGTCAAGTTAGAGTAAAACGTGATTTTTAGATATTCTGAAACAAAGTCAAGGTTCACTTTTGGTTATTAGTTTTCAAAGAAGTGCTGACAGCTTTTTTTCTTATTTTCTTTTATACTCTTTTTTTCTCTTTTACACCCTCTTTTATTCTTTTTTATATTTATTAAGGGACACATAAAATTTACTATCTAATTTTTAATTTAAGTAATAATTTATTATGTCCGTAGATTTGGCTTATTAGTCAATGAAAACAAAGACCGTAAAAGAGAGTAATTATTCCTAGGGACCATCAACGTTGAATGTGAAGAATAATTTAACATGCTATAAGAAAATCGCTTTTTCCCTTGACATTAGTTCCATGAATAACTTCTGGCATTGGACAATAGAAGTAGATTTCTCTGTTCCAACTAAGCTTTTGATCACCTTTTCCAAATAAAACTAAACGAACATCACGGCTACTAAAAGATCCCTTTTCCCCAAATCTTCATCATATGCATGCTTAAAAAAAAAAAAAAAATGGTTCTTGTGTCAATCTGTTAGAACTCTGACTCATCAGCTTCCTCTTTGTACTCTTCATTACCAATCCCTTCTGATCTGGAACCAAATTCATCAAATAACTCAAAATCACGTCCATGTTTTCCGGATTCTTTCATCACATCTGCATTTAGAGAAACGTCACTTTTCTTAGGCATCTCAAAAGAAGAATCCCTAGATTTTCTTCCTTCTAATTGGTGATGATCTTCCACTAGAAGTACCCCTCCTTTGGAAGTTGCTCTCTTAACTCTTCTCTTCAATACACCATGATCATCTCGATAGAATCTTACGTTCCTAGTCCTTGTCACTCCACTTAATTTTCCATTGTTCTCCAATCTCCTGCTCTTGGCTATTAATCTCCATCTTTTTCCCTTAATATTATTATCACTGACAGAGCCACGTTTACCATTCTTTTCAAAGCCATCTCTAATCTCCAATTTCATTACTTTATCAGTCCGAGGATTTGCCTCACCTTCACCCTGATAATTTTCGCGTTTTGGCAACTGCCCATTTCCTTCAACTCTATACTCTTCAACATCCGCATCCTTTCCTACAAAGTTATGAGAAATTATACCAGTTGAATTCGCAACAACGTTGAGAGTCAAACTCACATTCTCATCTTTGGACGCTTCATTCTTGTCATCTCCTCGATTTTCGACAGTTTCATGTCCCACTTTGTTTCCATTTTCATCTTCAACTCTTGCAGTTTCACCGCCACTCTTGCCCTTTTCCTCTGCCTCAGTTGCATTATTCGCCAGCGAATTTGAAGGATCACTTTCTGGGTATTTAAGGCGGTGTTTTAAGCCCTCAATCTCGGCTTCCTTTGGCCTCAAGCTCTCAACTAAGGCCACCACTTGAGGATTTTCTTTTCACTATCTATCTGATCTTTTACTCTCAGCATTTTGATCTCGTTTTGCTTCTCCTCAATTGCAATCTCCATGGTTCTCTGTTCCTCTTTGAGCGAATCAATTGTGGATTGCATCTCTAGGAGGCTCCTGTCAAGCTCCATCTTTTGAGTTCTAAGAGTATACTTTCGCTTTCATCTCTTCATTCTTACTTTTAACTTCTTTGATGTTGTCTCTTTCCTTCTGTAATAGCAAACAAACATACAACATAAGGTTCTTAATATATGATTCTCAAAGAATTAACAAATTCTCTATGTGCGAAAACCTACAACATTTTTGTACGAGTAATTACATTTACATGATTGTCTAGATCACAAACCATTGTTTTGTTTTTGGTGAGAAGGATAAAGAAAATGGAAAAGAGAGATGTCAACCAATAGGTGTTTCAATAGGTGTTCAGGAAGTGTGGTTATAGCTAAAATTTTTAAACTATCAATTTAGTTATAACTAAAACTTTTAAAGAAAACTGCAACATACGAGAGTTTTATACTATAATTTATTTTATTATTATTTTTTATCGTTATACCATAATTTTATATTATAACAACTAAAAATTTTATTCAATAAAGCTTATTTTATTATTTTTTTAATCATTATAACATTGTTTTAATTAAAACTGATTTTATCAAACAGCTAAATAATAATAAAAAAAGGCAAGTATTTGGTAAGAATTTTCTTCTCCAATTCTTCTAATTTCTAGTCTTTCCTGCCGAACAATAATTGTATTTCATTATATTACTTCCTTCTACATATTTTTTTTTCTTCAACTTTTTCCTCCTCGTAAATAAGGCCCTAACGGTAAACAAAGGACCTGTGCCCATCTAAAGCATCCACAACAAGGGAAGAAAAGGGCAAAGGAAGGGAAAGAAAGAAAGAATCGGGAATTTTGGGAGCTATTCAATTTCGAGTCTTGGTGAAATTTCGTGTAATTTGACCAAAGAAAGACATCTTGATTTCCTGTGTTACTTCACAATCACCTTTTCGTGGAAGACATCTTCGATTCGTCCTTGAATTTGGAGGAAACCCACTTGAAGGAAGGCTTCGACGAGGGCTACAAAGACGGCCTTATCGCCGGCAGAGAAGAAGCCAAGGAAGTGGGCCTGAAACTGGGTTCTAGGTCGGCGAGGAGCTGGGCTTCTACGGGGGCTGCGTCGACGTCTGGAACTCGGTCGTTCGGGTCGACCCGATCCGCTTCTCGGCCCGTGTCCAGAAGGGGATCAAGATGAGGCATTAGGAATTTTTTTTGGCCCTTTCATCAAAATCTTCCGTCATCGTCATCCGTCATGTCATATATCGTCATTCATCGTCATTGGTCATTCATTCATTATGTTATGGAGCCTGAGAATGAAAGCGTTCAAGAAATAATGGATGGTTTGAGGCTCAAGTTCAGAGCCGTTTGTGCTTCCATGGGTGTGAAATTGGACCACAGTGGGTACCCAAAATCTTCTTCGGAAGCTAAGGAGATTGAGTTTTGAGTGGGTTCTTGTTTTAACCTTTGATAGAGTGTTTTGGCTATGACCATGAGCAATTTGATTCAGGAGTTGTTTTGCTTTGATTGATCTGGGTTGTAATTAGTTTTGTTTCTCTTCACCGGTCAGATTCTATTTTGGTGAAAATATTGCGAATCAAAGCTTTTATGATGTTACTTGCTCTGTTGATTCAAAACGTTTCATGGATTGTGTAATCTTGAGTTATATGGGTAGATCACTAATTGGCGTTTGATGCCTTTAGAAAGAAAACATTTGCGAAAACTGTATTTTCATTCCCTCAAACGACCTTGTTTTCGATGCACGTTGCCTCTGCTTGTCGTTTTGATGAAATTATGTTCTTTGTAACGACATGTCGTTTAAAACCAATATCGTTTTTAGAACATGTACGACGGCGTTGTACAACAGTTCCACTTTGTCGTTTTTACAAAATTGTGTTGTGAATACCGACATGAAGGAAAAGGAACCCATTTGGAAATGAAATGCCCAGACGTCCAGAAATCTTCTTCGGAGGCTTTATGAGATGGAGCTTTGAGTAAGACTTTTGTGGTGAGTAGGCTATGTTATTGAGTAGTGTTAAAAAATTAAGAACATGTTTCCCGTTACTTTTGAGTTGTGATTACTCCCATTTCTGCACTTCCCTCTAAGCTTCCCATTTTTTGTGACGAATGCTAAATGTGTTTGTTCAAAATTCAAATAACGATTTGAAAAAAAAAAAAAAATCTTTTTTTTTTGCCTGAAGCGCTTTGGGCAAGAGAATTTCGGGTAAAAAAAGAAATAGCGGCCACACGCATTTCCGTTAATACTATTTACCATTATCTTCTGTTATTATCTCAAAAATTATCTCTTCGTTCAGCTTGTGATGGCCATTTGAGAAGAGCAATAAAGGAAAAAAAAAATGTTAAAGTCGATGCTTGGTTGCTGCAAGGTGTACATATCTGAGAGCAGAAACAGACAGGCATTAGAGGACATTGAAAGAGCTGCCAAGCTAATCCCAGAAGCTCCCATCATCAACAAATTTGAGGATATCACTTACAACAGAGTTGGCTACACACTTGTGTCCAAATTGTCATCATCATCATTATCATCATGTCGGTTGAGGATTGCCGTGCTTTCGATGGTCAGGGCTGCACTGGAGTCCATTGACCTTGAGATGCACAGCGGAAGCCATCCCCGCCTCGGAGTTGTGGACCACATATGCTTCCATCCCTTGCTCTCCGCTTCTCTTGACCACGCTTCTTCAATTGCCAAGTCCTTGGCGGCGGATGTTGGCCGTGCCCTTCAAGGTTTGTAATTGTTTGTGCCTTTCAAAATTGTGACTTGATTGAACTTTTAGTGGCAATAATTGTTAAGTTTGTGGAGTCGATTTATTGTTCTGATTTTGTTTTATTTTATAGAATTTTCATTGAAGTATTATACATTTCTGGTTTTCCTAATTTTACTTACATCGGGGGCGCGGACTGTGGGAATTATGTTAGCTAGAAATACAAAGAGTTTGAGAGGCGTGAGATGTGATTCTCTTGTAATCTTTTTTTTTTTTTTTTTTTTTTTTTTAAATTATCGTTGTGGTTGACTAAAACTTATCACTCCTACATTGAGTGCGAATCATTGTAATTTTTTGTGTGTACGTTCTTGTCTTATTTATAATTTACTCTCATTGGTAGATCATTAAGGGCATCTAATTCTTAACCATAGTGATCGTAGTAGTAGTGTCTAGTGTTTTCAAAGAGTAGCCTACCTATTGAGTCATGCTGCATTTTTTTTGGGTCCTCTTTTTATGGTTCTACTATGTTGTTATCATGTTTAAGCTTTTAAACGATAATTTTTTTTTTATCTAATAGCATCAGTCAATGGTTTTTGATTCCGATCAGTGTCCAGTAATCTCACTGCCTGTATTGAGCAGTCCGTCTGAGGTGACTGCTGTTTTCTTGTGTTTGACTTCTAACTTTTCAAGGAATTAAGCACCAGGAATTAGTTTTTTGCTAGTATATATGCAAGTCAGTTTAGGAAAAATTGTACTAGAGTAATTGTTAAGAAATATAGAGCCTAATTTTACACCTTTCGAATTATCATCGTGCATAGAGAATTACGGAAATTGACCTTACGGTAAGGTCACCATGAGGGCCCCCACTGAGTTTTTTATTTCCTCTTTCTTGAAAATCTATAAATAAGAGATTACATTATAGGGCTTATATATGTAACTCAAAACAATAGATAGAGAGAGAAATCTAGAGAGAGTGTAATTTTTCTCTTGTAAACTTTTTCATCATCATAATGAGTTGTTCTGCAGCAGCAGAAAGTGGACGTAGCTCTCACATTAAGGGTAAAACACTATAAATTTTGTGTATGCTCTTGTTTATTTTTCCATTTAACATATTTTGTGCTCTCGGTAGAATTAAGGCTTCTTATTTGCAACAGCATTTTCTATTTCTTTTCATTTCTTTTTTCAGGTGATATGCTTTAGTCTTGTATTCTTCACATTGCTAACAACCATATTATGTAGCCTGCAGTCCCTACTTTTCTATATGGAGCTGCCCATGAAGAGGGTAGAACGCTTGATGCAATCAGAAGAGAGCTGGGTTATTTCAAGCCCAATTCCAGTGGAAACCAGTGGTGTGGGGGACTAAAGTCAGAGACCTTGGCACTGAAGCCAGATGAGGGTCCAGCTCAAGTGACTCCAACAAAAGGTGTCATCGTGATTGGGGCAACACGGTGGGTCGACAACTACAACATCCCGGTCTTCTCTACCGATATCTCGGCAGTTCGTAGAATCGCAAAACGGGTAAGTGGAAGAGGAGGCGGACTTGCTTCGGTCCAGGCCATGGCACTTGCACATGGTGAAACTATCATTGAGGTAGCTTGTAACTTGTTGGAACCAAATAAAGTGGGAGGAGATAGAGTTCAGCTTGAAGTAGAGAGGCTTGCTAAGGGAGAGGGTGTCACCGTTGGTAAAGGCTATTTCACTGATTTTTCTCAGGAGAAGATCATTGAGAGCTATTTGAAGCTAGATTCCTTTGTGTAACAAGAATATGAAATTTTTAAACTGCTTTATGTCTGAAGATTATTGTATTACGTTTAACATTTTGTTGTCAATTCTTTGACGAAAAGAACCCCATCTGTTTGTCTTTCCTGATTGCATTTTCTGTATAATGTTCCAGATCTTCATACTCTCCTGAACGTTTTAAAACCTTGTCCAAACTCAATTTTGGTTTAGCTGAAACTTCTCCAACGAGAAACTGTGCAGAAATGAGTTTAAGAGAAACATTTATTTATAAGATGATTTTTAAAAGCTTTTATTTGTAAAATGACTATGCCTAGTTAAGGCGCTCGGTGTAAAAGTGAAAGCAGATTTAGCTAATTTTACTAAGATTGTTAGTTATTGTAGCAAAATTTTCGTCTTGAGGCACGTTGTTGAGATTGAGAAAGGGTAAAATGAGTTAGTTGAGAAGAAGCAAAGAGAGCACAACGGCTTAACTTTTGAGCGATGGTATTTCTGATCCTCTTCACAGAACTGGACTGAAAATCTCACCCTAGAAGATCCACACGGTCTTTGATGGAGTCTACTTCCCAATTAGGGTATGTTCCATAGAAAGGAGAGATAGAGGGAGGGAGAGTGGTTGAGGGAGAGAGATAGAGGAAGAGCTCCAATTCTTTGTTTGGTTGGAGGGAGAGGAGAGGTGAAGGGAGATCCTCTCCTTTCGGGCCACCATTTTGCATCCTTCCGTTAAAGAGGAATTCATACAATTCATCACTAAAAGGCTTAAAAAGATTGTTTTATCCTTCAAAAAGTTTAATATGAAATAATAAAAATGACAATATAGTTATTGAACACATATTCATTCATTCATCCTCTCTCCCCCCCTCGTACAAACAATATAAAGGACAACTGAAATCCTCTATATGCCTCACATTCTCCATCCTCTTTTCTCTTCATCCCTCCTACCAAATGGAGCCTTAGAGCACACAACTATCAAAGACTCCGCCACAATGTTTGCATCTTCTATAAAAACTAGCCAGGAAAAATCCAATCTCACTGCTAACTCACTATCCATCAAATATGTGAAGCAAAGCTCACGCCTCGCCAACCAAGTGATATCATTTTTCAACTATAGAGTGAGGAAAAACATCAATTGACATCGGGAGTTTTTCACCGTAGGAAATAATACTTTATCACAGTGCATGTTTTTACTGTTAAATCTGGACCAAGTCAAATAAAAATTAGTACTGATACGCATACAATGACTCAAAGAATCAAAGAAAAATTCTAACAGTTTTGTGTTTTTCTTATCTTCTCCTAAAAATTTAGTATCAGCTAAAAAAAGTTCGATCTATTGGACCATTTGGCAAGCTGGTTCATATAAGCTTTTGAAGTCGGTAAGAACCATAGACGAAGGGAGGGGGCAGGGTGCCAACTTTTTTTCCCCCTTTAATGTAGTTTTTGTCATTCTCTTTGTTATTATTTCAAACAAAAAAAGAAGAATAATAATAATCATAATAATAGTAGAATAACAATACAGATATTTATATTAATAACACACATTAAAATGATACATAGAGAGTTTTGAAGGAATCCGAAATTGTATAAAAGCTTGACGGGTCCTCCCATAAACGGCTATTCTCTAGCAAAATACAAATACTGAAAACAAATGACATATATATATATATTTTTTTTTTGTATAGAGCATTCCCACAATTGACTTTGGCATTTCCATAAAACATTAACGGAATGCAATATATTATAGACTAGTGTAAATTCTTTTCAAGAGTACAAAGAACTCCATATAATCAGCTATCTAAATCATGCAAGCATTGAGAATACAGGGGCACTCTGGATGAATGACTTGCATTTTGTCAAGCAGCTCTTCAGCTATTGAAGCAGTAACAAAGATTTGTCTCCTTGACTCTACAATGAAGTTTTGTTCCATTATGTAATCTAAAAACTTTAAAAGATTGTTACAAAAACTATTTACATTCAAAAGACCTATGGGTTTAGAGTAAATGCCTAATAAACTCATAATAACAACTACAAGTAACTCTTCAAGGATGCCTAAACTACCAAGTAATGCAATGAAAGCATTAGAGTTATGGATCATGTTTTCAAGATGTTTGGGATGTTCAAAACTCTCTCTTTTTTACCTATGATTTTCCCACAAAGGTTCCCCTCGTTTAGGAGATGAAGGATAATTCTTATGACATGGCTACCCTAGAATGTGTTACTGTTACTACATTCTCTATTAACTCTAAGTTACCTCCTCACAAATCAAGTTAATCATTTTATGTTCTAAGACTTATCCTAAATATTATGCGGCTTCTAAATAGACTCTACCTCTATTAGGACTGGAACTATAGGTGACACAGATGATTTTGATTTCCCTAGATGAATAGGAAGAAGACATATTTGGTTTCTAAGACAGACTAACTCTTTTTTTTTTTTAACTATTTGATTTTTTTGTTTTTGTTTTAAGTCCGCTTTGCCTAAATAATGAGCCTTGAATGATTTCTTAAAGAAGAGTTATGACAGGTAAGTGAGTATATGTTACTTTACAATCTAAACAAAATATGTGTAAGTAAGAAAAAAAGATAAGATATGATATTGTACAAAAGAAAAGTCAGAAAATAAGATATGGCATGTTAGAAAAAGTTGGATCAAATCCGAACAACTTTGAAAAAGTAAACATACAATCAGACCGACTTTTGAAAATGAAGACTCGAATTGTATAACTTTTGGCAATTGAAAATAAAATGACAAAAGACATTGTGACACAATTGTACAACTTTTTGACAAACGAGCACCAAATCTAGAAAGCAATCATAAACAACAATTTATTATAGAACTTTTGTAAAAGTGAAACAAAAATCTTGAAACGTCTAGATAAGATTCAAAAATTTCAAACATATTACAGTATAACACGTTATGCATCTAACAATAATTTTTTAAAAGAAAATAACAAAATAAAAACATGCACTAATTATTCAACATTTACTGTAACAATCTAAAACAAACAAATACTTAGGACACAGAAAGACACTCTTTTTTTTACAAAAAAATAGACACAAATTATTAAACACCTATTGTAATGATCTCAAAACAACCAACACTCAAACGACCTTTATGAATCGAGAATTTACTTTCCATCTAGTTTTCTTATGTCTGACAAACAGAATTTTTAAATGTCATGTTCTTGAGGCGTTGTCTTTCTACATGATATTTGGGCTAAAGTTTAGAAATTGCACATCGGACATATCCACTTTGATGATTCTAAAGAGAAGCATGAAGGTCATCCAAGTTTTTTTTAGAAAGTACATCCTTGCAGAAATTGTTTTTATCATTTCTATTTACTGATATAAATCCAGGCGAAGTATATTTACTGTTATAATTCTGTTGTCCACATTTGTTACATGTAACCTCAATGATACGAGCTCTTCTTTTTATCGCACGACGGCTAATACCTATACCTAATAGGTCGACGTCTTGATTGAAGTCACTTGGTCATATCATTCCTTCTATTAACATTCTCACATCATTAGGATGCCAAAAATGCATGTGGATCTATAGTCGCATGATCCTAGACTTATAGTTCTTTTAGACAATTTTCTAGGAAAGTAATAGGAAGTATGTTGGTACTTTGGGTCCACTAAAAAAGAAAGAAAAATAAAGATGAAAGAAAAATTTATGTAAAAATTGTAGGTGCTTTTTTGAAATTTAAAGGAGATTTGACGCTTAATAAGTATTTTGGGTGAGAATTGAGAAAAATTGAGATAGAAAATTGTAGAATTTTAAAAAACTTTTAGAGAGAAAAGAAAAAGATCTAGAGAGAAAGGGAGAGGATTTGAGAAAGTAGAGAGAAGGAGGAGTTTAGAAAGAATTAGTTTTGAGAAATGAGCTCTGATGTACAATGATAAGATATATATACACAGAATAGGCACTGTATTAAACACGTGTTGAGGACACATGTGAGATGTTGAGTGTGTGTATATATATATATATTTTTTTTTTTTCTATGGTCGGATTGAATCTGGCCCAATTCATATAATTGAAGATGGTTTGAGCTTGATTGAGATGGACTGACTCAATTGTTCTTAAAAAAATTGACCTCCTCGTCAATAAATCTTTAACTCCATCACTAATTAGAACCACGTTCCAGACACATGCTACGTATTGTGGTCTCAAAAAACGGCAGACGAAAGCCCGCTGCAGATGCCGGTACTAAACACCTACAGTTTTTGTACGGATATGACAAATGCATACGACAATTTGTTGTAGCTCAGCACAGAGCTTAGAAAGCCGACTATGAATGCGTTGACAGTTTAAGTCAATCCACTAATTCCACTTACACTTTCTTTTTAACAAAATGTAGTTAGAATTAATTTTTTAATTATTAAATAATATAAAATTTTTATATGTTATAAAAAAAATACAAAATTTTAAAATTTTTATATATTATAATATTTTAAACTAAAAAATTAGTATTAAATATTTTTGTCAAAAGCCTTTTTATTTAATAGAACACAGCACAGCCACATTATAAAACCTTAATGGTTCACGTTACTTTGACGGTGGTAATAAAAAATGAGCATACGCATAATAAAGTTGGTCTGTCTTTATTTTATTATGTGGCATTAATGGCTTGTCAAGATGTGGGAGCTTTGGCATGTACAGGTGTTGCCTGCCCCAATGCTGAGTCATATAATAGGACCGGTTTTTATTGTCTTTCCATTTTGTGTCTTGTATATCCCTTTTCCTTTTCATTTTCTCCGGAAACAAACTAACTTCTGCTCCTAAAGATGAATAAAAGGGAGGAGAAATGGATTACAACCCAATTTCCAAGGTAATGATTCAATTTATTTTCCTTCAGAATTCAACAATAACTTCTATATTAATTTCCTCATTTTCTTTCACTTTTAGTCTTAACTATACATCTTTCTTTTTTCTTTTTCTTTTTTTTCATTTAATGTCTGCTGAGGAAGAGCTAGGTGGGAGTGAAGTTAAATAGGTTTTGGTTGCCTTGCCTATTCTAATAAGACTTGATGAAATAATTTGGATAAATAAGTTTTGGTTGCCTTGCATATTCTAATAAGACTTAATGAAATAATTTGGATTTTTTTTTCCTGATTAATGCTTGTTGACGGTTAGGATCCCGGCCGGAGCCGGGTAGGTCCTTCGAACGTATTGCCGAGGAGGCTGTTCGGGGAGCCGTCATACGGATTTGCTTCCCGCGAGAGAGAGCGTCCCTCAAGAGTCGAACGTTTTTCCTCTCGTATAAGAGAGTCTTAAGGCTTATCCTAAGTACCAATCCAACCATTTAGTTGGATACCATTCAGTTAGATTGGTACCTGAGATAGGCCTTAAGACTATCTTATACGAGAGGAAAGAAGTTCGACTCCTGGGAGACCCGCTCCTCCGTGAGATGCAAATCCGCTTGGAGGCTCCCCGAGCAGCCTCTCCGGCAATAAGTTCGAGGGACCCGCTAGGCTCTGGTAAAGGAACCCAATCCCTCAACAATGCTTTTTATTTTACTTTTTTTTCGTGAAATAAAAATCAATCATTCTTAAATAAAAGCTTTCTAGCTTAAGTACTTTCTCTTCTGTTCTCATACTTTTGAAAAAAAAAAAAAAAAAAAAAGAAAATTAATCCGTATTCGTGAAGGCTATCCGTTGGTATCTGCTGAAAAAAAAAAAAATATATATATATATATATATATATATATAATTTTTTTGATAGCTACATATATTTGGTACTATCTTTTTGAGAAACATCATATTAATATTCTGCCATTGAAAAAATATCAAGACAATATCTTATAATTTTTAACAATTATTTTAATAAATTGAGTTCGTATTGTTTGACATGAAATTTTCTTTTAACTTTTTTTATTAATAATTCTTAAATTAATTTTGTAAAACTATAATAGAAAATCAAAACAAAAGATTAAGCAAAACTCATAAAAAAGCATATATATGACTTATTTATTTTTTGGTATTATTTGTATTTATTTTCTTTTATAGTTTTCACAAAATAACTTATAATTGATTAATTAATAAAGGGTAAATTAAAAGTTTTATGTCATAGAACATAAACTTAGGGTACTATAATAATATTTTCAAAAACTGTAGGATACCATGTTGATATTTTTTCAAATAACAAGATACAAATATGCTGTTTGCTTGAAATATAGAGTACCAAAATGAAAACCACCCCTGCCCCCAACCCAAAAAAAAAAACCTTATCTGCTGGTAGACTTTTAATTTTCGTTTTTTTGTGCCTGCTTTGGTTGCATCTACATCATTAAAATTTTTGAACTAAAATAACATTGCAGCTATTTTTTAAAAATTTTCATTTCTTTTTATACTTTTTTCTTATTCCGAACAAAACAAATTTTTAATCAAATTTATGTCACCTGTTATTATTGAAGTTAAAAAAAAATAACATAAATAGTAGGATAGCTGGACTTAAGTCTGTTTAGGTATAAACTATTAGGAAAAGTATTATCAATCGACTTGTAAGATTTATTCAATAGATCCAATCGTCACATTTTAAATTGAATTACAATCAATCCACACATAATGGTAGTCGAATATTAACTGCATATAATATTCCAATACACAATATTTTAACCAATCAATTCAATAAATAGAAATTAGGTCATCTACTTTTGATCAATTTTGAGAATGGCCAGACATGTCATTTTTATAAAAAAAAATTCTTCTGAACAAGACAAAGAAGAAAATCACTAAAACTTAACCATAAAACTAAATTAAAAATACATTAAGTAATTCAAAGACATCACCAAAACTAGTCCAAAAATCATAAACAGGCAGGTCGTGTTTTCGTTATATTACATGCCTATTCGGATAACGATCGCTTGCATTATAAAAGTGCTTGCATAGGTCGTTCTGAAATCATTTTATTAATTAAAATTTTAAGAAAGTTATTTTACAAATAAAGCTTTCTAATATTAAATTCATTTTCAAAAACAATCCCTTAATGAATCATATGTATTTTGAGAATTGGATTAGATAGATTTAAACCATTATTTGTTAGTTTTTAATACTCAAGTTAAAAATATATAACTATTAAAATATTTCAACCAAAGAAAGAAAAAAAATGGCAAATTTTTTGTGAAATTTTCATAAATACTATCTTTTATGATTTACTTTTTATAAATGTTATATATGTTTACTTGTACCTCAACTTAATATGTAATATGAATAATAATATGACATAAACTTTTCTAAGTGTGACATGAATCAACGCAACTTTTAAAAATGTGACATAACATGTAATTTTCTCAAAATTTTTTACTTGGGCCAATGTCTCCTTCCCAAAAATAATTGTCGCATTATTGTTTGGTGCTCGTGATAAAGTTTGTAAGCAACATGTGATGCATGCAAAGACAATCAATGTCGAATAATGACCAAGAAAATATTTTTTTAATAAGAACACAACAAAAGATAAACAACTACATAATCAATTAATTAGCTTGGATGATCAAACCCCATCATCTTAGCAGATTGATGCGTAAGGGAAGTTGAGTGATTAATATACCATTCTAATTTTATGTGTTCTCTGTTTTGAGTTTTGACAATACATCTACTAATCTCTTTAACATCAATAGAATTCTCTCACTAGCTAAAAACCAAATAAAGAGATAATTGTTTGGTTGTTGTGTTCATGAACATGGAAAAGGAAAAGGGCAGAGAGCCATCCAGGCTGATATGCTGCAAGCTGTTCATTTCGGAGTCTCGCAATCAGAGCACCTTGGACTTCATTGAAAGAGCAGCCAAGAAGGACCCAGAGTCCGTGGTTGTCAACAAGTTCGAGGACAGGGCTTACAACAGGGTCAGATACGACATTGTTTCGTATGTTGCCGTAAGGGATTGCACTGCGGCAGGGGGTAGTGCCATGTACAGCCCACTGCAGAAAACGGTGGTGGCCATGGCCCAGGCTGCATTCGAAGCCATAAACCTGGAGACTTACACTGGGGCCCACCCTCGGCTTGGCGTCGTCGACGACATCGTGTTTCACCCCTTGGCTTGGGCATCTCTTGATGAAGCAGCTTGGCTCGCTAAGGCTGTTGCTATCAACATTGGCAGTAGATTCCAAGGTTTGCTCATCATTGTCTTGTCTTGTACTTTTAATGTCCTTTTTATAGGTCGTTTGGAAGAACAATTATAAACATCAGTTACAAACATTTTAAAGCTTACATATGCTAAAGTAAAAAGTTACAATATAAAATTCTCACGTGTTATAGTTTTTAAATCAAAACTGTTGGTTCCAATTATTCTTTCAAACGACTTATTAGTCTCTAAATTATAATACAAATTATATTTGGGGCACAAACTCTTTAAATCAGACTCAAAACACGTCCTTGATAAATGAAATTAAATTATCCCAATTTAATCATTATGCCTATCTCATTATTCAAATCTTGATGGAAAAAGGCATGTGGTCCAAAATTGTGTTGTCTAGTAAGATTTGTTTTGTTATTTTTATATGCTAGGGCGTGATTACTAAGAAGAGATTAAAGATTTTTTAAGCCACTTGAACGAAATAACTGATTTAGAACAGCTTAATAGTTTAGGACGTTTTGTCAGTAAAAGACTAAATTGAAATTAAAAAGTTTGATTATGTTTTGAGGAGTGAAATTGGACTTAACCTCCTTTTTGTACTTGTAGAATGTATATCAATTTTTAGATCCCTTCAACGCAAGTTTCCCTCGTAACCCTTTTTAAGCTTATGGGACTAAATTTGTTATAAAATAAACAAAAATAGACAATAAAAAAAAGAAAAATAAGAACATATTGATTTACGTAGAAAACCTTAGAAGAGAAAAACCACGGGCCTATTGGCCCGATCCCTCTGATGCCACCATAAACCCAAAAAATTCTCATAATAAGAAGTCTATCATATATATCTCATCATAAATTTTTCGGACCAAACATAATTTGAGTCACTGTATTCTAATAAAATTGATGAATTATTGCAGTGCCAGTGTACCTATATGGTGCGGCAAACCCAACAGGGAAAGCCTTGGACACCATCAGGCGAGAGTTGGGCTACTACAGGCCCAACTTAATGGGCAGCCAATGGACCGAGTGGACCATGCCAGAAGTTCTACCGGAGCAGCCCGATGAAGGCCCATCTTTGGTGTCAAAATCAAAAGGGATAACCATGGTAGGCGCACGTCCATGGATTGCCTTGTACAACGTCCCCATCTTGTCCGCAGGCCTCTCAGCGGTTCGTAGAATCGCAAGACGCATAAGTGCAAGAGGCGGTGGGCTACCTTCGGTGCAGGCCATGGCACTCGTACATGACGAGACCGTCATTGAAGTTGCTTGTAACTTGTTGGACCCCTTTAAAGTGGGTGGTAAAAGAGTTCAGCTTGAAGTTGAGAGGCTTGCTAGGGTGGAGAGTGTTACCGTGGCCAAGGGCTATTACACACATCTTTCTCATGACATAATCGTTGAAAGTTACTTCAAGTTGCGTTCCTTTGTATAGTTATCAAGGATCAATAATATTGGTATAGCTTACTAACTATTTTATTAATATTTTTCAAAACCGATGAGTGAGTTGTTACCTTTTAATAGATAAATATTAAATGTAAGACTCACTTTTGACTTAAGTATGAAAATGTTATGTTTCATGTATTATTATATTTTGTGTTTCAATACATAATATCTTTTATCATTATTATTAAGCATCGCGTAATTTTTCTCTTATTCATGCTAAAGTTTGGCATTGGGAGGCCAATTTAGCATTGCATTGCATTTAATTTCCTTGTTTCTCATTTAAAAAAGAAAAGAAAATGCCTTTGATTTGTTTCACTGTGTGATTGAATACATTACTTTTTATTTTTTTCCTAATATTTTGACATCTTGTCGGTACTTTTTTTTTTTTTTTTGGAGGTATTGTTGCTTCAACTTTTCAACGACTTTTTAAAAAGGGCATCAAATCAAACGTTATCAACATTTCAAAACCTTATCCAAACTCATTCTTTGAGTTGGCTAAGGGAATCCTCTTGTTAAATTTTAAGATACTGCCACACTGGTAGGTGAGAATGCATTAAAATCCGCAGTTGAGATAGTTTGTTTCTGAAATTCGCAACAGGCCTAAAAATTTCCACTTAAACGGTCCATAAATGATGTGAAAAAATCAATTTGTACTGAATCTGCTTAGAAGTGAAATGTATAAACCTGTGAGTGAGGCCAACACATCTGAAATTGAAAGGGTATTTAGGACTATAATTTATATAAAAGAGAAAACTTTATAACAAAAGTTTAAACTAACTGCGAAACAAACGGGATCAAATTTAGAAGTATGGGATTTGAACTCAAGATTTTAAACACCAGAGATGGATGTAGAATAAGCACCAGACCAACTCTTCTTATGCTCTTCCTTTACTTTTTCTTCTACTTTTTTAATTTTTTTATTATTTTTTTCTTTTACACTGTAGAATTTTCATTTATTTCTTTCAAGGCAGATTCTGTGGGCTATTTCCGTGACACCACTATGATGAAGTGCCTTGTAGTATTTTATTTATTAATTTATTATTTTTTGCTTTTCATTTCAAACAAAAGATGCCTGTATATATTATAGTTTTGCTACATGGAGAAAGAATGAGACAAACATATAGGCTTAGGTGTCCACCAGCAGAGAAAATTTAGAAACCAAAGCGTCTTTCGATGGTGTCTCAATCAACTCCCACTAATGTATCCAAGATAACGTGACAACCATAATTCTTTTGGGAGGAAGATGACTAAGAAATGGGGATTATACAATCTCATATCATTTAGAAATGATCATAGGTAATAATTTATAAGTAAAGACAACGTTCCTAATGATATGAGGTATTTTGGGTGAAACGCAAAAGTAAAAACGTACAGGCTTAGACTCAAAGCGAATTTGAGTGATTATAGGCCACCTTAAAAGACCAATTTAAAAGGAGCTAGCGTGCATGACTTCCAATGCTGTTTAATATCAGTTGAAAATTGCTCTCATTTATTTATTTTGAGCAGTGGCTTGTCAATTTGTGGTGACTTTGGCTATATCAATGCTGAGTCATGGAAACAGTATTACTCGTGTGAGAGGCTCATATATGTTCTATTTTATTATCAGTTCTCTAGTAAACATAGTAAATACAGGAGTGAAGAAATGGATCATAGCCCAAGTTCCAAGGTAATGACTCATTTACAAATTCGTTAGTTTACTTTGTTGATTCCTTTTCTAACTATAGAATAGTTGATCAATTAAAACTGAACATGTACGAGTTTGTTTGGGAAACTTGTTAGTAAAATAAAGTTAGAGTTTGTACAGTATAAAGTTCTCATATGCTACTTTAAAAAGTTAAAGTTTGTTACATAAAGCTTTCACGTACTATAATTTTTAAGTTTTAACTTCAAGTTTAAACTGAATTTTCAAATACAGTTTATAAAATATAACCTGCCTTGTTACCTAATAAGTCACGCGTTGCTTGTGAAACAATCATCAACCTGTTCTTGAAATAACCATGCTTTTTTTTTTATTGTGGGTGAACTTGTACTCTTTTCTACCCCATATTTCTCACCAAAACTCATGTCTAATGATTTTGGTACAAATTGATTTCTTAGTTTTGAAAAGTTCAAATTTTTGGTTCAAATCTATAAACCAAATAGCTTATGTTCTGGAAGTCACTTGTTTTGGAGGTGCATGTTTTTTTGAGCTTGAGATGCTGTATTTTATTACTTCACTGCATCAGAAAATATATGTATATGAACCCATGTGATACACGCCCAGATAATCTTTTCTTTAAGAGTGATCAAGAAAACATTATTTTAAGGTCAACAAATCACAACTAGCTTTGACCCTAAAACTCATCCTCGTAGCACCTTCCTAATTTGACTACCATTCAGGTTTTTTCAATCTGTTTTTATCTTATAAAAACAGAAGTGAATGTTGTGAAATCAATAATCTCAACAAAACAGAAGTGAATTAATATTGTTTCCTCTTGTGAACATGGAGAAGAAGAAAACAGCGGACCAATCCATGCTGCTATGCTGCATGCTCTTCATTTAGGAAGCGCGCAATCGTGGTGTTTTGGATGCCATTGAAAGAGCAGCCAGGCATGACCCGGAATCCGTTATAGTCAACAAGTTTGAGGACAGGGCTTACAATAGAGTCAGATACACCATTGTTTCATACGTTGTGCATGATTGCACAGGCAGTGCCGTGAACAGCCCACTGCAACAGACTGCGGTGGCCATGGCCGAGGCTGCTTTCAATGCGATAAACCTTGAGACACATTCTGGGGCTCACCCTCGGTTAGGCACCGTCAACGACATCGTCTTCCATCCATTGGCTCAGGCTTCCCTTGATGAAGCTGCTTGGCTTGCTAAGGCTGTGGCCTCGGACATTGGCAATAGGTTCCAAGGTACGGTCCATGTCTTGTACATTGACTTCAAACCTCTCCATAGGAATTGTAAGACACAAGGTTATTTGATGGAACTTACAATGTTATTTTGGTGTGTCATATTTGATATAAAAAAAAGCTATAAGTACCATCAAATTCAATTGGTGTCTAAACACAAGGGTTTATCAGCATCCACATGAGGCCCACTCTAGTTAACGGCTTGCATGGGAATTATAGGCCGTTTGGAAAAAAGTTGAAACCATTATCTAGAAGTATTTATGGATTGGATTTTGTGGATTTAAAGTCAATCTACAATCCAATCCAAAACCTTCGGATTGAGAAAATCTAAATCCACAATTTGATCTAAAACCTTTAGATTAAAAAAATCTCAATTTGTAATCCGATTCAAAACTTTTAGATTAGATTAGATAGGTCAAATCTTACGGATTCACAGATATCATGAATGCCCCTACCATTATCTACTGCTTTTACAAAAATTACATGTGGACATAAATAGTAGTGCATACGAATAATAGACCGTTTGCAATTGTAGCATGTGCTTTTACGAATCATAGACCATTTTGTCTATCCAGAGAAATTTTAGCAAATCATCTTCATAGAAAGGGCAACTAACGCCGTATATGAAAAATACTTATCAACCCGAGGAGGTTGTATCCCACCTGATATCTGATGGTGTAGCCCACCAGATGCGTTTGATGGAGATACACAATCTTGTTGGGTTGTATAGAACCGCTTGCCCTGTATTGAGCGCAACCATTTAACTAATGGGTAATAATGGATTTTCTTCTCTCCCTCTTTCCTTTTTCTTTTCCGAGTCTTCTACCATGCTTGTTGAAGTTTTATGTTAATGCTAAAATTTGACATCTAGGTAAGAGAATCATTCTTCAATGTTATTGCCAAATTTGACACCAACTACAGCAAATAACAAAGTTTGACATTTTATTGCTTAAAGATTGATGTGTTGATTGTTTTCACATAATAATTATACATCATTATCATTTTTTAGTTCTAAAAATTAAAAAATTTACAGTTCAAGTTTAAAATTCACGACAAAAAATAGATTTAGCTTAGAGACCTCTATCTCACTTAGATGCTTATTTTTGCTAAAATCTGTCAATCCGCTATTTGCCCACTAAGTATTGACCTGACCTCTGTATTTTTTCAAAAATTGCAGTGCCAGTATACTTGTATACTGCAGCACACCCAACGGTGAACGCACTTGACACCATCAGAGGGGAGCTGGGTTAGTATAGGCCCAACTTCATGGGCAACCAACCAATGGGCCGGATGGACCATACCGGAAGTTTTGCCAGACAAGCCCAATCAAGGCCCGACTTTGGTGTCCAAAGCAAGAAGGATCACGATGATCGGGGCACGTCCATGGCTTGCATTCTACAACGTCCCCATACTGTCCACGGATGTCTCCGCAGCTAAGATGATCGCCAGAATGGTGAGCGCTCGAGGAGGCAGGCTTCCAACGGTGCAGACTCCGGGTCTTGTTCATGGCGAGGACTCCACGATCGCTTGCATGCTCTTAGAGCCCAATCAGATTGGAGCAGACCAGGTTCAAAACCGGGTCGTGGTGCTAGCAGCCCAAGAAGGGTTGGATGTAGAGAAGGGCTACTTCACCGACTATTCACCTGAGATGACCGTTGAGAAGTACATGAAGTTAATATCAACCAACAGAGACTAATCACAAGAACCTGTTAAGAAGCTCTGATCTGCTTCCGTAACAAACTACTAAATGACCAAAAAAACTGGATCATGCATTTCAAAATTAAGGTGTAAGTGGATGATGAACTGTCTCTATAATTGGCATGTTACCGTTATTATGTTGGAACCAAAATTCTGCCATTCTACAACATTGTATTTAATCTATGCTTAATACACTTCATGTACACTTGAGGGTATCAAACTAGTAAACCTTGTATTGATTCATGCGCATTGCTTTTTAAGAAAATCTTCGGACGAGAGAGTCTGAAACAGCTCTTGCAACCTCTCAGCACCGGGACCAGGATTGAAAACTGAATCGTTGCCCCGGACGGAACACGGGTCGGCCCCATTCTCAGAGCTCCCAACACACCACGCCCCAGGAGCAAAACGGCTTGTTCTGCCAAGAAGCTCCTTGTCGATTTTGTCCAAGACAGGATCATTCTTCGCAAACTTTCTGGCAAAGGGGGCTTTGCTTTTGACCATGTTGTCAAAGTCCTTCATTGTCAAGGAGATGGGATGCTGCTTTGGAGGAGTGTCCCAAGCAATGAAGTGGAGATCATGGCTTATTGCGGTGTGCCGAAATTCCTCGGTGTTGCAAATCACTGTTTGGAAATAACCTTCAGGAGAGGATATAAAGTTTGTGTAATACATGAGAATAGTCCTTGGCAGGTTATCCCATCCCCATATACAGTATTCAACAAACTGTCGTGTTAGCATTACCCATGCTGAACCTGCACAAAAAAGAACAAGGGAAAATATATTCATTAAACTATAGATTTGGTCTAACAATGGCAACACATTCATTAGAATGTGTATATGGAAGTGCAATTACCTGTAAATAACTTAAATGATGTGGGAAGAGAGCGGCGTTGGGTGGTCCATGCAATGTCGGACTTTTTAGATAAGTAAAGGCCGGGATCAATTATGATTGGTTTGGCTCTTTGGTTCCTGGAAAGGAAATAGATATGGAATAAAAGGTAACAAATAATTAGTAAAGAGAAAGAATAAGTAGATAAAAGCCTATTAGGGACTTGCAAACTGCTCAAGCATTTCACTTACAGTTTCCACCCAGTAATCTGCAAATGTTCAACGAAGTTGAGATTTCTGGACAAATTGGAGAAAACGTGCAGCAAATCTGAACAATGAGGAAATAGATCAAATTTAAATCCGAAGTCACTCGAGAACATAAAAAATATTTGCTTATTTCTCAAACTTCTCGGTGATGCTTAAAACTAGAAAGAGATATCCCTGCACGCATATATATTATGGTACAGCGTATCTTGGTGTTGCTTCAATTTAATTAGGAAAACTCAGTGATGTTTCTGCACCAGTTGTTCTAATGTTCTATTCTGAGTAAAGAATATGACAGAAATAAATAAGAGCTCAAATAGGACTACTTGCATTAGCGAAAATTAAATGCAAGCACAACATTAATACGTTGTTATCGGACTATCAGAGGAAGACCTAACCAATAGAAGTCCTTGACATTGCTCAAACTAGGATCCACTCTGCTGACCTAGTTCTACTTCTCAGGGACGAAGCTACATCCTACACAATA
This sequence comes from Artocarpus heterophyllus, assembly GCA_025403435.1. Lineage (NCBI taxonomy): Eukaryota > Viridiplantae > Streptophyta > Magnoliopsida > Rosales > Moraceae > Artocarpus > Artocarpus heterophyllus. Next base: position 15,247,984 of record CM046348.1, on the reverse strand, counting down.
TGTACTTCTCCAATCTCTGCATGACAATACTAAACTGGCACAACAAATGGTTGTTTTGGAAATATCCAACAAAACAAGCTCAAGTATGAACTGATTTTACACCAATTAACAAGACTTGAATCTTAATCACAACTTTTGGCTTTCTAAAACATCAATGCCGATTGTATATGCAATGATCATGAACAGTGCTTCATCTATGCCAATTCGTAAAGTTCACTGTTTTGTCAAACATGTGTCAAGCTCTCTCAAAATAAAGATGGCAAAGTTTACATGCATCAAAAACCTTGAGTGTATTAGTATAAAAACTAAGAAGAAGCGCAGAATTTGATACTAACCGTCTTGTGTCACCAGAGGATAATCTGATGCACTGAGGTTTATAAGCCAGTCCCATTCCGAGCTCTCCTTCAACAGAATAGAAATCGCTTGAAGGGTACATGCAATCATAGTAGGACCTTTATAAGTTACTAAGTTCGACTGAGCCATGACTCGCACATTGTCTACTTCACGGAATGTCGGATCAGCCTTCACTGAAGCCGCCAATTCCAACCTTTCACGAGGCGGAGCCTCAAGATCCAAATGCAGTACGTACTGATTTCTAGGATGATATACAGCCTGCAAGGTTCTCGTCATTCTATGACTATCACCCTTTGTCCCCGAAATAAGATATGCCAATCTAGGTAACCCCACTTCTGAATCCCCATTCCTTTCCAATGATCTTTTCAAATCCGATTCAACAAAATACCCACTTGAGTCCTCTGACTTTGCAAACGAAATAATGTCAAATGGCAATTGCTCTCCACCGCTTGGAGAGGTAAACAGCCCAAATAGGGCCGTCAAAAACAATGTAATGAATATGAGTAAGCTAGCAAAGAATGGAAGAATCCATATCCTATCACCAAACGCCCTTCCTGAGTGGGAATTCACATATTTCCTCATAGTCCTTCACAAGTGAGTTCTTGTCCCCTCTCTCTCTCTCTCTCTCTCTCTGTGAATCAGCTGAGAAAACGAAAATAGCATAAAAGCGAAGCAAAACCCACCAATCTTCTGAAAACAAAAAAAAAAGTCTATGAGCAAACAAGGAGGTTTCCTAGCAGAGCCTAAGAGTACCTTCGCGATAAACACACGATTTACACTCTATCGATCCCTTTTCTTGCCAAAATGAAAACATGGGTTCCAAGTAAAAAATGAATGAATGAATAAATTAAAGAAATTTGGTCCCCTCGAAAGGCAAGAAAGAAAAAGGGTTGAGCAAAACTTCAACTTTTGGCACACAGTCAAGGAAAACAAGCTGAAAACTGGTTAATGTGTTGAAAAAAAGGGCAAATTCCTTGCAAGTAAAGATAACTTATCTTTCACACGCCAAAAAGAAGGCGGCATTTTTTTCTTTTTTCAAACTGATCGGATCTAAACTGTCCAAGAAAAACACAAAACAATGAAGATTTTAATATTCAGATAATTGCCTTAAAGAGTTGTTTTGAGACTCCGACAAATGGGTTTGACGAAAAAACAAATTACCCAGAAACAGAAAAAGAAAAAGGAGCAGAAATGCTTACTCAGAAGAAGATGATTCAAAGCAGATTCAGAAACAAAAGAGAGATTAGAAACAGAGTTCACAAGTAATGATTTTTTTCTTTTGGGGGGTTAAAATGTAATATTAGGAAAAGTCGGTGATCTGAAAAACAATGAAGCGAGGGGGCAAAGATGGAGAAGAAATTGGAGTTGATTAGGTACCGAGATACTGATTAAAGAGTGGGATTTTGCTTTCAAGAGATGTAGCTTTGTTTTTGTTAAAAGATGTCGTTAATAAATAAATAATTCTCAGGTTACAGAGTGGCAAGACAATCAACCTCCACAGTACTTGTCGTGGGTCCCGTATTGCAATTTTAACGCGCGTGGGCCGACAGTCTTTCTCCTGGATGTTGGGTAAATTACAGAAATTCAAACAGAAAATTTGTTTAATTTTTACGTCAATGTAGTACAAATAAATAACTAAATTTTTTAAATATATACAATTTAATTTACATGTCGATGATACGCAGCCTCGCAGGCTTATTAAAATTAATAACTAGTTGACAGAGCGATTTCTATATGGTGGGTTTTAGCCTAATTTCAATGAGAAATATGTCGGTATCAATTACTCTTTTTTTTTGGTAGATAAGGACTTCAACCGATGGAAAAACAATTTATTAAAAAGAGTCAAAAAAGGCTAAGGTACAGTGAAAGGTCCAAGGACTAAGAACAGAGTCTACAAACAGACTAAGTAAACCTATAAGGGAATTCATGATCCGATTGATAGAGCTAAACGAATTCCTACCTCTAGACGGAGCTATACTCCTAGTAATAGTGGTCCCAATGACCATATAAAACAGCTACACCTTAACTTAATCTTGACTCACGACACCACCCAATAAACTAAGAGGACACCACCCAACAAACTAAGAGACATAGGGATACCATCCTCTAAGCTTAACCCAGCCTACAACAAAAAATAATAATAAAATAAACACCACCCAAAGGGTGGTGGGGAAACCACAAACCCAAAGTATAAAAACAATATAAAAACACAAATCCAAATCGTAGCCTCCATCACGATCCACAAATTTGAGGTCCTTCAATGCTAGCCATCCCAAAGCATCAGCCACCCAACTTCTGCCACCCACCCATACCTTCACCCGACGGCGAGAACCCAACCCCAGCCATAGGTAAGCCCCTCAACGCCAGCTTTAGGTGGGCGACAGCCAAGCCCACCAACCTATAGCAAACCTAAGCTACCAAGTCTTCTCCCTCAATCGCCCGACCTAGCCCAATCCTAGAGGAGATCTAAACCTTCCACAACCGCTGCGAACGACAACGACTCCTTTATCCCTGGTCCCGAACCTAGATCAGTAGTGAAGATCTTCCCTCTCTTAGCTCCATGCCTGTCCTCCGACCTAAGCCAAGTTCCACTCCCCTAGCGACACGAACCCCCGCCTTTGGAATAAGATAGAAGGCCAGTAGTCTGGCAACGCGCCAGCCCTAGCACTCTATCTCTCTCTGCCTTTCTTTTTCTCATCCCCTCTCTCTCTAAAAGTTTGAAATTGTGTTTTATGGTATCAATTACTTTTAGTTTGACAAAAATATTAAAAAATAATCAAAGAAGCATGAAAATTTTGAAAATTTTGTCCTTTTAAAAAATTGGAGAATTTGCTTTAAACAAACAAGCAATTCTATTTAAAATAGGGCCCATAGTTTTGTAAGTAGATGGGGTTATAACCCCAGAAGGATAAAAAGAATTTTTCTAAACATAATACTTTCAATATCCTTTATACATATTAAATACAATCTCATTATTAAAAGCAGGTTAGAGCTTATATGAGGCTCAATTATAGTTGAAATTTCATCTATAACATGTTATTTGAATAATATTGAGGCCCTATTTGGAATGGCTTCAAATAAGTTGTTTTTAGCTTGTTCAACCCAAAGTTGCTTTTGAGCCTATTTGAATGGACAAGCTACTTAGGCTGAGTTTGACTATGTCATGGAATATAAGCTAGGAAGGATTAATGTAGTCGCAGATGCACTAAACTGAAAGGCGAAGTTTACGAGCATTAGTTAAGTCACCAACCCACTGATGGAAAGGATCAAAGAGGGGCCACAACAAGAACTACTTACCTAGAGTATCATTGCCATGGTGAATGAAGGCAAGACTCGACTGTTCTGGCTTTCAGACGGATTTCTTTACTCCAAGGGGAACCGCGTCTATGTTCCAGAGCAGGGCAATTTGCAGAAAGAACTCATCAAGGAGTGCCATGACTCCTTGTGGATGGGCCACCTAGGTATGCAATGTACATTTGCTCTTTTAAAGTCCACTTACTATTGGGCCAAGATGTAAGATGGGGTTGAAGACATGTACGCCAGCAAGACAAGGTTCTACAACAGCAACTAGGTGGATTACTAGTTTGTCCATACCAGAGAGATCATGGGAGAGTGTTTCAATGGACTTTATCACATGCCTACCAAAGTCCAAAGGTTTTGGTAGCATCATGGTTGTGGTGGACAGGTTCAACAAATATGCAAGATTCATTGCAGCACCACTTGATTGTACCATGAAGGAAGTAGCTAGACTTTTCCTTCGCAATGTGGTCAAACTATGGGGCATTCCCGTAAGCATCGTCAGTGACCATGATCCCCACTTCATTGGAAGATTTTGGATAGAGTTGTTCAAGATCCTGGGGTCAGACTTGAACTTTTCTATAAGTTTCTATCCCCAAGCCAATGGTTAGATGAAGCACATCAACACTCTTTTAGAGCTATACTTGTTGCATTATATGAGTGCCAACCAGTGTAATTGGGCCAATCTATTGGACGTGGCATAATTTTCTTACAATCTGTAAAGAAGCGTGGCCACCAACAAAAGTCCCTTTGAAATTATCAAGGGACAATAGCCTACGACACCCTTTCTCTCGCATCTCGCTATAAAAGGAAGAGCCTAACAACATTCAAATTTATAAAGTCTTGGCACAAACAAGTAGTGTTAGATCGGGCTGCACTTTACAAGACCGTAAAGTGGATAAAGAAATTGGCAGACAAGAAGTGGAGGCATGTGGAGTTCTACGAGGGAGACCTTGTACTTGTGAAACTCTTGCAATAAACAGTTCAAGACCTTAAGGAAGGTGTATAAGGGCTTAGTACAAAAGTATGAAGGTCCTTTCCGATAATTAAGAGAGTCGGAAAAGTTTCCTATAAGCTATAATTACCACCAAATTTAAAGATTCATCCAGTTTTCCATGTGAGTTCCCCAAAGCCGTACAATGAAGACCTAGAAGAACCCTTACAACGAATCTCAGAAAGGGCACCTACAGCAGTTGTGACTTCATTCGACAAAGAGATCAAAGAAGTACTCATGACAGGGTTATCTGACGAAGGGGCATGCTAAGATATTGAGAATACTTCATCAAATGGAAAGGGCTACTGGACATCGAGGCAAGTTGGGAATCTCAAATCGAACACGACGAGGACGTCACAAGATTAAATGGGGGAGAATGTCATCTCTTACCTAATCCGACCACCAACATGGAGGTTTCAGCCTTAGAACTTAGGCATTTCGAGGCTAATTCCAACCAAGTGCATTTCTGTCATTTCATGTGTAATGTAGGGTTCGTGGAAACCTAAGTAGTTTAGACAAGTCTCTATGTTTGTCTGAGTTAAAGTAGTGTACAAAGTGCAGTTAAGCTAGGTGGGCACCTCATACAGAATGTCGGCTGCAAGTGTGTTCACATTGCTTTAGTCAAAGTCACAATAAGTGGTTGCCTACCAACCAAGACTGCATGCCACACACATGGGAGGCTACCTGTCGACCAAGACAACACACCTCACATGTAGGCGACTACAAGGGGCCCAATCAAAGTCTTTTATAGTTGGGGGTCTCAGCCTATAAAATAGACTCACCCCCTCATTTGTAAATCATCTAGAATTTTTAGTTTGAGAGCTTTGTACAGATTTCTTTCATTAATATAAGTCATTGTTCATTCCCTTCTTGAATCCCCTTCTCACATTATTTTGCTAGCCCTTGTGTTTGTGTGAATTAGGCTTACATAGTACTCATCAGTGTACTAAGGCTGCATGATTGCACTAAAGAAGAGTTAGTCCATGGCGATAAGCTATCCAAATAGCCTTGAATATAGTTATAAATATGTTACATATAAGTTCGTTGATCTCTTCCTTCTATATCTCCATGATTTTCTCTACTTCCTCCAAACAGAGTAAGAAAACAGAGTGTGATGTCTGGTGAGGTAAGAGATGGTTTTTTTTTATATTTTATATTTTTTAATTTTAGATTTTTTTATAGCAAGTATCCTTTCACTCTAATGTACCATTATGCAATTTTTGTAGTTTTGGCTTATTTTTGCACAATGATTATATAATAATGGACAATCTACTTATAAAATCTCCAATCTTTTGTATCCCAAATGACAAAATATTACCTACAATATTAATGGCCACATTTATATAGTTTCATACACTGAATTTAACTGTTGTTCTATATATCATCTTGAGTTCTAGCTCGTAGTAGGTTAAGCATGTCAAATATGTACTTTCCACGAGTGACACACAAATACATTCATACATATAATTTTTAAACCAACCTGTTTCTGCCGTCCCAAATAGCCCAAAGATTCACACAGACAATTTGACATTCCTCTCTTCTTAATGGCCCTAAAAAAGTACACAAAATTAAGCCCTTTATTCTTATTCACTGGGCTAGTGAATTTGAGTCATGTGGATTTTCCACTCTCCTCCTTGTTTGGGGGGCTATTTTCAGGAATCATAACGGTTGTGGTGTGGTGGTTTTGAGCAGTGCTATATAGTCTGAGCGGGCTACAACCCGCTTTCTCTCACAGGGGCTGGGCCCTACCAGGTGGGTCCCAAAAAAAAACTTTCTTGGTGGTTTTTGCGCGTAAAATCCTGGCCGTTTTGGCACTTTTTATGTATTTGGGGTTGCTGTATCTTGCATGGCAGCTTTTGTTGTTTTACTAAAAGCAATCCTAATTATGAGATCATATGTATTTACCACCAAGGGATAGGTGTATCAGTAAAAATGTCTTTTTTTTGTCCTCCCAAAATGCATTTATGGTTTGATACTTTATACCCCACTTTTAGGATCGTTGTTTACCCAATGTGTTATTTGAAGCGTTGAGTGTGTAGTAGTAAGGATGAAAACTGGATCCATCTTTTGATTAAAATCAACTCAGGTTATTTCCGTTCCATTAGTGAATCATAAGACTTCTAAAGTAATGAGAAAGACGTCGGGAGATATGACACCAATAATTTTCATTTTTCTAAGAGAAAAAAATAGACCATGTTTTTTTTTTTTTCTTCGGAGGGTACGAGATCACATATATATTGCATATGATGTATGCTTGTTGCGAAAAATCTACAAATGCACAGAATCGTAGACAAGTAATAAAGAGTGAGTAGAGTATCGTTTCTACGAGGATTGCGTTAATCTAGCTAAATACCGAAATTAGTTAACTCTAAAATTATTTGAATAATCAAATATAAAATAGAAACATAACAAAACAAAAAAAATATAAATGAAAACCTAAAAAAATAAAAGACTAGGCATCCGATTTCACCTAAATTAATCCTATTCAAATTATCTAATTCAATCAACTGATGTTTACTCCTATGCTAATAACGAATTTCTCTTAAGTAGTCATTAGTCTTTCTCAAGCATTAATAATTTATCCCAGTTAGCAAATTTTCTACATCTCTGTGGAAACTCTAAACTTACCAAGATTCATTTAAAACAAGAAATTCATAGTATTACACAAGTCTCATAGATATCTCTATCCTATGATGATCTCATGGCATTAATCATGGTCTAATTTAGTTATCGCTTTTCAGCCTCAAATTAAATCACAAATCATGCAAAAGGTGCGCAAACTTTTACAAGCATTAAGATTAGATTAAACACTCAACATAGATAATGAATAAACATCGAATTGCATTAAATTAAATAAATGTGAACATTCATAATCTGGCTACATCGTAGCCCTAGAAAAAAGGAAATTAGTTCCTAATGAAACAAAAAAAATCCTAAATAATATCTTAAACATGATGAGTGAAAGGAAAAGAACTGTGTTTGGATACGAAGATGATTTCTGTCTCCGAGTTGTACCATTCTTCTTTTCCAAAACAGTGAGTTATCTCCTCTTGTCTATAGTTTTTCCTTGTTAAAATTCGTGCTCTAACCTTCTATAATGTTCTATTTATAGGCTGGGGTTTGAAATGGCAATTTTGGAATGAAATTACACTAAAATTTGAATTTGAATCGCAATGGCACTTAGGCTCAATTTTTTGGCGCCTAGGTGCCAAGATTGTAGCGCCTAGGTGCTATACTTGCCCGTGGCTTCTTTTCCGAAATGGCGCCTTGGCGCCCTGTTTGTGGCGCTTAGGCTTCAAAGTAGCACCTAGGCGCCAGGATTGTAGCGCCTAGGCGCTACTGATGGTTGGCCTCTTTTCATATGATGGCGCCTAGGCATCTAAATTATGGCGCCTAGACGCTATGCTCTCGGGTCTTTTTGCATGAAAATTCATCTTTAAGAGCGCCTAGGCTCCTAGAAGCTGGCGTCTAAGCTCCATTTTGTCCTCGTGTCTACTTGTGCTTATTTTCGATTCGTTTTATCCCGCACTTTGCCAATATTCATCTTTTTCCTCAAAACCTACAAAAAAGCATAAAACACTGTCAAATTTTTATAAATTGCTCAAAACTAACAAAAATATTAAGTAAAAATCATCTAACCAATTAGCCTGAAACTAACTTATCAAATACCCCTAAATTTAAGATTTTACTTGTCCTCGAGTAAAAGACACAAACGAAAAAAAAAAAACAAAGAACAAGACAAAAAAGACGGGACTAACACTAACACATGACATAGTTTGAGCATCAATTTAATTTTTTATTATACCTAGCCTCAAAGATTGCATAAAGTTTATAACTCAAAGGAGATTCTAACCATTGTGATCATGTAAAAAAAAATCAACTTAAATCTCAAGTTCACCATACTCATAATTCCTTGAGTGTGTGTGTGTGTGTGTGATGCCTCTAGCACTTACGTACCTACACTCGGATTAGTTTATGTCAACAAGCATATTATGAAAGATCTCTAGATTAGTGAAATTTATGAACTCCATAGGCCTATTTTTCAAACCTACTCTCCACTAATGTAGACTATCGCAACATCAAAAATCATTAGGACTTTTATTCGGCTTGTAATGATGGCTAAGGTAAAAAGGTAAGATAAAGGATATAATATGGCTCAAAATTCACCCATAAATACACAATTTGTCTTAGGACCTCATGAGAATATCATTTTTTTTAAGTACACCCCCAAACTTATGTTGCACTCTCTTTGTCATTCACATTTATTTGATGTGTGTATTATTTTTTTTCTTTTTCTTTTTTTTTTTTTTTTTCTTTTTCTTTTTTTTTTTGTTTTGCTTTTCTTCTTTTCTTTTTTTTTTTTGCTTTTCTCTTTTTTTTTTGTTTTCTTTTCTTTTTTTTCTTTTTTTTTTGACAATGAATAAACATGAATATATAATCCCTTGATAACAATACTCAAAACTTCACCCATAAATGAATGATAGGAAAACATATTTCCTCAATAAGTTCTTCAAAACTCCACCCATCCTCCTATAATGCCAACTACCTTCAAATAATTTCCTAGATAAATTAGTCACGTTTAAGGTTGAGGGACTAAGTAGGATAAAATTATTCAAAGGCTAGGCTAATTATGTGGGTAACAAAGAAAATGGATAATAAGGCTCAACGGGATAACTAGTGATTAAATGATGTCAACGGTAGGCTTGAAAGGCTCAAACGATCCAAAAATGGCCTAAATCATATTCTTAATATTGTGTAGCTTAGGATTTTGCCTCGAGTGGTTATCAAATAGGTTCTCGTGTTCATTTGAGATCAAAAATATCACTTAATCAATATAAAAAGTCCTCTAAGTGTAGGATACTTAGGTGATCAAGGCGTGAGTGCTCAAAGTGCTCAAAGAATCATAGCATGGCAAACAAATCACAAGAAAAACAAGAACAGACCAACAACAATTATTATCCCTTAAAAGCCACATTCAATTTAAGCCATAGTCCTATCATCGGCCTCCTATGATTCAAGTTAAACAATGCTCAAACGACACAACTTTCCTATCATAATTACTATCAAATGCAAAGGAAAAAAAAATCCTATACTAAAACCTAATTAAACCATAATGACTGATTGACATAAACAAAACATAGCGCAACACACCACCCCCAAACTTGAACAATATATTGTCTTCAATGTAAAAAGAAAACAAAAGAGAGAAAGGAAAGAGTACTCCCTAAATCGAAGGTTACGGTAGCCTATTCCTCCTCGTCCTCATTCTCTTCATGATCTTCATTGAAAGCAAAGACTGTGGAAAAGTTGTCTAAGTTCATGTTTAGATGTATGGCCATGTGGTTCATCATTTGTGCCAGGTTAGAGATATGGTTTCAGTTTTTGAATTTTTTTTTAGCAAGTTGAGCACTTTGATGTCCCCTAAAAACCTGGAATACCACAAACGAAACTTACATAATGATTAAGTTGCAAAATAGACTAAAACTAAAAGAAACAACCAACAAACTAAATAATATAATCAAAACTAAAATTGAAAAGGATAGAGAGCTTAGGTTGCCTCCCAAGAAGCACTTGTTTTATAGTCATCAGCCTAACTCTCAGAGAAACGCTTGTCAAAAAGCGGCTTTCGCCCATAGTAAGTGTCAAACAACACCATATGTGGGTCTTGGTTATAGATGCCCTCAAGCTTGGCAAGATTTAGAAGTGATTCGCACGTTGCACCAACAACACATGTCTTTAAATAATGTGCTTTTGATGGGAACTTCATTATTGGCTCGAGCTTGAATGTGGTGAGTTGTGACGATGGTGATGTACATGGCCAACATGAATCGATTAGTGTTCTATATGTTGGAACCATTGACGAGCTCAAATCAACGGTCTTATGCGCTTCTATATCCTCCAACGACCCTTGTGGCTTCTCCTTATATAGAAATTCCCCTAATAAACCTTCTATTTGCTCTTCCTTTTCCTTTTGGCTATCCATTAGCATATTTGTGATTTGGTCTTCATAAAAGTCATAGTTTTGGATAGACTCCTCTTGATTTAGCAAGTATAGATCATTGTTGATCGAGCAAGAGCCTAACTCAGCAAATGGTTGAGCTAACATAACTTCAAAGGGTTCTTGTTCTTTATCTGGAGGTTTTATTTCCTTTAGAGGCTCAAATTCCCTAGGTTTCACACAATCGTCATCAAACAAAACCACATCCTTTATCGTTTTATGGCCACCACAAGGATTTGATATTGTAATTTCCTCCTCTAGATAACTTTCTAAAATTGTGCTCTTCAAACGGATTTGTTCATCAAGATTCACCTAGAGTTGGAGATTTCATGACTTCCCTCAAGAGTGGCCTTTAGACGGTCTAAAGCAACTTCTAAAGCTGTCTTCTCTTCTTGATATTGGCTACAAGAATGTTCCATCATGTTAGGGTGGATATTCTATGAAAGATTTTGGTGCCTCTCCCAGTAAGAATTATGCATTGAAGAATTCAAATGCTAATGATAATTAAAGGCTGCCATATCCTCCAATAAGTAGTAAGCTTCATCAACGGTTCTCAAAAAAAAGAGAATGACCATTAAAAACTGCACCTTTTTCCACCCAATTTCTAGCTTCAAAATGCAACCCTTCAATAAATATTTATAGAAGAGCCCACTTTGGAAGGTTATGATGTGGGTACCGCTCGTGCATTTCTTTAAATCGCTCCCAAGTCGCATAAAATGGTTCCATATGTTGTTGGGCAAAACTTGCAAGGATATTCTGATAAAACATCATGAAGTTCCTTGGAAAATAGATGACTTAAAAAAAAAATTGGAACAAATAAAAATGAACTAAAACAAATAAAAAAATGTTCAAAGTAATCCTAGAGCTAAATGGTATCGATATTAACTAAATTAAACAACAATCCTTGGCAACGGTGCCAAAAACTTGTTGTAGAAAATTTGCAAGTGCACAGAATCATAGACAAATAATAAAGAGTGAGTAGAGTATCGTTCCCGCGAGGATTGCGTTAATCTAGCTAAATACCAAAATTGGTTAACTCTAAAATTATTTGAACAATCAAATATAAAATAGAAAAATAACAAAACAAAAAAAATATAAATGAAAACCTAAATAAATAAAAGATTAGGGCATCCGATTTCACCTAAATTAATCCTATTCAAATTATCTAATTCAATCAACTGATGTTTACTCCTATGCTGACAACGAATTTCTCTTAGGTAGTCATTAATCTTTCTCAAGTATTAATAATTTATCCTAGTTAGTAAATTTCCTACGTCTGTGGAAACTCTAAACTTACCAAAATTCATTAAGAACAAGAAATTCATAGTGTTACACAAGTCTCATAGATATCTCTATCCTATGATGATCTCATGGCATTCAATCATGGTCTAATTTAGTTATCGCTTCTCAACCTCAAATTAAATCATAAATCATGCAAAAGGTGCATAAACTTTTACAAGCATTAAGATTAGATTAAACACTCAACATATATAATGAATAAACATCGAATTGTATTAAATTAAATAAAAGTGAACATTCATAATCCAGCTACATCGTAACCCTAGAAAAAGGGAAATTAGTTCCTAATGAAACAAAAAACAATCCTAAATAATATCTTAACATAATGAGTGAAGGAAAAGAACTATGTTTGAATGCGAAGATGATTTCTGTCTCCGAGTTGTACCGTTCTTGTTCTCTAAAACAATGAGTTTTCTCCTCTTGTCTGTAGTTTTTCCTTGTTAAAATTCGTGCTCCAACCTTCTATAATGTTCTATTTATAGGCTACGATTTGAAAGGGCAATTTTGGAACAAAATTACACTAAAATTTGAATTGGGATTGTAATGGCGCCTAGGCTCAATTTTTTGACGCCTAAGCTTCATTACGACGCCTAGGCGCCAAGATTGTAGTGTGTAGGCGCTATACTTGCCCGTGGCTTCTTTTCCGAACTGGCACCTAGGCTTCAAAGTAGTGCCTAGGCGCTACTGCTGGTTGGCCTCTTTTCATATGATGGCGCCTAGGCGCTATGCTCTCAGGTCTTTTTACATGAAAATTCATCTTCAAGAGCGCCTAAGCGCCCAGAAGCTGGCGTCTAAGCTCCATGTTGTCCCCGTGTCCACTTGTGCTTATTTTCAGTTTGTTTTACCCCGCACTTTGCCAATATGCATATTTGTCCTCAAAACCTACAAAAAAGCATAAAACACTATCAAATTCTTATAAATTGCTCAAAACTAACAAAAATATTAAGTAAAAATCATCTAATCAATTAGCCTAAAACTAACTTATCAATGCTAAAATTAATGGGGTTAAATAAGAAAGGTTGTAAAGTTTAATGGCAGAAATAAAAACAAGATGAAAAAAAAAACAGCAATGCTGTTGGCCACAAGATTTAATTAAGGAATTATTATTTTGATAATAACAAACAATAGATTGTTGATTAGATTTAATAGTGTCAAATATTTAGCAACTCGAGATATGTGAAGAACGCTGTTGGAATTCAAAGCTTGAAGATTGAAACCTACAAGACTCATCTGCACAAGTCTCACTTCTCAAACCACATATTAGCTTTGTACGGTCTTTCGAGTTTAACTCAATTTTTTTTTTCGCTCAATTCAAATAAAAACTTTTGAAAAAACTCTATTGAAAACTTTGTGAGTTACACTTACAGGCGTTTTAATTTTCAAAAATCACAATGAAACTTTTACAAAAGATCCGTACAAGTAATTAGGATTTTTTAATGCAAATTGCATTATTTATAGGGTGTTTAGAACTAATTTTGGTTAAAAATACTGTAGTATGGGAGAGCTTCATACTTGGCAACTTTTTTTTTAAAGCAGCGTGCAACAACTTTGCACTGTTTATTGATTAAAACCAATTGGTTTTAATTGAGAGCTAAACACCCTATTAAGATGTATAAAGTAATTAAACGGTGTCAATTTTGAAATTCTTCTTGTCATCTTTAAAAGCAGGGTGTTTGGTAATTGTAGTTGAAATCGTGATTGTAGTTATCAAATAGTGTCAAACTCTTATATGGTACGGTAAAAAGTAAAAAGTCAATACAGTTTAAAAATCTCATATGCTATAGTATTTTGAATTACAACCGTGATTCTAACTACATTTTTTAAATATCATAACGGATGGGTTAATATATTGTTTATTCCACAATCTGTAGCTGTCACTGGTAAATGCATGAAATATTCTGACAAAAAGAGGGGAAAATAAAAGCATGAAACTATTCCATGCCAAAGGTATTAAAAAAAGAAAAAAAAATGCTTATGTTGCCCTTTTCTCATCCGTATCAACCTCATGCAGTAATTACTGTGAAGGAAAAGAAGTTCCAACACTGTCAACACTTATAAGGTGTTTGGTTGGATAGTTAAAATCATTTATTAGAACTATTTTTATTGTAATATATGAGAGCTTTATATAGTAGTGATTTTTTTATTTTTATTATAGCATGTAAAAACTTTACAATGTTTATAACTGAGATAGTGATCTGGACTACTTTTTGCCTAGAGTATTTAAGAAAATGGTTTGAACGCTAGAGTTCAAACTACAAATAGAAGCTCTTACATGTTATAATGTATAGTTTAAATTTTAAAATCGAAATTTTTTTTTAGGTTGTTTGATAGTAGAGTTGAAAATCATAGTTTGAACTCTAACACTGTAGCTTATAAGAGTTCTACACTCTAAAAAATTAGAACTAAAGAATTGAAACTTTTCTCACAAGTATCTTATTTATAAACCGTATTTTCTTAATAGAGATATATTATGAAATGTCTTTATATATCGTAAACCCATACAGCCACGCTGAACTAAAAAGTATAAAGCTTAACCTAGAATACGCTCATATATACATTGGGCCTTCTGCAGCACCAACTTGGTTTTAACTCATATAACCGCAGCTATACAAGTCTAAACCCAACGTTGCTGACAAATTGCCCAAGAATCCATGATCCTCTTACCATCCACCTGAATTAAAAAGCAATATTATTTAATTTTATAAGATTATAATCATGTTTAACCCTATCAAATTATAACTTTATTATTAACAAGTAGAATCTAGTTTAAAAAGAGCACTGCATACTAGATTAGGATTCATAGTTTTATAAGTAGTTGAGTTTTAATCATTAAAAATAAAAATGATTTGAGCAATCTTATTTAAATTTATGAAGTTATAACTTTGTTATTAATAAAATAATTAGACCTATTTTAAAAAATATATTATATATTAAACTGAGACTTATAATTTTATAAGCAGTTGGATTACAATCGATGAGATAAAAAAGATTGTTCAAATAACTTTTTCCAAATCGAAACCCTTTTTCATATCGTCGCCACCATCAACAGCCACGTGCCACGTGGCAAGGAACAAACCAGTCAGTAAGTCAACAAGCGATCGCTTGGTTTTGGACTGACCGACAAGACTAACGTAATGACAAAAGCAAAAACAAAAACATGCGTAAAGAAACTGAGAACTTTGTAAGTGTTCAACATTGAGAGTATTGTGCGCTAGCTCTGTTTCTATGTGGGTGAATTGTAGGCACTGGCTTATGGTGATGATGAGAGCAGAATGTAGTAGGGCAAACATTTAGCGGCGATGATATATACACGCACACAATATATATAATATATACATATCACCCCTATTTGTATAGGACACTGTTTTGTCTTGAATCAAGGCATGTTATAGAACATGTTGATCCGATATTGTAGCGGCTAAAGTCAGAATTTTATGCAAACAAAGAAAAAAAAGTTCACTGCGAGACCAATTAATTATCTGGAGTTGGTGGCCTAACCGATATGAATGAACATGAACGGTTGCTTTGAATCTTGATGACCAAACAAAACAAGAAGAAACGTTAAAGTGTGGCGAAATAGTTTGATCTGTTGGTTTCAACTTTTGGGTTGTCCTCTTCTGAGAATCCAATGCAATGTCATACGAGTCTTTTGGGCCTTTTTAGCCGTTCCCAAACAAGATGGTAAAATCAATAAATAAAACAACGACCGCAAATGGCGCCTATATCACGCACTAAAGTCTAAAGTGTATATGTGTATATATATATATATATATATATGTATGTATGTATGCATGCATCTATATGCACAAACTTTGCAATAAGGCAGTCGGATCACAAACGGACCCATATCGTGAAATTTGATAAAAAGTCTGTCATCATTGTAGTCAGTGAAAAATCTTGACAAACGATCAACATGTTGATTCATGTCGCTCTCTCTCTCTCTCTAAAAACACAAACATATAGTTGTTTCTGAACAGTACAGGCGTAGGTTATTTATCATTGTGTGTGTTGCAATTCTTGGGTTTTAGTTTAAGGTTTTTCAAAAGCTGGACAATATGGGTCATGTTCGCTTATTATGGTTAGTATATACATGAATATATGGGTGTGCGATTCAGCCAACCAAAATAAGAATCCACCGAATCACATGCCAAGGTGATGGTGAAAGAGAGAGAATTTTATTGATCATTTTACCCTTAAAGATCGGACAACAGAATCTCTCAAGACTAGATTTTTCGATTACTCAAAAAAACTTTATGGTATTGAGGGACCAACACAAAACCCATCTCCCCTTGTCTCCTCAACTGCCCCTACTGAAATTACGAATTAGGCCAAGGATATAATTAAGTTCACCCGATATCTTATAAGTTGTTCGGCACAACAGTTAAGAACCAATCGGTCTAAACTGTCTATAATGTAAAACTTTCAACAACTATAATGTAAAGCAAAAAACATGTATAGTGTTTTGAACTAAAAATTATTCAAGGCACATATGGATCTTTAGGAGTGAGAGAGCAAAAAGCTGCAAGAGAGAGAGCGAGGAAAATTGAATAGTTTGCTTGCTGCTGGCAGTGCATCGTCCACTAGCCGACCCCTTAAATACATCCACATACTCTACGTTAGACAATCTATCCAATGATGGACTTCGTGTTGCCAACGGAGGGAGATCGTCGAAGCAAAGGTGACATGTATGCTGCTAACTCATCACTTGTTTGTTGTAGATCTTGTCCAACCTCTTTTGGTATTCAAGAGCTCTACCACCTAGGATCTAACAATTGTAGTTGGTGTGGGTTTTTATTGTTTTTCTTCCTTTGGTTTGTAATAAAGGCAATTATTCCGTCATTGTTTCTGGTTGTTTCCTCCCACCAATCTCTGCATTTGTGTGGGTTTAGCTTGTTTATGGATTTTGATGTAATAATGAAGGTGATCTCTCTACCTTCCAGGTTTAGTTGTATTTCTCTAGATATTAGTCTATGCGGAGCGTTTGGTGGCCTCTGTGCTACATGTTATGTACTCTCAATTGATCTGAGTTCTACATTGATTGTAGAGATCTTGTAAAAAAAGCCTTACATGTGCTCCATTATCAGTGTACTAAGGAAGCTTCCCATCATTAGGTCTCAATATAAGTTTTTCTCTTCAAGCTTCACCAGATTTTAATAATGGAGCCGGTTGAAATTGAAGGTATTATCCCATATAATTCGGGGTTTTATATACTGATATACTCTTATTAATAAAATATTTTCCCATTTAAAAAAAATGATTAAAACCATTAGTTCTACCCAACTCTCCCAAACACACTCTATTGATCTTACGTATTTTCTCCAGCTAACACTACTATCACCTTAGAAGCATTATCACTCTAGCTAATTCACAACAATGTATATATGTCAACACAACCTTGGCATTATATTGAGTTCATTGATTTGATAGACAATAGATCTCAAATTGAATATATATGAGAAGTGTTGAGACAATTTTTTAAGGTATAAACTGTAAGTATTTATTAGCTCTATATGGGGTTGAACCGCTTTGTTTCTCAACATAAATAGCTATGGCTAATATGCGCGGACATTAATTAGCATGCAGGCATGCTAAAAAAAATAGTGGCGTGGTCTCTTTTCAACGACATATTAGCTTTATGTGGCTGGTTGGTGTGATATATATGATTAATGATATATTGCAATTTAATCTTTTCCCTTTCTTTTTAACACCGAAGTTGATGGTCAAGGCACCGGCAGCACGCCCGACCTGCAGGCAATCATGGCCGTGTCTTGAGCCAAAAAAGCAGAACATGCAGATTGTTGCCATGGACATGCATGAAAATATACAATATTGGAGGCAGGCAAATCATGGACTTGGCTCTTGTGACAGTTAGGTGACACTGAAAAGATCAGCAGCCTCAGACCGGTTCAAAAAAGAGAGATTGTATGTAAGTTGCTAATTAGTGATTATAGAGAAAAGGGTTATTCAAAAACGTGGTTATGAGGTGTTTAACAAGCTCATTAGAAATGACGAGGAAATGATGAGTAATTTCTGGTTTGCCAAAGGCAAACTGGCCAAAACTCGTAATTGCCAAACTTACTGGTTTGCAGCTTTTGTAATAAGCTTCCCTGTTCACGCTGGGGCGTCCTTACAGAAGGTGAAAGTACAAATGCCACTCCTACCGAGACATCAAAAGATGGTGTGAGTTTAACCATTAGTACATTATATGCAGTGAGGAATAGAATAATATATAAAATAAAACAAAATTATAAAATAATGAAAACATAAAAGAAAAGAAAAGAAAAGAAAAGAAAAGAAAAGATACCATGCATACTTTGAACCTGTGGAAAGAACAAAGAAGTTGCAAGTTTACGCCCTAGAAAACCAAAAAAAAAAGAGCTGGCTTTGGCTTCAGCACACAAAAGAGGCCACTAATTTTGGACTTTATTATTATTATTATTATTTACATTTTTATGCTTTGCCTTCTTCTTTTTCCTATTTAAAAAGAGATCGGGTGGCCCTTTTCTCATCGACTATAGCTGCAATCTTAAAACCATTGGAGTCACTGAAAGAGCAGTCAGGACCTTATGTAAGGTCTTCTAAATAGTTAATGCAGGGTCATATTGCTTGCACTCACCGTCTCAATGCATCAATGACCAAAACTAAAGCGGGGGCTTCAAAGGAGGCTACAGAATTCGAAACTAAGTGAACAGAACATAGAAGCCTAACGAAGACATCCTAACTACTAGAGTACAATCTTCGATAGTATGTTCTTACCCTCTTAACAAGGACACGAAGATCCTATGTAATTGGACTGGACTAGAAATACATTTTGCGTGGTCCAATATAACACTTTGTCATATTTTTCAATCCGAAGTATATATTATCAAATAAGTGGGCTCTTTTTTCATATATAAGATAATGGCCTCTTTTGTTATTGGATATGTGGAGCTTGTACTAGTCAGGAGTCACCTAACAAAACATCACCCTTGTGTACTAAAAGAAAAGCTAGCTCTGATGATTAGCTTCAACAACTCAAGGCTTTCAATGACTACCATTCAAATGGGATAAAAATATTTTTAGTTTTAAGGACTGGAAATGCTTTCATCACGTGGCTATTGTTGAAAACTTAAAAACAATGTTAGATAAGTGTCTTGACTTTATGAGATGTAGGCCCTATGATAGTTCTTATTAGGAAAATAGCAATAATTTGTGTCCGGTCTGAGAAGATAATATGAACCAAAACGTATGGGAAACTTGTTTTTGGCTTTATTATTATTTTTTTTTTTGGGTCTCAGCTTTTGTGCGAAGGGTTTAGCCTTTTGATTCCATTTTTGTTCTAGCTGGGACACTGTGAGCTGACGACTTCGAATCCTATAAAAATGAAAGGTTCAAATTTTATTCCATGGCTTATAAAAAGGATCAACTTTACTCTGTTTTAGAAATAAAATAGGCTATAAAACTCAAAATCCACATATTGTGGACCAAATAAAAACACATAAATCAGTCTTGTTTCAACCGTTTGATAACAAAAATGCTGAAAAGAATTTATTAGAATGTGTCTGGACTCGCAAGAGTGAACTGCTACTTCTAAACCATCCATATTTTTTTCTTCTGCTCAATATATGTGTCCAAAACTTACCATAAGTTGATTGAAAGCATACAATAATGCATCCATCAATTTACATAGTGAGATGAAAAATGGTCCATATCCTTGTATAGATGGATAGAACATCAATATCATTGTCCTTGTATGATAATAATGTTAGTAGTTTTGTTATAAGACTTTTCAAATAGTCATTCAATTATTCTGATGACCCATCAATCCATAAGTTTTATTTTATTTTTCTTTTTTTGTTGCCTTATTAAGGCATTGGTATCTCCAACAGCAAGAATCACTAATATAGGGCATTGCACCACTAGGCTCTTTGCCCACCATGATGATCAGGTGTGTGTCATCACACTATCCTCTGTTGCCATTACCAACTTTGCATCTTTCATGTGATCTTTGGTCTTTTTAAAAAAGATGCAAGTAAGATTTTGTTTGGATATAGTACTTTTATACCACCTAGCTAGCTTAGATATTCAATATTTTTGTCACACTATTTTGTTCCTACTACAATACCACAATCGCCATGGTAGTAGCTATGAAGGGCTTTTTCTTCTTCTTCTTCTTTTTCCTTTTTTTTTTTTTGTCTTTTCTCAATGGTTGTAGTAAAACTAGAGAGCAAAAAACAACATTTGCAACTGAATATCAAAAAGCGTCAATGGAAATGGTGCAAAACAGCAAAAACAAAAGCAGGCAACAACACAAATAGACATATATATACATATCTAAGTGAGTATAAAACATATATAAATATGTATATAACAGATTAGAGAGAGAATAAAAGGGTTACGAGTACACAATCCAAAAGAACCTCGTCTCCTTTCCATGAGAGAGATTTTCCCATAAACCAAACTACCCTGACCCCAACGCTCATCTTTTTTCTTCTCTCTCTCTCCCTCTCTCTCTCTCTCTTCATTCGTCCTCTTTCCATCTAATGTCATGTCATGCAAGTAGCGCCCTACGCCTTTTAACCCCTTCACCCCACGACATTGGTATTCCTTCGCCAGCTCATTCATTCAACACAATCACCAACCTCTGTCTCTCTCTCTCTCTCTTCACTGTCTGTCTTTCTCTCTCTAAAAACTTAAACGTTTTCTCCACCAGATCTCTCGGAGTGGCCCTTGGAGATGCGTGCCCTTTGAAACCCTTTTCCGTGGTTTTCTGGGGGGTTCCCTCGTCAATCCCCTCTAGTACATCCCATTTTCTTTTATAATAGATATCCCATCCCTCCACTCCTTCTCTCTCTTAACTCTCTCTTTCTGGATTCTCTCTGGGGCTTGGCTTGGAGGGTTTAACTTTTCCCTTCGATTTCACTCTGAATGATTTAGCTTGTGGGTTTGTTCTATTTTCGATCGAAAAACCAAAAAAAAAAAAAAAATGGCGAATGGGTTAGAGAGAGAAAGTGGGTTGGTGCTGATATTCAGCGACGAGGAGCTGAGCGAGATGAGCGGCGTCAAGAGGAGCGGAGATCACATTGAGGTTACGTGTGGTTGTACGAGCCACAGATACGGTGACGCCGTTGGTAGGCTTAGGGTTTTCCTCAATGGCGATCTCCAAATCATCTGTGAATGCACCCCTGGTTGTCAGGAAGGTCTCTCTCTCTCCCCCCTCCCCCGCTCCCTCTCTCACAAGCTTTTTGGGAAATGGGTTTCCTTTTTTATGCATGTAATATTGTAATGTAATGTGAAATGTGAAATATTGGGCTTTGACGTTGATGTGGGGTTGCATTTTTCTATCATCTAAATATACTTTCAAGACAGCATTTTTCGTGTTCATGATCATTCATTCATTCATTCATTCGTTGTTCGTTGTGTTTTTTTTTTTTTTTCCTTCATTGTTGTACAGTTCAAGTGTATGTTAGTTTGTCTCAGTGAACGTGTTCTCCACGAGCTTAATACGTATATTTTCTATATATAGTCCTTGGTTTGTTTCTGACGGTTGAGTTTTAGATTGAATGTGCGTGCGTGCGTGCGTGTGTGTGTGTGCGTGTGTGTGTGTGTGTGTGTGTTTTTGTTGAGTACATACATTATATCTAAATGTTCTTGTTCAGAACGAGACCTAGACTACCCTATAATGGTGGTGATTGGATTACAAACAAAACACCTGTTTTTTCAAGTTTTTATTTTTACGGCAGAGTTCTGTTCTTTCTGTTTTACAGAGTAAAATGCGGTGGGATTATGTAGTATAGTTATATGAATGTAGGGTTTTATCTGTTTTTTGGTTCATCATGAAGCACAATGAGAATTTTGGTTGGTGCTTTTGGTGTTTGGCTCAAGCAGCTTTTATGTTAATCTACAGTGTAAATAGCACGTGTTTTGCTGGTAGCACCTTCTTTTGTAGGATCAAGTTTTGAACTTGAATTTTGCAGGTTATGGTTATGTATTAAACTGATTTTTTGTGTTATTCGTTTGTTTGTGTTTTCTTTATTTATGTTATGTTGTCATGACGCATGGAGGTGTCAAGCATAAAAATTCACAACGTCTGACAAGGGGGTCTGAAAGTGGTGCTGACATAATGTATCTGATTGTTTGCCATATTAACGTGCAAGCACTATTGCTTGGTGTGAAATTTTGAGCAATCTACAGTTCGAAGTACCTTTTCCCATTGCCATTTGGAGGGCCTAACAAGGTTGTATCCAGTTTTCCTTTTTTCACTGATCATCTGAGGATTTTGTCCATCAAGAAGACACTGTTATGTTCGTTGGGGAAGGTTTGTCTCGGAGTGACAGATGGGGAAACCTTTTATTTAAATGTTTTCTTCAAAAGTTAAATCATAGAATTAAAAGACCTTGTTCTTAACCAACTCTTTTTCATTTTACTGTTGCTCTATTCATGTATTTATGTCAGCCTGATATCTTATAAGATCATTCACTGCAGGCTTTTTCTTCACTTTTTTTTTCTTACTCAGTGTTTTGGTTGAGATGAAAAGCTCATGCTTTCTACATTTATGATTTTATGGTGTCCATTTTTCCCCAATCTTATTTTCCTTTTATTTCATTCTGGGGTTGTTGTGACAGGAAAATTGACTCCAGCTGCATTTGAAAAGCATTCTGGACGAGAAACAGCAAGGAAATGGAAGAATAATGTTTGGGTCATTGTTAATGGGGAGAAGGTTCCGTTGTGCAAGACAGTGCTGCTCAAATACTACAACCAAACATCAAAAACTGCCAATGGTTCGCACAGATCAAACAATGGACGAATTTGTCACCGTGATGAGTTCATTCGCTGTACTAGGTGCAACAAGGAGCGCCGTTTTCGTCTGCGTACAAAGGAGGAGTGTCGGATTCACCATGATGCTTTGGCAGATGCAAATTGGAAATGCGATCATCTGCCATATGACAAGTATGTTGTCCTCGAGTTGAATAAGCATTTATGTACTCTTAAATTTATTGTGCTGATTTCTATTCTTTCTTTAATCGACCACTTTGCTTTTAGAACATGTCACTAGTTTCTATCTTTTTACTAACTATTTTTCTGATGCATATAGAAATATGTTTAAATTGTGAATCTGATTTAAGATGTTCGCAGGCTTTTATAGATTTCATCCATCGGATTATTCCGATTTTGTCATTGAACATGTGTGCACGTTTGATTCTACACTTTTAGAAAGCCATAATCTTCTTCCATCCCCAATCATGCATGTGAGTTCAGTTTTTATTACCAAATTCAGGTGCTTTTTTTACCATTTTATGTTATTGCATGATATGGTTAGCTTGGAAAATTAAACTATCATAATTACTAGGACCTTCTTATGTATATACAGTCTTGTTATTTTTTTTATTATTGCTATTATTATTTAGCAAGGAACCTTACTGGTTTACAACTACTATGATGTGCAAGGTAATCAAATTCATTTAATTCTATGTTCTATTTGTAAATGCTAGAAACCTTAGGGAAACATTTATACAGAAGCTCTATTAGAATCACGATGCAGCTGAGAAATTATTGGGGAGTTGATCGTTCAGCTTTGATAAACTCAAGTGATAATGAAGACTAGCTGCTGCGATATTTTCTGCGATACCATGTCCACCAGATACAAAATGTTGAAGTAAGCTAGGAGCTAAGTGAGCCATAATGGTTTAGTTGTGTCTAGCAGCCTTAAACAGAGGACCTGTGAAATATAAAATGTTACTCAAATGCATATTTAGTTAAGCAAACAGAGAAGCTTGTAATTTATGTGGCAAGCTTCCTGCACGGTAGATTAATTTCAAACTTTTAGGTGTGGATCATTGACTGAGATTTTCAATCAACATCATCAGAGTGGATTATGGCTTTTTGTTGATTAGACTAAACAACTGCTTTCAATCAAATTAATTAGCATTGAGACTAGGCTACCCTTATTAAGCATAATTAGTAGAAAACTTTAAGAAGCAGATGTCTGGGAGACCAAATAAATGTTTTGAGCACTCATTAAGCTATGAATATGGCTGCAAGTCTGTCTTCAAGCAATTTACCTGCAAACTTTGTATGTGTATGATTTATTGCCCATGCTAATTGACGATTTGGCGTGCTTACACCAGATGTAAATATGTATATTATTCTACGTGCATTTTCTGCATTTTATGCATGTTGAAGATTTATTAGTGAATAAGTTGAAAAATGGTTGCATTGTCTTTCAGAATAACATGTGATGATGAAGAAGAGAGAGCAAGCCGCAGAGTCTACAGGGGCTGTGCTCGTTCTCCGACCTGCATGGGCTGCACCTCTTGCGTGTGCTTCGGCTGTGAAATCTGTCGTTTCTCCGATTGCAGCTGCCAGACCTGCACCGACTTCACAAGGAATGCCAAAGCATGAGTAACAACTCTAATATGGTCCTGATATTTTCCCATTCATTTGTGGGTTATTTTTGCCCATTATTGCCCCGCCCCTTTCTTTTTTCTCCAGATTAGCAGAAAAAAGATGGGGGAAAAGAGAGAGAGAGGGGAAAAGAGGAGCTTCCAGTGACGTTCTCTTATTATATTGTCAGACTTGAATTTTCCAGTCCTTGATTTCAATTATATTGTTCTCATCGACTGGTTTAAACTATCTAAGTCTCTAGTAATTTATTTCGCATAAATTAATCTTTGGCTCACTTCCAATCTTAATCTTCTATATATGTATATATTCCTTAGATTGTGTATGTTCGAATATATGTTCCCCATGTCACACGTCTTAATGTGTTAAATCTAAAAACCATGCTCCACGGCCAAAGCAGTCAAATTCCTGAAAAAAAATGAAGAGAAAAACTTCAGATGCGCGAGTAAGCTTATATCATTCAACATTTGAGTTAATACTGATAAGACGATACTAAGGCTCCGTTTGGTAAGAGGAATATGAGGGACGAATGTAAATAATGGAGAGGATTGGGATAATCTGTCATGTTATGCGCAAAGGAGAGTTGCAAGAATGGATCATAATTATATGTCTAATTACAAAATTATCTATTTTATTATTTGTTAATAATTCATTTTGAGGGATAGCAAGGTCTTTTTAATTAAAATTCGATAGATTTGTTAGGAGGTTCCAAAATAGTGGATCAAGAGGGAGAGCCTCTCCTTCTATCTTTTCTTTTCTTTCTTCCCTTCAACCAAACGATAGATTAAGGCTCATTCTCTACCTCTTTGCCTCCCTCCATATTTCCCTCCTACCAAACATACTCTAAGATGCAATATTCTCCAAAGTAGCTTCTTTATCAACCTGGTTGTTGACATTCCACTTTATCTGCTCGTTTCTGGCCAAGAAATTTTTGTCGCCACTCGGCTGAAATAAAGGACACAATAGTGAATAGTGACAGTAAAGTTGGTTATAAATCCATTGTTTCTGGTTTTGAAATGGGGGATTCATGTATAGAAGCAGCGTATGTAGAAAAGAGCATGCTTAGGCATTGTAAAATCAAAATCATATAAAAGTAGAACAAATGACATGTAGGAGACTTTCAGCCCTATTAAATGTGAAAGGAACCAAAAAAAAATGTCAAAGCTTGAGGCAGAGGAATAATAACTGTCATCTTGATTGCTTCCAAGCTGTTCCGCCGGCAAAATGATCACCCGCATCATCATGGTTTTTCTTGGCGGACCACAAACGCTTAGAATTATAAATTTTTTAGTAGCTTCTTTCGTGGCATGCTATCGCATGGTGGAGTTGTGTCTTATGTGGCATCCCAAATGCTATTCGGTTGAATCCATTTCGACCCACTAGTCCTCTAGCTAGTGCAGTGTATATGCATTAGATTCTTCACTCTGGGTCCGTTTAGATTTCAGTTTGAAATATAGAGGTTTGAATTTTTTTGTTTGAAGTGTGAAATCTGAAAAGTGGTTTAAATTGCAATTTAAACTGGCGTTTGGATGTTTGAGTTAAAATATGAATCTAAAGAGAAAGAATAGAGTATGAACATGCAGATGCTTTTTAAGAAGTGGAGGAAGAGGAGGGGGGGAAAGGATATTGTAGAAATGGGTTCCAAAAGTGTGAATTTGAGGGAGACATGAATTCTCAAAAGTATGATTTTGGGCTGGTTAAAACCAGCCAATCAGTTTGGAAATAGAACATTTTTTTTCCTTACCAAACACACGTTCCAACTTTCAAACTTAAAAAATCCATGAGCCAAACGCTTGGCAAAACCAGCGGAAGAAAGTAACCAGGCTTTGTAGTTTGTACTCGGCATAAGAATGTCTGCTAGATCAATAGACATTGATGAGGGATAGTAATAACCTATTAGTTGAAAACCCAAAAATCAAAAAAAGCAGTTTGGATGTTTGCTATGCCCTTGTCACAAACTTAAGCTCATTCTTGGACCTAATGAGTCCTACCAAATTCTGCTAGCTATCACCTTCCACTATCATCTTTCGTAGCCATCTTTGTCGTCGCCGTGTTCCCTCCAACTTGCTTTTGTCTGTGCATCTTCACCATCATATTGTCGTTTTCATTTGATCACAATGGTCAATATTCTAGCCTGTTATATCGGCCTGCAGGTCGGCATCTCTTATTAATTTGGTCATCATCATCCTTTTCTACTTCATTACTTGTCTTGTTAAAAGTCTCTCTCAAGCTCCTCACCTTCACTATCTTCTTTTCCTCATCATTATCATAGTCATTCTCGTTTCTAAATCAAGTATAACTAGAAGAATATTATGAAGTTGATATCATTTACACCCTAATTCACTATCTCAATTTTAACACCATTACCTTGAATTTAGTATCTTCACTCTCTTTAACAACATTCTGATATTCAACAAAAAGAATCGAGGTTCTTTATTAATAAGATAAATTATTTAACCCAGCCTAATTGTGTTAAAAGTGGACAGAAGAGTAGTGTTAGCCGATTTAGACCGACTTCATAAACCACCGGTCATTTATGGGGCGTAAGGCTACTAATTCTTCTAGATAAAGTCTTGGGTTATAGCCACTTTAGTATAGGTTCCCATCACATTAAACGAGTATATAGACAATTCATTTTATAAGAGATTCATATGCTATATGGAGATACAGTTTTACCTCTTCCAGATAATTTAGATACGTCATCCTTTATCTTATTTGTTTTCAAGAAAGAAAAAGGAAAAAAAAAAACTTAATGCAATAACCTATGAATGGAGCTAGATAGAAAAAACTATTTATAGTTAGTTTCACTTTCCATGTTTAATAAATTACATTGCTATTGGAGCCTAAACAAGTATTATTTACTTTTGTGCATGGTTTGCTAACACTAAAGAACCAAACAACAATGTCTCCCTTCTTTTCATGTTGAACTTTGAAACTCCTACAACAAACTGACGGTAACAACATCTTATACAATAACCCGCTAAAATTCGAATATACAGCTAGTTTATGCATATATTCTTTCCATCCATAGATCACACACACACATGAATATATATTTTAAACATTTCTTTTACAGTTGACCAAACAATATGGATCCTCATTCCCCCTCTCTTTCACAATTATTACCTGCAGAACGAGTATTCGTTTGAATGCATTTAATTCTAAAAAGTCAAACAATATTTTATACACGCTCTTCTTTGGGAGTAGTAAACTTGAGATTCTAGATAATGTTTTGTAGGTTTGTTTTTTTCCTTAAATATATTTGACCCACAAAAACATTTTTAAAAAGATTTTTTTTTTAGTGTTACTCGAGTAATTCTCATTAATTAAAATTATAAAATAAAGCAATATATTTACACATTTTAAAGATTTCAATATTACTGTCGTGAATGTTAAAATTGCAAGTAAAATAAAATCATTTACATGCAAATAGTGAATTAGACCCCAAAATGATCGGCAGTTAAATATATCAAAAGATATTTTCAAGCACGTAGCTACTGTAAACGGAGAGAAGGCCACTGGCTAAGATTTTAATGGTTTCAAAAAAAGTGACCTAAAATTCTTAAAAGGCATTGGCAATATCAATTAAAGGAGTACCCCATCTTTCACCAACAAAATAAATGCTGAAAGCTGTAATCTGCTGTCTAGTCAATAAATAAAAGTACCCCCTCCCTGAATTCTGCACCCCACTAGCTGTACCCAGTCCTTTTGTTGTGCGCAAAGTTTAGTTTTGCTCGATTATTGCTCAAATTTTTATGTACCTGTGGGCTATAAGTCTATGGTCATGTGATTCGTACCTAATATATTATATAAAAATTTTATATTATAATATATTTTTATCTTATAACAGAGGACATAAAAATTTTATCGCGAATAGTTTGAAATGACAGGTTTAAATGGGTTTGTCAAATATAAGGTTAATAATAATGTTTATATGGTTAAATTTTTTTTTTCATTTTTATGGGATTAAAACCTTGTTATTTATAAATATAGTTCTCAATCTAATAAATAATATACTTATTAGATTAAGATTTACTATTTTTTTATTAGCATGGCGTCTAGTTTAAACCTCGTGAGGTTACGTAGGAGTGCTCTGTACACGGGGTGTCCGGCTCATTTTACATATTTGAGTACTTGGCAAGTATCATAATGTAACATTTAATGTGAATAACTGGGGCCACCATATGGCTTTTATGACCGCATGTGATGATCTTTTCCTTTTCTCGCGGTCAATATTAATTAGCCTTAAATCTGTTTATTGCTATCATGTCTCCGCTTCTGTTTTATTTTCTCTTCGTTAAGAGGATGATAATACTACTTGTGGTGGATACTGGCGACCATGTCTACTTCTTTTTGTTGGCTGCAACATCAATGTTATTAATGCCTTTGCATTTGAGCTATGGAAAATGGGGAGTGGCAGAAGAGATATTCTGGACTTTTCTTCGTTGATTTGTACTTGAATTCCGGCGATTTGGAGGTAAATTTGCAAAATGGCGACTTTTAAAAAGTGAAATTAGCAAAATGACCTTCTTTCATTTGCAAATAAATTTTTTTGAATATTTTAAACTTAAAGCTATGTTTGTTAATTACAGTGACATTTTTTGTTTTTTTTTTTTTAAACAGTGTCGTTTTCCTATTTAATTGATTCTGTATCAATTTTACCCCAAAAAAATTACAACGTGATCTCTGTGGAATTTGTTAGGATGAGGAGTTACTTTAAACAGCTACAACTTTTTTTTGTCACCAAATCTATATTTCATAGTGTTAGTGACTACTGACTCGAAGAAAAAAGTGTGAATAAAAAGAATAAACGAACCATATATGAACAAATTGAATACAATAAAAAAGGGGTCAAAAAATGCAAACCACCTGCATACTAATCTGAGGAATAACACAAGGCTATATCTAAATTTATCTGTAAGATCGGAGAGTAGCTCCACAAAAGGTGCATATAATAGCTCTCCAAGATTTCCAATAAAACGGGACGTAACAAAATCTTGTAGCTGTCCTCATATCCGCCACGCTTGCGCCGCCACCGCACCGCGAGCACGTGCCTGCCGCCGGCTTGCTCCGCCTCACTTTTCTCTTCTGATCAACAAGAAAACAGAAGACAACCATGATGTTGTGATTATTTTTTTCCCCTCTTTGTTGTTGGGGGGGTTTTTGCGTTTTGTTGGTTGTTGTAGTAGTAGCTGTGAAACTAGGAGGATGTTTGTTTGTTGGTTGAGACTTTGAGATGGTTATGCAAAAGAGGGGACCTTGTGTTTATATATGCATGAGAGGAGTTAAAGGTCTAGCAACTTCTTGTCCGCGTTTTGATTTTGAGCCGTTGGATTGAAGATCAAGTGGGCTTTCTTACATGTGCTGACCGGCCTGTAGCTTTTGGCCATGTGTTAAAAGGCCGTTGAAAACATTTAATTGGGGGATGGGCTTGGGGTTATGAGATCATGACCGTACACGTGGAGGAGATCAAGGGTTAGTGTTGTATTTTGCAATTAATAAGGGCCAGCTATGTTAAGTTGAATATGATTATATGAAGGTGGGTGGTGGCAGTTAGTAGGCCTTTTGGGCTTATGAGATTTTGCCGAGTAGTTTTCTCAACGTTAGTAGGTCCTTTTGTTCATTTGGGTTGGCATGTATGCTTGGTAATTTTCTAGCCAGTGTATTGGGGACCAAATAACGTGAACTTTCCATCGAGGAGACCAAAAATGTGGACCCGTTTATTATTGTTTCGGGAATTTTTAAAAATATTTTTACACGTTTTTTAAGATAAAAATTTTAAAAACTCTCAACACAATTCTTTAAAAATTCTTATTTTTAAAGATAAAATTATTTTCATCTATTTTTAAAACACTACTAAATAGGTAAACTTTTCATGTTATTTTTCCTATCGCTTTGTTGGGAAGAGTAAGATGCAAAACAAATGGCTAAAATCCTAATCGAGACTTTGATACCTTCTTGTCTCAAATGCCATGCTTATTCAAACTTTTATGAGAGTGTTTGTAAACGTAGTTGAAATTATAAGTTAGAACTATAAATATTGTAATATGTGAGAGCTTTATATTGTAGCATATTTTTGTTTTAAACTATAGCATGTGAGAGTTTTACATTGTCGATAGTTAGAATTAGGTTGCCAAACACACCCTAACCCTATGTTTGTAAGTTTTCACTTTTGCTTGCACTATCTTTGATATTAAAGAAAGAAAACAAGAGGGATAAGAAAAATATAAAAGGTGAAAAACAAGATAAACAGAGGACACATTTTTTCCTCTAAAAATACATTTTTTTCCCATAAAATCACCATTTTGCCGGCTTTTTTCTTACTTTCATTTAAGTAAATTATAAGAATAATTTGAGAATTTAGTAATCCCACTTTTTTTTTTTGGGTTAAAGTTTTCTTTTTATTTCCACTGAAGGAGTTAAAAGTGTGGATCCCCACAAGGATTTTTGCTTTATTTTTTTTTTCTTTTGAGGAATTCAGGTTCTTTATTTCAATTAACCTACTTTCTCAAAATGTCTCCATCTTCTTACTTTTTTACACTTTTCACCCTATAAAGAATGTTAATGTTAAAATTAGCATAAACTGTCTATATAGAACAAGAAACTTGCAAGAATCAAGCTCTTTTTGTCCTATTCGGATTTTGTGTTTATTTATGTTAAATATCACTTATATAGCCAAATTATTCATCAATATAGTTTGATGTAAAATTTAGGCTAAAATTTTCTACAAACAAGATAAGTTTAAAACTCGAATCTTTAAAAATAGTACTTGTCTAATTCATTCAATTTTGTGTTAAGACGATAGAAATGGGATGAGATGACATAAAGTATCATTTTTATTTTTAAAAAAAAAAACTGATTTAGCCCAGTGGATAGTTAGTCCATGAGTAGTTAATAAGAACTAATAAAGCAATAAGCCCAACAAATTTAACAAAAATGGTACAGCAATCTCAAAAACTTAAAATGTAGTGTTTAGTTTTCGTGAGGTTACCTTTCCTACTAAAATCCAAATCTAATACGAGAGTTGTGGCTACTAGTTAGAATAGTGACAAGTGATATGATTAATGAATAAAAATAGTTGGACACATATTTTGCCGTGATACACGTATATTACTTAAACCACGACAAAACTCATTTGTTGCAATTGAATTATAGATGCTTTAGCAAATATATATATATATATATATATATATGTATGTATATATATATATATATATATATATATATATATATATATGTATAGATGCTACATTGCTTACGGAATATTCATGCTTGAGTTATAAGCGAATTATGGTTCTTAAATTTGAGCCGATATGCCCATAACAATTAGAGGTGAACGGCGGGCAGTTTGACGGTTTTTGGGCAGGTACGGTGCAGTTTTTTTGAATGATGGGTTGGCGATTAACCAACCCGCAAACCGCCCATCACATGACAGGTGGTTTCGGTTTGGTTTTGAGTGGTTGCGGGCAGGTTGAGGCAGTTTAGACCTATGCTATTGCCCAATGTAATTTTTTAGACTTTTTTTTAGAAAATAAGGAAAATTTGTAGAAAATATAAGATGATAATACATAAAGCATTCCCAACAACAAGCAAGTTTGATGCCTAAAGACAATGACCATATTCAAAAGTACAAATTAAGAAATATAATCATTCACTGCAACAAGAAACATCAACTACGGATGAACTAATGAACAAAGTCAAGAGTCCATAAAAATTAAAGCATATTCACTGGGTTCGAAAATAATAGAATGGTACAAATGGAATGATGAACAAAGTCAAGTGTTCTTTTTCTTTTTAGGGCTTTCTCTACTAACTTACTTGATTTGAATTTTGATCACTTCACAAAATAATAGGAGAATTTCTAGTTTCCAATATGTTAAGAGGCAGCCGAGCCCGTGCTTAGAGTGTTCAATCACCTCTAAAATAAGAACAAAATCAAATAAATTATAAGTTTTTTTTTTTAAGTATATAGGCGGGCGGGTTCGGGTTGAACCCGCCCTCAAAAACTTAAAACCAAATCCGTCCACCTGAATATATTGGTGGGCGGGTTCAACCCAGTCGTCAGTAGGTTGCTAACGTAAACCCGTTTTTTTCAAGATGGGCGGGCGCAGACGCAGGCGGTTGGCGGATGCGGGGCAGGTTTTGTACAGCCCTAATAACGATCTATATCTTTTAATCAATTTAAACGGCAAGTTTCTTAATCACACACAAGTGCTTTTCACTTTCCTTTCACTCTCTAGTTTCTAAATGTTATGTTGGCGTACGCATTATGGCTTGTATTAAGCGTCCACATCAGGTATCATACTGGGCATCCCAAAAAAAAAAAATGTAGTATAGTGGGATATACCTTGCTATTCCTTGTAACTAAGAGAGAGGAAAAAAAAAAAAACCACCCTCCCTTGTTCCTTTTAAATTACCTGATTTCTTACACCTTTCAACTATAATGTAAAAAAATTAGATGAATTTCAATTTTACATTTTTAGAACAACTTTACTTTATCCTAAGAAGGCAAGAAACTTTATCCTAAGAAGACAACCATGGAAAAAACAGCTAGACCAAAAGCAACTTGTTGTTTTAAGAGAGAGAGAGAGAAAGTAAGAGAAATTCTTCAACAGAGAGATACCAAGGGCCGGTGGCTGGCACATCGTTGGACTGTTGGTGACGCCAGGAAAGGGGAGACTTGCTCGGGTTGGAGGACGAGCATGAAATCAGGAGGGAAATGAAGCTTGCTGCTGTTCTAAGCTCGAGAATATGGAGGGGAGAGATGCTGTCGATCTTGGAGGCTAGGGGAGACTCAAATCTCCTCCAAGTTTGGGCTGGGCCAGACAGTCGTGGGGGCAGCTGTTTAGGTCTGCCACCAACTAGGTGGGTTTGGTTGCTGTCCATCGGGCACCGGCGTTAAGGGTCTTAGCTATGACTTGGTTCATGCTGCCAAGTGGGGGTGTGCAGCGGTGAGGCTACAATGGCCAAGGAGGGGTCGTGCGGTTACTCAGGTGGGTAGGTGTTCGGAGTTGGGTAAAGGAGGTTTCTAGGCTGCTGGTGTTGTGGGAGCTCAAAACTGTGGATCAAGGTCGAGGCAGCGGTTTTTCTTTAACTTGTTTTTTTTTTTTTTTTTGGTGTTGCTTTCAGGTTGTAATAAAGGAGCTAGTCTCCCCACTTTTAGTTGATGTTCGAAAGGTATATAGATGTCTGACTAGACGATAGTCTAAGCCGGTTGTATGTACCATAGGTTCGAAAGGTTTAGTTAGGGTCCATGGATAGAATGTGGCTTGTGTGGCAAAATCGGTCATACTGACCCACTTATGAGTCAAGGATACAATTAAACTATCTAGTAATCTATAGCATCCGTTCTGTTGGCTCTGGTTTTGTGCTGTATTCTTACCTTTAGTGACTTTTAATTGAAGATTTCTTAGCCGATTAAAAAAAAAACTAGGGTTTTAGTGCTTAAAAAGAGAGTTTATCATACTTTATCAAAATACAAAGTTTAGATGATTTTTAAATAATCAAAGTTTAACAAAATTAGAGACCAAATTATTTTCCACACAAAATACGAGATTTGTCAGAACACAGATATAAACGACTTTCATGGGTAAAACTTTTGAAAATTTAAATTGGAAACCACTGAAAATTTTGAGTTTCTTATATGGTAGATTTGAAAATTGGTCAAAAACCCCCACTGGAATGTTTGAATTTGTAAAAAGTTAAAATACAAAATTTGTAAATCTTGCCAAAACTATTAAAAATTGCAAACGATTTTTGAAAATTTTGCACAGATTTTTAGTTAGGAATTTTACAAGAGTTAGTCACGAATTTTCAAAAAGGTTTAATTGTGTGAAACATTTTGAAAATGAAAGAATTTGACCTATGAATTTTTGAAAGTTTCACTTTTTGCAAAAAACCGAGCGTAATCATGCAAAGTGATCATCTTTGGTTTTAGGGCTAAAATTGTCAAGATTTTTATATTTCAGGTCAAAACCATAAAGTTACGTTAAACTAGAATTTTTGCAAAAATGAAAACCTGTGTTTTATTTTCCGCATCGATATGAGTAGTAAGGAATTGTTAATTTTAATTAAAACAAGCTTGGGAAAATTTTCTAGGACCTGTCAAGCCCAAAATAGTCATTTTTTAAAAAACGACTTAAACAAGTCTCGAAATGTTCAATTTAGGAAAACGACCCTTGGCGGGAAATTTCCACTAGCCAGTTAGTAATGAAACTAAGAAATTAAGTATGAAGTTTAGCTATGTAATGCTCAAATTTATTAATCAACAATAAGCCGATAATAAGAAAGTTAGCTAATTGCGGGATGCTGTCCAAACAAGACGCTTAGCTAATTAAGAAGGAACAAGAATAGAATAACAATGTAGAATCTAAGTAAGTTCAAACCCCATCTACGATATAGGAAAATCAGTTTTAAAAAACATTATTTATATTTCTTTATGAAATGCATATCTTATGTACTCTATAAAGATACCAAAGCATCATGTATGGTATCTCACTATAATTTAGGATTAGTAAATTAATTCACCAAATAAAATAAAAGAATGTTGGACCAACCTCCCAACCCAAGGGGAGCATCAAGTTATATTCATGTTGTGGTATCAGTGATACGATGACCATTATGCGTACTTGTTACATACACTTGAGCCATTAGTTCAAGTTATGCTATGAAAATAATAAGTTAATACTCATAAATAAGCATAATTGGTATCATACATTGAATTTTCGAGAGAATGTTTTGTGGGTTAAGTTTAGACTTACTAAACAATAGCTCACTTAATTATTTCTTGTCATAAGAAATCCTATCAACGGGCCGAAGTAGATATGCGGTTGAGCTGGGAACGGCAATTGGACATCACGTAGATTTGGGTATGGATACCATTACTAAAAAGAGTTCTGCTGTTTTGAAAACTATGTTTAAATATGTTATAAGTTTGTATGACAAATGAAAAACTATTTTGTAAAAATGTGTTAAATATTTACAAGTTAAACAAATTATATAAATATTTTTAGTACGAATGGAATAATGTAAATATGTTTCGAAGTTTATAAGTTTTTAAGTTGAAAAAATGTATTCCATATTTTCATGACTAATTAAGTAAGATTGAGCATAAGAAAAGTGCTAATTAATGACTTAAGCAACTAAGTCATCACACAAATACCCCTAAAACTATTAAATATTTAAAAATATCAGGATTACTATTCCCAATCTATACTAAATATTATTTTTCAAAAAAATTAATTAAAATATTAAATAAAAAAATATGTTTAAATAAACAGTCAAACAAATACTTAAATTGTTTTTGGAGTTATTAAGACTAATTTAATTTAGTATTTTGATTTAATAATATTTTAAATTGTATTTAATAAAAGTTGAAAAAGGTTATCTTGGCACGCTCCAAAAGTATATAAATTAGATTTTATACATACAACGGTGTTTCCGTTATTTGCAATATAAGAAGGAGGAGACTATTATCTAAGCGGACAAAAAAAAATGCGGTATTTAGGCATTCTGCAAAAGAAACCCTCTTATTCTTTTCAAAATTCAGTTTTTTTCCCTCTCGCTTTGAACACCAATCTGTCGCCATTTTCATGAAGCTCTTCTTCAAACGCCATTGCAGCTCTCTCTCCTCCTCCAATCTTCAGAACAAAAACCCATCACACAAAGAATCCCAAATCCGCCAGCTTTGCAAGTTCGGCGCGCTTTCCGTCGCATTTTCAGTCCTGAACTCCATCGATCCCGGCGAAATCACCGTCAAACCAATTCTCTACGCTTCTCTTCTCCAAACTTGCGTAAAGTCTGTTTCTTTCAATCCCGGGCTCCAAATCCATGCCCATGTCGTCAAGTCTGGCCTCGAAACCGATCGCTTTGTGGGAAACAGCTTACTTTCTCTTTATTTCAAATTGGGTTCTGATATTTCGCAGACTCGGAGAGTTTTCGATAATCTAAATTTCAAAGATGTTATTTCTTGGACGTCAATGGTAAGCGGATATGTGAAAGTGGGAAAACCCGAAAATGCGATTTCGTTGTTTTGGGAGATGATGGATTTTGGTGCGGAGCCAAATGGGTTCACTTTATCTGCCGTGATCAAAGCTTGTTCCGAGGTTCCGGACTTGAGACTTGGCCGGTGCTTTCATACGATAGTTTTGAAGTGTGGGTTTGATAGAAATCACGTCATTGTTAGTTCTTTGATTGATATGTATGGGAGGAATTACGTTCCGGAAGATGCACGGAGATTGTTTGATGAATTGCTCGAACCGGATGCTATATGTTGGACATCAGTTATTTCGGCAATGACGAGGAATGATTCGTTTGCGGGAGCTTTGAGCTTGTTTTACTTGATGCAGAGGAATGCCAGGTTGTCCTCGGATGGTTATACATTCGGAACTGTTCTTACAGCTTGTGGTAATCTTGGGAGGCTAAGGCAAGGCAGGGAAGTGCATTCAAAGATCGTTACTACTGGATTTTGTGGGAATGTGATTGTCGAGAGCAGTCTGGTTGACATGTATGGGAAGTGCGGGTCGGTTGACGATGCTCGGTGTGTTTTTGATAGGATGGCAGTAAAGAACTCAGTCTCTTGGACTGCATTGCTAGGAGTGTACTGTCAAAATGGAGAATTCGAATTTGTTGTTAAGATGTTTAGGGAAATGGACAAGGATGACCTATATTGTTTTGGGACTGTCATTCGTGCATGCGCTGGTTTGGCCGCTGCAAGCTTAGGGAAAGAGGTTCACTGCCAGTATGTGAGAAAGGGCGGTTGGAGAGATGTTATTACAGAATCTGCTTTAGTCGATCTTTATGCAAAATGCGGTTGTATAGATTTCGCTCTAAGAGTTTTTCATCGGATGCCAGTTAGAAATTTGATAACTTGGAACTCGATGATTTGTGGGTTTGCTCAGAATGGAAGAGGTGGAGAAGCACTTGGCCTATTTGATGAGATGATCAAGGAAGGCATTAAGCCTGACTACATAAGCTTTGTTGGGTTTCTTTTCGCTTGTAGTCACTCAGGTTTGGTCGAGCAAGGAAGAAAGTACTTTAATCTAATGACGGAAGAGTATGGAATAAAAGCGAGTCTTGAGCATTATAATTGCATGGTTGATCTCTTAGGCCGTGCCGGGCACTTAGAAGAAGCCGAGAATTTGATTAAGAATGCAGATTGTGGAGACAATTCCTCTCTTTGGGCAGTTCTTTTGGGCGCTTGCACAACTTGTACAGTTTCTACTACTGCAGAGCGAATAGCCAAAAAAATGATGAAGTTGGAACCCGACTGCCACTTGAGCTACATTCTGCTGGCTAACGTGTATAGAGCAGTTGGACGATGGAATGACGCATTGAAAATAAGGAAACTGATGAAAGATAGAGGCGTCAAAAAGACGCCGGGCAAGAGTTGGATTGAAACTAATGACAAGTTGGATTACCATTTTGATGCTGATTATCAGAATTTTTCTGGGAAATACAAGTTTCCAAGCGTGGGGAACATTGGGTGATCATTTATTCAAGACTAAGGATTTAGACTTCAGAGAGAGCATTGATCTTCCTTCCTTCTTGAGTAGTAGAAAAATCCAAGACAAATTGTCAAGGCATATATGATGTCATGAACAAAATTTTGTTTAGATGCCCTTATTCTTTGTTACTGAGAGATAATGAGTCATGAACAAAGGTCGATCCGCTTGCTATAATTACGCATGGCAATAATTAGGCTCCACAACTTAGTGGATCTTAGTATACATAATTGAGCAGGAAAAACAAAGGTGAGGAAGAGCTTTTTTGAGTGATCAAGTTGTACTGGAACCAGCAAATCGTAGAATTGAATAGATTGGATAAACAAGATTGTAGTACGCTCTTGGTACGTTTAAAATGTTGAACTTGAATATATGATACACAAATTACATACATGTTCTTGTCTTTGGTCATCTTGCAGCACAGAGAGCTAGAAATTCTCACTAATTATGAACTCTCTGTCTCTGAAAAATTCTCATCGAATGCATCTTCAGTTTCAGAACCAGCATATTGCTCCGAATCGAGTGCAAATTTCATCTCTTGGCTAGCCAAATTGGCAAGGTCATGCCTATTGGCACTTTTATAGGCATCTATTATAGCCCTATACAATGACTCGTTCTGATCAATTTCTTCACTTTTTAATTGGCTGTAAATCCGCTTCACACCTTCAACCATTGCAGCTTTTCCGCAACAACCAACCAGGTTGATATACGTTACAATGTCAGGTTCTAAATCTTCATCCTGCATTTTAAGGGACATGTTCAGAGCCTGGTCAATTTTTCCCACTGCCCCGTACACATATATCGCGACATTGTACGCAAAAGAGTCCAGTTTCATGTCTGCTTTCATGATTACATCACAGAATTCTAGTGCCAGATCATGTATACCCACCAAAGAGAAAACAGACGTGATCACCGCTTGTCGAGACTAAGGTTTGCCTTCCTGGTAAGATGACTCTAGCTGCATCACTGCTTCAATTGAAACACCACCCTTCTTCAACACCGTGAATAATACGTTGAAGGTCCAACTATCGGGCAAGAGTTTCCGATTAACCATTTCATGCAACAGTTCGCTGCACTTGCTTAGCTGCCCACTGGCGGCATAACATGCCATTACCATGGTATATGAAGTGCAGTCCTTTACTAAGCCCGACTCTTTCATTTCCTCGGCTACTCAAACGGCATCATCAAACATGCCCGTGCTCTTGTAAAGATTCATCATGGTTGCAAATGAAACCTCATCTGCCAAACCCTCTTTCCTCAAATCTTCGAACACCAGGTTCACTTCGGATACCATTCCAAGAACTGCATAAATATTGATCATACTGTTGGATGCTACAATATCAGGACTGCCCTTAAAACCTTTCATCCTGTCGTATAGCAAAGTTGCTGCTTCCAAGCACCCTACCTTTCCGTAAGCCTTAATCAGTGATGTCAAAACTATTTGATTTGCCAAAATTCCAGATTCTTCCATACGATGAAAATACTTCAATGCTTCTTCCACCCTGCCAGATTCCGCAAATCCATTCACCAAAGCTCCGTAGACAACTTTGTTTGGTTTCACCCCTGTGCTTAACATTTTTTGGTACACATCTACTGCTTCAGAAAGCTGGCCAAGACGCGCATAGCACGCGATGGGAGTTGAGAAGGTTAGACAGTTTGGCTTAAAACCCATTCCCTGCATTTCACTCAGGAGGTCAATTGCTTGGTCCACTAAATCTCCTTTTGAGAACATCTGAACAAGAGAATTGTAAGTGCACTCATCAGGCCAAGCCCCATGATTTCTCATGCCCTTGAAGAGAGAGAAAGCTTTGTCATAAAGCTTTGCGGTGCCATAAGCTTTTACCATGACATTCCATTTCTGTCCAACCAATTCTCTTCTGCCAAAGAACATGGCCTCAGTTTCAACCCACAGTCCCTTTTCTGCATACACGTCCATAATTGCCACGTAAGTCGTTGATGAAAACCCACCGTCCTTCTGGCATTTGTCTACAAATGACTTTGCCTGATCAAGCAGTCCCTTCTCCACATACATCCTAACGACACCTGGACTTCTCCATACCTTCAATCACAATCTCGACATCTCGAGCCATGTTTCTCTGACACAACACATGAAGAACAGCTCTGTGAGTCACGATGTCGGGATAAAGTCCCACATCTCTGATCTTCCTATAGCACTCAAGAGATTTATCAATATCGCCTGCTTCAGCATACAAAGACAAAAGGATGTTGTATGTTTTCGTGTCGGGAGATATTCTCCTTTCTTCCATCTTAGCAAGCAAAGCTTCTGCCTCGGCCAAATGGCCATGACTCCCACAAGTAAAAATCATAGTGTTGAAAGTTATAGTATCCATTGCCACTCCTGACTTCAACATTTCACCAAAGTTACCAAACACATTGGCCGCATCTTCTAAACGCCCGGCTTTCCCATACAAATCAATCAAAGTATTATAAGTAGAAGTAAGCCTCGGTTTCCTAGTGGAACTTTCACTCTCCATTGAAGATGTCAAAGTTCTAGGACTGGGAATTCTCCCACCTGTCTTGAAAAGCTTAGTGGACAAGAAATGCTAAAAACTGACAGGTTTGGAACCCGAACCATCAACCATAGAATCCAAATTAAGTTCATCAAGCTCAATCCTTCCCTCACACCAGTCCTTGTAAAATCTGTCTGCTCTATCATACTCTCCACTGTCTTTCAGAACCCGAACGACCGTGTTCATTGTTACCTCATCGGGGAAAATCCCCCTTACTCTCATGTGCTTAATCCACAAAAGCGCTTCTTTCACAAGACCCGCTTTTCCATACACGTCCACCAGCATGCCATACGTGTTGTTCGTAGGGAAAACTCCAGTTTTTGCCATTTCGATCCAACGGAGCCTCAACTCGTCCCATTTCTGAGCTCTACCCAGTGCTGGCAGCACAATATTGTAGTGAATGAC
The DNA here is from genome assembly GCA_025403435.1 of Artocarpus heterophyllus. Taxonomy (NCBI): domain Eukaryota; kingdom Viridiplantae; phylum Streptophyta; class Magnoliopsida; order Rosales; family Moraceae; genus Artocarpus; species Artocarpus heterophyllus. The sequence goes on along the minus strand of CM046348.1, from coordinate 15,207,223 downwards.
ATTGGCGACGTACTCTTTTTGTGACTTGAACCACTCGAAAACCCGAAGAACCCTTTCCCAGGTCCTCTGTTGTGATACACGTTATTCTCCTAATGGGTATTAAGGTAATTAAATTAATTTTTAATGTATTAATCAAAAAAAAATTTGTTTCATTTAAAATTTATTTTATAATATTTATTTTTATCTATTTTAAAATTTTTTAAAATTCTCTTATATTTATTTAGTATGTTTACTAAAAAGCCTTAAAACTTCTAATAAATCTCAAAAATGTCATATTGGCATTATGTGCGTTAAAGTCTCCCAATGAGACATACGGATATCTTTTTCAACTACTCTTGACCCTCATTTTCTTTATTTCCTCCATGACATGCTTCAACATGTCTCCTCCATAATTGCTTCTATCACTTCTCTTCAAAGACTTCATCTTTTTTTCCTTTTTCTTCCACGGTTCCCACACTCTTCTTCTCATTTCTTTGCTGAAGCAAAATACTTAGAGAACTTCTTCAAGGCAGTCATAAAAATCAGCCACCATCACCTCCATTTGAGCAAGAATTTCAGCCATACCGAAATCAAGGAACCTAATTTGAAGCCATTTCAAGCTTCCAACTAACCATAATCCGATGTTAGAATCTTATGAACAAATTTAGTCTTTCATTTATAAATTTTTTTTAATATACTCAAGGATTATTCAAATTTACGTTCTTAAACCTAAATATATGTTTGTCGCTATTTTGGAGCATATGTATAAAGTCTAAATGTATATGCCCTAGACAGAAAATTTATATTGTTAAACTTTGTAATACCTCTATGGGCAGTGGCTATTTCTTAAAATTCTGGGATTAAATTAAAATGAATTTTATAAATTGGTTTACATATTTAAAAAGTAGACATCCTAAGCTTTCTAACGAGCTGTCATAAACCTAAATTGGAGTTATATTTTATTTTCTATAAATTTTTTAATTTTCGGATTGGAAACTAGTAAACCTGTCAGTTTGTCATGGTATACCAGCTGCTAACCTGAACCAAGAACCCATCTTTGCTCACCACCTAATTCCTTAATGTCTTGCAACCTTTTCAATATTATCCTAAGTGATTGATGAATCTTATTAGGGACTAAAACATATAGATTGCTTGTTTAATTTTATATTGTGTTAAGACAAAAATTATTTACTGTGGTATTCAAAAGAGATTTACATAAAAGCTTTAATGGCATACTAGTAAGATAGATTTACACATGATTTATTTATGAATGTAGTTGTATGTTGTGCTTTAGTTTTAATTGTCCTTATGCACGCCCTAGGATCAAGGGAGTATGGAGCTAACGTTAATTGATTCTAGGATTAAAAGATTGTTGATAAGCTTGAAAGGTAGGGATTCTATTACTCATCTTTTATGAGGTTTTTATAAAATTAAAATTGATTGTTTTACCACAAGATATATATATATCTATGTTGAACTAATATTATATGAGTATCACATATGAAACTATGACATGGACTCGTCTTGTATAGTACGGCGAGGAACATAATGAATTCACACATGTTATAAATTGAGAAGCATGTTTAGGAAACCTGACTCTATTAATAATGATTAAATATAGAGAAATTGTGAGACGTGAAGAGGGCGGCGACTACGTCCTTGGGCATGAATACCCTAAAAGGTAAAATAGGGGAAGGTGATGACGCTTCCTTGGGTTGAAAGTCTCAGAACACACTGTACAAGAATCGACTTGGTGAGGACTCGGGGCTTGATGTCCCCTCACCGGAACACCCTTAGAATGTTTAGAGGGTGATCAAGCGCGCCCATTTGGGTTTTGATGAGTTGAGTGATACTCTATTTAACTTAGGTACCTAGGAATAATGATGAACTATAATATTTGTATATATGTATATGTATGAAACTCGGTAATGATTAACTATGGTATCCACGGAATATGATTATAATAAATCTCATAATCTGGATAATGATGAGTATTAATTAACCATGCAGGTTTTAATGTGGTAATGATAAAAACCTAAAGGTGAGTAATGGTTTTTTCTACTGAGCATATTGTCGCTCATTCCCTTATATTTTTATCTTTTCAGGACTCACTAAGTGTGAGGTGGCTACGAGAAAAATAGTTGAGGAAGCGATGTAGCTATATTACATTGGGATTGCTTCAATTGTTAAGAATGTTCTTCATGATAATGTAAGCATCAATTGTTACTTTCTATGACTGTATTAAAATACGTTGAGGGTTAAATGATAATGACGACAGTTTATATTATTAAATTTAAGGTGCTACATTAAACTGTAGTTTAATTGTCATTTATATTTTTATTTTTGATTTGAGAGTTTTCATTTAAGCCCCGGGCAACTTTATTTTTAAGGTTTTACTTTTATTTTTTATTTTTATTTTATTTCATTAAAAACTGTTAACCCCATATAGGGGCGTTACGTTTGTTCTTTGAGAATTACAGTCTGTTCTTTTGGACTGAGATTTTTGGCGAATTCGGCGAGGGTTTTCTCAACATCATTGTTAGATTCCAAGGACCTCAAAATCGACGGCAGTACGCCTCTGTACCTCTTATGCTTCTTCTTCTTCTTATTGTTACCATTGATCGAAGAAACTTTGGTGGGAAAGGTCAGCGTCTTCAAACGACACTGAACCTTAAACCCTACAAAAATCCTAGGCCCTCCAAAAGAATTCTGCTCCTGGGCATCCGACTTTTCAAGAATATCAAGGTTTTCGCGAGCAGGCGAGAACTTAGGAAGAGTATAATGGTGTTGCACTTGTCTCTTGGGAGAGTTGTGGTTTTGGAGATTAAACCCTAGAAAAGCCCCAGGTCTAAAAGGAGGAGGGTTATGAAGAAGCTTGCTTGGAGTTGGAGGGAAAACGTGGGTTTGCATTATTGAGGTTTGGAAACTCGCTTGCTGTTAGACCCTCGAACTTCGAACTAAGTCAGTGGTGGCAAATCTTGGATGTGCGTGGCCCATGTCCAAGGCAAGGGGGCATGTGATAATCTCCTTTGCATGGTTTGGACAAGACCCAAGGGATCAGCATGCAGGCACAAGGTGGCCTTGGCCATGCATGTGGGTCAGCCGAGTAATATGCACGCAGGTGGGTGCCAAGCGTGGTCAGTCGGACAGGCGCGCGAGCATTCGGACAGGCGCGCAAGCATTCGGACAGGCGCGCGAGCATCTCGGACAGGCATGCGAGAAACTCGGGCAAAGAGACAGGCAGACAAGACTAAATGCGGGCTAAGTCTCAGTTCAGACAAGGCCCCGCGGAAAAGGGAACGTGCAGATGTGCGTGGGCTGTTGGGTGAGCAAGCGAACTCTCAGCCCACGTGTGCGAGTGGTGCGCACACAATCCGCGGAAGCAGGTGGCCACAACGGCCAGATTCTAAAGGCACGTGGGCGCTAGTTGTGGGCAAACGTGGGTCGACCAGGGAGTTGGCCAGCCAACGGCTAGGCCATGACTGCGCCCCATGTGGCCCATGTCTGCGCATCAGGAGGCAAGTGGGTGTTGGAAGACTGCACGTGGCGTGCAGAGGGCCAAGCCTCCGCCCGAAAATTGTGGAAGGCGCTGCAACGTGGCTGCTAGCTTGCATAGTGTTCCGAAGTTGATCCTTAGTGGCTGGGGGTGTCAGCCACACGTTGTAAACTTTGTCTATAAATAGTGAGGCCCCGAGACACCAACTCACAAGTGAAAAGTGAGTGTTGTGGTGATCCGTGTGAGGCAAAACTTGTATTCCTTTTGTGAGTTAATAAAAGGTTGGAAAGTGGTTTCCGTAAGTTGGTTTTGTGTGTTTGATTATTGGATCATTGTGGGTAAACACTTGGGTAGGCTGACTAGGTCGGGTGGCTTAGTGCTGCACAGTGGCAGACTTTCGGTAAAAAATTTGGCCCCTGTGACACTTGGTATTAGAGCTGAGAACAACGGACGTTCTTGGAACCGCTACGATGAACGAGTTGCGTGAAAGAGTTAGTCGCTTGGAAGACTTCGTCAGGAATCCTCAAAGCGACGATGCGGTGAGTCTTGCGGTGCAGGTGGCATGTCAGGCCGAGCAAATGGCAGCCTTAAACACGGTTCGGTCTGACACATTACGAGACATGGAAGAGTGGTTTTCCTCCATGATGCAGGACTTTATCACCATGATTGACTTGGTGAAGGAAAACTCGAAGAGACTAGAGGATGAGATAAGTATCCTCAAGAGGGCCGTGGCGACCCCTCAGGCCGTGGATGAGGCCCCTTCGAAGATCAAAGTTCCAGAACCTAAGGTGTTTAACGGTGGCCGTAACGCCAAAGAACTGGAGAATTTCTTGTGGGATATAGAGCAGTATTTCAAGGCCGCTCATATTCCAGATCGTGAGAAGATAACCATAACTAGCTTGTATTTATCCGGTGATGCTAAACTATGGTGGCGGACCCAGATGTCGGGAGAGACAAGGGCTGGAAAACCTTCAATTGAGGATTGGGAAACCTTAAAGAAGGAACTAAAGGATCAGTTCCTGTCGTGCAACACCGCATGGATTGCACGAGAAGCACTCAAGAAGCTTCGACAGACGAGTTCGGTTCGAGAGTATGTACGGGAGTTTAGTTCTTTGATGTTGGACATCAAGGATATGTCGGATGCAGACAAGCTATTCAACTTTCTGTCAGGCTTGCAAGCATGGGCACATGTAGAATTGCGAAGACAAGGCGTGAAGGACCTTCCTTCGGCCATTGCTGCTGCAGAGGGCTTGGTCGACTTTAGACCCACCCCAACTGCCTCAATTGGTGACAAGAAGAAGGGTCCAGAAGGCAAAAAGGGTAAAGGCCCCTCTAAGGATTTTAAGAAATCCGAATGGAAGGGTAAAAAGACGACTGAGCAAGGCGAGTCCAAAGGAGGCAAGAAGGAAGCAGGCTGTTTTATTTGTGGGGGAACACATATGGCTAAGAAATGCCTAAAGCGAGAAAGATTGAATTCTATTCAAGAGTCTGAAGGAGAGGAGAATGCAAGTGGATCAAGCACTTCACGGGTAAACCCTCTCCAACTCCTTAATACGGTTTCAACGGTTAAGTCAGCCCCAAATAGGGGTCTTTTGTATGCAGCGGTGCAACTAAATGGGAAGACCGTAAGAACTTTGCTAGACACGGGAGCAACCAGCAACTTCCTTTCCAATAGAATGGTGGACAAGTTGGGTTTAGTGGTAAACCAGAGTCCATGCAAAATCAAGGCGGTAAACTCAGGTGCTACTCCGGTCCAAGGTGTGGCCACAACGACCCTCAAAGTTGGTGCTTGGGAGGGACAGATAAACCTTACCATCGCAGCCTTGGATGATTTTGAGTTGATCTTAGGGATTGATTTCTTCGTTCAAGCCAAGGCAACAATCATGCCTCATCTATCGGGTATGTTGGTAAATGAGGAACATAATCCTTGTTTTATTCACGCTAACTTCTCTGGACAGGTCGAGAGTAAGTTAGAGATGCAGTCGGCTAAGCAATTTAAAAATGGGGTGAAAAAGGGCAAGATTACTTACGTTGCAGCCCTCATGGAAATCAAACCGGATCAGGTCGTGGAGATGCCTGATGAAGTTGCAATGGTGTTAGAGCAATTCTCAGACATGATGCCCTCAGAGTTGCCTAAGGAACTACCACTGAGGCGAGTGGTGGACCACAAGATCGAGCTGGAGCTAGGTGCAAGGCTGGCAGCCCAAGCCTCTTATCGGATGGCCCTATCAGAGTTGGTTGAGCTGAGGAGTCAGCTTAACGAGTTGTTGAATGCCGGTTTCATACAACCTTCAAAAGTCCCTTATGGTGCCCCTGTGCTATTTCAGAGGAAGCAGGATGGCTCGTTACGGATGTGTATAGACTATCGAGCCCTTAATAAGGTGACTGTCAAGAATAAGTACCCAGTCCCCAATGCAGCGGATTTGTTCGACCGATTGGCAGGTGCGTCATACTTCACAAAGCTGGACCTACGGTCAGGCTATTGGCAGGTGTGGATAGCCAAAAGGGATGAGCCTAAGACGACTTGTGTGACAAGGTATGGTTCATTTGAGTTTTTGGTGATGCCTTTTGGCTTAACCAATGCCCCTGCCACATTTTGCAACTTGATGAACGAGGTACTCTATGAATTTCTTGATCGGTTTGTGGTTGTTTATTTGGATGATATTGTTGTTTACTCGGGATCCTTGGTGGATCATGTTAATCACTTGCGGCAAGTATTCTCACGGCTTAGAGAATACAAGTTATTTGCAAAGAAAGAAAAATGTGAGTTTTGTAGGCAAGAAATCAAATTCTTGGGCCATTGGATTTCCAAAGGCAATATTCGGATGGACGAGGACAAGGTGAAGGCAATCATTGATTGGCCTGCGCCAACGAAGGTGCCAGACTTGCGTTCTTTTCTTGGTTTGGCAAATTACTATCGACGGTTCATCAAAGGGTATTCAAAGAAGGCAAGCCCTTTGACAGATTTGCTGAGAAAGGAGCAAAAGTGGGCGTGGACAGATGCATGCCAAGAAGCCTTTGAGAAGCTGAAGGCAGCAGTTGCCTCGGAACCAGTCTTGAGATTGCCGGATTTTGAGCTTCCATTTGAAGTGCACACGGATGCATCAGACCGAGCTCTTGGTGGAGTGCTCGTGCAGGATGGCCACCCCGTGGCTTATGAAAGTAGGAAGCTTAAGGATGCTGAGCAGCAGTACTCAGCCCATGAGAAGGAAATGACGGTAGTGGTGCACTACCTTGACACTTGGAGGCACTACTTGCTGGGAACGAAGTTCAAAGTATTGACGGACAATGTGGCAAACACTTATTTCAAGACCCAGAAGAAGTTAACCCCGAAACAGGCCCGATGGCAGGAATTCCTGGCAGAATTTGACTTTGTGTGGGAACATAAACCAGGCAAGCAAAACCAAGTCACTGACACCTTGAGTCGCAAGGAGGTGCAGGACTATGTGGCTGCATTGGTGGCGATGCAGTCAACTTTTCTGGATCGAGTGAAACAACAAGCTAAGGTGGACTAGGTCTATGTTCATCTCAAGAAGGAAGTGCAAGAAGGAGTATTAAGGCGTTATTGGGAAGATGACGAGCTCCTTTATGCCAAAGGTAATCGATTATTTATTCCTAACTCGGGTGGCTTGAGACAGGAACTTTTGCGGGAGACGCATGACCCTCAATGGGCGGGACATCCGGGGAGAGAACGGATGATGGCACTCCTAACCCGTAGCTATTATTGGCCCAACATGGAGGAGGATGTTGAGCTATATGTGAAGACTTGTTTGGTGTGCCAACAAGACAAGACGGAAAGAAGGAAGGCAGCCGGACTATTATAGCCACTCCTGGAGCCAAAAAAGCCATGGAAATCGGTATCTATGGATTTCATTTCGGGGTTCCCTTCAATCCAAGGTATGCGGTCAGTGTTGGTCGTCGTAGATCAGTTTTCGAAGTATGCAGTGTTCATTGCAGCCCTACATGAGTGCTCAGCTATCGTGGTGGCGGAACTCTTTTTCAAGAATGTGGTGAAATATTTCGGTGTGCCTGAAGATATAGTCAGTGATCGTGATTCAAGGTTCACTGGTAAGTTTTGGACGGCTCTCTTTAACTTGATAGGTTCTGAGTTAAAGTTTTCTACGGCTAACCATCCACAAGCCAACGGCCAAACGGAGCGTATTAATGCTCTATTGGAAGAATTCTTAAGGCATTATGTCTCGGCGAGTCAAAAGAATTGGCTAGATTTACTTGATGTGGCCCAATTCTCCTACAACTTACATCGGAGTTCTGCAACCGGAATGAGTCCAGCAGAGCTTGCACTCGGACATCAGCCCCTGACCCCATTGGAAGTGGCACGTTCCAAAGGGCGAGTTAGTTGTCTAGCAGCCTATCGCTTTGCGGAAGAGAAGCATGAGTTGATACTACAGGCCCGAGACAGTTTGATGAAAGCAACCAAGCACATGAAGAAGTATGCTGATCAGCATAGGCGCCAAGTCAAGTTCAATATTGGTGACATGGTGTTGCTGAAATTGACCCCACAGATTTGGAAGAAGATAAGCAGCAAAATAGTGCATCGTGAGCTTCTTCCAAGGTACGATGGTCCCTTTGAAATTATTAAGAAAGTTAGGAATGTTGCTTACAGGCTAAAGCTACCACCTCAACTAAAGGTGCACCCAACGTTCCACGTGAGTTTTCTAAAGCCTTACAATGAGGACTTGTTGAACGAAAGGCAGCAGGCAAAGAGGGCTCCGCCTACTATCAGAAAACAATTTGACAAAATGGTGGAAAAGATCATTGACCATCGAACAATGGGCATGAGCAAGAAGAATTGACAGACAGATTTCTTGTGAAATGGAAGGGTGAAGAGGAGAATAGTGCTACTTGGGAGCGGGACGTTACCTTGTGGCAATTTGAGAAAGAGGTGCAGGAATACCTCGAGGCTATACCGACGAGGGCGTCGGCTTCATCCGGTGGGGGTGGTTTGTTAGACCCTCGAACTTCGAACTAAGTCAGTGGTGGCAAATCTTGGATGTGAGTGGCCCATGTCCAAGGCAAAGGGGCATGTGATAATCTCCTTTGCATGGTTTGGACAAGACCCAAAGGATCAGCATGCAGGCACAAGGTGGCCTTGGCCATGCATGTGGGTCAGCCGAGTAATATGCACGCAGGTGGGTGCCAGGCGTGGTCAGTCGGACAGGCGCGCGAGCATCTCGGACAGGCAGTGAGACGTGCGTGCGGGCGTGCGGACAGGCATGCGAGAAACTCGGGCAAAGAGACAGGCAGGCAAGACTAAGTGCGGGCTAAGTCTTGGTTCAGACAAGGCCCCGCAGAAAAGGGAACTTGTAGATGTGCGTGGGCTGTTGGGTGAGCGAGCGAACTCTTAGCCCACGTGTGCGAGTGGTGCGCACACAATCCGCAGAAGCAGGTGGCCTCAACGGCTAACTCTGGAACGTGGCCACAACGGCCAGATTCTGAAGGCACGTGGGCGCTAGTTGCAGGCGAACGTGGGTCTACCAGGGAGTTGGCCAGCCAACAGCTAGGCCATGACTGCACCCCACGTGGCCCATGTCTGCGCATCAGGAGGCGAGTAGGTGTTGGAAGACTACACGTGGCGTGCAGAGGGCCAAGCCTCCGCCCGAAAATTGTGGAAGGCGCTGCAACGTGGCTGCTAGCTTGCATAGTGTCCCGAAGTTGATCCTTAGTGGCTGGGGGTGTCAGCCACACGTTGTAAACTTTGTCTATAAATAGTGAGGCCCCGAGACACCAACTCACAAGTGAAAAGTGAGTGTTGTGGTGATCCGTGTGAGGCAAAACTTGTATTCCTTTTGTGAGTTAATAAAAGGTTGGAAAGTGGTTTCCGTAAGTTGGTTTTGTGTGTTTGATTATCGGATCATCGTGGGTAAACACTTGGGTAGGCTGACTAGGTCGGGTAGCTTAATGCTGCACAGTGGCAGACTTTCGGCGAAAAATTTGGCCCCTGTGACACTTGCCCTAATTCTCTGGAACCGTAACTCTGGCACCCAAGCATCATTGCGTTTCCTCCTCAGTTTGTTTGCTTTTAGGGTTCAACTTCAAACTTCATACTTCAAAGGGAAGAGCTCTCACAACTTCACTCATCAACGTGAATTGGGAATTTCATTTTTTTTTTTTTATTTTGCTTCCTCGTACGGCCTTCCAAACTATTTTCCTTAGCGCACACTTTTTTATTTTATTCTATTTTATTATTGATTGATTTCACGTGCCAATAGGCTTCTTTACAAAGAGAGAACCACACGGCGTTTGGATGTCGTTTTGATGTCATAATGTAGTTTTTCTCATGCAAAAACGACGGTGACTTGCCCAGTAAACGACATGGCACAGTCCCAACGTGGTAAACCTTGTGCTTACAAGACTGTTAGCAGACTGAGTTTTATTTAATGTAGCATTTTAAGAGAGAGAAAATAGGTTCGAAGATGCTGCTAAAAATTATTCTAAGACTTGATGTAGTTTTTTAAGAGGGAGAAAGTAGCTTTTGAAGATGCTAAATTTGTAGAGTATCGTCTTATTCTTCCTCTTATTATTATTATTATTATTAAGATAAATAATTCAATTAATCGTAATCTTTTTAAAAAGATGTAATTTGATCCTAATTTTTTTTATTTAATTAAGTCTAACAGTTAAAAATGCGTGATTTGATCCATGTTCTTTGATTTTATATTAAAAAAATTTTATACAACTTTTAAACAAAATTACCAACCTTTAAAATTTTTTTTTCATTTATTATACGTAGCCCTCAAAATAATCAATATATTCAAATTTTTATTAAAAAATTAAAAAAGCCAATCTCCTTCCCCTGTTCTTCTTGTTTTTCTTCTCTTTCTAAACCCCTGCTCTCTCTCTTCCATCGGGAACCGATCCCACCGCTGCCCTTCTGACACGATGCCACCGCCACATGAGCACCCCCACCCCTCGCTCGACCCACATCGCCACCATCCCACTCTTGACAAAGCGCTCAACGACAGGCCTATCAGATGCCGATCAAGATGTTCTGATGCTTTCATGAATCGAGCAAGTCCAAGGTGTTCGGTGGCGGCAATAGAGTTTGCTTCTCGGCCAAGCGAGTTACAAGTGAGTTTGCTTCTCAGCCATGACATTTTCAATTTATTTGCTGAATTTATGTTTAAAAATTGTTCTTCTTGTTTGTGGAATTGAAAATTTTTCCCCTTTCAACTTTCTTTGCTGTGCTTTTTGTTGGCTTTTTCAGAAAAGACAGTTCGGAAATTTAAAGAAAAATTTTGGTTTTGGCAGATGGGCATTGACTATTGATTATGGGGGACTACTGTGTGTGATTTTTCGCAGGTTTTTAATTTTATTTATTTGGGAGGTTCTGGAGAAAGAGAAAAATAGATTGAAATGATTTCTAGATCGAAAGGGAATCTCGCTCTCAGAGGGATGGGGGCCAAGTAAGCAAAGGGCACACCGGAGGTGGATGAGAGGAAGCAAACATGGGAGGTTTTTTTTTTTTTTTTTTTTACATTTTAAATTTAATTTTTTAAAAAATATATATATTTTGATTTTAATTTCTTTAAAACATATTTATTATTTTACTAAAATACCCTCGTTAAGGTGATCAAAATATTTTTTAACGATCAAACTTAATGGATAAAGATTGAATCCCCTTTTTTTTTAAATGGTTGAACCCAATTGAATAAAAAAAAAATTGAAAACTAAATTACACTTTTTTAAAAAGTTTAAAACCAGCCGAGCTATTTAGGGGGTGTTTGGCAGTGGTGGGAACCACTCAGTTCCCACCACAATCTTAGTTATGAACAGTATAAAGCTCTCACATGCTACAGTAACAATAAAAAAATATGCTACAGTGTAAAACTCTCACATGCTACAGTAAAAGTGGTTCCCACCACTGGTTCTCACCATCTTTCCAAACACCCTATTAGTTTTGTTAGACAACACAATATCAAAGAGTAGAATGCAAGCATGTAAATTTGTTTTTTTTTTTTTTCCCTCAAAACTGTTGCCAGATATCCGGGCAAAATAATGAAACAACATTCACGTAGATAAATACTGATAACAGTTTGTATGAAAAATTGATTGACCACATACCGACTCCAAAAGTTACAGTTTGAACCAGGCATTTTGATCTGATTAAGGTACAGGACACGGAAAACATCCATGCTTCTTGATGCTCAAAAGTCCAACTATAATCAAGCTCGGCACAAATTTCAGTGAGACGTGAAACACTGAATTATAAATTTATAACTGAAAACAAAAAGAGAAAAAAAAATATAGAAAGCTCTTTAATAGAATCGGCATGAAAGAAAACAATATGTCAAAGGTCGGACTCAAAGATGCCACTATCTGACTGCACAACTGTAGGCCTAACAAGCTACTATCTCAATCTTCTGGTTTCAGTACCTTCTTCTCTGATAAAACGAAATGAAACAAATCGAGAATAACTATAGAACAAACAAGCCGTCAAGCTGTGAAAAAGAGCCGGAGGAATGGGCATTTAACGGAATTTGGGTAAATCACCTCTGCGTTCACAAGTACTACCTTCATTACGAAGCCGTTGCATTACAGAGCTGCCATCATGGTTGATCTTGCAGCCTCACGTTTCATCTCTGCAGCCTTGCCACTACCCCGGAAATACATGTATACTTGCTGAACCAGAGAGACGAAAAAAAAGAAGTAAGACATTAAATTCCAAAATGACGCAGCGTGCAGTATGACCAAGGCCGTTAGAGTTAGATGTTGAACCTGAATGACCCAGACGCTGAGCAGTGACTCGAGGCAGAATAGTCCAAATCCAATAAAGTAAAATATCTGCAACAAGTGAAGCGGTCTTGATATGATGATCACTCACACAAAATTGAGTACCAAAACGAAATTCTGCTAATAGTTCTCCTTGCACATAGTAATAGTCTTGAAAATGTCACCCCAATAACAATCTCTGTTGTCGTAATTGAGATTATTATCCCTATACTATGACCACTGGGGAAAGAGCTTTGTAGCCGTTCAAATATTAGAAAGAGCAATATAAGGATCCAACTTACCCCAACCAAAGCATGATCACCCAAGACATCTATGGCAGGCAAAATACCCCTGTCCCAATAATCACAACACACAAACATCAATTCAAGAGGAAATGTTGAAGCCAATACCCAGTAGGAACTATTGACGGCCTCCAACAACAGAGAATACTCACGTGAGAGATTTGCCCTTGAAAATAATTGGAGGAGCAACTGCAGCAAAGATGCAAAAGGCAATGTGGAGCTACGAGGAGAGATGAGGGAAAATAAGTGAGACATACTTATCTCCATTTTTTTTTTTCAAACAATCGAACTTGAATACAAGACAAGTGCAAATGATAAGAACATAAGAAGACCTACCAGGTAAAACATGAAAAACCACCCAAACTTTAGAGCACTGTCAGTCCTGTAGTACAAAGCACACAATTACAAACAAGAAGTCTAATATTGTAGGGTAAAACAATAAACAAAACAGATAACTAAAAATAAAAATATATGGTAGCCAAGTTGACTAAAATTGTTCCAATGAAATAATGAGTAAAGAACAGAGACTGGAAAAAGGGGATCATGACGGCAGATAACAGGCCAGTCCTCACAATGGGAATTCTTATCATTCTTTCTTCCATAAAGGCAACTTATAGTTATGGATCAATACCTTTTTTCCATTGAAGAACATATTTAAGCACAGATGAAATTATTTAGAAAAAGATAATGGGCAAACTCAAAGGGTGGAAATGTGATGCACTACATAATTGAGTTCTTCTCACGTGGTACTAAAATTTGGCACAGACTGTGCCACCACGCTTTTATGAAACCTATAACAGAGTTTCTCCAACATGTCAAGTCTTGTTTTTTTCAATTACATGATATTCTTACTCAACTAAAACAAAATTGCCTACTTTTATAGGATGCTGTTTGGGAGTCCAAATTCCAACGTGGAGGCGAACATTAAAAGTTACATGGCAATTCCATGTATAGACATTGTCAAATCAGTTAAAGAGCAGTAAGTACCTCGTAGCACGATACAGAGGGCGATACCACAAAACATATGATCCAGGCACCCCTGCAATGAAGTATATGATGGCCAAAAACCATATTGTGGGACCTGCACATAAGGAAAAGCTCAGATCAAACGAAGCAAACACAATAATTAACAACAGTTTGTGGCCCTGATAGATATTCTGCCCGCTACTTTAAAAGCGATTGATAGAATGTGAGTCAAGATGTAATAGAAGCCATAAATTCGGTGTGCACAAAAGTTACAAATTAACCTTCTCCTTTAATCCAAGCTGTTGAAACAGCTACGATGTTCCATAAAAGACACACAAACAAACCTGCAGAACATCACCAGCGTTTTTTATCAATTCAAGTCACCAGACGATTCATTACTATTTTTCCTGTAAAAGCATGATATAACAACAGGGTAACTACAGCCTCCAACCAAGAAAGCATATCCACAACCATATAAATTGAGAAAATTGAAGCGATATACAACCAAAAGTGTCTTAGATTTTACTTGCCCCAGTATACTACAAATTTTTTAATAAAAGTTTGCTAACAAAATGTGGGTGTTGACCATGTAAGATCTTCAAGCACATAGCACTAAACTTTAAATAATGACTCCACGGGTCCCCTTTAGTATTGCAGTGCTGATAAAATAATTGTAAGCCATGTTAGATAATAGCTATGTGACCAGAAGTAGGCAGGCCTTCAGTAAATTTATTTCTAACATTGTTGCATATACCAAATAGAATATAGGTATTTGGTAAACGATCAATTAAATTGTTCTACAGTAAAAGAAATATTTATTGTATATTACTTTATGACCTTGGCTTTCATTTCTTATATTAAACCCCACATTAAGTGAATAATCTAATGACTTTAAAAGTGAATTCTCAAAATCTAAAAATTTTAAAAAAAAAATCTCTCTCATATGTTAAGACAGATAAATAGAAAGGATAAATTTGAAAACTTTGAGTAAAGACAAGTTTTGCCAAAAACCTATTCTGTTGCATATTGTTTAATAATCTAAAAGCAACCTTCAAACAACCCAAAATCTCTAAGTACAAAAAGGAATAGCACTTGGACATACCCAAGAATGTTGTAAATGCAACATACTGAATCCTCTGTAGATGAATTGGTATTTCATTTGCAATGTCATGGTGGATAATAGGAAAAAATGGCGGCCAATTCTTCTCCTCTATAACGATTCCAGCTGCCAAAAATAAAGACATCAGTATAAAAATACAAAGAAACCTTCACCCATTTTTTGTTTTGAGCACATATAAGAAAATGGGTAAACCTCGTTGAATAGCATCTTCCTTCCGTCTTAGTTCCTGCAAAAACATTGCAAGTGATCAGTAAGAGACAATTAATGTCTAAAACTACAAGACTCCAAAACTAATACAAGGACTACACCGTCAAATTTTAAAGCAAAGTTCTACATCTTTGACTATTAAATAAAGCACACAAGGCAATGAACTTTTCACATTTCCATATGGAAAATAGTCTAAGATGACAATTTTGGACAAAGAAAAAAACAATTCTGAATATTTTATTGGCATGCTCAATCCAAAAAATGGCTCGAGTTTACTTTCAATCCAAGCAGTTACGCTAACGCCATGACCAAAAAGGCCCCTAATGTGAACCTCAAGATTAACATTAACAAACAAAGTTAGTAAGATTAAATGTCTAGAAAATTTGACAACATGATAGGATATGGGATTTCAAAATAAACCCATGTTCAAAGTTTGGAACTAAATGACCAATTAGAAGGAGCAGCTATAAATACCTGTTCCCTCCTTCTCAATTCAGCCTCTTTAGCTTGAAGTTCTTTCTCCTTTGCTTTCAAATCCTAAAGATAAGGAAACATATACATGAATAAAGAGACTTTGCTTGAAACCAAACTACTAAAGTGTAAAAATATGAAGCGAGCCGACAAGGTGTGCACATTTTAGTCTACCTTCGCATTATCAAGAGGAATATCAATTGTTGCACCACGATCATAGGGTTCAGGAGGTAGGGGTGAAAGCCTTGAGGTTGCTGCTGGAACACTCCCAGGATTCTAAAATTTAATGAACAAATAAAGAACACATGAGATGACAGCAAAGTATCTATATGATCGTTTATCAGGAAGAAGAAGGAGATGATTATAGAGTCAATACAGCTGTACAGGATGTAAGCAAAGAACACAACTTGTGCATTTGTATAACCATGTAAGCAGCAAGAAAAAGTAAATACCAAGAAACACATATATCACTTTGATAGAGCACTCTTTAGAAGAAAGACAGTGAACAAGAAAGTTAACAATTTGTACTCAAATTGGTTCACCGGAATGAAATTATGAAAATCTAGCATGATTTTGCATATGGTATTTCTTACAAAGGAAAGAACTTTGAGCTATAGCATGGAACACATTGACACGCATATGGGAAAATACAAAACTAAAATGATCAGGTCCATGTTTAGTTCAGAGATTACAGAATAATCCACAACATTAGGAATCCAGCAACCAATTACATCTCTATCACCAAAAAGAACTGAAAACTAACACGCAGAATAAGATGCCAATTCACAATACCCCAACAACCCACAGCTTCATTTTAAAATTTCCATTTGTTCGTTTCATGCTTAAAGAGAAGGTATCAAGGAAAGGAAAAGGGTAAATTTACTGTCATATAAAAGGCACCTCCGCCATAATTTGATTGCCCTGATCCTTTCCCTCGACCAGCCTGGTCCTAATATTTACAAACAGGGAAAAAATTTCCAGATTATAAAAAAGTTCAAACTAAAGTTTGATGTGAAGATGAAGTAAAGCATAAGAAACGAGTAGGAAATGAAATAAGTACTTAAGAATAATAAATGCTTGATCTTCGAGATTGAAATTCCTACTGTTTCCTTTTTCAGAATCCAAATCGACAATAAAAACAAAAAGATCCATAAAATCCATTTTCCAAGAAAACATCCAGATCAGGAAATGATGTTTGAAACAGAAGATAAAAACGAGAACAAAACCACGAGCACTACATTTCTGATCAACAATCCAAACAATTACAAATCAAAATCAACAAAAATCCATCGACATTAAATATCAAATAAAATCAAAAACAGAAATGACCGCAACTGGAAACAGGAATTCGAACATTAGAACTCACCGCAAAGGGATTGACGTCTTCTCCTTCGAAAGGATTTGAATCGTAGCGACTCATGGGACCGAATCTGCAGATCTAAGCTACAACAATGCGCAAGAACAAGGAGATCTGACTAGGGTTTCCGGTGGGGGGAAAAAGGAGTGGTGGATTGTGATCGTTCAGGAGAAATGCAAAGAGCATGGAAACGTGTAAGGTCTTGATTTTGGGATTAGCTGCTCCTAATTGTTTGTTTCGTGAGAAAATTGGAAGAGAAAACGGAATGAGGAGAAGGAAAGCGTTGGCGCGTGAAAGATAACAAGGGAAACTTTATCCGAACGCGGTGTATGAGAACACGAGAAAGGACGAACATCGTAACAACATGATTTTAATTAAAAATTAGTGGAAAGTGTGTTGGAGAATTAAAATTAATGAGGATCTCAAGGATTAAGAAAAACAAAAATAGTATGCATTTCTTTTACTTTTCGTCCAAACTTGAAAACAACCGACATGTCGTTTTATTGAAAGTTCTATGTGGTTCGAGGTGTAAATCATGATACTGTTTGTCGTTTATGAGACAATACCTATTTTTTTTCAAGTTAGGGCAGAGGATTCAAATTTCAAACCTTAATTTTATAACTTGTTGAGTGAGAGCTTCGTTCACTAGCCTACTTTTACTACACCGTGAAAACTTTATACTATAACAGTTGAAACTATATAATTGAAACCATATTACGAAACTATAACAGTTGAAACTATATAATTGAAACCATATTACGAAACGCTCATTGTTTTATAAGTTCAACTACAATACAAATCTTTTTGTTCATTTTTTTTTTTTTTTGCCATGCATTTTCTTTCAGCAATATTTTGAATTTTTGTTACAATCTTTCCAAACCTATGAACCACATTTCTATCTGAACTTTTTCTATCATTATTGTTTTTTTTTTTTTTTTGGCTATTATGATTAAGCCAAAAAAAAGAAACAATCATTTTCTCCGTTATCTTTGTGAACTATACGTTGCTCGTTATTTAAATTTCAACTTTCTTTTCTTTGAAAAGGATTTTTGTTTTATCTATGTGAAGTTGTTGACATGTAAAACGACTTAAGAGCCATGTAAGATCGTAACGTTGAGTAAGCCAGATTTAAGAAAAAACAGGTTATATTAGGAGTAATTACCTTTTTTTAATTATTTTCTGGTCTGAAAAACCATACACACATATATATACACAGATATATATTGCTCCTCATAAGTCGTTGCTTCCCCTACCAAATCAAGATTAAAAGATGACAAGAAAGATCAACGTATGCCATGGCCATTTGTCGCCATGTCAAAGAGATGCAAACCAGTCACTAAATTGAATCCTAGGAATCCGTCTATCGTAATCAAAATTGGCATCCGGCAGAATACACGCAGGAAAAAATTTCCATTACCAAGAATTAGCAGTAACAAACAATTAATGACCAAAAGGCTGGGTCCGATTTTATGTATCTTATAAACAAGATTTGCATAGTTAATAAAAAATAGAATGATTACAAACAATTGGCAACAAAATTCTGAATGTCTCGCAACCGACCAGGGCGCTCCTTACGATGACCAGAAAACAATGCCCCTTGGCGAGAGAGAGCTTTGGATGGTCAAATCTGACCTGCGTTAGTACAGGGAATTCATCTCATGCGCCTTCATATCTGTAACTTGATGGATGTCTTTTTTTTTTTGGGTCCATCAGTTTCAGCTTCTGATTTTTCATCTCATTCATAATAAACTAGTCACTGGTTTTATCACTCTTGCCAAGCTAGTCCTCACTTGAGCCACTGCCGTGAGGCTCCCTCCGAATCATGTCGAATAGGTCCTGGACAACTTCAGACATTGGTGGCCTGAATTCTGGCTCAGACTGTAAACAAAGCATTCGAAGTGAGGTACATTTTTTAATAAAGAATATTACTATTTTGAAGTTAGAGAGGCAAAATGTTTACTTGAACGCAGCGAGATATAATGTCGGCGAAGCGTGATAAGGATTTTGCAGGGTACCGTCCCTCCAGAGAAGGATCAACCATCCTTGACAATGCAGCAATGTCGTGAAGCTGGGGAATCGCCCACCTGACCAAAAATTGCTCCCCTCGACTCCGGTTCCTGCGTGTCGAGAATTCACAAATTATGCAACCATGTAACGAGGGAGAAAAGATACCAAACTTTGTAATCGTTTTGCCTTCTTCTACCTGTCATAAGACTGGCGGCCTGTCAAAAGCTCTAGCATAACCACTCCGAAACTGTAAACATCACTCTGGGCAGTGTAAATTCCTGACTCAAACTCTGGAGCTCCATAACCATAAGCCGAAAGCAACTGTCCTGACAGCTGAGAAAAGGAAAGAAGTTTCAATGATTCATCTCCACGCACGAAGAAGTTTGTTCTTGATTATTGTTTCTAAGAAGGTCTTTCAACCTGGGTTCAGTTTGACCAAAGGAACATAATTGTAAACAATCAACCGATGGTGAAATCAGTGTGTAAAATTAATGAAGGTGTTCCTTTTATGTTGAAATTAGTAACACTAACACTTTGAGTAAAAATTAAACCAAGTTTTGACCCATCTTTAGGGTGATCGCAATAAATGTTGCCAGTATTACTGTGAAACCACAATTTGATGTTGAGGTCCTTGGTGAAGCTAATGTGTTATCACTTACCTGGCTCACAGAACCTGATGATATTAAGGGAGCTAATCCACAATCTGATACACGCACAGAAAGGTCATCATCCAGGAGAAGATTGGCCGACTTGAAATTCCTGTGTACAACAGGTGGCTCGCAGACTTCATGCAAATACCTTTTCACAAAAGAAAAAACAAAGTTTTTATCACCCCGGCTGGTGCATGTCTCCAAAAGGCTTATACTTAAAACTATTTTTATCCTGTATTCCTGTGTGCTCGTTGTGAATAAGTATAGGATCTTATTATGTGCTGGAAGACAGATATGTTCAAACTGCAGCACAGATCAACATAGAAACAACAAAACACAGAAACAACAAAAAGTGTATTGATAACCGTATCATGTTTCTAACTGTCCAAAGGGCATACCCGGACCTAATCTGTTAAATAGTTAATAAGGGTGAAAAGAATGGTGAAATTGTAGAAGCACTTATCCTATTGCATGTTGCTACCAACTATGCTCCGCTCTGCACAAACAAAAAGATAATAGTAATACTAATAGAGGGTCAATAGTAGGTTCATGACTTACTCCAAGGCTCTTGCAGCTCCAAGTGCCATCCTAACGCGGGAATTCCATGAAAGCTTTCTCTTAAATTCATCGTCAGAGTGCAGAGCATCCTGGAGGGAGCCACAACTGCAATACTCATAGACAAGTAGCCTTTGACCATGCTCTGCACAGTAACCCATAAGCTCAACTACGTTTGCATGCCTGATTCTATCAATATTGTTCACGAGGTCAATAAATTCATCATCCTTTTGCTGACTTGAAGCCCTCTTGTCCAGTTTCTTGATTGCAAGTAGCTGCAAAAGCATACCAATATACCAGGTCTCAAAATTCAAAGCATTTCATGTCCACATGAGAAAAAGAGGTGTCAACAACATATGTATTATTGATAAACACAGATAATCAGAAAGCTAAAAATCAGAATTTGCTGAACGTATTAGCTTTCGATATCTTCCAGTACAATGTAAGCCAAAGACCTATAACTCCAACCAAAGACATGCTTTTGAACAATTTTACACTTCAGGCTGAGAACGTTTTGCATGAATTAGAGTACAGTGTTCCTCAATCAAGTTTAAGGAAGAAGAAGAAGAACTAGACTAAGACATTAAAAAAATCCATGGAACATGACATCGTATTTTGGCATAGAAGGCATTGAAGACCAACTGGCCAGTATAAAGATGACACGTTCACTCCTGATTTTCTATTCTCTTCATGCGATATCTTAGGATGTTTGAAATATCTACTCTTGGCCACCTATGAAAACAAATGTCGCAACCCGTCCAAATTATCTTAATAAAACTTAGTTGAATCTTTCAATTAGCATTCTAATAGCACTAAGTCAATTCAATTAGCATTCTAATAGCACTAAGTCAACAGCAGAAGAGAGAGGAAAAGAACAAAGCCAGTGATTTTGGACCTATCACAGAGATGCTGCAAAGGGGTAAAATATAAAAGGTGAAAAGAGTTTCCAATTACTTAATCGACCACCGGCCAAATTCAATAGAGCAAGTTAAATTATACTAATGATCATACCTTTCCATCAGGAAGCTGTGCCCTATAGACACTTCCTAACATCCCCGAACCAATAAGATTGTCCTGAGAGAAGCTGTCCGTATCTTGCTGAAGGGATGCAATAGTGAAAAACTTTGCCGAAGTGGCAGGGTAACGAGCTTTTGTGGAAGGCTTCGCTGCAGTTGTTTCAAACAGTGCCTTGGGCTCCACGATAACCTTCTCAGGAAGAGGTGGTGGTGGAGGGGGAGGAGGAGGGGGGGGAGGTGGAGGAGGGGGAGGGGGAGGAGGTGGCGGCATCAAGTCTTCATCAAGGACACCAAAATCTATCTTGTGTTCCTCCCGCTTTGGTGCCGTGCCTATTCTTTGCACATTTGTCTCTTGTTCATTATGGTGCTTTGGTATTGCTCCCATTCGTCTAGCGTCTGTTTGCTGATTCCCCTTGGGCCTTGCAACTGCTTCTTTTTGATCTGTTCAAATTTGCAGAAAACTACTTTAGATTAAAAACAAACAAACATGATACCACAGACTTCGAGCTCTTCTAATAAGTTGAGAATAAAAGCTAAAGCCTAAAGATGACATATTCACCTTTCTGCACTAGATTGGTTGGTTGAACCAAGGCACCATTGTCCCCAGGAGAGCTGTCCCTCTCCCCTTGATATGCGCCTATTCGATGATGCTTGGGAACTCTATCAGCAGCTCTTCTTTGTCGAATACACTTGGGAATGCAAAGGAAGAGCGCTAACACCAAAACTACAAATAATATCACCCCAGCAATTGATATCCAAACTACCCTTTGAACACTTTTTTTCGAACCACCAGAATGTGAAGTCTCAGATGCAGAGGGTCCATCAGCCTGTTTTGAAGGTTTTTTTCCAGAAGGCGTCAACCCAGAAATAGGTGGTGATAGTGTTGGCGGCGATGTAAAGGTTGATGGAGATGGTGGTGGAGGTATTGGAGCGATAGTAGAGTTGAATGGATTTCCATCTTTTCTGCAGTAAATAAGAAAATTAGCAAATAAAAAAATGTGCAAAGTGACAACCGTTTTCCGGGTTGGTCAGAGATGCTGTTTTTATGTTCCTTAATGACAATATATGATATGACATGATGAATGAGATTCAAGATGCAATGTGCCAAACACAAGTGCTTAGATATGGATGAGCTTATAACTAGACACCATGGAATATGTTGGCATGCCAAAACCAAAAACACAATAAATAAAGGGTCGCAGACAAGGCAATACCCATGAAATCACAAAATAACTTTTCAACATTAAGGTAATGCTAATTGGGTATAGTTGATTTCTGTTCTATTCCATTGTATGAGATACACGGAATCCCTACATAATGCTAATTTTCAAGGCCTTCAAAGTAAAAGGAGATAGCTTTTGTGGGGTTGTTTGCTAGTAACAGCAGTGCTCTCACACAAAATTCATGCAATTGTATTCTTCCCTAGCATCCTTGCAAATTGGTATGATTTGAGTTTGCATATATGATTCCAAATTTATAATTCCAAAAGTTTTCAAGCGAACACGTGCAATGTCTATGTCTCATACATTGTTCCTGCAAACATAAACTTTATTTGTATGTGTAATTGCATGCAAGCAAGTCATTAGTCTCCGGCAGCAAATAAAGAAACATAATAGTCTATTTCTCTCACTTGAAATTCGGGATGGCAAGAAGCTTCTCTGGTATAGGTCCCGAGAAAAGGTTATCTTCTATGTTCCTGTATAACAAGAAAACAATCATTCCAAATAAGTCAGTAAGAGGATTAAAAGATTATGAGAAACGGAACCACGTGACAACAACACAACATCCAACGGAACCTGTGCAACTCTAGAATAGTACATTCGTCAAAATTGAAATGTAATGAAAAATGCTAAATGGATGCAAGTAAAGACGTACAAATCTTTAAGGGGAAGATCTTGCAAGACATCCAGGGTTCCAGAAAGTTGATTGTTCTGCAAACGTCTGCCAAATGAAAAAGTTAGATATGTTGTTGGTGCATAGTGGGTGCACTATTAATGGCTTCATTATGTGAAACACTCACAGGGTCGTTATGGATGACAAACTTCCGAAAGAACGTGGCAGTTCCCCACTCAAATTGTTACTGGACAAATCCCTGAGAAAAGATAAGTGATCTTAGAAACTATTAATTACCCGTGAAGCAAAACAGGAGAAGAAAGGTTTGAAAAGTTCAGAAGGAAGCCATACAAATTTATCAAACCAGTGAGTCCTTCAAAGGAATCTGGAATTTCTCCGGTTAAGAAGTTGTTGTTAAGAGACCTGAAAGGCAAACCAACTTATCTTAAGTGTGTCGTACAAAGGTGGATCGACTGACCAAGCATCAAGACAAATGAAATAAAAGCAGACGACTTACATGTCGGTGAGCTGATTCAACGACGATAAAGAATCTGGGATGCTTCCATTGAACTGGTTGGCTGAAAGAAAACTGCCAAGGTAACAAATGATATCCTTTGAATACGATTAACAGAACAGGTAGAAAAACTCAAAATCACTGCATTATTGAATTATGTATAGAATTGTAGTATTGGTATCAAACATACAAGGTTTGCATCGTAACCGGCAAATTGGAAGGAATGCTGCCCCCAATGTGATTATTGCTTAGATCTCTGTCACAAGAGGACGGCACAATCCTTAGTGGTAATAACAAAAAATGCATAAAATAATTAATGTAATAGAAGCACTCAAAAAAAAAAAAAAAGTGAAAACTTTCAACAGAAGAAAACCAGTCTAGTATTTGCGAACATCGGAGTCAAGTAATTACGGAGCACACACCCTAATAAATACCTAACCAAATTTACTCAGTCAAAACCCTGAAGTAGTTAATACTAACTAGTATGTAGCAAGCTTTAATTTCCCACTCAAAAGCGTTTTTCCTTTTGCTTGTTATCTTCTAAGCTGAACATTACTAACTTATACAAATCCAACAAAAAAGTAGATTTTGGGAAAGATGCTTAAGACCACCAAAAAAAAAAATGCAGGCAACGAAAGAGGGAGAGATGGTACCACTTACATTCCTCTGATAGAAGTGAACATTCCAAGATCATTGCCCAATTCTCCTCCCAGATTAGCAGCATTAAGAACGCTACATTACATAAAAACCGAAATGAAATCACGTCAAGCACGCGAAGTAACATCAATAAAGGAAGAGGATTAAGAAGGCTATCGTACATTTTCAATATGTTTGTATCGTTACATTGAACGCCTTGCCATGCTTCGCCGCAAGGATCTCCTCCAGATGCAACCCATCCAGGCAGAACAGGAGAACCCAGTGCCACATACAACTTATTAATTGCAGCCACTAATGCAAACACAAGCAATGTATATAATTTATTTGCCAATTTAATGAAGCACTGAAATCATACGTTTACACCCTTTTTTTAAAAAAATAAATAAACTCATGTAAGACTAGAAAACAGATTGAAATAGACCAAGTATACACTTCAAAGACTTATCCTTTCATTTAAGGACGTACTATATACATTTTTATACATAAAAAAAAAAAAAAAGAGGTTTTGGAAGCCCATGCTTAGCTTCAACCTTGGATCCCAAACAGAAGCTTAAAAAAAAAATATATATATATATATATATATATATATATTTTAAAATTCTTCAGTCAAATGAGCTTAAAAAACTTTGTCCAATTAACTGAAGAACGAAATTGAAGCATAACCAATTAAGATTAAACACTTACCCGTGAACCAAACTGTCAGAAGAATCAAAATGCTGAAATCATAACCCAAAAAAGGAAAAAAAAAAAAAAAAAAAAAAAAAAAAAAAAGCCTTACCGTCATCGGGATTCGTGACTCCAAGCGATAATTGAACCAAGCAGATCGATACTGACCAAAACAACAACCAAGCACAGATCTTCAACACAGATCTCTTCTCACCCATTGATCCCCAAAAACGTCTCTTTATCTCTCCACAAGCTCTTTCTTCCACACCACCATTCACGAAAACATCTTCCTATCTGAAAATCAAACCCAACCAAAAAAAAAAAAAAACAAAAACAAAAAAAATAGTCGGTGATCCTACGTAATTGCAATTAACTAAAGATGAACAAGATCAACAACTTCGTACGAACATTAAAAGCACCGAGAAATGTCGAAAACACGTACGGAAAGATTAGAAAGATAAATGGAGGAAGACTTACAGTAACAGAGAGGTTTGAGCAAAATGGTGAAGAAAGTCGAAGTAGATGAGGCGAATAACAAGGCTAAAAGTGCTGACAACTTTCTGAAAAAAAGGCTTTAGTATTAGCTAAAGAAGTGAAACTTGGTGACTAAGATTCAAAGATTTCAGTAATGGCGTCAGATACGTAAGTGGATAATTGCATCAAAATTAGCTCATTATTATTGGAGAGAGTTATAATTAATTATTTTTTTGCCATTTTTATTAAAACTGTTTTTCAGAGTCTGAGAAACCCTAAAGAGGTAGAAAGAAAAAAAAGTTGGAAGAAAAAGGCCAGAGAAAAAAAGTACAGGTGAGGGGTGAAGGGTGGGGGATGTTCTCCCTTCTCTGAACTCCTTTCAGAACTGAGAACCCTTCTTTTTTATCTCACTTGCCTTTTTCTTTTTTTATTTTAATTTTTCTGGTTATTTATTTATTTATTTGTTTATTTATTGGTTTCTCTCTCTTACCACTGTGTTCAGTTCTCTCTTTCTCTTTCTCTCTTGTTTGTGTGTCCAAACGGGCAAAGCCAAGTAAGAGTAGGGTGCGGGCAAGTCATACATGCCGGTTTTGCATGCCTTTGAGAACGGTGGATGATTGCTTTTCCACGCCGTCTTCATCAGCGCGTGCATACACTTTTATCTTCTTCTTTTTTTGTCTTTAATTATGTGTTTTTCCACTTTGATTTTACTAGGTTAAAGCTTTATAATATAGTTTATTGTTATTTTAAATTTTAACATATGAAAGTTTTATATTATTTAAGTGTAAATATTAATTGGTTTAAATCAATACTTTAAACAACCTATAAATCTGTCTTTTATTTAGCAAACAACTTCAAACCAATTAGTTGACAGTATAAAATAAAATATTGCTACAGTATAAAGTTTTCTTTTATTATATTTTTTAACCAATTTGTTGTTTTGCTCAAAGTATTTTGTACAACACCTTATTGGTCTTTTTCATAAATGATTTTTTGTTTTGAGTTCTTTCTTCGAATATTTGTCTTAATATTTTATTATCAAGTCAGTCTCACCCACATATGAAAGTCAGCAAGTCATCCTCTAAAATTTTTTTCTTTAAATTTTGTATATAAATTTTTATAAAATTTATGTTTTATCTCTTTTAAAATTTTTTATTTTTTTACCTTATTTTGTTAGTTTAGTCGTGTTTTTACTTTAGATTAATTTTTTTCTTTGTCTTGTTCATTATGAATATATTTAACAATACAGTTAAAATTAAATATTAAAATAATTTTATTATAATATATAAAAATTTTATATTATAACTTATTTTTATTTTATATTATAACAGTTCGAAGCCATGACCTTACCAAATGAAACCTCTAAATCAGTAGATAATCGTACATAAATAGATGTTTTGATTGTGGATACTGGATAGGACAATGCACGTAACGATTGGCGCGTTGTGGTCAGCAAATAAAAAGGACGTTTTGTGTTTTTAGTTTTCAAGGCAAAAAATGTAGTTGTCAATAATAGCCGCCAGTTTCTCCATGGGCTTCACGTGCTTTGTTGAATGATTCGTTGGGCTTTGTGCAGAACCAGTTAAAAGCCCATGAAATTTTCTTTTTTTCTTGCCAATTTCTTTGATTTTTCAACATCAATTTTCATACAAATATGTCATTTGGATCTAAAAAAAAAAAAATGAAAAACTCGTTTCCAGGCCATAGCCCTGCCGTCCATAGGGTAGACATTGCATTATCTAGGTGACATAAACGAACGTAACTAAGAGAATAATACAGTATATCTAATATTTTGGTAAAACCTATGAATGCCAATTTTTGTCCATAAAATTTTATTTACAAATTATTGCGATTATTTGTCGGTGAAACAGTGTTAATCTTTTTTAATAAATTCCTAAATTTTGTCCAATCAATTGGAAAAAAAAAAAAAGCAAATTTGAAATGCTTATGAGTAGTTTGCCATTTGAAGCTTCGTTTTTCAGTCTGAGCTAAAAAGGTCGAAAGGAATATCTGAAAACAGTGGAAAACAAAGTTAAGTATCCCGTTCTTTATTAAAAAAAAAAAACTTTCTTATTTTCGGGTTCCATCTTTTATGAACAACTACCTTGTTAATTGTTATTTTTTTAAGGTGCTTAGGAGAATAGCAATGGTTTGAATCATTATAGCAATCTAAAATATTGTAACATAATATTGTAATATGTAAAAGTTATATATTATAATTGTTTTTTTTTTTTTGTTTTACTTCCAAATGTTGTGTCAAATATTTTATTTATATAAAATAAAAGTTCATTTTGAGAAAGATAGGGTCAATTATTAAAAAAAAAATCCTGCCCAATTGTGGAGCCTTAGCGGGAATGGTATCTTCTTTTCCCTTTCCTTTTCTCTCTTGCTTTTCTTTGGTTCAATTAGGCTAAGAAAGAAAATTCCAAGTCAAAAAAAGCCACTTTTAGAAGGGGGAAAATTTTCTTTTTTATGTATTTTGATGACAGCAAGAAAGTCCTTTAAACATTTTTTTTTAAAAAAAAAAAGAAGCAAGATGTCATTATCTCTTTTTTTTAATCCTTAAACGGTCTTTATCTATTTAATTCTAATCCTAATCCCCACCTTACCCGTCATTTATCAAGGAATCTACCCGATAGCTCATGGCCATTAGCCACCGACCAATGCCGGAAATGCTCACACAGTCCCACTTTTAATTCTTGCTTACGTCATCTTTGTTCAAGTTCCTTCCTTTTCTCTCCTTTAATTTATGAGTCTTCGTCCCTTTGAAAAACGTCTATTTTTAACCGTTGAATTTAATAAAAAATATTTTTTTTATAAATTTAATAGTTAAAAAATATACATTTGTGAATAGATTTTACTTTTAATACCCACCAGAAAAATTACCAAAATCTAGTGGACATTATTCTCAGTCTTTTAAAGAAAACAATTCAAGCGGCTAGTAATTATAGCAAAGATAATAACAATAATAAATTCCCTCATGACGTGGTATATATACATATATGGGTCTTAGGGATCCAAGTTTTAACATCCAAAGTTTAACTGCTACAATATAAAATAAAAATAAACTAAGTATAAAACTCTCATGTACTCTAATGTTTAAATTGAAGCTTCAAGTTGTAACTCGATTCTCAAACACAAATATCTTAACAGCAAACAATTTTCATTTGTGAACATAATACTATTTATTAATTGTGTACTAAAGCAAGGTTAATTTACAGTTAAAAAGCATAGAGAGGATTGCTTATAGTGTACCGAGCCAAAAAAATAAAAGGGCCACTATATATTTTAATTTGAAAAACAAAGGCAGGGAGTTTTTTAATTTCTTTATCAGGATATTATGCCGTTTGATATCAAAAGTTAAAACTGTAATATTAAGCTTGACGCTCACTTTCTTTGTTGTAGCAGATTGTTAGGATATTTGTTCAATGTGGTTCTATTCACATCCCTCGCTCGAATATTTAAATTTCTTGACAATCAATTTTTATATCCTTCAATAAAATGACAAAAAGGGACAATTATAAATGACTAAATAACATAATTAAATTCCTTCTTAATAAATATAAACTAATGATATGTATTTTTCTTTCAACGCATATTTATATGTAACGACAAAACTTTAATTTTTACCATTCAATCACTATTCTAAAAAATCATATGACTTTTATTTTGTCAAATTATATACAAATAAATATTTTTATATTTTGTTCCTAGTTTGGTTTTTGTTTAAATAAAGCAGCATTCATGCTTGTTTAATTAAATTAGTAGATGAAATAATAATTAAATAAATAAATAATACATTTTTATAAAAATAATAATTCCTAGATATATGATTTTTTTAATAAATCATAGTGAATATGTAATTTTTTTAATAAATTATAGTGAATATATATAAATTTTAAATTAAAATTTTCCTTTATATATGAAAATATTTCATGCCTAAAGCTTCAACCAAAAATAAAAACAAAAAAAGAGAGAAATAAGAATATTAAATTAATGAAAAATGGTAGGTGTAAAAAGAAAAATAATATGAAAAGAAATAATAATCTTAAAGGTAATTTAGAACTATAAGGTAATGCAATAAGTAAATTTAGTTGTTTTCAAATTATAAGAGATGCATTTAAAAGGGTGAAGAGACAAAAGAGAAATCTAAATAGAATCACTCTTTGTCCAATTATTTCAAGTAATCCTATACATATTTGAGTTTAAAAGTTAATACCAAAAAATGTGGGACTTAGATCCTGTGTTCCTTTTCTCTATCTCCATCTTTGTCCCCCCAATCAATTTTAAACACATCGTTAAAAATACCAACTCAATTTTAACAGGTTTTCAACATCATTAATTTTTAAAATAATGGTAATTACATTTCCTAAAATGGGGTCCATAATATAAAAATCTTTTCTCTCATTCCTCTTGATCTCCGTCAAAACCATTACAATTTTTTATTATTGTTTTTCTTTTTCCTTTCTGCTAAAGGCGACCCTTCAATGCCATTTTTTCCTCCGTTTTTGCTTGAACAATCATAACTTCCTTTACCTCTTTTTCGTTGGGGTTGTCATTGAAGAAGAAAACAACATATATATTATACTGACTGGTAGAGTGTATCCAGGATTTTTCTCTATCTCGAAGACCAATTTGAGCTCTTGATTTTCTCTCTTTCATTTGCATGATTTCCTTGATATTTTCATATTTTTCCTATGAAATAAAGAGTATTTACATATCAATCATCAAAAAAGAGTACAACAATAAATTTAATATTCGCTCACATTATATAAATATTAAATGCAATATTTTCTCACGCAATACCGGTCAGAAAGAAGTCCAAAATATGATTTTCATGACCTGCAAAGTTTTTTTTTTTTTTTTTTTGCCTTTTTTTTTAAGAAAAGGTGTAGAGAGTTACGACTATTGAAGCAGAAGAGGGGAAGAAAATAGCCAGACGAAAAAAAAAGAAGGGTGGCTTTTTCAGTAGAAAGGACAAAGAAATAATAATGACTTTGACAGGAGATAATAAGAAGGAAAGAGAGAAAAGATTTTTATCCTGTGGACCCCACTTCAATTAATACAGTTACCATTATTGTAAGAACTAATGGTGTTGTGAATCTGATTAAAATTAAGTTGACATTTTTTAACAAAATGTCCATATCAGACGTTTGGAAAATAAAGAAGTTAACTAGTTTCTTGTTTTAGATCTAATGGTAACACATATTTTTATTCTATTAATAAATATTGTTATTTTAACTATTAAAATAATTTTTTAATAATTTAATATATAACTATATACGTTAAAAATTTACGATACATGATGTGGAAACTATGTTTAGTTATAATCAAACCGTTGAATATACCGACCGGACAAAAATACCAATATTGAAATAAGTTAGCCTTTTCGTTTATTGGAACTAAGGAAAGTAGTAGTTAACATCACCATATCCCACTTTAACCAATCTTTATTCCGTTGCGAGGCCCACCGAAGGACACTCGGATGCTTGCCAACATAATTGAAAAGATCTAGAATTAATTGACCCCTAAATGCATACATTAACAAAAGCTTGAAAATTACGTTATATATAGATACACACATATATATTTAAAGGGCTATTCATGATTTTGACCAAAAAAAAAAGGACTATTGGAGTCGTGGAGAAAGCAACTAGCTAACTGAAATTAAGGAGGCTGAATTAGGGACACTCTCATCAAACAAGTTTGTGTGTTTCACGTTCCAAATAATAATAGAGGGTTTTTGATAAAATTAATTTTAACTAAAATTGTTAATTGATACAGTATAAAGTTATCACATGCTACAATGATCAAAAAAAATAAATACAATATAAAATTATCACATGTTATAGTTTTTTATTTAAGAATTTTAGTTCTAGCCATATTTCTAAAACACCATTTTATAAGTGTTTTTTTTTTTATTTACGCACTTCATGTGCTACATAAACTTAAAATTGTAGCTCTCAATAATCAAACCCAGAGACCTAACCCCACCATAGACTAGTGGTGTTCCTTCTACAAGTGCTTACAATATATATACATATATATATATATATGCAAGTCTCTCAAAGAGTCAACAAACCCAGTTATCAACAAACTGTTTCTTTCTTCTCCAAAGGGATTTATGATGGACCAGTCGGTACTAGCTAGTCATCGCTTTGATAACGCTTTCGTTTGCAGTGACACGCAAGCTCAACTGGACTGTCCAATGGGATATCATAAAAAAAACCCGAATAAAAAAAAAAGGAAAAACAAAACCCAATCAAATACTGCCACCTAATTGTGTCTAGATAAGATTAGCTTCTCCCTGTAGAACATAACTTTCTTCCCTTTATTTTATTTTTGCTAAAGGACTTAACCTTCAATTGGTTGGAAGATAAAGGTTTTGTGTTTAATACGTTAAGAGGGTTTTCATCTTTTAACCTCTCCTTTCTTAAAGAGTTACATGGATTTCCTTTGGACCTGGTTGGTTAATACAGTAATGGGTCCTCTATTTTTTTTCCCCTTTTTTTTTTCCATTTTTCCCTTTTTCATAAAAAAGGGCACGTGGAAAAAGTCCATGATAACAGAAAGAATAAAAGACGAATAAGAATTTTTGTGGGGTTAATTTAATTGTGTTTATTTATGTGTTATATTCGGATCTCAGTTTTGGCGGGCGTGAATCATTGAACTAAGGATTGGTTTCCGCATACAAAACTGACCCATGCCACATCAAATTATATAAGACGTGAAAGTCATAGGATTCCATCATTTTATTGTTGAGTATGAGAGACAAATCCAGAAATAGAATGTCTTAAACGGCTTTTGTTGTTGAGAATGGCCCTCATCTATAATCACATCTTCGTCTCTTTTGTGGATGATTACTCGCGGTCAAAATCAATGCGCCCACGTCAAGAAACACATATTAGAGACGTAAACGCAATAGAAAATTGACCAGCTCATAATTTTCCTTCTTTCGGCCAACTAAATAATCACTTGAGCTTGGCCACACGAAAAGTATAAAATAAATAGGGCAATTTACATGAATGTTATTTTTTAGACTCTAATATTTATTTATTTATAAAATGTGAAAAGTTATTATACCATAAACTTAGCGCATATTTCCTTCAAGATATGTCGCATGTTCTTCCAAGATATTTTTCATATCCTTTCGGGACATATATTTAGCTCGGGGACATGTTACAGTTTTCTTCTAGGACATGTCCTAGCGGGACTTTTTTTCTCTCTTTTTCTCTTTATCTCTCTCCTCTCACCGGCACCAGCTCGTTTCCAGCTCCAATAACTAAAAAAAAAAAAAAAATAGGACTTCGTTCCAAAAAAACCACTACCACAATAACAATAAACAACAACAAAAACCAACTTATGCGATGTACTTCAATCTAGAACTTTGGCGGCGGCAAGGTCGGACCAGGACCGGGACAATGCCATTCTTCTTCTCCGTCTTCAAGGCTCCATCGCGATTGTGAACGTCTCAGATTGGACGAAATTGAATATGGCACCATCGTGGTCCTTGTCGCCGCTGTGATATCCAAAACAAGATTGAAGTTGCTCCAATTGAGTGAGATCAGATGGCTACGATCAAACAAGATCATATGGCTCCGATCGAACAAACAAATGAAAAGGAACGATATCGGATGGCTTAGTCAAAATTCTTGCTTCGATCGACTAAGATCAAACGACTTGGCATTACTTTTTTGTGGCATAAAAATGATGTTATAAAAGTGTTGTTGCATGACATATAATTTTCTCAAATAAATATGCGTATATTGTATCTTAAATAGAGAACCAATAATTTTGAAGTTTTAAGCTCCAGGTGATCATCATTAAATTGAGAGAAATCCGCAATACCTAGCATTTTTCAAAACATAAAGAAGTAGATAATATATTTCAAAATATTTAGAGTAAATAGTATATTTTACATGTAAATAAAAGTGTAAATAATTTACTTACTCCGTATTTATAGTTTAAAAATATGCTATTTATCTTAGATATTTTAAAACATATTATTTACTCCAAAAAAGTTGCTATTTGTCTCTTTCCTCTTAAAATCAAAGAACCATTTGATCGGGTAGTAAGATTGTTCACTCTTTTTGAGTGGCATGGATGTACATTCCTTCCTTTGAGATTATCTGGATACACTCTCCAAGTATTGAAAAAAAAAAAATCGAATGTTGGGACCATAGATTCAAAGCTATTCCAATTTGTCCCACGGTATAAACCATCTAGGGTGATATTCACTTATTATACACCAACAATCCCGACCAACTTGTCACAATTAGTCATGATTGGCAACATTATGTAATGTTGTGAATAAAGCCAAGTTAGACAAATTTTATTAGAGTCGTGTTCAGATGGCAAGATATTCTTTTTATAATTCTCTGTCCTTTTTCGTTCACTTAAATGGGTTTGTTCAACTCCACGGTTCACGTAAAACGTAAAACAAAAACACGTCAAAATATTACTAAAGATAACGTCCGATCTTCAACCTTCCTATACTACGGCAAAAGCTAAAAGAAAAAAAAAAAAAAGTTTACATAAATTGATATGGTAATGTATCCCGTCAGATAAAAAAAAAATAGAGATAAAATATTTATTATCATTTACCGTTGGGACTGGTTCACCGCTCACATATGCATTTAATTTAAAATTTTGCATATGCCTCTCGGCTACTTTGCAAATTCTTACCTTGTGCTCCTTCATTTAAGCTTTGCTTGTTCGCGTGGGTGAGGATTGAGGGGTGCCGGCATATTAATATGAGAAATTATACAAATAGTAGATTTTATTAATTGTGTAGCAAATTATGTCAAATGCTTTAAAAAGTAAAATAAATAGCAGATTATATATATATATATATATATATATTGTAATGCCTTTATATAGGGTTAACAGTTTTTAATGAATTAAAAGAAAAATTATAAATAAAAGTAAAACTTTAAAAATAAGGTTGCCCGAGACTCAAATGAAAACTCTCAAATCAAAAATAAAAATATAAACGACAATTAAACCATAGTTTAATGTAGCACCTTAAATTTAATAATATAAAACTGTCGTCATCATCATTTCAACCCTCAATATATCTTAATATAGTTACAGAAAGTCACAATCGATGCTTATATTATCATGAAGAACATTCTTAACAATTGAAGCAATCCCAACGTAATATAGCTATATAGCTTCCTCAACTATTTTCCTCATAGCCATCTCACATTTAGTGAGTCCTGAAAGATGAAAATATAAAATAATGAACGACAACATGCTCAGTAGGGAAAACCATTACTCACCTTTAGGTTTTTATCTTTACTACATTAAAATATGCATGGTTAGTTAGTTCTCATCATTATTCATCAATTTTATCGTATTCAATTTCCAGTGGATATCTTATGATCATTCTTACCAAGTTTCATACATATATATATATACACACACACATATACACCATTAATTCAGGATTCAATTATGCTCATCTGTATCCACCGTGCAATAGAATATCATATCACTCAACTCAACAAAACCCAAATGGATGCGCTTGATCACCCTCCAAACATTCCAAGGGTGTTCCGGTGAGGGAACATCAAGCCCCGAGTCATCACCAAGTCGATTCCTATACAGTGCATTCTGGGACTTTCGACCCAAGAGAGCGTCATCACCTCCCCTATTTTACCTTTTAGGGTATTCGTGCCCAAGGACGTAATTGCCGCCCTCTTCACGTCTCATCATTTCTCTATATTCATCCGTTATTTATAAAGTTAGTTTTCCTAACAATGCTTCTCAATTTACAACAATATGTGTCAAATCATTATGTTCCTCGTTGTATAATATAGGACGAGTTCCACATCATCATGTTATAGATATAATCATATACATTCAAAATAACATATACATATCTTGCAACATAAAACAACAAATTTTTATTTATCAAAACCTCACAAAAGATGAGTAATAGAATCCCTACCTTCTAAGCTTATTAATTTTATCATGTTCAATTATGGTGGATATCTTATGATCATTTTTACCAAGTTCTATACATATATATATATATATATACACACACATATACACCTATTAATTCAGGATTCAATTATGCTCATCTGTATCCACCGTGCAATAGAATATCATATCACTCAACTCAACAAAACCCAAATGGATGCGCTTGATCACCCTCCAAACATTCCAAGGGTGTTCCGGTGAGGGAACATCAAGCCCCGAGTTCTCACCAAGTCGATTCCTATACAGTACATTCTGGACTTTCGACCCAAGAGAGCATCATCACCTTCCCTATTTGACCTTTTAGGGTATTCGTGCCCAAGGATGTAATTGCCGCCCTCTTCACGTCTCATCATTTCTCTATATTCATCTGTTATTTATAAAGTTAGTTTTCCTAACAATGCTTCTCAATTTACAACAATATGTGTCAAATCATTATGTTCCTCGTTGTATAATATAGGACGAGTTCCACATCATCATGTTATAGATATAATCATATACATTCAAAATAACATATACATATCTTGCAACATAAAACAACAAATTTTTATTTATCAAAACCTCACAAAAGATGAGTAATAGAATCCCTACCTTCTAAGCTTATTAATTTTATCATGTTCAATTCTGGTGGATATCTTATGATCATTTTTACCAAATTTCATACACATATATATATATACACATATACACATATTAATTTAGGATTCAATTATGCTCATCTGTATCCACCGTGTAATAGAATATCATATCACTCAACTTAACAAAACCAAATGGACGTGCTTGATCACCCTCCAAACATTCTAAGGGTGTTTCGGTGAGGGGACATCAAGCCCCAAGTCCTTACCAAGTCGATTCCTGTACAGTGCGTTCTGGGACTTTTGACCCAAGAGAGCGTCATCACCTCCCCCTATTTTACATTTTAGGGTATTCATGTCCAAGGATGTAACCACCGCCCTCTTCACGTCTCACCATTTCTCTATATTCATCCGTTATTTATAGAGTTAGTTTTCCTAACCATGCTTCTCAAATTACAACAACATGTGTTAAATCATTATGTTCCTTGCTGTACAATATAGGACGAGTTCCACATTATCATGTTATAGATATAATCATATACATTCAAAATAACATATACATATCTTACAACATAAAACAACAAATTTTAATTTATCAAAACCTCACAAAAGATGAGTAATAGAATCCCTACCTTCTAAGCTTATCAACAATCTTTTAATCTCGAAATCAATTAACGTTAGCATCATACTCCCTTGATCTTAAGGCGTGCATAAGGGTAATTAAAACTAAAGCATAACATACAACCATATTCATAAATAAATCATGTGTAAATCCATCTCATTAGTATGCTATTAAAGTTTTTATGTAAATTTCTTTTTAAATACCAAAGTAAACAATTTTTTTCTTAACACAATATAAAATGTGTACAAGTAATCTATATAATTTAGTCCCTAATAAGATTCATAAATCACTTAAAATAGTGTTGGAAAGGTTGCAAGACATTAACGAATTAGGAGGTGAGCAAAGTTGGGTTCTTGGTTTAGGTTAGCAGCTGATATACCATGGAAAACTAGCAGTATATTTTTACAAAAAAGGCAGGTTCACTATCTACAATCAGCACATGGGTTAAGAACTGGTTTACTTAAGGTAAATGGGCGGTATACTGCCACTGGCAGGTTTACTAGTTTCTAATCCGAAAATTAAAAAATTCATAGAAAATAAAATACAACTCTGATTTAAGCACATGATAGCTCATCGGAAAGCTTAGGATGTCTACTTTTTAAATATGCAAACCAATTTACAAAATTCATTTTCATTTAATCATAGAATTTTAAGAAATAGCCACTGCCCATAGCGGTATTACAAAGTTTATAGAATGTCAAGTTTTTCTTTAACCCAAAACATATTATCCTTGCTCAAAATCTCAAAACCATTCGAAAATATGCAGCATGCATTATATAATCACAATAAACATATTCTCATGAGTTTTATATGAAAATTATTATCGAACCATATCTCTAGCCTTTCTTGCAAATAATGATGAAAACAAGCTTAAGTTTGTTCTTCAAGCTTTAAAACATTAACCATAGAGCTATGAAAACTAGTTCTAAACATTCATAACATGTTTCTAACATTGTTGTTAGACCAAAATAAAGGTTGGTTGTGGGTTTTAACTCAAGACTGAAGTTTTTGTTCGTAAATGCTCAAATATGCATGTTAACATAGCTAGAAATTTGCATGAACTTTGAACACGAAATTATGCATTAAACATAGAAAAAACACATACTAAAAACCAAAGTTTAGATTAAAGAAAACCTACCTCAAAACTTCTTTAAAAAGCACCAAAGTTTAGATTAAAAATCAAGCTTGAAGTCTTGGGGTTTTTTGGCATGAAGGTAGCGGTTTTGGCTACTTTTTGAACAAGAATATGGGCTGTGTCCTTGGGTGATTTTAGCTGGGTTTGAACCACATTCTTGGCAGCGTTCTTGGTGGTTTTCGAGCAAGAAAATAGGCTGCTCTCCTTGGTGTTTTTGGGCGTGTTTGGTGGGCGTTTTGCTGCTTTAGTTGCTGTGGTATGGTTGGAAGTTTCCTTGCTTCAAAGGAAGGAAATGGTGGCTGAGTTTTCTTGGCTGCTCTTAGTGTTTTGCTGTAGCAAAATTTGAGGAAGAAAGAGTGGGAGTGAGGTAGACGTGAAGAGATGTTTGATCCAAATAAAAAGAAGGCTACATTGTTAAGTAATAATATGGGGGACAAAGTTGATGGAAGTGGGTGGAGGTTAGGTTGTGAATGTCTCCTTCGGAGACTTTAGTTCATGTAATGTCAAATGGCATTTTCGTAATTAATTTAATATTCAAAGAGCGTTTCGGTAAATATACTAAATAGATATAAAAAAAAATTAGAAAATTTTGAAATAGGTAGAAATAAATAGGATGAAATAGATTTTAGATGAAACAAATTTTAGTTGACGCACTAATAATTAATTTAATTACCATATTACCCATTAGGAAAATAATGGGTGTCATGTGTATTAACACAAATTAAAAATCCCAAAAATAGCCCTCAAACTCAACAATATATATGATGTGTTTTTTTCTTTTCTTTTTTCCGTTCTTCCCCTCTCTCTTGTTTCTCTCTCCTTTGTGATTCCCATTCTTTCTCCTCTCTCATTGTTGTGCAAGAACCCGAGCTCCAAAGTTGCCGTCGCTGCCGCTGTTGTCTCCATCGTATCAACCTCCCACGTCATTGCTTCATCGAGATCGAGGAGAAATCGCGCAGGTGATGTTGTCCATGGTAGAGAAACCATCATGATCGACCAGATCTAGTGAGCTTTTACATCATTGAAGTTGTAGATGATGTCGATGATAGAATCCAACCAATATTCCTAAATTTTGCAATTGTTTTGAGGTGATATCCGTTCATTTTACTAGGGTCCATGGTGGTGGCTCGCACAGTCTCCGACCTTTGTGATCTCCGACGACCAAATCTCCTTCTGTCTGGGATGAAGATGATCCATCAACAATTTGTTTTTTAGATCGGTTTTTGATCTTAAAAAGAAAATAAGATTTGTCTAGTTTTTTATTCAATTAGGATGAAGATAATCCATGGATGTGCTTTTTGTTTGATTTTTGATCTGGAAAAAAAAAAGAGGAAAAAAATATTTGGTTTGGATTTTTTATGGTGTTTCCTTTGAGTTTTTTGATATGGCTTAGAAGTGTTCTCCAATCGTCGGCCGTTGCTAGTAGCTATGATGTCCAGCAACATAGTCAGTAAAATTTTGTATTTACATAAAAATATGACATATTTATGGAAATAATATATTACTTATGTGACGACCCATCTTTTCATACAGTCACTTAACTTTCTTTAGACATCATTTCTTAAACATTAATCTTACTTATTTAGTAAGAAAAATACTAAAATAAAATGTTTTTTCTTTTCCTTTAAACATACTTAAAAGCTGTTGTGACTTCTGTAGCAATTTAAATTGAGACATTGCTCAACACTTGACTTTAAAACCATTTCAAATCATTTCTTAAAACTTAACAAGAAAC
The DNA here is from genome assembly GCA_025403435.1 of Artocarpus heterophyllus. Taxonomy (NCBI): domain Eukaryota; kingdom Viridiplantae; phylum Streptophyta; class Magnoliopsida; order Rosales; family Moraceae; genus Artocarpus; species Artocarpus heterophyllus. Next base: position 15,168,172 of record CM046348.1, on the reverse strand, counting down.
ATTAACTGAATCATACCTTAAAACTTAACTTTATAATTATATAAAGCATTTTGTAAAATATATCTTAAAACTTCGAAAACATTTCTTAAAACTTTGATTTTCTTAAAACTTTGAAAACACAAAATCAAATAGTGGAAGAAAACATTTTCCTTTTGTAGCAAAAACATACTGTAGTGGTATCCATACCCAAATCTTTGCATCTGTCCTCCGCAGCACCAAGCTTTTCAAACAGGTCCTACTAGTCACCCATAGGACTGCCTCCAGCATGAATGAACTTTTAACGAGCTTTCACTCAGTTATTTCAACATAATTTCACAAATCATAAAAACACGCTTTGTAAGCTTTTCTCATAAAAACCTTTCTCTTAAAACATTTTTAATAAAATGTTTTTCATAAAACATTTCTTAAAACATTTTTCCTTAAAACGTCCCTCATAAACCCTTTTTTTTGTAAACATAAAAATATTTTTCATAAACATTTAACGTAAAACATTTCTCAGAATATTTTTCATAAAATATAAATATTTCATAACAAGGAATACGAGCAAAATCAAAATGCATGATTCTATTTATGCTCCATTATGAACTATCAGTTATGAGCATCCTATAATCATTCATTTCTTACTTTAAACCTTTTTTTTATCTTTGTTCTTTAATTTTCCTTATCTTAAAACTTTGGTATTCGTACCAACATCATTAATCATAAGATCATAAACATGATACTTTTCTTGTGGAAGAATTGAGACCATCGAACATCAAAGTCATAACTTTAACTTTACTTATGTATCTCACATCAAGGAGGTCACAACTTTAACTTTACTTTCAGTACCTCACAACAAGGAGGCTGGTACGATACTTTTTTATCTTTATTTTAGCTTCTTTTTAACTTTAGTGAGCATATCAAATACAATCACATTATATGCAAACATATATATATAAACATTTAAAAATCATTTACTTCATGTTGTATGTGAGGTTTGAAACTTACCTGTATATAGCTCTAACGTTCCCGTTTCCTTCCTTTTCCTTTCATTAGTCGGTTTCTGTGTCCTAATCATATGACACCCGACTTATTAGTTAACTATTCATATTACCAATCTACTCAATTGATAACATAACTTAATCATTAAACATTCATTCCTTTTACACAACTTGTATACTATCGGGTCACTTTCTTTTGCTTTGCTTTGTAACCCACTGGGGTTTCCTTTCCTTTTACTTAACTCTGTAACCCATCAGGTTATCACTCTTTTTACTTTTCTTAGTAACCCATTGGGTTATCTTTTTCTTTACTTAACTTTGTAACCCAACAGGTTACCTTTCTTTTAATTTATCTCGAACATCCGTTATTAAATTTCCTATCTCATGTGATGGTTTTGTTACTTAACGTATTATGGAACATTTTCTGTCTAATAGTGTTTTGCTTATTCGGAGTGTTCAACTCCGTTTTAACCGTTTCCTTAAAAATAACGATTTTACCCTTAATAGGTTTTTCGTAAAGTTCGTAAGTCGTTAAACTTTTTGCTTCACTTTTCTTCTAATTTCTTACATGTAATGGAAAAATTCCTCCTAAGGAGCATTTTTCGACATCGGGTGTTTTGCGTCCGTTTTGGTCTTTTTTATAAAATGACCATTTTGCCCTTGACAGGTCTTTAAAACTTTTGAAACCTATTTTAAAACATAACTTTCATTTCTCTACGTCTCGTAATATTACAAAAAACAAAAACAAGGGTTTTCCTTTCAATTAAATCCATTTTGTCAAAACTTTATAGTTTTGACCCGTAACTTGAAAATCGTGACATTTTTGCCCTTAACGTTCGTTTTTTTCTTTCTTTGACTAAACTTTAATCCTATAAAATTTAGCATCTATGATTACTCACTGTCTATAGTAGTGCAGGAATCCAACATTCCTTGGTGAAAATCCAGTTTTTATATGATTTTATGGTTTTGGCCTGAAACACAAAAATCTTTACATTTTTGCCCTGGAACCAAAAACAACCACTTTATACCAAAACGTTCAGTTTTTTTTGCAAGAAATAAAACTTACAAAAGCTCCTTAGTCGAATTCTAAACTTTTCATCATGTTTTCATTTCATGAAATTTTGTGCTTAAAATTTCATAAAATTCATAACTCCTCAACCGAGCAGAATTTTGACAAACTGTCCATGTTGTATTAACAGTTTCGATGAGTTCTACAACTTTTATGTTTTAACTTTCTTTAAATTCCAATGTTACAGTGGAATTTTTGGCTAATTTTCAAATTTGTTGAACTTTTATAAAACTTTGTAATTTAGTCCTTTTGGAATTTTACAAAACTTTATTCACAAAAGTTGTTTCGCTCATTGTTTTGGCAGATCCCATACCATGTTTGGAAAACAAATTGGCCATTATGCCCTCAAAAACCTATTTCTTTGAAAACTAGTTAAACTTTACAAAGTTTAATAATTTTCCACTTTTAAATGCAAAACCCCTACTTTCTATCCTTCTTTCATCATCACCATCAATATAAAACATAAAAAAATCATGCCATAATGTCCATTTACATGCCATAACTTCAAACATTTCATCGAACACTTAGCATACAACAAAACATAAACTCTCAAGGCTTGAGTTTAGAATTTTACCAAGGTATTCCTCAAGCTTTGTACACCTCTTCTTTAGTGCTTGTTCTTGACTTAAATTCCTTAACATAATCATAGTAAAAACTCTCTCAAAAACCCATTGATAACTTGGAAAAAAACCATTAAAATCCTTAAAGAAAATATTGGAATTTTACCTGAAAACCCCTTAACCTCCTTAAGAACACTTGCTCCTATTTCTTTGCATGCTTTGGAGGCTTGGATTTTATCAAAATCTTGAGAAAGAAAGGCCTAGAGTGGGACGGTTTTTCTTTGAAAGAAATGGGAAAATTTTTCATGAAACCAATCTTTTAATTTCAAAAAAGTCCTTGACTATTTATAGTCACCACTCTAGGGACTTGTTTGTAGTGAAAAATGGCCCAAAATATGTGGCACAATTTTCACCATTGGAGTGTCCCCCCCCCCCTTTGTTTTTTTTTTCCTTTTTGGTGACTAACCATGCTTAGTCACTCTTAAGCATCATTAAGGGTAAAAGTGGCAAGATTTGATTTGGCCACTTCAAAGGGGTGTGGGGGCAATTTATTATCCATTTGAGTGTCCCATAGTGTTTCCCACAAAGACTTTTTACACATTCTAAATTTATACTGATAGTATTTTTCTTATACTATTGGTATATTCTTTATACTGTTACGGCTGACACAACAATCCTTATTCATTCATATCCTCCAAATAGTATTATTTCTATACCACTTTAACTGTAAATAGTCCAATTTCTATACTGCTTAACCTTAAACAGTCTAATTTCTACACTGCATTACTTTTGTAGTGTAATTTTTATACTACATAAATTTATAAGTGTACTTTATTACACTGTATTCTTCTAATACTGTATAATTCTTCATATTATTATACAATATTTTTCTTAAACTGTATTTTTATCTTAACATTTATTGCAATATATTTTGTAACAATTAAGCTTTTTAACTTGTTTTTCATATTATTCCTTTTTCGTATAAGACTATGGCATGATTGTTACTCTTTAAAATCTTGTTTTTGCTTTTATAGACTTTATCATAAAAATTACAATGATCCTTATGACACATATTTTTGCTTAACTTAATCCTTAAGTTACTTCACTTCTAATATACTAGAAATACTCTGGTGTCATAACTTGGGCCCGATTACTATCTATCGGAGGGAAGTATAACCTCTTTTCGATGACATGAATAATTGGCAATAGAAAAGAGAGAAAGAGAGAAGGCTATAGCAATATATTTCAATTAGGTATTGAACAATTACTTGAATTGAAGTGATTTAAACTACGACCTTAACCATTGTTTGAATAAGCACATAATTTTTTTTTTCAAAACATGAATACAATCCAAGAAAATTTCTTTGATAGATACTAAAAAAGGTATCTTATCGATAGATATTTGTTTTTCTATCATCATATTTAAAGAAAAAGTGGTTTTAACTAAATCTTATGAACTAAAAAATAGCCCGATGTTATATTGTACTTGTTATCAAAGAAGAATCCAAAATCAAAATCTGTGTCTAGTATTGAAAACAATCATTTTGAAAAGTTAAGTGGTTAATAACAAATCTAACAAAAACATGATGCTCATGGAAAATTTCCGTAGACTATATGGATCTAATTTTGTTCAACTTTTTGCATTGGAAACATAAGAAAAAAATTTCTGTTAATCAGATTTCAAACAAAGAAGTAATGAATTTTTAAAATCTAAGTATGAAAATGCTACACTCATAACCACTAAGGGTTAACATGTTCTTATGTCATACTTTCATTAAAATTCTCTGACAAAATATTTATTTTAATATAAATTAAAATATCTGCAGAATGACGATTATGCCTTCATCCAATAACCAAAATACTCCACATATAATAACAAAATTATAGCTATTATTTGGTTACACTCACTAATTCAGCATGCAAAGGCTTGTAAATTGTCTGCAAATGTCTGATCAATCCTCAAGTAATACAACCTGTTTTCACCACAAGTGGCCATGTGTGTGAAGTATTAAATCTTCTACTGTAACATAGAAATAACCTATATATATATATATATATTGTTTGCTATTTATTAGACCTAAATTGAAATAATAATTGTCTTATCTTTACCTATATTAAAGGCGCTTAGTGCCATTTCTTTGCCTAGGACGATTCGTCCTCAACGTTTCATCCTAGTTTTTTCTTTCCACTTTTTATTTACCTTTTTTGTTTATTAAAAAAAATCATATTTTTATGTTTTGTTTATTCTTTTTTGCTTTTTCTACTCAATCTCATTTTTTCCCTAAAATATATATTAAAAAAATTCATCTAATTTATTCTCATACAATAATGTCATTTAAAATATTTTTTTATTAAATATTATATCGAGCATGTTTTACTTTCACTTCTTTGTTGCTCTGTCATTTTTCTATTGTTAAAAAATCGTATTTCAAATGTGCCTCCAATCATTTCATCTTAAGTTTCATCCCACTTTTTTTAGGATTTTTTTTCTTCTTTTTAGTTTTTTGGTTTTCATTGTTTGACTTGTCTTTTTCTTTTGTTTTTTCATTGTGCTGTCATTTTGCCATGTCAACGTAACTTATTTCAAATGTATCCCCTTATTATTTTACACCTTTACCTATATAAAAGGCACTTAGTGTCATTTCTTTGGCTGGAACGATTCGTCCTCAGTGTTTCGTCCCATTTTTTTCCACTTTTTATTTGCCTTCTTTATTTATTAAAAATTCATATTTTATGTTTTGTTTATTCAATTTTGCTATTTCTTCTCAATCTCATTTTTTCCTAAAATATATCATCAAAAAATTTTAATCTAATTTATTCTCATATAATAATATAATTTAAATATATTTTTTTATTAAATATTATATCGAGTATGTTTTACTTTTGCTTCTTTATTGCTATGTCATTTTTCTCCTGTTAAAAAATCTTATTTCAAATGTACCTTTAATCATTTCACCTTAAGTTTCGTCTTGCCTTTTTTATGATTTTTTTTCTTATTTTTAGTTTTTTTGTTTTTCATTGTTTGACTTATCTTTTTCTTTTGCTTATTCATCAGTTCATTGCGCTGTCATTTTGTCCTATCAATGTAACTTATTTCAAATGTACCCCCTAATCATTTTACAATTTTAATTTTTATATGCTTTTTTAAAGTACTTATTCCTCTCACTTACTCCTACTAAAATGTGTTGTTGGTTTTCCTGATTGGCCTATCACAACAAATTTTCCCCTAAAATATGTCTTCTTAAAAAAAATTCATGCTATCCTTTCAATTTTTTTTTCTTCTCAATGAATGCATTCTATCTAATTGGTTCGTGCTAGAGAATTGAAATGCACTTTTCCTTTAATCAACTCCTATTTTCATAATTTCTTTCAATGGCATTTGTGATTATTATTTTTTTTTCTTTTTCTTTTCTACCAAAGATCCTTTATAGTGTCAATTTTTTTAATGTGTTTCTTTTAAATAATTTTTCTCCACATGTTCTTATTGAAATATATATATTTCAGGTGTTCCTCTATTCATTCTTTTTCCTGTGTAATTCTTATTATTTTTAAAGTGGTACTTAAAAAGATTGTTGTGTTAGTTTCACATTAAGTAATAACTAATTAAAACATTTATTATTAAGTAAATTAAAAAATAACTACATGGTAGGTAATCAAAATTTAATACATAGATGGAGCTTTCAAAATGACTTTCTCATATGTATAGCATGTGGAATGCAATTAGTATAATTAGAAAATAGAATAACTTATTTATGTAGTTTAAAGAGTAAATTGTGTTGTTGCACCTTAAATTATTTACTTTTTGCATAATTCATCATAAATTTTTAATCTTAAGACAATATACCTTGAACTTTGAAATTATTGATAATTGAGGTCTAATAGCTACTTTTAATTTTTGTTAAGTATTTTTTTCATGTGTTAAGCTTTCAATTTTTTTTTAAATGATAAGCTCTACGTTTAGAAAAACTCGTGTGTAAATTTCATTATCAAAATTGTCTATGCTTTTTAACACTTGTTGACTATTAGTCCTCAACTAGTAATGATTTCAAAATTTAAAGTGTATTTTGTCGAGCTTAAAAGTTTGGGTGCATCATAAAAAAGGGAACAGTTTGGGACGTAAAAGTGCAATTTACTTTAGTTTAACGTTTTTGTTAATTTCAACTACTACATTATAAAGCTTTCACATAGGATGCTGTTACATCTTACAATGTTGTGATGCCAACTTGAAGTTTCAAACTATGACCAACACTCTCTAAAATGTTTACTAATTCATTCCCAAAAAAAGACGTTTTACTAATTTTTACAAATAAAATAATTAAACAAAAAAGAGAAACCGAAGCATACCAATGGTAAAAATATTGTTCTCATCGGACATGGAACCGAGCCGATGATTAGGGAAGACAATGAAGAAACTAAGCCATGTTGGATTCAGGAGGAAACGGACCACTAGATTGGGGCGTAGGAGGTAGAAAGGGTTGCAAACTTGGAGCAAAATGATCCATGGATCCAAAAGAAGGAAGAGCTCGACAAATCTAAAAAGGAGAAAGATGGTGGATGAGGAGAGGATGAGTAGCAAATATTGGAGGAGGAGCTCGGTAGATCCATTAATGGAGAACGACAAAATATGCAAGAGGAAAGAGCGACAGATTTGACAAGGAACATGATAGAGGAGGGGCCTGAGCTTGTTAGAGTGGCATATCTTACTTGAGAATAAGCCAAGCACCAGGGAGCGTTGTTGAAGAAGTGACAATAACGAGAGAATAGGGAGGAGGTAGTGCAGTGGTATGTTCCCAAAAAAGAGGAAAAAGAAGAGTAACCATTAAAAGAAGATATTGACATTGGTATTCCTTGTTAAGATGGCAGAAATGATTTTCCATCATTATATTGACCCATATGACCTCAAAGCTATAGAAAATTCACAACCACAGTAGACAAAGAGTTTCATCAATAAATTAGAACGAACCCCTCGAAAAGAATAGATGTGTATTGAGTTTCAAAAATGGATACTTAAATGGATGTATAAACAATTAAGTATAAACATGTTTCTATAATAAGATCTTTACGATCGATAAAAAGTTTGATTTATCAAAATTAAGAGACTCATAGCGCTTAGACCATATAAAACATTGCCAAGAGACTGAATATAGCAAACTAAAAACACAATCTAACACTAGAAAACAAGGCAAACACATTACGAAATCGAGAAGAAAAATTTCGAGCATAGCTGACAAAACCTTAGGACGATGAGACACCAATGAAAGATCCACTAACGAAAGCAGTAGAACTCGAAAGATTGCATAGTGTAGTCAAAGTGTTGCCTAAATCAGATCACATTAGCCCCATACGCCAGCATTGTTGTCATATAGCACGACTGCAACCCCAGTGGCAGAGCTATGTCAGGCCTGTTCTCACTGGCCTAAATGGTTTCTTTATAATATAAATTTAATATTAATTTTTTTTGTACTTTTTTCTCATTTTGTCTTTATTAAAACTTATTTTTTACCATGTTTATATTAAAACTTTTAAAAAAGTTTCAATTATTCATCTGAATTTTATCTTTTAAATTTTTAAGGCATTTAAAAACTTTGGTTTAAACTATTAATTTAAATCAAAATCATTATGTAATTCAAATTTTGTAGCAAAAAATATTATAATAATCTTAGCTTAAACCAATAGTTTTGGTTTAAACAAAGATTCTCCAACAACAACATATTATTATTATTATTCAGTTTTAAAATACTTAATAAACAACAATTCAACCCCTATATTATATGGATTCATAATTTTGTGAATCGTGAATTTCAAAAATTAAATTAAACTCTATTAAAATAATAATAATAATGTGTTTTAGTTAAAAATTTTGGTTTAATTCAAGCTTCCACCCAAAAATTTTCCTTCATCCGCCGTTGCCCACCACCATATGAATACCACTGCCGTGCATATTGAAACTCTGAAGCGTTTAGAAAGCCAGACGTTAAATGCGCCAATAACAACGCTCCAAATCAATGATCACAACCTCTATCACGCTCCCTTCATGCCTCTCTCTCTTTTCATGCTAACCAAACATTTAAAGAGCTGAGCCCTTTCCCAAACAAAATGGGCCCAAAACAGCCCAGTAAGTGTTTCCGTACAACAAAAGTAGGCCTATCATGACTAATCTGATACCAAGATCCAAAGTTGTCTGGACCAACCAACCAAGCAACCACATCCTCTTCGTCGTCTTCGTCTTCTTCATCGGAATCTCTCTGTAGACCACTGATCTTCGACAGAGGGGGAGAGAGAAAATGCAATCCCGACTCAAAACCCTAAGTCGAACCCTGAAACCGTCGACGGCCATTTCCCCTACCTCAACAATTTTGAAGCTCTTCTCGTCCTCAACCGCAGCGCCATCCACGACCTCCGAATTCCCGCAAACCCTAGCGGGCCTGCGAGCGCGCTTGGCCACAGAATCTCCGTCGCTCTCCGACTTCATCACCGACCTCAAATCCAATAGCTCTTACTCCGTCGAGGTCGGCACCAAGAAGAATCCCCTTCCCAAGCCGAAATGGATGAAGGAGGCCATCCCCGGAGGGCAGAAGTACGTCCAGATTAAGAAGAAGCTCAGGGAATTGAATCTCCACACTGTCTGCGAGGAGGCTCGGTGCCCTAACCTCGGCGAGTGCTGGTCCGGAGGCGAGACCGGCACCGCCACGGCCACGATCATGATTCTCGGCGATACTTGCACTCGCGGTTGCAGGCAAGCTGTTTGTCGAATTTCCTTTCTTATTGCATCTTTTTTCAGGGTTTTAAGGGTTATTTGTTTCACTTTTTTGGGTCAGGTTTTGCAATGTGAAGACGTCAAGGACGCCGCCGCCACCGGATCCCAACGAGCCGACCAATGTGGCGGAGGCGATTGCGTCGTGGGGTTTGGATTATGTGGTGATAACCAGCGTGGACAGAGATGATTTGCCTGATCAGGGGAGTGGCCACTTTGCTGAGACGGTGCAGAAGTTGAAGGTGCTGAAACCGAATATGCTCATAGAGGCATTGGGTATGAATTGTTGCACCATTTCATTGTTTTTCACATTTTAGTAGATTTATGCGTCTATCTTTGTCTAACGCTGAAAGCTTTCATGTATATCTCTTCTGTTAGACGTCATAGAGATTGTTCATTATGTAAGAGATTATGGTACAGAAACAAGAAATTTGATTAGTGTCTGCTTGTTTGGTGGTCCATTGTTTGCTTCAAACTTCTGTGGAAGTCCTTTGATGATTTGTGCGGTAACGATCTTGGAAGAGTCCAAGAAAGGCTACATAATGCATTTTCACTTCTATGGGGCCATTGGACTATTAAATACATATTCGTGTATATGTAACTCTTTCTATGCGTAGTTTGGATTAGTCCACTCATCAACTCTCCTAGCTTGGCTATGTTTGTCCTAATGTTGTGGTCATTTCCGGTTGTAATCTGGTTTTGCTCTTTGGGTGTTGTAGTTCCTGATTTTCGAGGAGACTCTGGTTGTGTAGAGAAAGTTGCAACTTCTGGTCTAGATGTCTTTGCTCACAACATTGAAACAGTTGAGGAACTTCAGAGTTCAGTGCGGGATCGTCGTGCTAATTTTAAGCAGTCTCTCGATGTTCTGATGATGGCTAAGGACTACGCTCCTGCTGGAACACTTACAAAAACTTCAATCATGTTAGGCTGTGGGGAGACACCTGATCAAGTTGTGAAGACAATGGAGAAGGTGAGAGCTGCAGGTGTTGATGTGATGACATTCGGTCAATATATGCGACCTTCCAAGCGCCATATGCCTGTTTTTGAATACATTACACCTGAGGCTTTTGAGAAGTATCGCATTCTTGGGATGGATATGGTATGGCTTTATACCTTTATTTCTTATGATCCCATTTCTTTTATTGCGTTGTTGGTCTCATGCATGTACATATATTTGTCTAATGTTTTATGACCCTTTCTTTAATTTAGTCTTTTGGTACCTGGCTTTTATCATTGGAAATTGATAATGTCTGTCCCCTTTTAATGCTTCTTTTTGGCTTTGAAAAAAGTTTGTCTTCCCAGTTTATTCTGAACCTGTCGTGATTGTCAATTATTTTAGCAAATTATTGGCTAATTAAAACTTTCTGATTGGATTCAACTGCTTGTGGAATCACAGCCTTATATTCTATATGCTTTTTGTTCCTCTCGTCACTTGTGAAAGACTATGATCCTTGGCGGCAATGATTTTCCTCAGTTTGATTTTCGTAGAAAAACATATCCTCGAGCTGCCAGTAAATTTATTGTGCTTGCATCTAACTACTTCATTGATCACTACCTTGACAATATTCTTGTTACTCCCAAGTTCCTTTCAACCACTCTATTAACATCTGTTTTTCCATGTAATGTTCGGGCAATTTATTCAGCAAAATAAAGGTAAAACAATCTATGGACTAGGATATGATAGATGAAACAATCAGGAGGAAATGGCATTGTGCTAGCTGTTCAAAACGAGTTGACCTCAGCCCAGCCCCAACAGTTTAGATAAATTACTTGGGGGACTTCTTCTTCCTTTTTTTTTTTTTTTTTTTTCCCTTTCGACCCTGATTAGTTCAAGAGTAGACGAAGGAATTAGATCATTGACTGTTTCAGTGTTCCTCCTTTGTGCTTAGTTTCTGACTTTGTTAACATTAGTTCACAAACTGTAGGTCCTCGTTTGTATTTGTGCTATAATAGATATAAACTTACAAGCACTTCAATCTTAAGTGGAGCACACAGTTGTGAAGTTCTGTAATGACCAATCTTATCATCTTTAGCAATTTTGCATAGTCATGGTCTGCCTTTAGGACGCTCTTAGTTGTCTGTAGTTTGAAATAGTTGACAGTTTAGTCATGGTATGGCTAATGCTTTTTTTTTTTTTTTCAATGTTCAAAGTATCTTTACTTTTATGGAAATGCATGTCTCGCTTTCCCATAATTTAAGGAATTAGGATAGCTTTTACAAATAAAAGGCATCATCATGCAGTGATGCAGGAGATAATGATGATTAAAGATAATTATACTAGCAAATGCATTAATGATTCCCCCAGTACCTACGGGGGCCACTAGATGAAAATATTGCAAAAGGGTCATCAAAATGCTATAATTCTTGCATTGAACCCATCCCAGCTTTCAAACACATCGTTTACAATGGATAGCATCTATCTGTGAATAATTCATTATATTTTGTTGGCTGGAACAGGGATTTAGGTACGTGGCATCTGGTCCCATGGTTAGGTCGTCATACAAAGCGGGTGAATTCTACATCAAATCAATGATCGAATCGGATCGATCGGTGTCCACTCCTCAGCTTTCTGTCTAATTATTAACGGCTTTCTTCCCCCAGCTCCTCTTGTGCGTAAATATATATATTTTTTGTATTTCTTCATAATGGTGCCCCCTTGGGTCTATATTTGTACAATCAATTATTAGAGGCTCAAGGTCACACATGGGCTTCTCACTGCATAACTGAGATGTTATTGTTATTCTTATTAATTTTTGCGATATTTTTATTCATATGCTTGATGTCAATCGTTCTTCGTTGTTGCGTTGTTCACGCCGCACAGTGCACATCCTCCTGGATCCACTTTGCCAGAAGATGTACAAGTATACATTTTCCAAAAAAGTGTAATTTGTTTGTATCACCAAGTACGACAGAACAGATTATGAGCCACCATGTCAAAGGTTAAAATTTGGGATCAAAATTGTTAGTCACCGTCACATGATGCTGTAACATGAATGATACCTGTATCCTAGATTAGATTTTTTTTTTCCCCTTTTCAGACGATACTCGTGGAGAAGCTGCGTAGGAAGTGGTTAAGAAGCTGTCTTTACCTTATGGATGATGCACTTCAGTATTCAATTTAAGCAATCTTATTTAACTTCGTCAAGTTCTTAACCTTGATATTAACAAAAACAACGAGAATAAATTTAAAAAATACACTATATATTAAATTAGGGGTTATATTTTTGTGAGCCGTGAGTTTTAACCCATGGGGATAGAAAATGATTTTTTGTTCAATTTTTGCCCCTCTTTGAGTTTGAGTTTACAAGTCTTGTTCGCAGTGGTTCGGAATGTAGGACTGGTTTCTCAAATCATTGCCCCTCTTTAAGTTTGAGTTTACAAGTCTTGTTCGCAGTAGTCCAGGGTGTACGACTGGTTTCTAATTTGACTGCAATGACAAGCCAATGCCGTTCATCTCTCTATGCAAGATGTCTTTCAATTTCATTCTCTAGCACGTTAAGGCTGTAAACTTGTAATAATGGTTTTGGTTCTGCTTGGTAGTTTTCAGGATTTTAGCCAGATGGGCTGCGGGTCCTCGACCAAATCATCAATAATAACCACTCTAGTACTACTGTACTACACCAGAGTTTTACAAGGATATGTCCCAAGCATTTAAATTTTATTCTGCAAATCAGGAAAGTCTATCTGTAGTTTGGCTGTTCAGAACCATTATGGTCACAATGTAACAATGCATCTACATTGGTCACAGACTTGTTTACAGTGGAATTTTCTTCTAGTTAAAGTACTTATAAATATTAAGGACCGTTTGGTTGGATATTCGAATTACGGTTTGAATTATTTTGTTACAGTATTTTCTCTTACAAAAATTTAAATCTTCATTTAAATACTCTACTCAAATACTCGAACCAAACGGGCCCTTAAACTATTTAGGTGTGCTCACACTCTATAATTATGCAGCATTTTCACTTTCTTGCGAATAGTTAAGGGCTACATGATATTTGAATTAGGTAGATGTCTGTACTTTCCACCTTGAGTAATTAATGTGTGTCGTGTCATATTTGCTGGAAATCTTTCCTTTTTGGCCAAGCTAGTCATGCTTGAATGTTTGTTTAAAATTTCACGGTTCAAAAATATACACGGCAAGTACATATGCAATTCTGTTCTAGCAAAAGTGTACCATGTAAGTAGATAATTTTTTTTTTTTGGTAAATGTAAGTATATAATTTATTTCCCCCAACAAATGCTTTGATTTTTTTTTTCAATGATGTACTACATCTACCAATGTTATTTGTTTCTTAGTTGCATCAGATTTAATAAAAAAAATGAAAATTTAACAAAATTCAATGAAAAAATGTAGAGATTTTTCTTTTTGGTTTTTAACTAAAAATTTCCCATATGATACTTTAGGAAAAGAACTTTTCCTGCTAAAAAAGCAGAATTCTCATTCAAAAGAAAGAGGGAAATCTTTACAAGGTCATTCCACGGTAGGCCCTTTTACCAGTAGCTGACGTCTATTTGTTTATCTTTACAAGTCACAAAGCCTCTATTTTAACATCTCGCTTAAAACTATAAACAATAAAAAACTTTCAAAAACAACAATAAAAAACAAATTTTTATTATAATATAAAATTTTAATATATTATAATTTTAAAATTAATATTTTTAGTTTTAATTATAATCTCAGATACCTTAAAAATCTAATCAAAATTAAACGGTTCAAACATTAAAGGTATGTTTGATATGAATATTTAAATATAATATTTAAATAAAAATTTAAATTTTTGTAAAAAAAATACTATAATAAAATAATTCAAACCATAATTTAAAAATCGAAACAAACGTGCTCTAAAATTGTCATTATTTATTTATCCTTAACGGCGAGAAACAAGAATTCATTTTTCAACTTCCAGTCTCTTCTTCTGTTTATAAGACTTGGCACTGAGCCTTCAAGTGGCTCATGGTTAAGTCAAATTCTCAGTTGTACCAAACGTCCGACAAATTCACTGTAAAATCGAGTGTGTAATCTAATCCCCCAACCCCCATTCCAAGGCGGCTCCAACTCTCTGTCATCAATATCTCCGCCCTCAACCAAACCCAAACCCCCCCTCTCTCCACCACTCTCCGCCTCTCTCTCTCTCTCTCTTATCCCATTTTTCTCCCTCTCTTTCAAAGGACCGTTGTATTCAAACACATTATCCACTCTTCCAACATCCTCTTCTCTCTCCTCAAAGCCCCTCTCTCCAACTGAAAAAAACCCCATCATTTCAAAACCCAAAATGGGATGTTGTCTGACCACCACCCACAAGCCACCGCCGCCGCCATCCCAGAAAGAAGAACCAAACCACCACCACCCCCACCCCCACCACCACCATCGCCGCCATTTTCACCAGACGAGTCCTTCTCCAAAGCTCGAACCAACCCAGACAGTGTCTCCGCCACACCCGCCGGTCGTTGAAGAAGAGTCCGTCAAGGAAGTCGTCCTCTCCGAAACCCCCGTTTCGAAACCTCCGACACTGGAGGCGCCAATCCCGGAGAAGAGAGAGACCCACGCACAAGCCCACTTGCCTCTGAAGCTGGAGCGGGAGGCCAAAGAGATCTCGGAAGCTTCACGGGTCTCAGAGTCGTGCGAATGCGAGGTCAGCGAGAGCTTCTCGTACTCCACCACCACCACCACGACGATTACGGAGGTCAGAGACGACGACGAGGCGATGAGCAAGCGGAGGAGAGAGGTGGGTCCCAGAGTGACGGCCGCGGTAACGCGAAGGAAGCGGCCGAACTCCGGCGAGCTCGCCGGGCGGAGAGGAAGAGGACACGTGTCGCATGTCAGTAACGTTGAGCGCTCGTCGTCGAAGAAAAACCGCGTGGAGGGTGGCGGCAAGGCCGCCGTTCGGGGGAGGGAGTCGGGTCAGGTGCCGGCGGCGCAGCGTAATAACGGTGGTGGGAACGGGGCCGGAGTCCAGCGAGACGTTGGCGAGGTTTCGTCCCGGCGGTCGAGGTCACCGGCTACCCGTTCAGCGGGTGGAGTGAGTCGAGGAGGGCTTGCCAGGAACGGGTCGAAGGGGACCGGACGAGCCGGCGGCCATTTACAGGCGGAGGCCGTACAAAATGGAGATGGAAAAAATAAGAAAGAGGAAGTGAGCAAGGAAGGGTGTTCGCAAGTGGGGAATGAGTCTCTAGAGAATCCTCTGGTTTCATTGGAGTGTTTCATCTTTGTGTAATTTTGACTTTTTTGGTGTTGCAATTTTTCTTGGTTTTGAAACTAATGACCTTCAACATGCCATGATCAAGACTTGGAACACATTTTCTTTTTGTGAAGTTTTATATTTTTCCTTGTACATTTTCTTAGTCTTGTTTCTCCATTCGGCTCTTGACTTAAGATTGTGTTAATCCTTGTAAAATGAATCTTCTTAATTGTGTTGATAACTCGTGAGTTTTGAACATCCTTTCTCTTGCCTGTCGAGTTATTAATTAAATCTGGGTGTTTGACAATTGTTATAATCTAAAACTCTTATATATTACAATTAAAAAAATAAAAATAGACTAAGGCTGAAAATTAATTCCAAACTATATGGCTCCCACGCCCTCGTAAATTTTCTGGTGATTTGTACGTGAATTAAAAAACAATCTTCTGCTTTGCTTTTACCATTAGAAAAGAAGAGGAGTGATACAAAAGAGTGTTTCCTCTCTCTCTAAAATAAAAAGTTGTGAAGCGTTGAGATTGTAAAAATATGGCCTAGGGATATGTAATGTAATCCTTCAATTGGAATCTCCTCTTTCTTTTTTCATTTTTTGGGACGCTGAGGAGTAAGGACAGAGACTTGTTTCTTTTCATTAATGTTTGGCATACAAGACGTATAGGGAGTTTAAAAGGCAGTAAAACTGTTGGATACAATCATTTTTATTATAATATATAAAAATTTTATATTATAAAAATTTTATTATTATTATTATAATATATAAAAATTTATATTATTTATAACTAAAAAAATAATAAAAAAATTCCACCACTCGTCTAAAACAGCCGGATAATGTCCTGCCATTGCCTATTAGTAGGTGTGAAGTGCTTGCGGGAAAATCTCCGGTGATATTACTTCGTACATTTTGCAGAAAATTGAAATTTGAAAAGTAGAAGGTCCATCTTCCATTAAATCCATTCCTATTCTTGCCTGCTTTTTCCATCCTGGTTTCGATATCTTTATTCTCTAAATTTTGATTGTTTGGGCCTAAAGCAGGGTGTGGCTTTCGGGTTTAATAGACAGGCGTATATGAAAGTTTTATAACATAGTATATTTTTAATTTATATTACAATAAATAAAAGTTTTATATTATAATAATTAAAATTTAATTTTGAAATATTTTTGAATCGTCTTTTTTTTTTCTTTTTTCACAGGTTAAAAGTGAATTTTATATATATAAAAGGTGAAAATTAGTTTACTGACTAAAATTATTAGTAAATATTGTTAGAGTGTATATATATATATATATATATATATATATATATATATATATGATTTAATGTTTTACTGCAGTGAGTATGGTAAATATGAATTTATGGAATTTGATTATAAGGTAAATTCGATGTTTACGAGCTAAATTTTATATTTTGTGTTTGTTTATAGGATAAACTTATTACTTACCTAGATTTACTTAATTTAACCACGGTGTAAACACATAATCTATCCAATAAAAATGAATTTTCTTCTATTTTCTAACTTTTCCAAGAATTTTTGTCATTTATTTTTATTTTGTCTTAAAAAATATTTCCCTCATTCTTTTTTTTTTTTGGGTTCATTATTTTTCTTGTTGATAAAAGATAGTCCCCATTTTCAATTATGCAATATGACCATTTCTAAAGCATACCTAAGCAACTACTTAACCGAGTAGGATGCTCTATTTTACAAGAAGCATAGTGCCATGGTGATGCATCAACATGATGATGAATAAAGTGCTTTCCAAAATATAAAACCTTACTCCTTTATTTAAAATATTATTTTCTACCCCTCTGGTTAAGCTATCAACAACCACACAATGCAATTTTGTAACACATTCGTTATTTTGAGATGGAACTAAAGTTTTGGAGGCAAGGAGACTAATCTAATCCTCAGTGTTGAGAGTATACGAACAAAATCCTACATTGATTAGACATAGAATTGAGAATGAGTTTACAAGGGTTTGAGCTTAATTTTTTAGGATGAAAACAGAACAAGTGATATCAGAGTCAGATTCCAGACATACCACGTCTACGCACAAAATAAACCCCTGAAGAAAATCAGATGAAGGCTTTATGGGTTATGGTAACATAGGACCTTAGGGGTAGTGGAGATCTTGATGGAGTTGCGATCTTCTTAATTTGTCTCTTTGAGAAGATGGATGGATGGGTAATTGTTTCGGGGGTGGGGCATTGTGATGACTGTTAGCATTATTGAAGGGGGGATTGTTAAAATTGTGTTAACAAAATCCCACATTAACTATACATGAAATTGAGAATTGGTTTATAAAGGCTTGGGTTACTATTCTAAAAGGCTAATTTTTTTTAGATGAAACTCCAAGGACCCAACATCTCAAGCTTAGGCAAGTTCATCTGCTCGATTCAAAACACTCCCTTTTGTCTTCTTACAAGACAGACTAAGAATGAATTGCCCATCACATTCACTGGTCTAGTCTGTGCCTTGGGCCAGTAAGGCCTCAAATACATCAGTCTAACTTACAAATTCACAATGTGAACCAAACCAAAATCACCACATTAGCCACAAACCTTTTTCGTAGAAATCACCCAACTCAACAATTTCTTTACAAAAACGGGCTTTCTTTATACCAGCCGAAGAACATTTGGAATAAAAAAATCCGCGAGGCCTCTTACGTAAATACAGAAACACAGTGACATGCAAATAATCGAAGACTTCATTCCAAGCCTGTGAAAAGGCACTTGGCCTTTTTTCTATTCTTGATTGTTTTGTTGACAATATTCATATTTGGTTTTGGCTTGAATTAGTTGCATCTGAGGAGAGATCTAAATGCTGATGATGTTGATGAAAAGGCCGCGAGATTCGTTCCGGAGGACACGGTGCCGGGGCAGGATGTGCAATGAATGTTGGGATTTCTTCTCCAGGCATCAAAACTGATACTCCTCTTGCATAAACTGTCATCTAAACAAAAATATATAACAAGAAAGAATGTCGATAAAATACACCAAAAAGAGAAGCTCTAATTGCGGACAGAAAAAAAAAAAAGGAATTGCTAAAAAGCCACCAATGTCATCTTCAATTGTGCCCAAAAAACAAAACATGAAAGTAAGTGAAAAAAAAACCACTTTTGTGAATATTAGAGAAGGGACTTCAATGAGAAAGTACCAAATTAAAAGTATAGAGTAGTGAAGAAAAGATTAAAGAAGAACATGGCAGTCACTAAAAATCAAAGAGCACCATGTTGAGGAGTTGCTTTTCAAGCATGCAGGATTGACCTGTTTCATAATCCAACGCAAAGTGTTTACGATGATGATGATTATTATTATTATTTTACCCAAGGAAAAGGTCAAAAGCAGTTAATAAACCGCTGCCACACAGGGGACAAGGCTTTTGCTTTATCATTCTTACGCTAGAAGAATTGGACATAGAATAGTGTTGATAGATATATTAGAATAATAACCTTTTAAATGGTGTACTTTCTATAAAACTAGACTGTCTATTAATTCTGTTTCCCTTCCTACAAATCAAGGATTTTTCTACCAGAATTCCATTGTGAAATAATTAAGTTGAAAATTTTGTAAGGTTATGACTTCTTGTTATGCTGACACATGGCATATGAAAAAAAGATATCAGAACACCAATTCTACTGGCAAGTATTTAAAACGATCGTTATATCAATGGGTTGTATCTAGTAATAAATTAATAATAACTCAAAAATTGTTAAAAAATAGGGATTAAAATTAGTATTCATAGCATTATTAGGCAACACAAATATGTACCCAAAAGCCAATCATGAGATGCACAATAGCAAAATGTTGAGATGACAAATGAGTTGGTTTTGGCCTTTTAAGGGTATAGAAATAGATATTAATGCATATAAAAATACATGTGGAATGTGTTTAGTGTAGGGAACATAATGTAGCATTGGTATATAAATATATAGTTTGTAGTTGTCACATTGGTCCTCTCAGCATGTGCTGAAGTTTTGCCAATAGTCAATAGCTTGTATCTTACACCACAAGCTACACCATGAAAATTCTCACCATTTTGTCTTGACATGCAATGGTATGTGTAACATGTGTTTAATGGTTCAGGACAAACCTTGGGATGGTCATGGCACGTATAAATTTTATTCTAGATCATAGAGCTTGTTTAGAAAGCTTGTTGTTAAAAAAACAATGTTAAAATTTGTATAGTGTAAAGTTCTTATATATTATAGTAAAAAGTAAAAATTTGTTACAGAGTAAACCATTCCCAAACAAATTAAGTTCAAGTTCGAACTAACTTCCAAGCGAACTTATAGTAGAGGATTGTCTACTTTATAAAATGCTCCAAAAAGTATTGTAAAATTTTCTTTAATGCCATTGTTTTTATAATTAACCATTTTGTTATAGTATTTTCATAAAAAAAATTTGATTTTTATTCAAATTTTTAGTTTAAACTTATAAACCAAAAAAAGGTTGTTTCTGCTACTTGACGAACAAAATTGCAATTTTGTAGCAGAATACAATAAATAAAACCCTTAATAGTAATATAAAATTTAAAAAGTCAGATCATATCATATTAAAAAAAATTTAAAACTTCATAAAATTTGATAGGAATTTGATAGTTTAAAATTGCACCTAAAGTTTCTTTTTTATAATTATTCTACTAAAGAATTTGTTTTAAATATAATGTGAATAGATAATTCTTGGAAAACTGTTGATATCCAATTATTCCAATGTCATTGAAACAAAATTCTAACTGACTTTTTTTTGGGTGCTTGTAATTAATCCGAAGTTTGTCTCTATATACCGATTTCTAGTGGCCTTTTCTCACTTTTTTTTTTCAAAGCCTAATACCCTCATTGATTGCCTATGGTACTCCTATATTTGACAATTTTGAGCACTGAAGATTCAATTAATATTCAATTTAGATGAGCTCAATCAGCGCAAATTATGGTTGGAATCTCTCATGACACTTGAGACAAAACCAGATGATGATCATGACGTTTGGTTCTCTCACTCATAGCTAGCCCTACAGAACAAAAAGAGCATGAGCAACAAACTACATATATTTTGTTTGTACTAATGTGTTGCCTGCTAATGTTTTCAAATATATGTGGACAATAAACTGTGCAGAAATTAAATAAAAAGACAGGGATATCGAACATGCTTATTTGTCAGACTCAGAAAAAACATCCCACGTTAAAGAATAGAAAAAGACAAAAACAAAATATTATGACTATATATAGTGTGAAGTATAAGTATTAATGCAACTTTATAGTATATTATATTATCACCTTATATAGGATAATCAAAGATTATGATTCCGGGATCTTAAAAATCAAATTAGGTCACGTTAAAGTGCCATTTGTAATATACTTTTGGAGAATAATAATGCCAATACTACATAATGCATCCCACTATTGAAAACCTCAAACCATCCAAGTCATCTTCTTATATGGGGATTATGAATTATTTTAATCCAATTTGGTTTGACATGTACTGATTATCCACCAAACTTCAAATTCCAATGCAGAAGGAAGAAGAAGAAAGTGTTTCAGATATAAGAAGAATGCTAAATTTTTAAGAAGAAAAAAAAAAGAGTGAAGAAATTAAGGTTATTATTAATTATTAGATGTTAAGGAGTATTGTACCCGGTAAAATGATAAAAGCCATAAAAAATGAATAGTGTTTATTTCCTTTTCTAATGATGCAGCTAGTCGCCATATGGAATCCTGTGGCGTATGGGATGCATAGAGAATGATGATTGGTCTCTTATAGCCTTTTTGACTGCATGCTAACTTTTCACTAATCTTTCTGAAACAATCAATTTAAATGGAAATTTTTAAGGAAAAAAAGATAAATTCAAAAACAACCCACAATTAGTTATTATTCGCAAATAGTGAGGAGTAGTTTTCCAGTACTATACATGGCTTTGAAGTCTTTTGCAGGCCACAAATTAATGAATAGATATTGAAATGTTTCTTTCTTTCATTGTGTTTGTATGAATATATGAAAAGTTTCAACTCATGCAAGTTAAATAGCTTATAAGCATAATTACCCGTGAAAGCAAGAAATCGTCAACAGGAAAAAGAGAAGCAAAAAAGAAAAAAAAAGTTACTAAAAGAACCGTCAAGACCAGATTAATGCAGGGTTTTTACTCATTGCACTAGCTCTACTACCACCAAAAATAAAAAAATAAAAAAAGCCCACAAAAAGAAAAATAGAAAAGAATTGATCAAGAGATTAGAGATTTATAGAAAGCTTACTTTGGGAGATGGATAATCAACTTTTCCATGGCCATAAACCGTTTGTCCTTCGAGGTCCAAACGTGTAGTGGTTGGATGGGTAGGAGCTGAAGAAGGTGAAGAGGAAGATGATGATGATCTTGACCTCAGAAATTTCTCAAAGATTGCCATGAGAAGAAACATTGATATAAGAATAGCAGTGGCCACAAACCCAAACGACACCGCATTGACTGAGCTATCCACATGTCTCCAATACTCCTCTCTCTCTGCATTCGTGTTCAAACCCGCCATAACTGGCTGCACTGGAGCTATGCCTCCCATTATTGCCTTTAAAAGGCCTATATGTATGTGTGTTTATTTGTTGTATGTGGTTACTAATGAACTATATAGCGTCTTGTTGGCTATCTCTCTCTCTGTGGGACATTACCAACTTATAAGCAAAGCAAACAAAGGGAAAAAAGAGGCCGGGATATATAGATATATATATATATATGTGTATATATGTGTAGCCAAGTTGAGAATTTTCTGTTTTAGTGATGATTGGAGTTTTTTTGTGGCCGAGAGAAGTAGATCATGTTGAGGAGAAAAGTATATTTTGTTATGACACTGCTCTTGAAAAACTTATGTGGGTGATAGAAAACCAAGAAATCAGTAAAGACCAAATTGATGGTTTTAGAGAGAGAGTGAGAGAGATGGCTGGAGGTTGAAAAGATATATAGCTCTATTATATTGTAGCTAGAGCATATTGTATAGGCTTATAAACTTTTTTCTTTTATTTTTTTTTTCCTTTAACATATAAATAGTTAGCACAAGTGGTTAAAAGGATGAGCCAAAGAAAGAAAGAAAGAAAGAAAGAAGCCTTTCAATTTCGTCTTGTCAAACTTTTTTCAATTTTGGTGTTTGACACAACAAAAGGCGACGACCCGGATGCCCAAAATTAGTAACCATGAATTCTCATTAAAATTACAACACTTTCCATATCTTTTGTTTTTTAACTCCCTTTCCTTCGCAACTTCTATCATGACACTTGTTAAATGGACGGCTGTGATCCATCATAATTTTTGATGAGAATGTGCATTATTATTAGGCAATTTTTTTTAATGGGAACGAAAAAAATACCTAACAGTAAGTATTTATCTTTTAACCGTTAAATTTATAAAAAAATATTTTATATAAATTCAACAACGATTTTAAAACATACCACCGGTCACGAGAGAATGCCCTTGTTATTTTTATTGTTGTTCAAGATAATGAACAGTCAATGTCATGGTCGATGACCAATAGATTAGTACGAAACTCTAAAAATTACGTGCAGGAGGGACCCGAGGGGGGAAAAAAGAGAGGAGATCCTGCTCATTCGTTTGTGGTTGTGGCCTGCGAATGTGGGCCCAGCTACTGAGGTCAGTTCTTGGTCAGATGTGGGCCAAGAGTCCCGTGCGAGCTTGGGCCCATGTGCCAGCACCTTTTCTTTCGCATTCCCATTGTTCAGTCCGCGGCGTTCATCATCTTTCTCTTCTTTTCATGTTTTTCCTTCTTTCCCTTTCGCTGTCAATTATTAATATTTTTTTTTATATGTAAATTTTTAATATTATTATACTGTATATAAATACAGAAATATGGTAAAGGCTTTTAGCATTCTACAAAAAACTTTCCACGGGCAAAGACGTTTCTGACCAACTATTTTTTAATAAAATAAATTTGATAGCAAGTTTTTTTATTTCATGTTTTTTTTTAAGGCTTTCTCGATGCGAAAAGTGTTCTTGTTTCTTTAATTGGTTTTGACAAAAACTATGGCAACTTAAATTCCTCGTAAATTATATGAATATGGTACACGAGTAGTATATACTTCTCACATGTGCAGACACTTGCACAAGGAAAGGGAAAAAAAGGAAAAAACTGAGTTGATATAATTTTTTTTTTATATAAAAGCAGGAAAAATACCACCACTTTTAAGTGGGGTTTAACATGACTTGAATCCTTAACCTATGGTTGAGATGGAGGGACTTGTATCTAATTAGGTTGCTATCGCTTGTGGAGTTGATATAGTTTTGATCTTTTGGAAGATACGGTTGTGATGGCAAGATCCTATAACGAATATTTGGCTCTAATCTACCCGTACACCACTACTAAGCCATGGTAATGCAACACAAAAGGTTAAAAAACAAGTATATAAGACAAACTAATGCAAATAGTTGCAATTAGCAACACGGCCAATAATATCGACGGTAATAACAAAGAGGAGGTGGATTCCACAACATAAATCTTATAGATTAAAGTTTATCTTTTGTTAATTATGGTGTGGGATAATACCGGGGCTTTTTAGTAGTTTTCTTTTCTAGTATTAGGGGACTTGTGGTACTCTACAACACAACAGTGGCTACTAAGCTCCTTCTCACCCTCCTGTTCCACGGCCTCAAAACTCCTAATCCATATCCGGCCCCCCTCCCCCCCGCCCCCACTTGCTGACGTGTCAAACACGTGGACAACGGATATGGACCTCACCATCTCTCCCCGCTCCCAATGGCCTACTAAGAAATAGAGTTGGGTCCCTATTGGTGCCATGGTAAGGTACAAGCGTCGCATGGGAGGCCAATTTACCACCGTGGCCTCTGACTTGGAAACCGGTGATATAATCGGCTCAAAGCGGAACCCATCAACTTCATTCCATATCGGCATACCCCAAGTTTCGCATCGTACACCTCAGTATGCACTTTCCACGCATTCAGACAATCCCCAGAGCTGAAAAGCTTGTCGTCAACTGCCACGATTTGATTGGGTGGAACGTCGAGTTGCCACATGCCATCACAAGGTTCCACGTGGCACTCTCATAATCATACACCTCAGCAGAACAGCGCTCCTTGGTCGCAAAAGAGCCCTCCACGTGGACTTTTTCCGCCACGTCACCGCCACACTCTTGCACCACGAAACCGTCGAGTCCGGCAGTGGGTCCCATGTGTCGACCGCGGGTCATAGACCTCCATCGACGACAAACCTCTGCCGCCGGCAATGTAGATTTTGCCGCCGCAGGCCATGCATACAAAGTCAAACCTCGGAAATTTCATCGGCGAGCATTGGGACCACATGTTGGTGCACAAATTGCACCGCAACACCGTCGCGCGGACCTCGAGCTCGACTTCTTCGATGACAACATCGTCGTCGGAGTCGTCTCGTTGTGTCGTAACAATCGCTTTCCTGCATAGCTTTCAGCCAACGATGTAGATCAAGTCGGCGACGAAGACCATCGAAAATCCCTTGATGAAGTGATTCTCGAGGAGGCCGGGAAGGGGGCTGAGACGTCTCCGCGTGTCGGTGGAAACGCTATGGTTAATGCATTAGGCATGGAAAGGTCCTTGCCGAAAAACAACATGTAAATCCGAATGCCCGAGAGGATTTCTTTGAGGACGTCGTACTACTTCTAAAGGAGATAAAGAACCCATAATTATAAATTGATAAATATCTATTCTCTTGGGACTAATTAGTTAAAGATAGAGTGAAGGTGGGGGAATTTGAAATAGAGGCCCACTGAGGAATATATAGAGCAAATTAATCGGAAGGTAACGGAGAATCCCAGAGGATAATCTGTTGGGGAATTAGGCACCTCATAATTCTAAATATCGCAAGAACAAATAATTGTAAAAAAAAATTAAAGAAAAGAAAAAAAGAGAGACACCAAATTTTTATACAGGTTCGTCTAAATTTGAGACTACGTCCTTTTTTGTCTGCTACAGATTCCACTATGATGAAGGAGATTACAAATTACAAGAGAAATTTATCACACACTCTCAAATAGTGTTTCCCAAATCTCTCTTCTACCTAGCACTATTTGTGAGAATTTTTTCTCTCAACAATAGAGCTCTCAAAATATGCCTAAGACAAAAAAATGTCACTCTCACAAAGTCACACACACAACCCTAGCCAACTTATGTCTGTTTATACCTCAAAGAAGAGAAAATAACAACTAATGAGAAATCCTAATAGTTTCCCTTTTTGGGCCTTTAAAACACGACTTTAACATAGAAAAATCACAAAAATATAGACTCTGGGCGCTGCGGGTATAGTTGAACCTTGGGCGAGTGCCGCGGCCCTCATTTTGGGCGTCGCGGTGCTGGTTAGAATTTTAGGCGGGCGCCGCGGCCCTTATTTTGGGCTCCGCGGCGCCGGGCCACTGCCCCCCTATTCTTTTTTTTTTCTTCTTCTTCTTCTTTTGCTAGGTTGATTTGGCTCCACATTGCAACAATCTCCTACTTGGAGACTAATCAATCACCACGTCTCCACTGCAGTAGCAACAACTTCTCACGCCTCATGGAGAAGTCCAACTGAAGTTGCGCACAACTTCAGTTTCTCGATCGAAACTGTCTTGGTGAGCATATCTGCTGGATTCTGACTCCCAAGAATCTTCTCAAGCTTTAGCACTCTATCTTTCAAAGCCGACCTAATGAAGTGATACCGCAACTGTATATGCTTCGTCTTAGTATGAAATGCGGGATTTTTCACCAAGTGAATGACGCTCTGACTGTCACTATGTAATGCACTCCTTTTCCTGCTTGTGATCCAGCTTTTCCAGAAACGACTGCAATTAAATCATCTCCTTGCTCGCTTTTGTCATTGCCACATACTCTGCTTCGTTGTAGAGAGTGCAACTATCTTTTGCAGCTTCGAGACCCAACTAACTATTGTACCACCCAAAGTGTAGACATAACCGGTGGTACTCTTTCTGCCATCAATGTCTCCAGCCATATCAGCATCTATATAGCCCTATAGTCCTAAGTCTGACTTCTTGAAACACAGTGCTAAAATTGTAGTACCTCTCAGATCTCTAAGAATCCACTTCACTGCCTCACAATGCTACTTATCTAGATTGCTCCTGTACCTACTCATAACTCCCACTACATGTGCAATGTTCGATCTGGTACAAACCATGGCATACATGAGCCTGCCTATTGCTGAAGCAAAAGGCACCTTGGCCATGTGGTTTCGCTCCTGCTCCGTGGTCGGTGATTGCTCCTTTAATAACTTGAAGTGACTAGCCAAAGGAGTACTGTAACGCCCCGAAATTTATTTAATGTTAATGTAATGTAAATGATGAATTAGTGTGCCATAATTAACATTTTAACATTAATTTGATTACTTGGTTGGATTTTTAGTTTTTGGTTGTTTTGTTAAATTGATGCATTTAAATGATTTCTTATTGTTTTAAAATGATGTTTTGAGTTTTAAAACACAACAATTTGTAAATTGTTAAAAATACTCCGTTTTGCAAAATCGTGGGCGGTACATGGTTTTCGCACAGTAAAACCGCCCACCGATTTTCTCTATTTATTTCCTTCCTCTCTCTCTCTCCTCACTCTCTCGCATCTCTCTCTCTCTTCCTCTTGATCTCTCTCTCGGCAGCCCTCTCTCTCTTCCTCTTGATCTCTCTCTCGGCAGCCCTCTCTTTCTCTACATCTCTCTCAAATTTTTGGATCCAAATTCGAGTCCAAGCTTCGGGTTAGCAAGGAGAGTCTAAGCTTCGGGTTAGCAAGGAGGAGGCTCGGGGACATGATTTGGCAACCAAGAACGCGGATTGAAGCTTCGATTCGAGGTTAGATTCAAAATTTCTAAGCTTTTTCCAAAATTTTTAATTTTGTGCATTTTTGAAATCTAGGGTTGTTTAAGTTTAGAAAACCGTGGATTTGAGTTAAATGAACTTAGAACAACTTGAATCTAAGCTTAGATTGAAGAAAAATGGATTGAATTCAAGATTTTTCATTTTTCTCCTCATTTTCTCATTTCGGATTTTTGAGGATTTCGAGTTTAAATCTTGTTTAAATGAGTTCAAACATGTTCTAGTATGTTTTTCTATCAACTATGATTGTTTTTCATGCCTGGGATTTGAGAAAAACAGGTTAGAATCAAGATTTAGATTTTGGGGATCGAGAAACCCGTGGCTGGGATTTCTGGATTTTCCTAGTTCGGCAGGCCGAACTGTGTGTTCTTTCGACCGGTAGGCCGAACCTGGGGAAGTGTTCGGCCGACCAAACTTTGCTTCCGATAGGCCAAACTGTGCAATTCGGCCGGCCGAAGCAGGGCGTCCGGCAGGCCGACCGAGGCATGGAAAATTTTGTGATTTTTCACCGTTTTCACTGTTTTGAACCCTGATTTAAATCCCAACCTTATAGAATGATTTTAAAGGTACAAATGGCACACTAGGACATCATGAAATGGTTTAGTAACATAGAATGTCTCGAACTAGATATTGATCGACTTAGTTTGTATCTAGGATCGTTCGTGGTTCCGTGGAGCTAACGTATAGCGGACCGGGATTACGGTGTGGGGCACCGGCACGAGTATTGAGGTAGGACTTCTATCCTATTTCCTTGGTAGCCTGGTTTTGAAATAATTTGGCTTTGAAAAGGATTTCTGTCAAAATGTTTTCAACGGTTGTTTGAAAATGGTTTTATCAGTTATATTTTAATATACCGTGATTATGAAATGAACTTCATAATGAACGTAATTGACAACACTCGGTAATTGGGTTTTGAATGATAATGATAACAAACACAAAGGCATGATGCCATATCAGAGATCGGGTCGTGTAGCGATCGACCTTGGGGGCAGGTCCCGAAACCCAACTGGGCCACTACGGTGGTGATATCATGGTTTACCTAGGTAAAAGAAAAATGGTGTTTTCGATTGTACGAGTAGACTGTTCTGTGTTTTATTTAAGTTTTCTTTTGAGCACTCCTGTCAATGAAATGTTTCTCTAAATTAAATTGTTTTATAAAACATAGTCCTACTGAGCCTTTCGCTCACGTTTTATTGTTTAAATTTTCCCCCTTCTAGGTGGTTTCTGTTGGAAACAAAGTGCGCAGCGGAATTTTAAAAATTTTTCATCAGAGTATTTTCCAAAACACAAGTTTGACATGTTATATGTATAAATTAAACAGATCTTACTAACCTAAGTGTGCCGAAGAACCTCCGCGACCTGTGTAGAGAAGTAACGTTCCAGAAGAGCCTCAACCAACTGGTCTTCTTTGCTATTCTCTATCCACAACCGGAGTGAGTGTGGGCTCACACGTACAGCTCTTCCACCGGTGACTCTCCTTCCAACCAATAGAGAGAACCCAAAGCTAGTGTTCGTGATTTGTGAACAAAAGCTCTCAGGGAGTTTTCAGATGCTCACTAGAAGAGTATCACTCTTAATCTCTCAAATTGATCTTAGTAAATCATTAGACTTACTTCCTTTTTATACCTATTGGTCCTTGGGGTCAGTCCATATCAGATTAGGTCTCAAAAATCGAAACAGAATCAAGTTCGGATCAATATCTGATAAGATACGCGTGAAAAATGCGTAATCTTATGTGCGCTGATAGGCAGGCTGAACTGTCTGATCGGCAGGCCGAACTGGCCAGTTTGGCAGGCCGAACACGTCATCCGGCAGGCCGAAATGCCGAGAAAAAATCTCTGCGAATCTTTTATTTTCCACCCGAGATTCTAAAGGATAAAGTCTCAGTTTTGATTCAAATAGCCCAATAGAAAAGATATCTGATCAAAACAAACTTTATCAAGATAATCTCTAAGAAAATAAATCAATTCATAATAATTCTACAAGTTTATCTTGATCCAATTTATCCAAAATTAAATCAACCGATAAACAGACAAGAATTATCTTATCACAATAATTCAACAAGTTTATTTTGAACTAATTTCTTACAAAATTAATTCAACTAATAAACAGACATGAATTATTTGATTCTTAAAAATTTTAAACCAATCTGATAAATCCGACATAAGTCACCAATTATTGAAAAAGCACGCCGTGTCGTTACAGGATTTTGTGAGCTAGCAAAGGGGATCAAAATGGACCTATAAAGTTCAAGCTCATGATAATTATGAAACCCAATATCCCATATATACATTTCACAATTATCAACTCCAACGCTACTCCACTAAAAGCTTGGAGCTGCACTCTCGAACTTTATAGAATTACGAAGCTCGTGTAGCTAAGTCTCCATGACATATCATAGTGTATCGCATCCCCATATGATCATCCATAATCGGCTTAAGGACAAGTTCTGTCTTACCTTCCCGATTATTTTTATCTTACGTTCATTGTCTCACCATTAGAAAACTTACCATCCAAAGATAGTATACCATTCGGTTACACCTATGTATCCAAATGGTTGAGCGCTCCAGTTTTCCAATTACAGGACAACGCATATAAGAGGATATCATTACTCCTAAAGAGGAGCTATGGATTCCATATCTATGAATAACAAGTCTACGCTACCAAGAGTCATGCCTCCAACGTATCGGCATGCATGCCACTATAGAGATGTGGGAGTCACCCATTGGTACATCAAAAGACACAAGTCGAGACAACGAGCCCATTATTCATCTCAGGATTTAGATACAATACAAATGATTGTCTAAAGTGAATCGATTTGCCAAGACAGAATTATTAATCCAAATCAATTCACTTTATGTCCCGATCCAACACATCGTCACCTATGACAACGTGCCAATGTTTCTATTCATGGAGTCCAACTCCGATGGCCAAGACAAACCATCTCCCAAAAGAGATATAGACAACATAACAATCTTTACATGAATAAAGCGCCCAACTTTATTCCCTTGATTGCGGATCATATGTTTTAGACCATCACCTTAAGAATCGTGTCTACCGCATAATCATCCCATCATATGCCCAACTCTTAAGGTTTAGACTGATAGTCTCAGACTACTGTTTGCTTATCATACATTCAACGAATATGAACGTAAAGAGGACAATATTTGGTATATTTATAAATGAATAAATTCTTTATTGATAAAAATGTCTCCAAAAACGTATTACTATTTTTACTCCTTAGAGCATACATGTCTAACAGTTTCCCATTTAGGTTTGGAGAGGACTCTTCGGACCGAACTCAGGAGTAATAGGAGGATTAAATCATATTTTGTATTATTTGATCAAGGCATGTAAGATTTTAATTTTATTTGTATCTGGACTGTGATTGTATTTATGATATTGTCAGAACCATGTGTGTGCACAAGTTGTGGGTTGTGGAACCCATATTCGCGGTTTTTATTTAATTTTTATTCTTTGCCTAATAATTATAAATTCTTTTATAAAATGTGGTGGAAAAACTTCTTATTCCTTACTTAATTTGATCCTTAAACCATTGATTTTAATTAAATTATTTTTTAATTAATCTAAATATTCTGCCACGTCACCTCCCGTACCTCGGGGCTTGACAAGTACTCACAGGCTTTGCATTACTTATGTTGAATCTGTTAAGCACGTTTTCAACATATTCTTCATGTGACAGTTTCAGATCATTATTGCTCCTCGTTATTCTCATCCCAAGGATTTGTTTTCCAGCACCCAAATCCTTCATTGCAAACTCCTTAGACAGCTCCTTCTTTAGCTTGTCAATCTCCTGTTTACAACCTCCTGCTATCAACATGTCATCGTGATATAGCAATAATATGACGTAGGAGTCACCAAAATTCTTCACATAATAACAGTGATCTCCTTGACACCTCAAGAAATCATTGCTGCACATAAAACGGTCAAACTTCTTATACCACTGCCTGAGAGCTTGTTTGAGGCCATGCAAGTTCTTCTGAAGTTTGCACACTGAGTTCTTCTTACCTGGTACCTCGAAACCTTGTGGCTGCTTCATATAGATCTTCTCTTCCAAATCACCATGGAGAAAAGCCATCTTAACATCCAACTGTTCCAAGAACAAGTCCTCATTTGTCACTAGCACAAATACCGTCTTGATCGTGGTTAATTTCACCACTGGAGAAAAAATCTCATTAAAGTTCATGCCCTCTTTCTGCTGAAAGCCTTTTACCACCAGCCTTACCTTATACCGTTTGCTGCCATCAGACTCATCTTTAATCTGGTATACCCACTTGTTGTGCAAGGCCTTTTTGCCTTGTAGTAACTCTGCCAGTTGCCATGTCTGATTGGACATTAAGGAATCCATCTCATCCCTCATGTCTAACTCCCACTTGACTGAATCTTTAGCCTACATGGCTTCATCGTAACTTTCTGGTTCTCCTCTATTGGTCAACAAGATGTAATGCAGAGAAAGGGAGTATCTCTGTGGCGGTCTGAAAGTCATGCTAGATCTCCTGATTGGTGTGGCAGGAGTACTCTTGTTTCCTTCTAGAGCTATATTCTCTTGGCCTTCAACTTTTGAATTTTTCACTTCCACTTCAGGAAGATCCTTCAATGGAATCACCTCAGGCTTCTTGTCTTCAGAACCTGAACTCCTAGAGTTAGGGTTGTCTTTGTCCTTATACAGAATACTTTCGTTGAAGATCACATCCTTGCTCTTGATAATCTTTCAATTTTGGTCATCTCAGAAACTATAACCAAACTCAAGTCTACCATAACCAACCAGAAAACACTTATTTGACTTTGTATGAAGTTTACTTCTAGCAGCAGGATCAATATGAACATAAGAAACACACCCAAATACTCTCAAGTAAGAGAGATCAACGTTTTTACCGCTCCAGACTTCTTTTGGTAGCTTGAACTTCAATGGTGTGACTGGACTTCTGTCGATTAAATGAGCTGTTGTATTAATTGCCTAAGCCCAAAACGACTTTAGCAGCCTCGCATGCAATCTCATGTTTCTGGCACGCTCGTTCAGGGTTCTGTTCATCCTCTCAACTTTCCTGTTCTGCTATGGTTTCCCTGTAATGGTTTTCTTCATCTTTATTCCATTCTCAGTACAGTATCGCTTGAAGTCATTATCTAAGTACTCTCCCCTATTGTTAGACTGCAAGCATTTCACCTTCAAATCTGTCTCGTTCTTGATCAAAACCTCATCTCTGATACCACTTGTTGGGAATTAGGCACCTCCTAATTCTAAGAATGACAAGAACGAATAATTGCAAAAAGGAAATTGGAGAAAAGAAGAAAAGAGAGACATCAAATTTTTATACAGGTTCGTCCAAATTTGAGACTGCGTCCTGTTTCTGCCTGCTGTAGATTCCACTATGATGAAGGAGATTACAGATTACAAGAGAAATTTATCACACACTCTCAAATAGTGTTTCTCAAATCTCTCTTTTACCTAGCACCCTCTGTGAGAATTTTTTCTCTCAACAATAGAGCTCTCAAAATATGCCTCACACAAAATAATGCCACTCTCACAAAGTTACACACACAACGCTAGCCACCTTATGTCTATTTATACCTCAAAGAAGAGAAAAATAACAACTAATGAGAAACCCAAGTAGTTTTCCGCTTTTGGGCCTTTAAAACACAACTTTTACATAGAAAAATCGCAAAAAGATATATTCTGGGCGTCGCGGCCCTCATTTTGGGCGTTGCGGCCCTGCTTAGAATTTTGGGCGGGCGCCGCGGCCCTCATTTTGGGCACGCGGCTCCTGACCACTACCCCCTATTGTCTTTTTTTTTTCTTCTTCTTCTTCTTTTGCTAAGTTGATTTGGCTCCACATTACAACAGAATCATTTGGTAATATCAAACTAGGAAGTTGTAAAGTAAAAATCTTGGTCTGCCTTTTTGTTTTTTTTTTTTTTTTTGGAGCTATAACCTAGGGTTTTTCTTGTTATGCAGACTACATGTTTTTTTAAATATGAACAAACTTATTCACCAAAAAAATATATATATGAACATACTTAACTTACTTGTCTTATTGACGTGACAAATTATAATCAAGACTGAATTTGGATCTAAACGATCGAGGAATAATATATCTTCTAACCCTTTTATTTATTGTGAAGGCAAGGTTTGGATGAAGGGATGAGTAAGGTTTTGTTGAATAAACATATTTTACGTACGTACGTGTGTGTTTCTATAAGACTATATGATCAAGTTCTAAATTTCATGTAATATATACACAAACACACCCATTACAACATCATTTGCTCGTCTTTGTATCTATTCTGTTTCGGAAGACATTCAATATAGGGTTCATTTATATTTTAGTTTGAAAAGTTACTACTAAGGGAAAAAAGAAGGTACTATATGATAACAGGCCTAAGACTAACAGTAAGGATCCAAAAGTCAACGAATCAAAGGATCCAAAGTTGCAAATCAATTCCAAAAGGGCGCTTTAATTATAGGCTGGGGCTGATTTATGCGATAATAACAATAATAATAATAATAATAATAATTATTATTATTATTATTATTATTATTATTTTGGATTCAAAGTTGCAAATCCATTCCAAAAGCACTTTACATATAGGCCACAAAACTAAAACTTGGGCTAGTTTATGCAACAACAACAAGAACAACAAACAACAACAACTATTATTATTATTATTATTATTATTATTATTATTATTATTAGTAGTAGTACTACTAATACTACAACAGAATATTACTACTACTACTACAACAAAGAATGCCACGCTACATTATTATATTATATTTTACGATACTAGATATACCCTCAAGGTATCCACTGTGGATACCGGATGGTTACTTATTGGTTTCTAGTGTTCATCACGGATGTCGGATGATTACTGAACAGTTCATGCGGCGGTTGGCACTCGGTATCCAGTATCCTCCGTGATTACCAGGCAGTATTCGCCGCTGTTACCAACCAATAACTGCCAAGACCAGCAGCACCACTGCCAAGAATGTATTTATGATTTCACTCTGTGGTGCCGGAGCTATGAAAAAGAGTAATAACTACGATATTGTTAGAAACCATCAAACAAGGAACAACCTTAGAGCAAGAAATATCTGTTAACTAATCCGCAAATTGATGAATTTATTAACTTCTTAAATTTTTTATTTTTCCCAATTAAGTATCATAGCTAACGCTTTATTATAATTAAGCGAATTAAATATTTCATTTTACGAACAAGTTTATCGAAATGTATTTTATTTAAACATGTAAATAGATGAATTTAATTGTTCCAAGAAGTGTTTTTTTAATATTATATTAATTAAATTGTTAATTTATTTAGTAAGTGGGTCTTATATATATTGTGAACCTACAACGTTTAATTTATAGGTGTTGTCTAATAAATTAAATGATATGTTAATTTAGTACATTGGCCCCAAGGCAGGGCCTACAGAAGGCATTATTTGATTGAGATTATTATTATCAAGTATTAATGTATTGAGGTTCTACTATGACTAGATAAATAATTAATCTATACATTTTAACTTCCACCACCTTCTATGCGAAAACAATATGCATAAGAATTCCTATAATTACCTTGATTTAATAAATTGTTGTCTTTCTTAGATGTTTTCGTCTTGTAAGCTTTTTTTTTATAATTAAAATATCCACTTACTAAAAAAAATCTCTCTTTATTCGTATTTCTCATCCTTCTAAATCTATCAATATATAAGTCTTAGTGTCCTTTCAACTAAACGTATATAGCCTTTGAGGGACCGGGGACCTAGTTGCAAAAGAAAAGAAGATTCTGCTTTCCTTTAGCAATTTGGATTTTTTAGATTTACATATTGGGCCTATGATTTAGGCCTCTAAATTTAAGACTTTTAGAGATCTATTTTTGCACTAATCTCATTATAAAATAAAGCAATAAATTAAATAAAAAATAGAGTAAATATACCATAACATAAAATAGTTTAATAAAATCTAATTCATTACAGCGCAATAAAATTTGAGTCTCTAAATCGTATAATTACAATAAATTATAGCAAGCATTTGGGTTGGGAAAAATTTCAATATGTTACTAATCTAAAATTCTTTAAAGAGTACGTCTATTAACACCTCTCATTCAACTTTTCACACACCCTGTCGTAAGCCATTTCTTATTCTACTTGTTACACCTCTCTTAAAATATCAAAAAAGTTCCTATATTTACATAGTACTGCTTTTTCTTTTTTCACCCACCAATTTACAATTTTTTTCCCAAACGTTCTTCTTTTTACGTGAAAAAACACACTTTGAATTCCGCTTCAATGCAGGAAACTATAATCGATATATTATAGATGATTTAAATAAATCAAACAATTTGTATTTTACTTTCATAGAATTGATACTTTCTCATTAAACGATAGTTTCTTTTTGTATTGTTTTATTTTCTTTTTATCAAACTATACAATTGATTTCTTCACTGCACTAGTTTATATAGTTTGTTTATCTGAAACCATTAAAATTGAATTAAAAAAATTAAGAAGAAATAAACAACGTGCTTTTTTTGGAGAGACTCTTTTATGTTGGAATATATCACTATTTAAAAAATAAGGCACAGTAATTTTGTAGAAGAAAATAAATTTTTAAGATAGGATATGTAATGAGTATTTTATGTATTTTTTGTCCTTCAAAGTGATTTTATTAATGTGTAATATAATAATAAAAAATTTTAGTAAAAAAGATGTGTGAAAAATTTATTAATTGGTAATATGGTAAATTTTTTGTCCCTCATACATGGAGCCATTTAAGGCCTAGTGGGGTTTGAATGTGTATTGTATTATGTTTATATATCCCACTAAAAATACAAAAGTAAATCTTATAGTCTCTTGAAATTTGTGTTTAGTTTTTAGCCGCCACTGATAGATTTCTAGCTCTGTCAATGCTCTAAATCCAATCCAATCTGGCTAATTGGTAATTAGGATGGAACAGATTCGTAGATTGGATGATCAAGAACCCTAATTTTTATACCAAAAAGAAGAAGTGAAGGCTAAAGAGATCATATTCGAAGTATGACATAATGGAATAATATAGTACGTGATCACCTTTCAGACAAAGCAATTACAGGTGGTTAAGTAAGAATACAGCGGGTTTCCCATGAATAATTTTTTGTGTGAATGCTTGTGTAAAGTGATTGCAAAGCAGAATCCTCCAGCTCCTGGATTTTGATGTCCTCAACCTTTTTCTTCAGATATTCAGTGTCGCAATTTAACTCGAGTATGTGGCGGAGTGCCCAAGTCCGCACCAAAACGGCATTCTCCGACTCTCCATTGAACCAATTAATGATGTCTCTTTGATTGTCATAGTTGATGTTAGGGCAAACAAAAACCAGATAACCTGATGAACCTAGTTAACCCACTCAATGTAATTTGAGACAACCTGAACCAACGGACGATAGGTAGTTTAGGTTGACCCAACTTAACCCAAGAATTCATTGTGTGCGTCCAACAATATTGAACACGCAACAACTCAACCTTAACCCAAATCCATCTAATTTATTTATATAAAAAATAAAATATTTGTGTTCTATTTTGGAGTTAGAAATTGACAATTATACGCTTTCTTGGTTGATGTTTCTTAGTATTTTTGTCATATTAGTTTTAATTATGGTTTATTCGTTAGTTTATGACTTAGTTTTTATTGGAACTTTATAATACCAATACATTATGAATTTTAGCTTTTTGATTTATTTTACATTAAACTATTGGTTTTGATTTTTTTTTTCTCTTGACTAACCCGCTTAAATTTTAGGAAAAAAGAGCAAAATAATATATTTGGGTTAAAAATTAGTAAATAATGTCAATATGTTTTTAGAATGTATAATATATAACATATCATAAGCAATTAAGATTTATCTTATGAGAAATTGAGAATAAAACCCAAAAAAAATCCCCAACTCTCTCCCATCTCCTTCTCCTCCTTTCCTCCCTCATTGGTAGCCAGAAAATACAATATTTTTCACAGAAATACAGTATTTCTCAACGACATTGACATCATTGATGATGTTGGCGGCGATCGAGAAATAAAATAATTTCTTGTAAACACAATATTTCTCGAAAAATACAAAAGTTCACAGGCAACTTTACCGGAGCATCGACAATCGAGAAATATTATATTAACAAGGAGGTATTATATTTACATGTAAATATAAAAAATTACTGATAACTTTATTAAACCGTCAATAGTCGAAAAGTATAGTATATTAATATGAAAATACTATATTTACATTTAAATACGAAAATTCTCTAGCGACATCACTGGACTACTAGCAACCGAGAAATATTATATTTAAATAGACATAAATTATTTCTATGTTGTCAGATATCCCTGCCACTAGTGGTCGAAAAATATTATATTTATATAGAAGTATAGTATTTCAATGTAAATAAAAAAAAATTTCAAGCGACGTCACTATCATCTTCATTGGCGGCTAATAATTATAATATTTTTATGAAAATAAAGTATTTCTCGATAAATAAAAAATTTAGCTACTACATTCCCGTTGGCTGGGAAAATACTCTATTTCCTGATTGATACTGTATTTACCAATTAATACTATACTTCCTTATATATACTTTATCAAACAACATCAGCACCGTTTGGCGACGTCACCGACTTGGAAATACCAAACATAACCATAGCAAAACATAGATAAAAAAATCCATACAAAAATGCATATTTTGTATAAAAATTAGATATTCAAACAAAACTCCAATTCTAGAAAAATGAAACAAAAATAAAAAACAAAAAAACAAAAATTAAAGATAGAAAAATCAGATCTGGGGCAAATTATTTCATTTTTTTTCCTTTTCTTTCTTCGTTACCTTCATTGTTTGTCTCTCTTTCTCCCGGACATCGTCGTTGGAACTGCTGCACTGTTGTTGGAGTAGAGAAGATAGCGACGGCAGTGATATACCATGACCAGGCTCTCGTTCCAAGGAGATCCAGTGCTAGACATGATCAGCGACAATTGAAGCTTTGATAGACGAGAAAGAGCGCCGGTGGTTGCAATCTGGTCAGCGTCCTTCTGGCATCCGGCACGTGGTTCTGCAGCGGAGAAGTCATATCCGATGGAGACGACAGCAACGGCTGCAGCTTTAGCTTCTCCTCGATTGCGATGGAGCAGTGACAGTGACGCTGATGGCTTCGACTCGATCGTGACGGAGCAACGACGACATCGGGGAAATGATTCGGCGAAGTTGATCCGGTTGAAGACGACGGTGACGACTGGACACCGCGGCTTTAAAGTCATTATGATATATTTTATCTTACATTTTTAATACACCTGACATTATTTACTAAAGGATGAATATTTCCACAATTTCTCTGTACTTTAATTATTAGGTGGGTAGATTTTAAGGGGGTGTTTGGAAGGTGGTGGGAACCGGTGGTGGGAACCACTTTTACTATAGCATGTGAAAGCTTTACATTGTAGCAATTTTTTAAATTGTTACTGTAGCATGTGAGAGCTTTACACTGTTTATAACAGGGTTCCCACCACTATGCCAAACAGAGGGTAAAATTTAGGTGGATTAGGTGGGTTAAATTAAAAATCAACCTATTCAAACTTTGATTGGTTGGATTGAAAATTTCAAAAAGACAATCACCCTCACTTGATGCAGACGTTGCTATTTTGGTGATTTGGCGCAGCATCTGCTTCCATTAAAGCAATGTAGTAACAGAGCGGCTCTGCACAAAAATGAAAATGTGAAATTTAATTTTAACTAATTAACATATCATATATACTAACCTTCTCCTTGTTTTGTTTTGTTGGTTGTAAGCGTGATTTTTGGAATGTAACCATGAAAAAGAAAGAAAATGAGGTAGATAAGGTTTAAGATAGGATGGTGAGAATATGATAATGAGTAAAAAAAATAATAATAAAGGAAAAAGGCCGACAATAGGGGAAAAAAAAGTACTTTTAAAAAATTAGAAGCGAAATATTTATCTTATATCATCAAATTCGATGTGTAAATAAGGTACTACGTACGAAAACAAGTCCCCGTTAAGAAGAAAGGATTATATGCTACAATGGTTTATACGAAATTTTCTTACTATTTTCAATTTAGAAAAAAACAGATAAGATTTTGCTAAAAATATAAAACAGTATTACTTAAGAACTTATAATCACTCCTTTCAAGGGTAACATCAATAAGAAAAATTAATAATAATAGTCTATAGACTATTTTGTTATTAATTATAATAGTATATGAACTAATATATGTTTTGATATAATTACTTACATTGCGCACGCACCATTGGACGTGCACCACAACTAGTCGTTATGGAAAGAACGAATCACAATTAATTACATTCATCAAAAATATTCTTTTATTCAAACATGACAAATGGACGTAATTATTAAAAGAAGAAAGAATAGGGGAATTGATATATAAAATCACACAAAATGTTGTTCCCTAGTTGACAATTACACTTGGTTTATAGATTATTAGTGCCCATGCATTAAACTTTAGTGAAATTGTATATTCAACTAAGATTAAAGAGTTCTTCACAACGGATATCCGAAGGAAGGAGATGCTCAAACCGGGCCCAATTCCACTCTCCCGAGGACTGAACCATGTCACATATTCTGGGTCAAGTTAAACGTTGATGGAGCCTGCAAGAGAGATTCGGGGATTATGGGAGCTGGGGAGATTATTAGAAATGTTTTGGGGAGTTTGCGAGGGTGGTTTCTTCAAACTCATTGAATCAGAGATGTGGGGGTTGAAGTCGGGTTTGGAGTTTTTATTGTTGGATCAAAATCCAATATATATGGGCTAATATATTAAATAAATGTGAATTAAAGGCTATCAAATAAGGTTGCCCAATTAAAAGGGATCAATTTGGGTTTTGGGCTTTTAATGCATCATTAAGTGTGGGCCTCCTATGTGTAGAGACCAAAAAATATAATTACTAATTTTATGATAGGCTAAATTGGTAATTAAAGATAATTGCTAGGGTTTAGTAATTATATAAAGGGGTTGCGGTCCCCAAGTCAGTACGTACATTACTTTTCTGTTCCCGTCTACAGAGAGATTACAGAGCATTCTGAGAAGGAGGATTTACGTACCAGACTTGAAAGATCCTCAACCAAAAGACTCAAGAATCACATTCATTCAATGGATTCAGGTTAGCTTCTGCATCTTATTAATATTCTTGATGATTTGACATGAACGATCTTAGGTGATGATAGTTTTCATCACAATTTTATTCTAACAAGTGGTATCAGAGCCTCTTCATGTTGAATCATTGGGAATCAATAATTTTTTAGATGTAATTCTCGTAAAAAAAAAATTCTTAAATTTAACAATCTATGGTTCTTTAAAATTGTTGAATTTGAGTTATTTGAAAATTTTGGTTGAATTATCCATGGAATACACTATATATATATATATATATTTGTGTATGAATATATAAAGTAATTCAGTTGAATTCGTTTTTTGAATTCAAGAAATTTTTTTCCCTATTGTCAGTTAAGTACGGCACGTTTGTCGAAAAGAAACAAAAAAAAATCGATTTTTTTTTTTATATGTATATGTTTTCATTCATTATTCATATATATATATATATAAACAAACTTTTGTTTTTTCTGTTGAATACGGCACATGCGAAGTTCGTACCTACAGGCTACTTTTTTTTTTTTTAGAAACTTTTGTTGTATATGGGACAGGCTGCCATAAAAAAAAAAAGTAAAGAAGCTTTCATGTTTACGGCTGTGTCGAGAAGAAGAAGCAAAAGGGCCCTACAGTTTTTTTTTTTTTTAGGGGTTATGGGCTTAAGCCCAGATATAAGTGGGAATGTTACACGGGCCCTAATGGCCCTGTGACCAGCAATACACCCAGGGGTTAAACCCTTGGGTGATCAGTTTTTTATAAAAAAAAAAAGGGGCTAAGCTTTACACAGGCCCAGTTGGGCTCGTGACAGGATTAAGGAGAAAATACAAAGGCCGAGCCCGTGACCAGCTCTCACCCAGGGGCTAAACCCTTAGGTGACCCGCATTTTAAAAAAAAAAAGAAAAAAAAAGGAGGATGTCATGGGCCTAGGCCTATAATACAAAGGTGAAAATAAAGAGGACTGGGTTAGGATCCGGGTTGGGTCCTCTGGACCCGGTCCAGCCCGACCCAGTTAAGGTTGACTTTGACCTTTTTTTTTTTTTTTAATTTTGGTCATTTTTGTGCAATTTGAAATTCAAATATTGTATTTTATATATATTTTGAGATGAATTAATTGAAGCAACATGTCATCAAAGTGGCCTCTCTTGTGGAAATTAATTTATTTTGAAATATAAACGGTTGTGTTCATGTAACTTATGTAAATATTGACCAGCCCAAAAGAAGGCAATATTTGATAGAATTGCATGTACACCTGTGGTGATAAACACGTGATGATTATTCGGTTTTACATCTAAGCAATAAATCAGCCCAAAGGAAGATTTATTGTTTGACATGTTCTTATTGTCAGTGTTTGATTACTATACCAAGATATCACTTACAAGTTAATATTTCTGTCCAAAGACTAAATATTAATGGAGTGCCCGATATCTTGAGATGGGGTTACCTTTATTTGGATTTATTATTGTTATTATGGATTCTTATATGAGCTTGTTTTGGTTTTGTTTATTTTGTTCTCTGTTTCAGCTACTAGTTCTGCCTCTAATATTACTGCCAACATCAATTCAATTCATATGCTGAATGGTAGTAACTTCAAATCATGGCAAGAGAACCTCCTAATAGTTCTCGGAGTCATGGATCTCGACCTTGCGTTAAGGGTTCCTTCTCTCGCACCTCTTACATATAAAAGTTCCTCTGATAAAAAAAAGGACGTGGAAAGGTGGAACAAGTCAAATCGCATGTGTATGATGATCATGAAGAAGGCCATTCCAGAAGCATTCAGGGGTACTATATCGAAAACGATAAAGACAGCAAAAGTGTTCCTTGAGGACATTGAGAAGAGATTTGCCAAAAATGAAAAGGCTGAAACAAGTACACTTTTGGAAAACCTCATCTCAATGAGATACAAAGGTAAGGGGAACATTAGGAAGTACATCATGGAGATGTCTCATCTTGCTTCAAAATTAAGAGCACTTAAGCTTGACCTTTCTGAGCACTTGCTAGTGCATTTGGTTCTTATATCTCTTCCTATATATTTCAGTCAGTTTAAGGTGAGCTATAACTTCCAAAAGGAGACTTGGTCTCTTA
The DNA here is from genome assembly GCA_025403435.1 of Artocarpus heterophyllus. Classification (NCBI taxonomy): domain Eukaryota; kingdom Viridiplantae; phylum Streptophyta; class Magnoliopsida; order Rosales; family Moraceae; genus Artocarpus; species Artocarpus heterophyllus. The sequence goes on along the minus strand of CM046348.1, from coordinate 15,125,552 downwards.
ATGAGCTCATCTCACATTGTGTGCAAGAAGAGGAAAAGTTGAAGCAAGAAAAGACAGAAAGTGCTCACTTGGCTAATACTTCCAAGGACAAAGGGAAGAAAAGGAAGAAGGATAAGGAAGCTGTAGTTACGGCATCTCAAAAGAAGCAACAAAAGAGACCGGTTGATCTGGAAGGTACAGGTTGTTTCTTCTGTGGAGCTGCAGGGCATAAGAAGAAACATTGCACCAATTATCACGCTTGGCATGCTAGAAAAGGTATGCTTCTTAATTTGGTTTGTTCTGAGGTTAATTTAACTTCGGTACCTGAACACACTTGGTGGATGGATTCTGGTGCAACCACTCTCATCAGTGTGTCTATGTAGGGATGCCTGAGATGCCGAAAGCCAAATGATGGTGAAAGATACATCTACGTGGGCAATGGCAAGAAAGTTGAAGTTGAAACAATAGGAAAATTTAGATTATTGTTAAAGACTGGATTTTATTTGGATCTTGATGAAACATTTATTGTATCATCTTTTAGACGAAATTTGATTTCTATTTCAGCTTTGGACAAATATGGTTATTCTTGTTCATTTGGAAATGAAAATTTTAATTTGTTTCATGATTCAAAATTAGTTGGTTTCGGTTCTATATCAGGTTACGATAATCCTTATTTACTTGATACAATTGCTTCATTTAATGAATCCTTGCAATTAAATACATGAGGTATAAAGAGAAAATTAACCAATGAGAATTCAGCTGCGTTATGGCATAAGAGATTGGGTCATATCTCTAGAAGAAGAATAGAGAGACTTGTGTCAGACTAAATTCTTGACCCCTTAGACTTTACAAATTTTGATATTTGTGTTAACTGTATTAAGTGGAAACAAACTAATTAAAGAGATTTGAAGCCAACAGGACTTTGGACGTCTTAGAACTTATACATACAGACATTTGTGGGCCATTTCCTACGGCTTCTTCAAATGGTCAATAATATTTTATAACGTTCATAGACGATTTTTCTAGATATGGTTATATATATCTCATTCATGAAAAGTGACAGTCGTTGGAAGTGTTCAAAATTTATAAGGCTGAAGTTAAAAATCAGCTCAGCAAAAGGATTAAAAGCGTCAGATCTGACCGTGGTGGTGAATACTATGGTAGATATGACAGTTCAGGTGAACAACATCCGGGATCGTTTGCTAAGTTCCTAGAGGAAAGCGGTATCGTCCCACAGTACACTATGTCAGGTTCGCCCACTATGGATGGTGTTGCTAAAAGATGAAACATAACGCTTAAGGACATAGTGAGGATTATGATTTCTCATTCTGCCTTACCAGAATCACTCTGGGGAGAAGCACTTAAGACTGCAGCATATATCCTTAACAGGGTTCCAACTAAAGCAACTGCCAAAACCCTTTACGAACTTTGGATGGGTAAGAAGCCTAGTATAAAGCATTTGCATGTTTGGGGATGTCCAATTAAGGCAAGGCCTTATAGGCCTAATGAAAAGAAACTGGACTCAAGGATGGTTAGTTGTTATTTTTTTGGATACTCTGAAAGATCCAGGGGGTACAAGTTTTATGATCCCACGAACAAATCGATATTTGAGATGAGAAATGCCAGGTTCTTTGAGGATGTCAAGTTTATGGGGGAGATATGGCTAAGGACTTTGTCTTTAAAGAGGAATATGTTGATATTCCCACAGCTGTTATTGACATTGATCAGGTTCCTACTCATGACATCGTTCAAGAAGCAGACCAAAATCAAGACAATGTCGGAGAACCTCCCATTCCAGAAATTGTTTCAGAAGAACAAACTCAACCACCTCAAGAACCTATGTCATTAAGAAGATCCACTAGAGAAAGGAGAAGTACGGTGCCAGCTGATTACATTGTATTTCTCCAAGAACATGAGTATGACATGGGTATGGTGGAAGATGATCCAATCAACTTCCGTCAAGCCATGGAAAGTTCTAGATCTCAAGAGTGGATTGATGCCATGAATGAAGAGATAAAGTCTATGAAAGACAATGACGTTTGGGATCTTGTCCCATTGCCTGAAGGTGCGAAACCCATTGGTTGCAAAAGGATATTTAAGACCAAGAGGGATTCAAAAGGCAATGTGGAGAGGTATAAGGCTTGTCTTGTCGCTAAAGGCTTTACACAGAAAGAAGGCATTGATTATAAAGAGACTTTCTCTCTAGTTTCTTCGAAAGACTCTTTTAGGATTATAATGGCATTAGTGGCACATTTTGATCTTGAGCTTTATCAGATGGATGTTAAGACTGCGTTCCTCAATGGTGACATTGATGAAACAATCTATATGGTGTAACTGAAAAACTTTGTGTCGGAAGATGCAAAGAAGATGGTTTGCAAATTAAAGAAATCTACCTGTGGGCTTAAGCAAGCTTCTCGTCAATGGTATTACAAATTTCATCATGTTATCATCTCGTTTGGTTTTGAGATGAATTTGGTCGATGATTGTATATACCACAAGTTCAGTGGAAGTAAGTATATTTTTCTGGTTTTATATGCCGATGACATTTTGCTTGCCAGCAACGATATAGGCTTGTTGCACGAAACCAATAGATTTCTATCAAAGAAATTTGAGATGAAAGATCTTGATGACGCCTCTTTTGTGTTGGGTATACAGATACACCGGGATCGCTCTTGGGGTATTTTAGGATTATCACAAAATGGCTATATCGAAAAGATTCTTAAGAGATATGGCATGCAGGATTGTAAACCAGGTGATACCCTTATGGCTAAAGGAAACAAGTTTAGTCTCAATCAGTGCCCTAAGAATGATTTTGAGGTTAAGGAAATGCAGAAGATTCCTTATGCGTCAGTAGTAGGGAGTCTAATGTATGCTCAGGTTTGTACGCGTCCGGATATTGCGTACGTTATAGGGATGTTGGGCAGGTACTTAAGCAATCCTGGAAAGGATCATTGGGTAGCAGCCAAACGAGTCTTGAGGTATTTACAGAGAACAAAGGATTACATGCTCACGTATCGGAGGTCAGAACAGCTTAAGATCATTAGGTATACTGACTCCGATTTTGCTGGATGCCAAGATAGTATGAAATCTACATCGGGCTATGTCTACCTTATGGCTAGAGGTGTTGTCTCTTGGAAGAGTGCTAAACAGTCTCTTATAGCATCTTCTACAATGGCGACAGAGTTCATAGTGTGTTATAAGGCGTCCAATCATGGAATATGGCTGCAAAATTTTGTCACGGGGCTGCGTATAGTGGACAGTATTCAAAGACCACTCAAGATATTTTGTGATAATAAGTCAGCAGTTTTGTATTCCACAACAATAGGAGCTCGACGAAGTCAAAGCATATAGAGATCAAGTTCCTAGTTGTGAAAGAAAGAGTTTAGAGTGGACAGTTGTCTATAGAACAGATCGACACAAACTCCATGATTGCAGATCCGCTTACTAAAGGATTGCCACCCAAAATGTTTCATGAGCACACTGCTCGTATGGGTGTCATACCATTTCAGAATATTTAGTTTTAGTGGGAGTTTGTAATTTTAAATGCTCTTATAATATAGACATTTTTGTTATTTTAGTTTATGGATATTTTAAGGTTATTTTCTGTAGAAATAAAGTTTCAGTTTATTCACACTCTGATTTTGGTATGGTTTGATCTCACTAAGGTATTAAGGTGGACCAGTTGGAAATAGGCATGTTAAGATCACATTGCATGAAATTTCCATGCTACACATCCATGCTTGATCTTGTCATTAGTTGTATTGGTATATGTGATCATTGATGGGTCTAGTTACGACATATGTAACGAAGGTCGCTTTGGTCCTATATTGATATGGTTAATGGACAAGATTGTTGAGGTGCATAAGGTTTTGATAGCAAAATTCATGAGCTCATAAGGTATAATTCACATGTATAAACTTTCATATATAGCCCAAGTGGGAGATTGTTGGATCAAAATCCAATATATATGGGCTAATATATTAAATAAATGTGAATTAAAGGCTATCAAATAAGGTTGCCCAATTAAAAGGGATCAATTTAGGTTTTGGGATTTTAATGCATCATTAAGTATGGGCCTCTTATGTGTAGAGACCAAAAAATATAATTACTAATTTTATGATGGGCTAAATTGATAATTAAAGATAATTGTTAGGGTTTAGCAATTATATAAAGGGGTTGTGGTCCCCAAGTCAGTACGTACATTACTTTTCTGTTTCCATCTACAGAGAGATTACAAATCATTCTAAGAAGGAGGATTTACGTACCAGACTTGGAAGATCCTCAACCAAAATACTCAAGAATCACATTCAATCCATGGATTCAGGTTAGCTTCCGCATCTTATTAATATTCTTGATGATTTGACATAAACGATCTTGGGTAATGATGGTTTTCATCACAATTTTATTCTAACATTTATGGGAAACTGGTTTTCGCCAGGCGATGGCGGAGATGGACTCTAGTTCAGCAGTGAGTTTGGTGCTTAATCTGTTGAGTCACGCTAACAGATTAGCTCGTCTGCTAAAGGAGATTAAAGCTTTGATGAGCCGGTAGTGGACTATTCTAGCACGACATGCTTATAGAGAGAGCAATATGGTGGCAGATAGGCTCGCAAATATGGCAATCGATTTGAACTCTTCTCAGGTCTTTGGGCAAGAGCTTCCTCAGGGGTTGGAGTCGTTGATTGGCAGAGATGTTTGCGGATTGACTACCTCTCGGTCGTGTTGTATTTGATTTTTTGCTCAGTTTTTCTTTCTTTCTTTCTGGGTCTGTGAACCCGTTCCCTTACCAAAAAAAAAAAAGTTCTTCATAACAACTTGCACTTTTTATTGAGCAAATATTAGTTTTTAGAGTCACATTGTTGATGTTCCCTTTTATGAAATTTAGTGTAAAAGAACTTTTTTTAAAAAAAATGTATACAAATATCAATTTTTAATATACCTCTAGGATCAATTTGTTCTGTTAGTATTAATTAATTGGGAGCTCTTTGGTTCAAATTAAAACCGTACCGACCTAATTAGATAAATTTTTTTATTTGTGTTAAATTACCTAATAATAATTCGGTCTGCTTGGCCCAGCCCGACCTTAGACCCATGCAACCTTCGGGCCAAGAGAGCCTTCCTTTTCATTAATAGATTCGAGCCGGCCTGACTTTTCCTTTTAGTCTTATGGGCCTAGCCAGGTGGCGCAAGACACCTCTACGTGTGCGAGTGAGGTGATTGAGTGAATACTTTTTGTTGGACAAAATTTCAAGAGTTATTTTGTTTTTCTTTTTCCCCCTTAATCAGGCTTGAACGAAGCATTGTCTAAGAGAGCGGTTAGAACCAATATTACTTACAATAAAAAAAAGTTTGAACCATAATTTATAGCTTGAATTTGTATTTAGTAAATTTGTCCAAATATTTTTTTTAGTTTGTATGAATAAAAAATAAGTTTAAACCACAATTTATAGTTTGAGTTATAAATAAATCAAATAATAATTTTAGTTTGAATTAAAACATAAAAAATAAAAAGTTAATAAGGTATTTGATTTTTGGTTGATTCTAACTAATTAATAATTTAAAATTTTTAATAATTATATTAAAAAAATATAAAATTATTACGACTTAAAATTTTTACATATAACAATATTTTAACCAATAGACTCTAATTAGCTAGGTCACGGAATAAGGGGAAAGATTCCAAAAATTTACAATATTTTTGGAACCAAGGCTTCAGAGATGTCAGGTCAATCAATTATTTCGTAATTTCACGGTGGGGATTTATTGCTTTAGACGCACGCAAGATCGGTCTAAATTTTCTACTTTTTTATCCTTTTTAATTGGTCATTCAAAAACAAAAGTCAAACCAATTATACTTAGGAACTCCCTTGCCAGCTTGGATCCAGCCTATTCGCTGCAAATAAAATCGAGTCAATTATTTCAGAACAGCATAGTTGACGGGATGGTCAGTTTGCTTTTAAAGTACTGGCACATATTCAAGAGAATCTCTCCCTCTAACTTTTTTTTTTTTTTTTTTTTCCAGTGTAATCTGACTCTTTCTTTTCTTGTTGCTGTGTCGTCGTACTTTATTCAACAAAAATATGCAAAAGGGCTTCTTCAGAAGTGATTTAAATTATATAATACCTCGTCTAGATGTGATATTCAAATAATGTTTTGGACTACAAAACCGTGTTATGTGGTATGTGTGATTAATTAACATTATAAAAATTATTGTGGTTGCAAGTGTAATATAGCACCTAAAGTCTCTTTTATCACAAAACTATACTAGGGAAAAGAGCTGGGCCGGCCATGCATATAAAAAAAAAGATTAATTACAAATTTTTTTAAAAATTATAACCCTTGTAGCATCATATCCTTTGAATTTTAAAACATAACATTTGTTCCACTCGAATTATGCAATATTAACCAAAAAAAAAATCTCCTTTTGTTAGAACTTTTAATAAAACTTGGTACATGTTAAGATTTGCTAAGTAATATAGGAGTATTTTAGTAACTCTATCATGTCTATTATTAGTTTAAATTTAAAAATTTTAATTATAAAAATGTAAACTAAAAAACCTTAAAAGAAATTTTAAAACAAATAATCTTTTCTTTTACTTTCATATGACTGCATCAGGGTAAGTTAACAGTCTAATGGATCACTAAATTGTTTAACAATCTCATTACTTATATAATATTGTGTCATTTATGCTCAAAATTATAATTCGAGAAGTTTTCTTGTTAAAATTTCATAGATCAAGGGACATAAATGTTACGTTTTAAAGTTTAAGGGAATAAATGTTATATTTTAAAGTTCGGGAGCATAGTGTTACAAGGGTTATAGGTGAGGGAGAATTTTTGTAACTAATCCTAAATAAATAGAAAAATTGTACAAATGTATTGTGAAAAGTTGATTATCATGAACCACATTCATTATTATGAATATTGTTGTGAGTTATGTGTTTTCTTTGATCATTTTTAATTTTTAACAAATTAGATTCTAAAGATCCTTAATTGTGCAGGTGTCTAGAATAAGTTTCATGAAAGAAAAAAGAAAAAAGAAAAGCGTGCTAGAATAAGTTGTTGATAATGAACGCTTTATTATAATTGTTTTGAAAAGTGAGTTTTTTCCCTTCCAAAAGTTCCAGAAAAATGAGTTTTGTGTGTTTCTGAAATATTGACAAATAAGACTAAAGATTGGATTAATTCTTCCAAACTATATGTGGCCATTTTCCTGGTTTGCATGGCACTTGTTATGCAATCCGAAGAAAGGCAAATAAGTGACAACGACATGGATAATTTTTTATGATCATATAAGAAACTAATCCACCTTAGTACGGCCTTTTGTGGTGGTCTCACTTTGACCAATGATCTCCTTTAAAGAGAACTTCAAAAATAAAACTATATGACCATTTTCCTGGTTGGCATTGTACTTGTTAAGATGCTTGCTTAAAGAAAGTTCTTGATCGGTTGTCAATATTTGTCATAAAATTTGAAGAATCTTTGTTTCTAGAATCGCGGAAAAACTTCCTTAAAAAGAAATAAATAAAAAGCGTGATAAAGCAATTACTTCATATGTGGGTGCATTTTATGATCTTATTTCTCTTGAAAGCAGAAGCGCAACTGCTTATGGATCAAGATGGGTGTAAAAATTTTCTGTAAAGTTTAGTTTGTTTCTTATTCATTGTTTTAATTTAGTTAGTAAAAAAATTACTTACATAGACTATATTTAAAAAAATAATAATAATAAGACAAATAGACTATATATTATTTATGAGCTAAAAATGAGAAAGTAATAAGTTGCAAGAAAAATAAAACACATTTCAGGAAAAAAAACATCAATATAAATAGAAAAAAAAAGGAGAATATATGCTTGAGAATTGCACATAATTCTAGAAAAGTTATTTTAACATAGGCAAATTCAAAAAGAAAAAAAGGATGAAAGGAAAAAAATTATAAAGAAAGAAAAAAGAAACATAAGATCGATTAAAAAAAGAAAGAAAACAGAGGAAGTGAGACTTGACAGTTATTGGAAGAGGACTAAAACTTGCATTCTTTACAAAGAGAATGATGCCCATTTGTCAATTTTCCTTCTTCTTCTTCTTCTTCTTCTTTTTTTATTTTAATAATTATCTTTTGTACTCTACCGGTTTCTTTACGGAGAGTCACTCCCTTGCAATATAGCGTGTCATAATTTGTCGATGGTGCATGGTCATGGATATATTTAGTCCACGTCCACGATCCTTATAATATATATATATATATGTATATGTATATGTATTTGGTTCAGTCCATTGTTTACTTCACTAGACAATGGTCGTATGTTTGACTTGCTATTTGCTCCTTGTTTGCTTGAATGAAATCATGTTTTAATTTTTTTTTTTTTAAAGAACTCACTAAACATTTAATTCCACATTCTTCAATGTCCGTACAAGTACCAAACATGCATCAATGTCTCATAACCCCACATCATGAAACTTTGATATTGATTTTGTTGGACGTACGACGTCGTTCGGTATTACATGCAAATCAACTCGATTTATATTATATTATTGCTTCTTTGTTTTTTTCCCCCCTAATCATAAGCGGTGCTATAAAACCTTTTGATAGTGCAAACATTAAGAATTCTCAAAATGACCTGGTTACTAGTGCACCTAGGGGTCTTGAACTGGCTCAAAGCAGCCCCATTTCCAATGAAATAGTCCAAAACTTTCTTAAAAGTCCCTCTTTCCACAATCCTTAACTCAAGAGGTCCTATCGAGTTTGTTCTCCTGGAGACCACGTACCCATGATCAACAAAAGAGGCGTCCATTTCTCTGCAACATTCCTCCAAAACTCCCTCCTCGGCTTCTCCCTTGATCTCCCAGTAGATTACGTAGTGCCCCGGTTGGTTCGCCATGTCGGCTTGGCTTGTGAAGTCGACGAGCTCGGCTTTGGCCTTGCTCGCCAGCACCTCGGAGCCTCTCTCCACCACCATCTGGAGATCTTTCTCTGTGTTCTTGTCTATATTTACGGTTAGTATTAGCTTTCTCCTGCATATGAAGTTGAGTTTTGGTGTCCCATTGTGGAAGCCGGCCACTTCCACTACGTCCCCTACTCTGTACCTATAAAGCCCTGGTTAACAAAATGAAATTTCGGCGGATCATGAGTTAGTAAATAATTAAAAGAAAAGAAAAGAAAAGAAAAGAAAAAGACATGACATGTGAAGATACAAAATCTTATAGCAAAAGCTCCCAGGCTATGCACCCCTGGATTTTTCATAATTTATGTTTTTACTCATAGTTTTCAACAACTTTTCATATATGCCCCCTTTCATTAACAAAATTTTATGTATTCCCCCCATCATTAACAAATTCTTTCCTCTAATTACTCCTATTAAAATTGATTTTTATATATACCTCATTAATCTTTTGTTCCAATTTGCCCCGTTTCAATAACGTTTCTCCAATGTGTCTCTATTTAAGTATTTTTTTTCTTTTAGTTCTCTAAAATAATAATATTTTTCTTAATAAATATAGCATTCATAAATAAATTTTCCTAATTGCTTTACCCAAATTATTTTTTTGATTGTGTTTATACTTAAAACTCTTTTCAGGTATCTTTTTTGCACTCCCTAAATAATTTATTATCAGTTTTGCTCCATCAAAATCATTTTCTCATAATTGTTCTACTTCTTTTTTTTACTAAACTAAACTCAAAAGAAAATAGTAAATCAAGAAGAAACTAAACTTTAAAGAAATTTTGTATTTGCATAGTAAAAAATTCCACAAATTGAATAAGCACATCCTTTTAACTATTTTATAATATTAAGAGTTGATATATTGATAATTTTTAAAGTTTTTTGCAATCTTAGTTTATGGCCCTGAAACAAAATCCTGACACCGCCAAAATGAGTGGGGTGCGTGTTCACTTTTAAAAAATTAGATTTTTTTTTATTTTATAGTTTAAAATTTTAGTTATATCTTAATTTTAAAAAAAAATTATAATCGTACTTTTATAAAATAATAAAAATATGTTATTGTGTTTGATAAAATAATTGAGATATATTGTTGTGTCTCACAATATATTAAAATTATGTTGTTGTGTCTTTATTTTATAAGACAAATTATAATATACCCCACTTAATTATTAAAAGATATAATTATATACTTTTATTATTGTGTCTTACTTTACCGAGGAAAAAGTCTCGGCTGTCTAAGCCTGATAAAGTAACAGTACTAAACGTGGTCAAATTGGAGTGGTTTCAATTATTTGTGAGCGCTATTCTCGACGTTCCCCATTCACTTTTTTCCAAAATGAAGCTAGTGGGTCATGTGTCATGAAAAGGGTATTAGCAAAAAGGTCCCTAGAGACCTGCCAAACAAAATTGTCAATGGTTCACATCGATCTATGTCTAATTGTATTATGGCCCCATCTACTTGTTTCTTCTCCTCCTCCTCCTCTTTTTTCCCTTCACTTTTCCTACTTTGTTTTGGTTTTATCATGAGTCCAATTTTGCTGTGAAATGATACAACAGAAAAGGTCCACATACATATCAAGTCCCCTGTAATTTACTATAGTTGGTATCATTTACCTAAGTAAAAAGACTCCTAGATATATACGTATGCATTAATTTAAGCTTTCAAGTAGTCACGTAACTATATATATGTGTGTCAAAAAAATATTTACCAAAAGAGAAAAGTTGGAATAGTCTGGAGGCATACTGTACAATAACATACCCGTGAAAGTGGTGACGACAATCTCATACTCTTGTCCAATCTTGACTTGGGAGAGTGGGATTGGCTCATCTTCTATGAAGTCATGATTACTGACAGAAGTGCAATTTTGCTTCCTTCTAAAGAGTGGTATAAACTCAAAGTAAGAAAAAGTTGGAACCACCGCAAAAGTCACACGCTCTGGAGGCAAACAAGGATCCAAATTAACCCCGATCCAACTCTCCGTCGATCCGTAGTCGGCACTGACTAAGGGCAAATCCATAGCATAGTGCCTAAGCTTCTTCAAGTAAGGCTGCATTGAACCAGTCATTATAGAGTACACATACTTGGCATTTGGCCAAAGCTTGGGAATCAAACCACGCCAATCAAAATCCTCCAACTCCTTGCAAATTTTTTCGATTTTCGAAGCCAAACTCGGGCTTGGAGAGATGATATCTAAGACCGAATTTCTCAGCTTTGGCAAGGTGATTCTTGTGCTCAAAGAGCCTTCTTTTATATCAGTGCACAAGTCTTCCCAAAGCTCTTCAAAGGCGGAAAATGCCTGCACTATGCTGTAGGCAAAAGTGGAGGTAATGAACTCCACTTGGCCAGAGAAGAAGAGGCCAAGTAAGAGATGGCAATATGTTGATTGCTTGTATTCTCCACTAGAGATGACTTCTTGTGGGCTACAAGTGAATGACTTGGTCTTTTCTTGTTTGATTTTGAATTCTTGACTGTTGTAATAGTGGGTTGTGGCTGTTCCTACTGATATATCCCCCTTTGTTTTGAACTGTTTGCTGCTATATATGAACTCAAGGATTCTCCCTCCTTCCCTCGTTGGATAAACCCTGATCATAAAACATAGTAATTAAGAGATTTAAACATGTTAATTACTTTTACTAAATACCCTTTGTAATGAATCATTAATTAGCTTAATTGATTCATTAATTACCTTGATCTATAGGCTGCCGCCAATCTAAAAATTTGTAATGTTGTTTGAGCGCTGTGACGAGTAAAAGGTACATATTTCTGTCTTCCTTCAGTAGTTCCAGAGCTATATTTGCAAATAAATAAGCAAATAAAAGATGACCCAAAAAAAAGCATGTATCAGATTCACCAAACAAGTTAAGCAAAAATTGGTACCTTTTTCTTTCCCTTTCTGTTCAATATTGTAACAAGACAGTAGAAAAAGTTCATGCCACTAGCTATATAAGATAAAAACCACATACAATACAAGTAAAAGAGGAAGGGACAAAAGAAAAGTAAAACAATCTTCAGAGTAATATTGTTTCATGATTTTTGGTGTGAAAATGAATCCCACAACTCAAAATTTTCTGTGCCCCATGCTATTAAATAGCAGAATACAGCTTAAAGACATACTTTTTTTAAGAACAATGAAACAAAAACGCAACAGAACAAACAACAACAAAAATAAATAAATAAATCAGCAATAGTAATAATAAGAAACATAAAAACATTAAATCGTGAAGCTAAGTACCTTTACCTTAGAGAGAGGGTAGTAATAGGTTGTTGAGTGAGTATAGGACCTGTGTCCCCATCCGCAATTCTCTGTACCAATGGCTCAATATCTGCATGGGTTGAAAGAGGCACTAAACTTGTGTAAAGGGACTCCAATGCACATGCCCCCATTTCTTGGACATGGATGTCCCGCAACCACCTCTTGAGGTACTCAACGCCACAATTCAGCTCGAGTATCCGGCGGAGCGTCTCGGTCTGGACGGCACCGGCGTTCTCCGACACTCTCTCAAACCAGCCGACGATGTCATTTTGATCATAATAGTAGCTGCTGCAGTTGCTCTGCTGCTGTTTTGTTTCCATTCAACACACAAAAATTTGTTTCTCTCTTTTGGGTGCTTGCAGGGAGTGTTGTATCGAAAAGGGGTGCAAAACAATAATGTTCTTGTGTAGTAACTAGTAAGTGGGGGATCTTTCTCTATATCTCACTCTTTTCTTTTTCAATGGCATTAAGTGGAAAACAGAAAGGAGACCACAAATTGAAATATCCTTCTCTTGGGGTTTATGGTAATTTACCTACGGCCATGTTCCATGCTGAAAAGCTCAACAGAGCTCCCAATGCTGCAGAAAGTTTAATCATAGAATAGTACGATAGTTTATAGACCACAAGACATGGGTTTATCATCTTGAGAGAGAGAAAGAGGGAGATTTCTTTGTCAATATGAGGGGACGAAATTTGTGGGCATGGGGACCAGATTAAGGTCCAAAACCAACCAACTAATTTGAGGCTTTGACGGCTAGCGATTTCCCTCCCATCTGTAAAAAAGCAACAGTCCCCTTTTTTCTTTTTTTTTTTCTTTTCTTTTCTTTCCTTTTCTTTCTTTCTCTGTTTTTTTTTTTTTTTTTTTTTCTGATGATGAAGTGTCCTATTCTCAATTATTTCTGAAGAAAATATATTTGTTAATTCCTCGCCGCTAGTTTTTTTTTAACATACTAACATGTAAGATGTGAGTTCTAGAGTCCATATGCGAATTTAAAAACTTGGAACTCTTTACATCCTAACGGAACCCTGTGACTAGCTCGTTTTGGGTTGAAAGAAACTTCTTGTCTTATACTTGGTTTGTTTATGCTTGATCATGCGCTGGTGTAATTGACTATTTGCTACTCGGGTTCTGGCAAATTCATGGCCCTTCTAGGGAACACACTGTCCCACAATGATAATTTATGGGCATTGAGCCAGAGAACAAACTTATTTAAGTTAATAACAGTACTATATTACCATTTTAGTACTAATGTAATTTTTTTTATGAATAGTAGCTTTATCCTTCATAAAACCTAAAGTAAACAATCATCATTAGATTATTAGGGACGTTTATTCTCAAATAGCTTATGTAATAATATGTTTAAATGGATTAATGAGCTTTTTGTGTAGCAAATTTATTTAATAGACATATGTTATCATGACTATGAGGTAATGGCTTATGCTAGTCCAGCTTGTTATTGTTTGCGTTGTGGCTTTAATTCTAACTACTGGTCAAAAAATAATAATAAAAAAATAAAAAACAATAATTAAGATTAATTTCGGTATTGTACAAGATTTGAGGTAGTCAATCAAATCGGCACAATTATGTAGGGCCGTGGAGACAAAAAGACGTGCAGGGCCTCTAGAAAAGAACTCATTTTTTGATTATATAATCCCACAACCAACAGTTATCTTGTTTTGCAAATTATCACTTTTGCAATGCAAGTCTATGTGGAGCAGATAAGCAAAAAGTTTACCCCTTGGTCTTCTGGGAAAATCAACAAACCTTTGCTGCGTTGCAGGCTTAATTTACTAACAACGGAAGGAGAATATTCTTACATGGATTCACCCAATAAAGAGTTGTCCATATTTCAGTCATATTTATTAACTCTAGACCATACACCATTGAATGACGTATATGTCTATCAAAGGCGATGAATGTTTTTAAAATCCATGTTAAAAATGACTCTCTGTCCTGTCTTCTAAAATTGTTTTTGCAGTAGTGGATCATTTTACCATGGTGAATGGAATACACAGTACCATAAGGAATGTCGATTAATGAGTAAACCCAAATCTGTTGATTAAAAAGAATATTCTTACATGGATTCGCCAAATAGAGTTTTCCACATAGCAGTCATATTTATCAACTCTAACTGTACATCATTGAATGGCGTATGGGTTTATCAAAGGCTACTAATTATACAAATCCAAATATGTTAAAATGACTGAAATTAAAGTCTGACATCTTTGTCTCTAACCGGTCCCCGGATTAAAAAAGGGATCGAATTGTTTGGAATAAGTGGCTGGAATTCATGCTACGGTTCCAACAATTGCGAAAGAGTACAACACAAGGACCATATACAATAAAACCTTGTAGGGTCACTTTCTCCATTATATGATCAGTCAAAAGATGCAGCACAAAAACAACGATCGTTTAGGTGCGTTCATTGGCATAAGCTTTGTTTTCAAAGAATAGGATAGTTGTAATTTCACTCACTCAAAAAAAAAAAAAAATGGTGGTACTAACTTTTTAAATGCCTCTGTATGATTAAATGTTATTGCTCTGAAAAAAAAAATCATATAAAATGGCAAAAAAGGGCAAAAGTAAAATGACGGTCTTTATTTTTTTTTTTCTAGCTCAAGATGCACATGATCTACATCCACATGAAAATTACAATGTTATTCATGTGACACATAAAAAATTTACGTCACACAATATTCATATTATATGTTTAAGTTGTGACATCTCCAATACAATACTATATTGATGTGACAATATCAAATTTAAGTATTTAAGGGTAAAAAATTGCTCTAATGCTGTGCTATCTTTGATGTGAAATTAGCTTTGTTTTCAAGTTGATGACAAGTTTACCCCAAATATGACCTATGGTAAATTTGACATTTGATTCCTATAATTGATTGATAGATTAACTTTTTGCTTTAATAATTATAAGATTCTTATTTTTCAATTACTTTAATATTAAAAAAGCTTATTTTATCAAATTTCAAGACTTAATAATTATGATAAATGAAAATATGGTATTTAAAATAACACAATGTATTGAAGCAAAAAAAAAATAGCTTATTAAAAATATTATTTTGAAACTTTTTAATAGTAAATATAGCAATAGCATTAACATTTGCATTAAAGATGGTTTACGTATATGGCATTTGTAAAAACAATAGTAATAAGTTTCAAAAGATTACCATTATAAAAATTTCTCTACAAATTGTTATTTTGAAGCCTAAGAACTAAACTCTAAATTTGTACTCTTTAGTAACTACTACAAAAAAAATTATCAAGGTATCAGGTATGTTTCAGCAAACCTTTCTTTTTGTTTTCTTTAATTTAATTCTGCTTGTATTGAAATTGTATTTTGTTGTTAGGGTTCACATTTTACTTGCTTGCTTACTTATTGCCAAAGGTCATTTGTCTTGTACATGTAATTAGCTATTCGGTCAGTTTGGCATCGTGTTGTTTTATGTTGTTGCTTTTGCTGTATGGTTCTGTGGACAAGAAAGAAAGTAGGTATTTGATATATTTCT
Organism: Artocarpus heterophyllus; assembly: GCA_025403435.1. Lineage (NCBI taxonomy): Eukaryota > Viridiplantae > Streptophyta > Magnoliopsida > Rosales > Moraceae > Artocarpus > Artocarpus heterophyllus. The sequence goes on along the minus strand of CM046348.1, from coordinate 15,109,856 downwards.
TTCAAAACTGTTATGAATATTAGAAGTAGAATTATAGGTGTTTAGTAAACTATATAATAAAATTATTATAAAGATGTGTAATAAAGATAGACATGTTTTACTAAGCATATTTATAGTTTTAATTTCTAATTTTAATTTGAAGGTTACCATAACGTAATATTTGTACATTGAAATACTAAAAATATATAACTTTTAAATAATAATATATTTTTAAAAAGTAAAAAATAAATCCCTATAAAAAAACAGAGCACAACAACAACCAAAAAATTATGATACAAATAAATTTTTAAATTTTTGATTGCGATTTTACTTTAATTTGTTAGGGTTAATTTCATTAATGGTCCGTAATGTTTACCTCTTATTTTATTTTAGTTCTTTACTTTTAAAAAAGTCTCATTTTGGTCTCTAACCTATTATTTTGTCCTAATTTTGTTCTTTTTGTTAGTTGACCGTTAAATTTTGAATGGAAACAACCACGTACTGTCCACATAATAGGCAGTTAAATTAATAAAATCTGACCCGTTGGGACTAAAACTAAGAAAAAAAATGTAAAGTTAAGGGTCAAATCTAAAAAATATCGAAAGTTTAAAAATTAAAACTAAAAAACATATAAAATTCAAGGACCATTTGTGGACATTATTATCGTTATTATATTTTGTATTAGTTCAATTGCTAAAACCTATAAAGTGGCCAAAAAAAAAAGTTGATGTTGAATAAACAATAATAAATTAACAACAAAAAAAAAATAAGTGACGTGATATGTTCTTTTATTTCAAGTTTTTCAACATTATTTTTAAGGCACTAGGTGGTAGTTATGAATATTTATGAAACATGCAGGTCACAAGGAGCGTATTATCTCCTGATGGCGATGCACAAGGAGCATTTTAGTTCAATTGAAAAACAAACCACAAGCCAATATATCATATTTTATAGTTAATTCATTGTTATTTATTCAAAACCAATCAATTTTCTTTTGCCATTTTGATAGTTTTAAACAATTAAAATGATACAAAATATAATAAAGATAGTAATGTTTACAAATGGTCTTTAAACTTTATATATTTTAAGTTTTAATACCTAAATTTTAAATATTTTTTAAAATTAGTATCTGAACTTTATTTCTTTTAGGTTTAGTTTCAAGAGAATTTACCTTAAATTTTATTAATGAATAAATTACTTGATTGATCCTTAAATTATTTAAAAAATAACCCGTTAACCTTGGTTTTTTTTTTTTTTTAAGTTCAACTGAGTTTAAACTTCTACAATTGAGGTAAAATGACGAACTTAAGTGACGTCAATCAATTTGATATCCACGTGCCATGATTGACTTTCAAGGACGTTATAATTTTTTGAAAAGAATAATACTTTTTTTTACATTTTATTATAAAAAATAATAAAACTAACTTAAACTAAAAAATTATTAAACAAAAACAACAAAAACCGATCAAAATATTGAAACAAAAACCCAGAATTGCTGCAAATCGTTAATCTTCTTCTTCTTCTCCTTCTCTGAAAAAGAAAACATAAACCCATTCAAAGAAAGTATGCAACCCTGCCCCCTACCCCCCCTCCGGTGACCACTTTCCCCAGCGATCATCCCCCTCCGTCGTCTTCTTTGGTTCCAATGGTACTTTGACTTTTTCGATTGAGAGGGAGAAAAAAAAAAGCTTCACTTTTTTTTTTTGGTTTACAGATTTGCTCAAATTTGGATTATGAGGAAAACCTACTTTTGATTATTCAAAGTTTAAGAACGGTTTTCAAGGAATTAAAAAAAAAGATGAAGATTTACTGGTCTCAATTTCGTCCCGCTTTGAATTTTTCCACTCAGAAATCAATCCCAATCACTTCAAATTCCAAGTCAAGTTCATGTTCATTATCTGCTCCTCTTGAAACTCACACTCTTACTCTCATAGCTCCCCTGTCTTTCTCTTCTCTCAAGTCCATCTCCACTTCCAGCACCTCTGTTCGATGAATTTGGGGCTGACGGCGGTTTGGATATGCAACGGCGTAGGAGGCTCGACAGATTTGGGGGTGGCGGCGTTTTTGAAATGCTTGGACAGAGTGAGTTTGACGGCAGATTTAATCAAAATTAAGGTTGAATTTTTTGAATTACTGTGAAATGGGTTGTTGTTTTTAAGATCTGGTTTTTGATTTGAGGAAGAATGTTTTTCTTAGATTTGTTTTCAATTGTTGTGAAATGGGATGTTGTTTTGATCTTTTTATAACTGAGTTTGATTTTGATCTTCGTCCGAGTGTTGATTTTGATCCTTTTGTTGCTAGGTTTGGTTTTGATCTTTTTGTAACAGAGTATTTGATCTTTTTTGCCTTGGGATGGTTTTTATTTTGTCTTGTTCATAACTGGGTAAGCACGACAAAGGGGTGGGTTTCTTGGCAGCTTTGGGTTCGACGAGGGTTTTGGTCGCAACGGAGGTGTGGGGGAGCTCTGCTGGTATGGTTCCAGTGAATGGATGGTGAGGGGTTTGGGTTTAGATGGTCGGAGTTAGAGAAGAAGAAAGTTTTTTGATTTGTTTTTGTTTTTGTTTTTGTTTTTAATTTTTGTTAAATGATACATGATTTAATTAAGGGTCTTTTAGTCTTTTTAAAGTAAATAATAATTACGTGACAATCACGTGATCAAAAAAGTAAGAAAATTAATAGACATCAGTCAATTCAACCCTTTTGTATTTTTTTTAGAGTTCATAGTCAATTGAGCTAAAATAAAAAAATAGAGGCCAACGAATCATTTTTTAAACAATTTTAGGGCTTGTTGAGTAATTTATTTTTTGTTAATTTAACTACCTATCACATAAATAACATATAATTTTTTTCCATACAAAACTTAATAATTAATTAACGAAAAGACCAAAATTACAATAAAGTAATAGGTTAATAATCAAAATAGAACTTTTAAAAAATGATGGACTAAATTGGACAAGAAATAAACCATAGAGATCATTAATGAAATTAATCCAATATGTTATGAAAAAATTATAGATTTGCAATTATGTATTATCAATAAAGTTAGTTTTGTTATTTTAAATTATAATAACATAAGTCATTGTAAAAAAAGCAAACCTTGTCATGCTTTTTAAATGTTCTAGTTGGATAATAGTTTTTAGAAACAACTTGACGAAAGTAGATTTACCAAACACTCTAAATTATTGTAAGTAGGTATAGGTGGTTACACAAGCTAATAGGATGTTTAGGAGCATTGGTTAGAACCATATGGTTTGAACTAATTGATCAAAACACTGTAACGTATGAGAGTTTTATACTGTAGCTTTTTTTTTTTCACAATTTTAGCAAGTGAGAGCTTTACACAGCAGTAATTAAAAGTTTTTTACCTAAAAAATTGTCCCAAATACCATCAAATTAAAAAAAAAAAAGAGAACTTTTAAAACTTATGGGGTGTTTATGAGTGTTGTTAAAACTGAAAATATTGGTTTAAAGATTGTAGTATATAAGAGCTTTACACTATTGTAACTTTTTGCTTTTTATTGTAGCTCCTGAGAGCTTTAACTATTTCTTAGTTGGAATCAACCGAGATGCCAAATAAAGCGTTAAAAAAATTATATTAAAGTTTTTGACTTCAAACATATATAGAATGCCCTAAAAAATGAGCGTTTTTTATGTTTTTATTTTTGTTTTCCTCTTCTTTTTTTTAAGTTTTAATTTTTTCTCTTTCACTTAAGGATATTTTGGTCATTTTAAAGGCCAAAATCAACTATTGATTAGGGTAATGTAAAAATTTGTGTATTAAATCTAATATGAAGATATACATTCAATGAAATCAAGAACCGAAAATATAATATTTGAATAAATTTAAAATACATGGTATATATAGGTGAATAACCTAAAAAAATTATAAATTATATTGACACCTTTGTGTTTTGTCAAAATTATAGAGACACTCCTTGGATCGAAACTAATTACACTGATACCCCTGACTGTTTAAAAAAATTACAGATAGATCCTCGCTATTGGTTAACTATGAGGGTTAACCATTAGTTGACCGTTAATTTTGTTTAAAATGCAAAAAATGCTGCTCTATCCATTAAAAAATGCTTTATTTATTTATGCACTTTGAAATGACGATTTTACCCTTCTTTGAGATTAAAAATAAGTTTAAATAATTTGTACATACTTGTAACTGTAAATTTCACTTTAATAGAAGATAATTTTTTTTTCTTTTCTCTTTCTCCAAAGATAACATTATGCCTAAAATAAGATAAAATACAAAAATTAAAATTATATAGTCTTAAAAAATTCATGTTAATTCCCAAACATACAAGATCTGAATCTACATTTTCAAGTCTAAAAAGTTGTTCGTTATACAAACTATAATTTTCAAACTCCTACAAAGAATTTATTTTTCTTAAATTTTCTTTCAAAATTTTTTTCAACGAATTAAATATGTGTTTTCCTCTATAAATTAATAATTTTGAGTATTTTAAAAACTAACTAGATCTTACTAAATTATATAGTTATTATCTTAATATTAATTATTTTTATAAAAGATTAATAATAAAAAACTATAAAAAATTATAAACTTCAAATTAAAAAAATAAAAAAGATAAATCTTATATCATATAAAATAAAAAAAATTAAGAATTTTAAAACAAATATTAAAAAATTAAAAACTATCTCATCTCCCTATCACTCCTCCTTCTTGCTCTCTCTCGATTTACCCCTCTCTCTTTAAGTTGGTGTCACGCCCCGGAGTACGGGAGGTGACATGGCCAATTAATTAAGTTAATTAAGTTAAAATTTTAATTAAATGCAAGTTAAAGAATTTAATTAATTATAGAAAATGTGACAATTTAAAACCTTTTTAAGCAATCATTTATAATAATTAAACAAGTAAGATAAAATAACATGAAATAAAATATAATAGAATAATAGAGAGAGAAATACGTGTTGGGTCGCACTAGGCCTACATCTTATGTACATACATAGTATCAACAATATGCAAATTACAACCACAGTCCAAAATAGAGAGAGGTTAAAATAATATATGCCTTGATTAATTTATACAAATAACCTACTCAAGTTTCTTTTATTGCTTACAAGTCCGGTCGGCAGACTCTTTGTCGATTTTAAGCTAAATTCCACCTAAGGAAAAAAGTTCGTAAACAATTAAAAAGTAGGCGAAAGACTCAATAGGACTATGCTTTAAAAACAGATAAATAATTTAGACATAAAATTTGTCATTCAAGAGAACAATTAGAAAACAGTATTAAATAAATAAATTCACTTAAAATTATCCTTATCAAAATCAGTTCGTCCAGAAAGTACCTTTTATCTTTTTTGGACAAACCATAATAATCACCACCAAAGTGGCCTAGCTGGGTTTCAGGACCTGCCTCTAAGGTTGCACGCTACATGACCCGATCTTTAAATATGGTATCATGCCCATCTATGTATTTTTATAGTTATTAAAATCTCATTTTACCAAGTATAGTCATTTACTTTCATTATGTGGTTCATTATGAAAATCACCTCAATCTACTATTTGTGGAAACAACCAATAAAAATCCTTTTTCAATCAATGATTGAAAAACATTTTGATAAAAATTCTTTTGAGGCCAAAATCATTTAAAAACTTGGCTACCAATGAAAAGGGTAGAAGTCCTACATCAATATTTGTACCAGTGTCTCACACCGTAGTCCTGGCCCGCTATGTGTTAGTTCCACAGAACCATAAACAACCTTAAATATAAACTAGGTTTATCAGTATCTAGCTTAAAATATCCTACATTGCTAAGCTATCTCATGGTGTCCTAGTGTGTCGTTTAAGTCTATAAAATTATACTGCAAGATTAAAATCTCAATCGGGGTTTAAAACAGTGAAATAAGTGAAAAACGACAAATTTTTACTATGCCCAGTCGGCCTATCGATTTCCCTGGTCCGGCTTGCAGAACTGTGCAGTTTGGCCTATCGACAAATCAAGTCTAACCTGTCGAACTTTTCCACGTTTGACCTGCCGAAGGTATGAGTCCGGCCTGCCAGACTTATGAATCTGTCCTGCTGAACTTCAAGTTCAGCATGCCAAACTGGAAAATTTTAGAATTTTTCAGAATCGGATCTCGGGCTCCCCAAGCCTAATTCTCATTTTCACCTGTTTTTCTTAATTCTTACGCATGAAAAATACTCCTAGATGATAGAAAAATAGAATAGAACACTTTTAGACTAGTTTGAACAAGATTTACATAGAAAAAGTCAAGAAAATCTGAAAATGAGAAAAATAGAAAAACTTGATTCGAGTTCATTTTTCATCAAACTAAGCTTAGATTCTAGATATTTTAGGTTCCACTAGCTTAGATTAAAGGTTCTCTAAGCTTAAGGAAGCTTGAAATTCAAAATGTGAAGAAAATTGAAAAATTTAGAAAAAAGTTTAGAATTTGAAAACTAACATTGATTTAATCTTTGATCTAAGTTGTAGTTGCTCAAACGTGTTCCCGATCTTCCAATCCACTGAAAACTGAAGCTTGGGCTTGTTTTTGAATCAAAAATTTGAGGGAAGGGGAGAGAGAAAGAGAGGCAGTGAGAGAGGAAGAGAGAGTGTGCTGAGTGAGGGAAAGGGGAGAGAGTGAGAGATTAAATAAAGAAGGGGAAGCAAAACCAGTGAAGGAAAACCGTGTACCATCCACGGTTTTAAAAAAGACGTGGTTGGTATTTAGTAAGTTGTTTTGTTTCAAAATTTAAAATAACAAATATAAATAAAAATAATCAAATTTAATTAAAAATGACTAAAATAAAATAATTAAAAATAACATTAATTTAGAAATATCACAAAATAGTTAGATTAAGTTTGAAACCATCATGGCACACTAATTCACTATTTTAGACACTAATAACATTTAATTAAATTTTGAGGCGTTGCAGTGGGCGACAAGGGACCATGGGAAACGAGTGGGCTTTGACGCTGCGCGGGGCCTAGGTTGGAGGGGCTTGACAACTTGGCAAGCGATGGGAGGGTTGAAGGGGGCGGCAGGCGACAGGAGGGCTAGATGGGGCGGCAAGTGACGAGAGGGTCAAAAGAGGGTAAGGGAGGTTCGGGGAAGGGGGTGGGAGGCCACAAGATGGTCAGAGGGAGAGGGGGTAAGAGGCCGAGCGGGTGGTGGCCATCGAGGGAGGTCGGGGGCTGGTAAGTGGCCATTGGCGAAGGATTGGGGAAAGGGGTGGGAGGGCAAGTGAGTATCGGGGGAGGAAGTCATCTAAGTTGCTTTTTTTTTTTTTTTAATTAGAGGGGGGTTGCTGGGCTTGTTTGGGCAGTAAATGGGGTTTTTTTAGATCAACGCTTCACAATATAAGTTGTTAGATCAATGACTAAGATTAAACAGGGTCTTTTTGTCGTTTCATATTAAAAACTAAGATAGTTAACTTCAAAAAGTGTTACAAAATAAAGAGTATCTTTTTTATTTAAGTAAAATACATGTCAATATAATTTACTTAAAAAAAGGTTAAGAATGATGTGTCAATAGAATGACTCAAAACAAAATTGTTGCCGCAAGTTCCCACCTAAATCAAGGTTAAAAAGTGCATAATGACACAGCAAAAGATAAGTTGTAGTTAATGACAAAACCAAACGTGTACGCGTTTTGATTATGAACCATTAGATCTTTAACGGAGACATATACCTTACTAGATTTTGTGGGGTCCATGCGTACTTTTACACGCTTTTGGACCAATCAATATTGAAGTTGATCAATTTTCCATCTTCTTTCCACAATTTTTTTTTTTTTTTTGTTGGGTGAAAGGCTTCTCTTCGTTCTACAGGTTGAATTGAATTATGTGATGTTCTTTATAATTTTTAGCCAAAAGAAAAATATATCTCAATATATATGAAAAGGCAATGCAAACAACACTAATCCTTACCCCACCTTTTATTTTATAGAAGCAACAGACAACCAGATCCACCAATTTTTTATTTTGTGATATTTTTATCTACAACATATTAGTGTACTTTTGATAAATGCTGAAATTACTATACATTAATGCAATAATGCAATATCAAATAATGTGAGTGTTTTCTCTTTCTCTACTGTGATGTTTTTACCATTTTTTAAACCTTTTTTGAAGGGCATGAAAGTCTTTTTGATTTCCAAAAAAAGAACTTCGTGAAGTCCATGTTGCTTTAATTATATGTGGGGCCATTGCGAATAACGGACCACATATCCTCCATTTCATACTGTACTGACCTATAAAAAACAAAACAAAAAAGAAAAACAGCGAGATTTGTCGTTTCCTAATTCACTGAAAAAATGTGGGATGACCCTTAAAAAAAACAAAAGAACACCGTGGGATGACTTAGGATGACTTATGGCCGTTCATAATTCCACAAATTCTCAATACATATATATATATATATGTATATGTATATATGTATTGACGGAGCCATATATATAAAAGTGTGCGCTCATTTTTTGAATTTTTTTATAATTTTATGTATGAAATTTTATAAAATTTTATTTTATTTTTTTAAATTGTAATTCATTTTCCCCTCTTTAAAATCAATGTTGCTTATCATCTTATTAATTTTGTCACATCCTTACCTTCTTATTAATTTTTTTGGCTCCTCATATACACACATATATATATATATATATATATGACTTGTATGGAGTATATAGAAAATTATTTAGCCTAAACAGTTTTTTTATTTTTAATATGATTTAATTAGATTTGACAGTCAAAAAATCCACTACTTATATAAGATCCTTGAGTAAAAAAGAGAGAAAGACTTCATAAGTTGGTGACTTGCCAAATCGTTACTCAAGTTTATTACCAGAATCTGGTGCTGTGTGAAAACGAATGGTCCAGAATTCATCAATACTGATCATCCGCTGCAACTTTGACAAAAGCGGCGTGCAATTAAGCAACTTCAAATAAGAACTTCATTCAAACTATAAAATTATAGTTTAAATTAATTTTAGTATAACATTGTTTTTCATGAAATTTAAATTTTTTAAAAAATTTTAGTTTGAACTGCATTTTGATACATCACCTGAAAACAAACATCACTGTAATTACAAATCAGGAACATCGAAAACTGAACTGTTCCAATTTCTTCTTGATCAAAAATGTTCCAAATCTGCATTGTAGTAACTAGACTAAAATGGAAAACCTGTACAGAGCCTGCTAAGATATCACTGGAACCATTTGATCCTTTATTTCCCATAACAAAAAAAACCTATACTTGAGAACTATTTCCTTAAAACAATTTGGGTTAATTTCACTTTTAGCTCTTGAATTACGCAACTTGTCCCATGTTAGCCCATGAACTTAAAACGTAGCAAATCACACCTCTAAACTAATTAAACTTGTCTCATTTGGCCCTTTTGTTAACAAAACTGTTACATATTAACAGACTTAAGCCAATAGTTTCACATTTGCCTCCTAAACTATGCAACTTGTGAAGCTTGTCTGATTTTGGTCATTTAATTACTAAATCAGTTCAATATTAACGAATTAAGCCATACATATATGTACATGATCGATTAATTATAAATCGATGGTCGAGATTAAACATTTTATAATTGACTTCACGCATATCAAATCTAGAAATAGGGATTTCACAAACAAATATGTATTTTTGTTGAATTAAAATTAATACGAATTTTGAGATTTTTTTTTTATTTTGAACCCAATTAAGTAAAGTATTATGTATTATGTCATTTACGTAATTTTTATCCTCAAAATTTAGTCATAAAAATGAAAGTAAGTTATACTGTACTATCTACATATCGTTTTTGTTAGGCACCCATATATCTAGTGTTTTTTTTCCTTATTTGTTGGTAATTATTTTTTACTTTAATTCAACTTAAACATACGATAGAGAAAATTTGATAAAATTTTTTGAGGAAAAAAAAGTAAAATTTTTATCAATAAAATTATATAAAAAAGAAAAAATAGTAACTTCTATAATGGATAAACAAAATTTAGATGTTTTGACTTTAAAATATATGTTGAAAACATATACATCAAAATGGTCATTTGTTTCAACCTATTAATGTTCAATAGATTTAATTATAGAAGGGTTAAAATGGGACAAGTTTCATAATTTAAGGATGTAAGTCACTATAGTTTAAAGTTTAGAGCTCAAAATAGGACAAGTTGCATAGTATCAACTCCGTTAATACATAACGGTTTTGTTAATAGAAAGACCAAAAGGAGATAAGTAGAATAGTTTAGAGATATAATTTGTTATGTTTTAAAATTTATGGGTTAAAATAGGACAAATTGTATTGTTTAAAGATTAAAAGTAAAATTAATCCAAATAATTTGACCAAAAAGAGTATAGCAAAAAGTACTTTTGAACCACGAAGGCCTAGGATCCACAAACTTCAACTTCATACGGATTACAAATCCACAGTGTCATAGGCCCATTGCCATGCCCTATGTTCAGTCTTCCAAGGTTCTTGGACCAGAAATCCGTATGAGCAACAGCTCTCAAAAAACTTTGCCCTACGCATACCTCTCAAAGGACAAACACCGCCCTTTATTCCGTACTAGTTCTGACCTCTCTCCAACATTGGTAAAAAGTTTTGGGGTCATAGTCAAACTTCATCTGAAGTAGACGGTTGTGCGTGAATTCTGTTTGTCAGACTTCGGGTCGCCGTTTACGATTTTCCTCGATTTCTGAAGTTTTGTTTGGGCCTTTGGGGAAATGAGTGAAAGCCCACAACCTTTTCCTTATCCCGGGTTGGAGAAAATTTTCTTTTCCTGAGGTTTGAGACAGCTTGTACTGTAAATTGATAGCTGAGAAAGTCCCAACAAATGCGTGGTTAAACTGCTGTTTCCTGCCAATTACATGCAGGTAAAGAAAGCAAATGATATTGTTACATAGTTGAAAAGGTATATCAAATTTTATAATCCAAAAATGGACAGGGACAGAATGCCACCAATGGGAAATGTCAATTTAGTACTACATACTAGATCTAGAGCTGACTTTCTAAATGAGAAAAATCAAACTTTATTTGATTTATCCTTTCCAAGAAAACATCTATATATTTTAAATACAGCATGAAATCCTCGGCAAAAGTCAATAAATAAGTAAGAATGAAGTCAGAAGTGTAGGGGTACCAGACAATAGGATGAGGAGTGAGGAACAAGAACAGACCACGAGGAAATTCAATACAATACATATAGGAAGTATTAACTTCAACTTCTTGATGTTTCTATTACTAGTCACAGTGCTAGTTAAGTTTCCCAAAGAGTATTTTAGTAAGTTTCCCGAAGAGTATTTTAGTAAGTTTCCCATTTCTGATAGTTGGGCAGTTTCCATTATTTGTTAGTTCACTTTCCTATTTGTGTTAGTTTCCCTTTCTTCTAATTTACTTCTCCAGAAGTAGGTCTAGAGATTGTCATTGTAATTTAGACTTAAGACTTGATTAATTAATTATTCAAATTTCCTCTCTATTAGTCATCTAACCCTCTCTCTAAATTCTAAACTCTTCTCTTTCTTTTCTCTGATTCTTCCCCTATTTCATAAATCTCTTTCTCATTTTCCTCTCCATAGTTTCTTGGAAAAAAAATGGCCCAATAGTAAAAGGAATAAAAAAAGATTGGCATCGTTTACTTCAAAATTTCTTTGCATGGAAAAGTATAGCGACAAGACTCAATCAAGAGAGTAAAAGATAATAGTACCATTTTGGACAGTGAGCACTGTGAAGGAGCCGTGTGTCTTGCAGGAGCAAAAGCTGCCTGCGAAGACGACTTGACCTAAGACTCAGCTGCTAACAAGCTCCCGGAACTTCACTCGCTTTTTTACGCTACCCACTCGGTCGTAACCAATGCCAATTTTGCCATGCATCAAATTAATGGCTGGATCTGCATTGCCTGCCTTCCTCAAAGCATTGATTAGAACAGTACGAATTCTCCCCGGTATTTCCCTACCCCAATCCACAATGCCGTCAGGCAATTTGCAAGCCTCCTTGATCTGACCAGCTTTGCACCACACGTTGATCATACCTTCAAAAGCCGTTTCTGGAATTACACCTATTGGTGCCAAGTCATCCAAGGTCTTGCAAGCCCTTGCAACTTTCCCCGAAAGACAGAGTCCTATAGAAAGAGCCCTGAAGGACGCTGCCGTTAGTGTGGTGCCCTTGTCAATCATCATGTCCCATCAATAAGTATTGTGTATGTATAAACTGTCTGATCACAGCCTTCATCTTCCATCCTCTTAAACAGTACTAATGCTTCTTTTGTGTTCCCAGACTTGGCCAAGGCATCAATTATAGCATTATAGCAATATGAATCCCTCGGGCATCCTTTATCGACCATCTCTTCAAAAAGCCTTTGAGCTTCATCTACTTTCCCAGCCTTTCCAAAAACATTAATAAGGCTGGAATAAAACATAGAATTTACTGACATTCCCTCGCTCCTACAAAACTCAAAATATTCAATGGCTTCCTCCATCCTCCCATGTCTACATAGTCCATTGATAATAACCCTATAAGTGACCTCATCTGGTTCAAACCCGTCACTTTCCATCCTCTTAAAGAGCCTCACTGCCTCTTCCATGCTCCTACATTTTGAATACGAATCAATCAACGCAATATAGATTGCCACATTCGCTGCATAACCCTTCTGAATCATATCATTGAAAACGGCATGTCCTTCCATATGCTTGCCACGTTTACTAAGCCCGCCGATCACTAGAGTATAAGCATGAAGTGGAATTTCTACTTCCCTCTCTTCCATTTCATGGTAAAGACTCAAACAAGAATCAAAATCTTCTTTAGAGTAACACGCCTGCATTAGCGTCATATAAGTAATCTTATCAGGTTGCACATTCCTAATTTCCATGGCTCTGAACTTCTCAAACCCTTTTTGTACTTTACTTTACACTACTCTTAGTAAGAGTATTACAAGTCACAATGTCTGGTGCAACAATCCCACTCTCCATAACTTCGAAAACCCGTTCGGCGGATTCAATAATCATCGAATTCACCAAACCATTCATGAGAAAATTGTAACTATACAAACTTGGATCAATCCCATGTTGGATCAAAATCCAATTATGGGCCAATATATTAAATAAATGTGAATTAAAGGCTATCAATAAGGTTGTCCAATTAAAAGTGATCAATTTGGGTTTTAGGCTTTTAATGCATAATTAAGTGTGGGCCTTATATGTGTAGAGACCAAAATTATTATTACTAATTTTATGATGGGCTAAATTGGTAATTAAGGATAATTGCTAGGGTTTAGCAATTATATAAAGGGGTTGTAGTCCCCAAGTCAGTATGTACATTATTTTTCTGTTACTCATCTACAAAGAGATTACAGAGCATTCTGAAAAGGAGGATTTACGTACTAGACTTGGAAGATCCTCAACCAAAAGACTCAAGAATCACATTCAATCAATGGATTCAGGTTAGCTTCCGCATCTTATTAATATTCTTGATGATTTGACATGAACGATCCTGAGTGATGATGGTTTTTATTACAATTTAATTCTAACATCCCATTCTCTTTCATTTGACGCCAAACCCATAACAATTCCTCAACCATCCCAACGCTACCAAAGCTCTTAATCAACGCATTTGCCAAAGAGGCATTCATTAGAAAGCTCATTCCTTTAAGCTCAGAGAACACTCTTAGAGTACAATCCAATTCGCCACACAACGATTAGAGTTCAATCCAAGAAACATAACACTCAAGCTTATGATTATACTTCTTTTGCTTACCAGCCCAATAAAAGAAACGAAAAGCGATATCGGGTTTTTGCGAAAGCTCGGCAGAATTCAAAACAAAACAGACAAAATTAGGCGACAATTTGATCAAGAATGTCATACAGAAATTGTACAGATTGGCTTCCATGTTGGGAGACCCGTCCAAGATGTTGAGGATATGGGGAACCCATGGAGATAACATGTGGTCTCGGGAGCTCGTGACTACTTCAGAGACATCGTTGAGCGGTTCTACCCATTCGGGAGGAGGGAGAGGGTTTGTGAAGATCCATCTTGGATTTGAGCGGAAACTGAATGTTGGGTGAGAATTTGAGGCGTTTGGGGAGGACCCACCATTGTTGCACGGACAAGAAGTTTTCGGAAGGTACGTAACTGCCATATCTTAATTAAGTGAAATTAACTTGTAAAATAGTATATTAATGTATCTAAATATGATTTGAACTTAATTTACTTATTTTGTAGTATTTTTTCAATTTATTTCACTCATTTATTATTTTAATTGTTACTTTGAATTTTTTTTAAAATAAAACAATTTGTCAAATTTCAAACAAATCTTATTTAAAAAACCATGTGTGGCATATAGTTTTCACTCTCAAAACCACCCCCTCCCTCTCTCACTCTTTCTTTCACTCACTCTCACTCGATCTCTCAGACTCTCCTTCTCTCGCTCAGCGTCTCTCTCTTTCCCTCTTTTCCTCACTCACTTTGCTTCCAAAAAAAAAAAAAAAAAATTGAACTTAAGTCTTGCTCCTCAGTTGAATTAAAAGCTTAGAAGTACGATTGGGCCTTCACAAACTCAAATTAGAGGTTAGTTACTCTATTTCTCAAATTTTAAACTTTTCCCAAATCTCTCAACTCTCTTTGTATGTTGAAATCAAATTCCTTTTGCTTAGAAACTCTTCTATTTAAGTTGTAGAACTTAAATAATATAGAATCTAGGCTTGATTAGATGAAAATCAGATTAAATCAAGTTTTTCTCTTTTTTCTCATTTTCAGATTTCCTTAAAATTCTCTATGTAAAACTTGTTTAAAGTTGTTTAAACATGTTCTATTATGTTTTTTTTATCATTCATGAACATTATATATGCTCTGGGGATTAAAAAACAAGTTGAAAATGGGATTTCGAGCTCGAGGAGGCCGAGACTCGAAATCTAGAAATTTCTAGATTTTTCTAGTTCGACAGGCCGATCTTAAGCATCAGTATGATGGTCTTGTGATTTCGATATGCCGGACACATATCGTTGGCAGGCCGAACTTGAAGCAGTTCGGTAGGCCGGCTCCATACGGTCGATAGGCTGAACTGTGGAGTTCGGCAAGCTGAACCAAGAAGTTTTGCAGGCCGACCAGGCTTCATAAAATTTGATGTTTTTCACTCGTTTTTACTGTTTTGAACCTAGATAAAGACTTTGGCATGGTGGTAAGATTTTGTGAACTTCAAAGGCACATTAAGACACTATAAGATAGCATTGTGATGTAGAATTCTTTAAGATAGATATTACGAACCTAGTTTATATTTAAGGTTGTTCGTGGTTTCGTGGAATTAACGTATAGTGGATCCAAACTGTGGTGTTGAGACACGATGCAGGACATTGAGGTAAGACTTTTTCCCCTTCTTTTGTAACCATGCTTTTAAATGGTTTTGGCCTCAAGGTAAATTCTTTCAAAATGTTTTCAATAAAATGACTGAGAAGGATTTTTATGAGTTGTTGTCGTAAACTATTGAAAGACGTGATATTCATAATGAACCGCATAATGAATGTAAAAGAACTCACTTGGTAAAATGAGATTTTAATATTGATTCATACATTAGGGCATGATGCCATATTCAGAGATCAGGTCGTGTAGAGAACGACCTTAGGGGTAGGTTCTGAAACCCAACTAGGCCACTACGGTAGTGATATTTAATGGTTTGCTGAAGATAAGACAATGAATTCATTTTCAGTTGAATGAAGGACTATTTTTGTAAGAATGCTTAAAATTGACTTTATTTATTGTGTTTTCTAGATATTTTCTTGAAATGATAAACTTTATATTTAAATTAAATGTTTTTTAAAACTTAGTCCTATTGAGCCTTTCGCATACATTTTTATTTGTTTTGAACTTTCCACCCTCTAGGTGGACTTTAACTTAGGGCCGATTGAGAGTCTACTAAGCGGACTTGAGAGCAGTAGGGACTCTATTTAGGTTATTTATGTATTTATTAAGACATATAATATTTTAATCCTTTTTTTCATATTTGGACTGTGGTTGTGATTTAATTATTATTGGTACTATGTGTATGCATTAATATGAGTCCGGTAAAGCCTAACTCGTATTTATCTTTGTTGATTATTATATCTCATCTTGTGCATTAAATCAAGGGTTTTAATTTAAAATGTTTTAAATCCATCACTTTTTATAATTAACTTAATTCTTTAATTAATAACTTAATTTAATTAACTCATCACGTCATTTTTCATGCTTCGGGGTGTGACAAGGTAACGATGGGTTGCTAGGAAAGAGAAGCAGGATCTCAGAAGGGTTCTTCTCATCACGGCTTTGTCTTTGGTTATGTGATGTTTCGCGAATCTCGCTTTGCTACGGCTATGTTCGTGGCTGTGTTGCCAGGTAAAATGTACATCATTAGAGTAAAATGGTCCATGGTCTAATTGGACTCTGAATCCAGTAACCCGAGTTCAAATCTCAGTGGAACCTTTTTAGTTTTATGATTTTTATTTATTTATTTATTTGTACAAGCTTGAACATAATTTGTAAATATATATTCCAATCTACATCATAATAATTTAAATAGAATGAAAAAAAAATCAAAATGCGTGCTTCTTTAAACAAATGCAAACAAATGTGATTCAAAAAATATACAAAATTTTATAAGATGTTTGGTATGGTGGTTAAAATTATTAATTTGAACTATAGCATTTTTTTAATCGTAGCATATGAGAGCTTTATACGGTTTCTAACTAAAAAATTGGTTAAAACAAGTTTTACCAAACAGGCTATTAATAAAGCTCCATCTAATTTCTTCAAAGTTATTTTACAAATCATTACAAAACTAATGAAAAAAAGATAATTATTATATTCCAAATCGATTTTTAAGGATTTACACATATTTTATTTATTTATTTATACAAGCTTAAACATATTCTGTCTAATGAAACATTGTAAGAGAAACAAAATCTCTTTTTCTTATGAGTGGCAGAATCAAAAAATTTAATTTGGGACATATACGAAGATAAACATTTAAACGATGAAATGTTAAAATATTAAAAATATATATTCCAATCTATATAATAATAATTTAAATAGAATGAAAAAAAAACATAATGCTAGCTTCTTTAAATAGACACAAACAGGTGTCATTTGAAAAATATACAAAATTTTATAGAGTATTTGATAAAATATGTAAACATTTTATATTGTATAATTTTTTTTATTATAACATGTAAAAATTTTATTGTTTTTAACTAAAAAATTAGATAAAATAAACTTTATAAAATTAGCCATTAATGAAGCTCCATCTGATTTCTTCAAGGTTATTTTACAAATCATTACAAAGCTAATGAAAAAAAGATAATTATTATATTCCAAATCTATTTTTAAGGATTTACACTATGTATGGATATGATAGATGGATTGATATCATCCAACAAAATCTAAAATAATATGCATGGTAAAAAAAAAACACTAGAGAGAGGGAATCGAAAAGGCTTAAACTTGGTGAAGAGAGGAGAAAATTTACCGGAGTCAGAGATGAGAGAGAAACAACACATCTGAGGAGATCGGGAAGAGAGTGGAGAGACCTTGGGGGAAGAGATAGAGAGAGCGAGTACGTGAGGCTACACTTCTCTGATCAACCTACTTCTGAACATCTCTGAGAGATGTGGACAGTCCGATCAAATCAAAAAGAACGATCAGACTCGTGGACAAAGAAGAAGCCGCGAGAGAGAGAGTCTCTCGCGTGCATGGTTTTGTAAAATTACTTTTTTGAAGAGGAACAACCAAGTCAATGCAAAAAGGGGTTAGGATTTGGGTTTGCAGTTGGTGATGTTTAGGTAAGGGTGGTTTACATCATAAATTTAGTTATAAATAATATAAAATTTTTATAAATTATAGTAAAAAAATTATTACAGTATAAAACCCTCATATACTACAGTAAAAACAGTTCTCACCATTAACCAAACACCTTAGAAATAGAGTTGAGGCATTGTTTATTTGATGATTGAGGGTAGTTCACGTTGGCTTGGGTGGGTTGAACTTACATTAAAAAAAGTAACAAATCATTTAAGAGTGTGTTTAGGAACTAAGTTGAAACTTGAAATTAAAATTTAAACACTTTAGTATATGAGCGCTTTACTTTAGAGCATATTTTTACTTTAAATTATAGCGGTTGAAACTTTGATGTTGGAACTTAATTCTTAAACACTCTCTAATTCATTTGTTATTTCAACTTCAAATAAAAAATTTGTCTAAAAAAATTCAATAAAAATATAAGAAAAAAAAATCAAATTCATAACATCATATTCTCCGTTACAAGTCCAACCTAATGTGACGACCCGCCTTTTCGGGCAGTCACTTTACTTTCTTAAACATCTTTTCATAAACAGAAATCTTACTTACTTAGTAAGAAAAAGATTGAAATAATTTTTTTAAAACGTTCTTTAAAACTGATGCGACCTCTGTCGCATTTCAAGTTGAGACCTCGCTCAACACTTGCCCTTAAAATCATTTCAAATCGTTTCTTAAAACTTAATAAGAAACATTTATTATATCATAGCTTAAAAATTTACTTTATAATTACATAAAACAGTTCGTAAACTATATCTTAAAACTTTGAATACATTTCTTCAAACTCTGATTTTCTTAAAACTTCACAAACACTATATTAAACAATGGAAAACCTTTTCTTTGCATAGCGGAAGCAAACAGTGATGGTATTCATACCCAAATCTTTGCATCTATCATCCGCAACACCCAGCTCTTCTAGCGGGTCCTATTGGTCACCTATTACCTACAGCATGAAAAACTTTTAATGAGCTTTCGCTCAGTAAGTTCAAACATAAACTCACAAATGATTTAGTCGTGCTTTAAAACTTTTCTCATAACAACCTTCCTTTTCCATAAACATTTCTGAAAACGTTTTTCATAAACGATTTCCATAAAACAAGTCTGAAACGTTTTGCATAAACGTTTTTCGTAAAATATTTCTTGAACGTTTTTCTTAAAACGTCATTTATAAATCTTTTCTTGAAAACCTGAAAATGTTTTTCATAAACATTTGTCATAAAACATTTCTCTGAATGTTTTCCATAACATAACATATAAATATTTCATAAAAGGCATTCAAGTAACATCAGAATGCATGACTCTATTTATGCTCAATTATTAACTTCAATTATGAGCATTTTATGAACATTCTTTTCGTACTTTAACTTTCTATTTTCGTTCCTTAACTTTCTTTATCTTATTTTAGTGTTCGTACCAACTCATTAATCATGAGATCATAAAACATGATGCTTCCCTTGTGGAAGACTTGAGACCATTAAACATTGAGGTCTTGTACCTCACATCTAGGAGGTCAAACTTTAATTTTACTTTCATTACCTCATAACAAAGAGGCTGGTACGACACTTTCTTTTTATCCTTACGTTACCTTATTATTAACTTTAGTGAGCATTTCAAATGCAATCACATCATATGCAAACACACTTGCAATTCATAGCTTGTACTATAAAACCTATTGCATAACAAATGCAACTCATTGCATAATAAATGCAACATAAAATGCAAACACATTTTGCTAATCATAACTTGTATTCTAACACTTATTGCATATCAAATGCAACATATTGCTTAATAAATACATCATAAAACGCAAACACATTTTACAAATCTTAACTTGTATTCTAACACTTATTGCATAACAAATGCAATATATATCGAAATCACATTTTACAAATTATAACTTTTATTCTAAAACTTATTGCACAATAAATGGAACTTATTGCATAACAATTGCATCATGAAACTTATAACTTAAACTATAAAACATTATGCATTGTCATAATGCAAAACATACTTTCAATATTTTAAAAATCATAACTTAAACTTTTAAAAAATATTGTACATATCAATATGCAAATAGACTTTAAATATAACAGTTGCAAATTCATTGCAAATCTTCTTTGCACTTTAAAACTTTTTGCATAATAAATGCAAACATACTTTAAAAGAAACTTTCATAATAATTGTAAACTCATTTACAAACGTATACATAAATATTTAAAAATCATTTACTTTATGCTGTAGGTGAGGTTTGAAACTTACCCGAACTATGCTCTAGCGTTCTCTATTCCGTTCCTTTTCCTTCCATTAGTCAGCCTCTGTGTCCTGATCAAACGACAGCCGACTTATTAATTAACTTTCTTTATTATCAATCCACTCGATTGATAATAAAACGTAAACATTAACTATTCTTTCCTTTTAACTTGACTAGTATACTTTCGTTTACCGTTGTTGTTACTTAACCTTATAAACCATCGGTTTACCTTTCCTTCACTTAGCTTTGTAACCCACCAGGGTTACTTTTCCATTTAACTTCGTAACCCATCGGTTTACCTCTCGTTTACTTAAACACCCTGTTGAGGGTAAGCTCGGCGCCACCACCGAGGACCCTAACTTGGTGGTCGGTAACTCAGTTCGACAGACATAGGCTACCGCCCGACCCGACGACTTATGCTTCTTCCCGAGGTGCCTTCCATTTATCTGAGGGCACACCCCCAAGAAGGCTGCCACCTCGGGGATGTACAGTAGCTCGGGCCGGGCCATGCTATTCACCATAATACGTCACTACTCATCCTTGTAGGCCAACACCAGGCAGACGTGCTGCCGTCCGATAGAGTCCAATCCATTGGACAATGGACGCGACACTTGTCACTTATTGCTTGATACACTTTGATGTGACACCTAGGTAATGAGTAAAACCCATCTTACACCCGATCCAGCTGGTGGCCTATAAATAGGATGCATTTATGACGTTTTAGAGAGAGAGACCTCTTCTCACTTAATTAGCTGCCGACCTCTGCCGAGCAATACTTGCCTTGAGCATCGGAGAGCCCTTGTCTATGGACTAACCCCATTTCTCCGAATCATCCCTCTCGCAGGTACTCATTCCCGACCAGGGGCAAGCTTAAGAGGAGGTCAAAAGGTGTACAGTCACACGTGGGTGTTGATCCGACACCGGACAGCGGTAAGCATCAACACACCCCTTATTAAATCTTTGGTCTCACATGACGGTTACGTTACTTAACGTATTACGAAACATTTTTTGTCTAATAACGTTATGCTAAATCGGAGTGTTCGACTCTGTTCTAGCCGTTTCCTTAATAATGATGATTTTACCCTTAACGGGTTTTTCGTCACTCTTGTAACGTTATAAAACTCATTCTCACATAAAATAGTGTAACAATCACTAATCATGCATTTCATAAATTTTTATGAAAACATCTAAAACAAATTATTTTAAAACAGTTCATACTGTAGGCGAGATTCCTACTTACTTGGACTCCAAGCTAAGCAGATCTAGTTGTACCTCGTTGCATCTACAGTATGCGAAGCATCCTCTGCAGTGCTCCTCGAGCTACCATGAATGGCTAAGAATGCTTCCTGGAGATCATACATTACTGGAACTGTCATTTTGGACTCCAATACTGCTGTTTGAATCGCCTCGATCCGCGTACATTCGGTACCAGATGATTTTTATCGGAGTGGTATTAGCTCGAACAGAGGTCACCATTGCGTTCAAATCATCGAAACAAGTCAGGAGGCAGTCTCAGATCATCGATCGGAGGTCCGGATCACAAAATCCCAATTTGACGTTGACCGGTCATTGACCGATAGTTGACCGCCGTTGACCGGTGGCAATTGGCTCCGTTGGGGGCTGAGCTTGAGCCTAAACCCCTTAATTTGACCCTCTTGAGTCCATTGGTGGGGTCAATTTTATCGAATTCGGCCTCCATCTGCTCAAATCAAGGATGGGTTTATCGACTAATATTGGCGGCTTCGATCTCCTATCTCCGACGGAGATACCGTGAAATTGAGTTGGGCATTTCCTTCCCCGTGGCCCTCTGAGTGTTTTGCCTATGGTGGGGCAGCTCAACATCACGTGGAACGGCGACTCCACCTAGCCCCACGACGGTGCACGACGGCGGGGGCCGTTCATGCTTTTTCGACTGTCGTTTGGAGCAATTGAAGGTTGATTCTCACTCTTCTCGAGCCTCTGAAGGTATTTGTGCCTTCAATTTGGTACAACACAGCCTAAAACGGTGAACCCAAGCTCACCCACGGACGCTCACGGTGGGCGTCTTCGATCTCCGGCGAGGGGCGACAGAATAGTGCAATTGACCGAGGGGTCTTGCTCGCCGTTGCCCTCTGGTCAATTTGGCACCGGCGATGTACCACACCGCCGCCGGAGTCGGTGGGTTCGACGGTGGCTCCACAACGGCGACGGAGCTCCTTCGGCGAGGCTTTTCCAGCCAAAATTGAGCTGGAAAATTGGTACCATCTTGCTCCTTTCCTCATGTTGAGTCCATAGACACCAAGATCACGTCGATTGGTGATCGGACTGCGAAGAAATCACGCCGGAAAGAAATGGGTTTCTCTGCCACTTTGGGCGGCGCGTGTGGCTTCCTCCGGTGGCTTTTTGGGTGGCACGACACTTCGTTGGACTCAGCTCGTCGAGAGCTTTCTATTGGTGCGGGAGGTGTCGAAAAAGGACACCGGAATCTCGAACGAGATTTGAGGAGAGAGAGAGAGAAAGTAGAGAGAGAAAGAGCCGAATTTTTTTTATTTTTTTCTTTTTTTTTTCTTTTCTTTTTATACTTTTATAAAAGAAATTATGGTCCACACAATCTAATTCTTATACTGCATTGCTCTAATACTGTATAATTTTTCATGTTATTATACAGTATTTTTCATTAAACTGTACTTTTTGTCTTAATATAATTCTCAACTTAATATATTTTTAATGCATTAAAAATCTTGGGTGTTACACCTAATGTCATCTTTTTAAGTATTACAATAAATGAATATTAAAATAAATATCAGCAACACAAGTTCAAATATTAAAAAAAACATAAATCACAATAAAAAAAAATAATGAAATCAAAGATTCATTCTTTTTTGTTTCCTCAAGGCAAAGATTCGTTCATTTAAATGTAAGTAACATGGAACAACATATTAAACAATTGTCAATCTTCATGCCTCACTCTATCTGATGTGAGTGAAATAATTAAACTAATACATAATTTATAATTTTTTAAAAAAATTATAAAACCTTGTTTGGGTTGATTGGAATTCTTGGGTTGAGAGAACTTGAAGCTAAATTCATCCAATGAAGTTGGGAAGATCAACCCGAAATTAAGGTCAGGTTGACGTAAACCCAACCAGTTGGTAAAATGAAGTAGGTTTGGGAGGGAGGGAGGGAGGGAGGGAGGGAGAGAGAGAGAGAGAGAAGGGAGTTAGAGGCGTGGTAATCCCTTGCTTTGGCAGGGAAATTATAATCCTCTCTTTAGGGAATAATGTGTCAGAAGGATACAATTTTTTTCAATCAAATTCTAGAATTTAGCATACAATTTGATGAATCTAACTAGCAAACTTCGACTTTGTTTTCCTAGGTTATTACAATTTAATTTAGTTAACTTTAAAATTAGATTTAAAGCGGATCCTAATATAGTCTCTATTAACAAGGGGTACAAATAAATGTCAGTGTCATATGTTTTTACATTGAAGCTCTCATTTTATTCCTTGTGAACTTATGTTACATAAATTTGCAATAAAGCACAACATCTTGCATAATTGATGCAATCCTGTGACTGAGCAACTTCTTTCTATCAACATCATACATGAAACGATGATTTGCTTGTTGATAAGAAATGGAAGCCAATGCCAAGCAAAAGAACTCATTCCCTTCTCGATCTTTGTCCATATAAAATGCACCTTGAGGCTGGACCAAAAGATCAACATCTCCAAAATGGAATGTTGTGTTTGGAAGAATATTGATTCCTCTTCACCCCATTAACCTTTGATAGAACATATTGAAGAAATTACTACTTGTCTTCTTGTTGGGTCAAGCTCAAACATGTAAAAATACCTCAATACCAACCCGACCCGTGACATAAATAGGTAGAAAAATCCTGATACTAACATGACCCGTCTTGACATGGATTGACATAAACACAATTTGCCGAAACCCGTGACCTATGTAACATAGACCTCTTAATCAACCTGCAACCTAAAATCAACTTGTGATATTTTATAGCTTTAAATTATAATTTATGCACTAAATTACATGAAAATAACATAAAAAATTCTTAAAATTAAATCAATTTTATACTACAAATACATCCAATTTAGTGTTAATTTATTGATACTACATATACTAGAGCAAAATATTTTTTTAAAAAATAATAAAATAATAAGTTATAGGTTAATTTAGTGTCAAGTTACTGTCAAATGGGTTAATATGGATACGACCCATTTTTAGTGGGAGAATTTTGGGTTGACAAGAAAATGACATGCAATTTATTTTTATTTTTTTATACTAACTTATAAAAAAATCGCATCGTGTCATCATATCATAACCCATATTGCCAGCCCTAGGCCCAACTACATCCACAGAAGCTTCTACAAATTCACAAACTACCCTTGTTAAATCAACGTAGTTAATTTTAGATATAATATGACACAAATTTAATGGTCTAATGAGATCTGGCCCTTTTGGGGTGCCAGATGTATGATCATACCATAAATGTATAAGTCAACTTTACACACATAGAGAGAAGTATGATTGACAATAGGGGTTATGACACAATTATATAATTTTTTACGGGTTAGTGTGAAAAAAATAAGTTGCAGGTCATTTTCATGTTAACCTGAAATTGACCCAAAAATAGGCCATGTTTATGTCAACCTGCTCAATATTAACTTGACACTAAATAGACCCGTAACTTATTATTTTACTATTTTGTAAAAAATATTTTACTCTATTTTATATAGTATTAATAAATTAACACTAAATTGGGTGTGTTTGTAGTATGGAAGTGATTTAATTTTGAGAAAATACATGATTTATATTACTTTTATGTAATTTTGATGCATAAATTGTAATTTAAAGTTATAACATATCACGTTGATTTTGGGTTGCGGGTTGATTTCAGGTTACAGGTTGCTTTCGAGTTGTGGGTCGACTAAGGGCCTTGTGTTAAATAGGTCATGAGTTAGGATGGGTCATGTTGGTGTCAGAACGTCCCAACCCGCTCATGTCATGTGTCGTGTTAGTTTTGAGATTTTTTTTATATATTTGAACTTCAACTTGACATGAACACAACTCACCAACACGAATAACCACCCCTTTAGAGAAGCTCATCATTTTGAACAAAAAATATCACTAAATGGTATTCACTAGGATTTAGTAAGAGATTTACTCGTTCAACTTTTATAATCTGTTTCTGTGAAATATTTATAGGTATCTTATTTAATTCTAATGCCAACTTTTTCTTTTTCTTTTTGTTTCTCTTTTTCTTATTCTTCGTCTTTTTGTTTTTCTTTTTTAATAAATATTATCTGTGGCTTAGTAGTAATTCCTCCACATAATATATAAAAAAAAAAGAATAGGGAATCTATACATTGATTCACCTTACATTTACCTATCTTACATTCTAAATAAAACAAGCAGATCCCATTTTGAATGGTGTAATATTTCTTCCATAACAAGTCCTCATATCGCCAAATCTATAGATTTAATATTTAGTAGTCATACGCTACGGACTTTGAATTAAAAGTTTATGATATTAATAATAAAGCATAATATTCCAGGATGATACGTTAAATTAAGTCTTCCTATAAAAAATTACCAACATTCATAACCTATTTCTTAATGTATTTTAGTTAATAACTCATTTAAGAAGGTTATGAGAAGGTTACAAACTAACAGCACAATGAATTGTACCTTTACACTTCAAAGTCTCCATTGTTCATTTACTTAATTTAACACGACGTTTAAAGTCCACCTGCATATAATATCAGAATTTAAATTTCTTAATTTAAATCATGTATTTGTATATTATAGTACAGCTATTGCAATTATTATATTAAATACTGGCTGAAACAATTAGATCTCACCTATATAATCTAAAATAATTTTAGGGTGTTTAGGAAATTGGTTTGAACTCTATAACTCAAGTGTAAACCATATAAAACTCTCACGCATTATACTGTCAAATAAAAATATGTTACAATGTGCGGTTTAAACTTTAGAGTTAGAATTCTTCTCCCAAAAATCTTAAAATATTCCAAAATTCATCCGCCATTTGGAAAGCATTTCATATCAAACCATTAAGCTATATATGCGTTAATAACCAGTGATTTTGTATATGTAGAATACAAAAGCAACAAAGGAAGGATATCCTCTAAAGAGAATTCTATAGATATCGTAATTATATATTTGCCAAATTATGCTAATAGAAAGTGTAGATATAGAGGATCACAAATTTTAAATATAACTTTAGTTTAACTGTAAATATGTATCTCTAGCCAATTCAAAGTGCATTTTTTGCAATTTCAAGGATTTCATCTATAGAGATCTATTTTCTATCTCAAAAAAGAATGAAAAACACAAATATTAAGGCTTCTCATAAACTATCACGCAACTTTATCTACATATAAATCACTCTATTCATTGCAGACTTGAAAAACACCAATTCTGATCTTGTTGCAAACATTAGAATATTGTGTCATGGCCAAATTATTATTTGTAGTACTATTTCTTGCTCTTCCCGTCGTATCACTCCTTGATCTTCTCCCAATAATTGCTGCCATTGGAACACCAAATCATCATGGCTTTACCATTAAGCTCATTCACCGCGACTCACCCGATTCACCCCTCCATCAACCCAAGCTCACCCGTTCACAAAGAACCAAAAAACTCATCTTCCAATCCATAGCTCGATCCATTCATCTTGTGAGTGATCATCATGATTCAAATAATTACTCAAAATATTTCACACTTCTTATGATGCTACTTCAAAAGTTGACTATCAACACAACTCCATAATCACGTTAAATAGTCACGGGATTGGGCCCTCGGGCCCAATACCGTTTCTCGTATTGCCTCCAAAGAATGGACATCCATAAGCATACCATGCGTTTACTCCAATTTGGTGCTGGCATTCCCTATGGACCAAGTCTAGCGACCACGGACTTGTTGCAATATGTTCCATGTGATCCTTACTTGACATTACTGGACATTAGTCTCGCCGGTTTACGTCTTCGAATCCCGGCGAGATATTTTGCTAGGACAAAGCGCAACCCTCGTGGTCGGACGGTGATCGACTCGGGCACTGCTTACACAATCATTAGTAAACCTTTTTATGACCTTTTGGAGAGTACGGTAGAGAATTACTTCTATCGGGGCGTTTTGGATCGTGCTACCAAAAGATGAGAAAAGAAGGGTATAACTGAACTTTTGGTACGACCGCAAGGTGCATTTTATTTAGGTGGTACTAGGGGGGACTATTTTCGCTTGGCCATGATGCTTTCTCACTTCAATGATGGTGGCACGACCATCATAGGTGCGTACCAGCAGACAAATCAACTATTTATCTTTGATGTTGCCAGAAAGAAGTTGTAATTTGGTCGAGAAGATTGTACCTAATTAAAATAACATTTTAATAATAGATCGCTCTATGACTGCATATTGAATAAAGCATGTCTTTCTAGTCACGTAATAAGATTGACTATGAAAAACATTACTTTATGTTTGAAAGATGAGTTTAAACTATCCATGATGTAAAGCTCTCATATATCACAATGTAAAGTAAAAATATATTATATTATAAACCTCTCATGCTACAATAATTGAACTCATTTTTATAAATTCAAATTGTATTTCTAAACACCTTATTAGCTTTCTAAGCTTAAATTTTAGATTGAAACGTAATAATTTATATTATTAGGGATATATAAAAAAAAAAATGTCGTTTGTTTTATTGAAGTACATATTTTTCACCCCGTGTTTATGGAAAGAACAAAATCTCTATGTTTTAAAAATCACATAAATAAACCTCCCAACATGGATTTTATTGATCACCGTGTAGCCACAGTGCCCCTAATTAAGTATGTTTTAGGGACCGGACTTAGAAGTATTCTTTGTTAATCTTCTTAATTTTTTCTAAAATAAATTAAATAAAACGCTTGAAACAATCTTAAGGAATAAAAAGAAGCACAACCTACCAGCAACCACAACCATGGATCCCCTGGGTGAGGGGGGCAACCGATGACTGTGGACCTCACCCCGAGAAGGGGGGCGAAGACTTTGAATTGCGACACTTGGCCTTGGCGGCTTCCATGCTTTGGGCAACGATCCACAAGAGCCTCTGTGTCGAGGATTAATTGTTGCACTTGCGTCTTTCTTTTGATTTAGTGATTAGACAATTTTTTAAGAGTTTGCTTAATGTCTAATTTAATAAGGAATTAATTTACTTAACAAATTCTTATCTTAAATTTTCTTTATTTATTATATTTGGGGTATCTTAATAAATTCTTATCTTAAATTTTCTTTACTTATTATATTTGGGGTATCTGAATGTTATCATACTATGAACCTGACTATTTTTTGAATATAAAGTAATATTTTTTTAATTTATTTTATAAATTGTAATATGCTTTTGTCCTTCTGAAAAGACACATGAAAACACAAAAGATATTTTCAGGATTTTCCCTATTTAATAAAATAAACAAGAAAATCTAACGAAAATCTGAATAAAAAAAGAAAGATATACTTATCCTTAAAAAAAAATTAAGATTTAATTTGTTACCTGTTTTGAATTTTTCATCATGGTATCTTATCATTTTCTCTCCTCTTGGGGCATATTTAGGAAGGAAGAGACGTGTTGTTCACGTTGTTTCATAACATGTCTTTTTCTTATAGAACGAATTAGCAAAGGTCCTTAGGATATATGATACAACATGTCATTTGTTCAAGACCAACGAAATGACCTTTAATTTCATATCTTATATTTTACATTAGTTCAAAAATTATAATTTTTATTTTGATCTTATCAAATGTATATTTTCATGTTAGATTTATATACAAATTTATACATTTTCTCAGTTAATAGTTAATTTTGACATTTTAAATGATCAAATTATCTTTTAAGTAAAAGAGAAAAAAATTAAAACTTTTTAGAAAATGAAAAGAAAACAAAAACAAAACACAAATGAAAAGAAAACAAAAACAAAACACACAAAACATCCATTTTTGAGGATATTATTCTATATAATTTTAGAGTCAAAAACCTTAGTATAAAGTTTTTTAAAATTTTTAAAGTTATCTTATTTTTTCAACTTGAGGATATTACAGGCACTTTTTAAGGTCAAACTTGAAGATTAATAGAGAAAATATATAAATTCATATAATAAATCTAATACGAAGATATACATTTGATAAGATCAAGAATAAAAAATAGAATATTCGAATAAATCTAAAATACGTGTTTTAAATAGATAAATAACTCCACAAAAAAAAAAAATCAATGTAATACATGCATTTAATAATTACATGTCGTTTTCCTGAACAAGGCAATTACATGTCGTTTCTCAAGAAAAGTACGACAAAACATGTAATTATGTGGTTCATGTCGTTGGACTAGGAAACACGGATTGGTCTCGTCTTTACCGTAAACATAAAAGCCACATATCGCTCTCATGCATTTCCTTTTACTTAGAATTCTAGGAAAATGACCGCCAGAAATACAAACGACACGGCATTCGCCATAAAATTAAAAGACTCGCCATTCTATGAATCTATCGTTTGTCTTTTACAGTCTGGCAAGTCCCTAACACTACGACATGTCATTAATTTATAGAATTAAAAACGTAATTGTCATCTTACTATTCACTAAATAGAAATCTCAAAAGCTTTTGTCGTTTTGGTCGAAATTTGCTTCTTTTTTTTTTTGTTTCTTCTTTCCTTTTTTTTTTCTCTTTTTCTTTTAGTTCTTCCTGTTTCTTTTCTTTTTGTTTCTGTTTTGTTTTTTGTTGTTTCTCCCTAATATTATATATATTTTTAAATCCGCTTCATTATAGTATTTTTTTTAAAATGTCAATATTGAAGTACTTTAAAATGTCATTATAGTATATGCTTTAAAATATACATAAGTGTCATTTTTCTAGACAATTTTTTTTATACCACAAAATGTAAAAAGTTTTTATACCATAAATTTAGTACATGTCGTGTGTACATTTAAGACATTTCCCTCTCTTTTTTTTTTTTTTTGTTTTCTCATTCCTCTCTCTCCTTGCTACTGTAGCCTTGTCTTTCTCCATAAAATGATCGGGTCTGATCAGGTTGAGAATCCATTCGATATTGAGACTGAATCCATTCCGTTTGGTTCTTTTCAAAATTTGGGAAGAAAAAGAAAATAAGAAATGTGAAACGGAAGGATTTCAATAAGTTTTGTCTCGTTTCATTTGGGGTCACTTGTTTTGATGACCTGTCTTTTACTTTCCCAACAGAAAATGAAGGAAAGAATTATAGGTATTTCAATTTATTATCTGATCTGGTGTTTTGACAAGGTAGTTTTTTCATTGAGTTTACATATCATGAAAAAAAAAAGGGCAGTAAAGCTTATTGCTGGTTGGGAAGATGAGGTTTTTTATTTTTGTCATCGACGTTCCCATTGGTGCCAGAGGGGCGGCAAAGATAGGGTTGCATGATCGGTAGTTTCAGGCCGGAGTTAGGGAAGATGAGATTATTTTATTTCTTATTTGCTATTTTTTAGTTTTTGTTAGATAGTAGTTGATTCAATTACGGGTATTTTGATTTTTTTTTTTAAGTAAATGAGGATCATGTAACGGTTACGCGATAAAAAATGAGAGAAAGTTAATGTTTGTTACTTCAATAAGTCTTTTTGCATTTTTTTTAAATTCGGGGTTAATTGAGCCAAAAAATAAGACCAACGAATAACCTTTTAAATAATTTATGGACCAACCGAACAATTTACTCAAATATTTAACACTCAATTGGCAGAGAGACTCACCGTGAGGGAGCAATCCCAGCGGAGGTAGGTTTCTTTGGTATAGGTGGAGTTCCTCGTGATCATGATGGAATGGCGTTTATGGCTGTTTCGATACAGGTTTCTAGAGTTATGAATCCGAGATTGGCTGAGATCATTACAATAAGGGAAGGACTAATTGTTTCTCAACAGCTAGAGTATGCCGTTGCTTTAGTAGAGACTGATGCTAAGGATGTAGTTAACTCAATTAACACTATCCATGATCTAAGTAGTGAAGGTTTAGTAATATCTGAAGTTAAAGACCTGTTGTATGAGATGGGGAATTCTAAGTTATGCTTTTGTCCTCGTAATGTAAATGAAGTTGCCCATAAACTTGCTAAGTTTGCTTTATCAGCTAGTGGTAATAAGGTGTGGACTACTAAGTTTTCTCGTTATATCTCAGTAGAAGTTTTTATGTATGTTATTTCTATCTAATGAAATCAAAATCTTCCTTTTCAAAAAAATTGGTAGAGAGACCAAAGCTAAAACAAAGTAAAAAAAAAAAGGATCAAAATAAGACTTTTTAAATGTTAGGAACTAAATTAGGACTAAGAGTAAACGTTAAAGACTATTTATAAAATTAACCCTTTAGTTTTATTTTAAACCAAGTGCCATGTAATTTTCCACATGCAGTTCTCCTCCGGATTGGAACCTAAAACGATATGATGTTTTTAACTTTTGAAATGACAAAGTTTGTTGTGTTCCAAATAAACAGCCCAGCCCAAAAAGCTAAATTCCTTTCCTATGCTCTTCTTGGTTCCCTGAACAAACACCACCACAACCATCGCCGACCTTGTCATCTCCTTCCTCCCGTGCTCCGGCCAAGAGAATGAACCAAACAGGGCTATATCAAGTCTTCCGAATGTTTGACCGGACGACTTGTCGTTTTTTCATTTAAACGGCAGCAAAACATTTATACCACAAACTCATATGCATTCCCTTAGGACATGACAAACGTCTTTCGTGTTTCAAATAAGCGACAACAAACCGATCCTCTTTAGACGACAGCAAAAGTTGACACCACAACAAACTCATCTTCATGCGTTTTGGACCTTGACACGACAGCACGCTGGTGTCGTGTGTTCGGTGAAGCGCGAGATTAAGAGCAAAAGAACCCCTGATCCGGTAAATAAAAAAATAAAAAAAAACCACTATGCTTGAGATTGAAAATCCGCATCCGTCTGGGAGGGAGCTGAAAGCTGGGCAGAAATAGAATCGAAAATGGCGAAACTCGAACCACTCGACCAAGAAACCGACCACAACGACAAGGCGAAGCGGAAGCGGAACCAGAACCATGGCTCGACCAAGTTTTTCGTTTTTGTGGATTATCTTTTCCTCCTGATTTTTCTCGGCTTTCTCTTTTACGTCCTTGTCAAGTTCGTCTCTCTCTGATTTGATTTCTCACCCACCGAGTCACATTGCTCTCAATAGGTGTCTTATATCTTTCTTTGCTTTATCTATGCTTTGTGCTTAGGGAATTTATCGCATGTAATGGTGTTTATATATATATATATATAATATTTGTATTGACATTAGTGTTTGTTTGTGAATGAAGTTGGTATCTTTGTTAATCCATTTCTTTTCTTGATCTCTCTCCCAAAAATAAGAAATAAAAATATCTTCTTGATGGCGAAAATTTTTGCACATATTTCTTTTGTATTTTTGAATTTCGGCTCTCCCTTCTTCGAAATCATCGCCTTTACATGTGTAATGTTTTTCTTTACGAGCCAAGTCTCACTGAATAATAAATTCCTTGTTAAAAAGAGTTGTTTGCTTGTATCTATCTCCATTTATTACGTGATTTATGCATTTTAGTTGAGTAACATCATGCGATTAACTTCTCCATTTATATGTGTTAATAATGCAGATGTGACCTGGCAGAATTCCTTTTTGAAACTTTTTTAATGATGTATTTTTCTGTAAGATTTGTTGATTTGTGTTTTCTTTTTGTGGATGGGAATGCTTATTAGTGATTGATGTTTTTTCAAGAACCAATGTTTGGTCTTAAGCTTGGTCTTGCAATGATATTATGGCTGGCGGTGGTGATTCACACATGACATGTGACATTTGCCGCTGCCATGATGTAACTAGACATTGTTTGATATTATTTAGGATGATGGGTATTAACTTGTAGGAACTGGTATTTGGCATTAATATTTGACCAATTTTGTTTTAATAAAATGTTTATTTAGGTGTCAACAACTATGTATCAAAACTTGGATCGTGTACCACCAAGTTAGTAGCCTAATGCCATTGAACTTGCTTCTAGGTAGTTTGGCAGATGGGATGTACCAAGCTGAGTCCTACAGGCAGCGCTTGAGACTATTCTCTAGCCATTGGTTTAATTTACATTTTGGTGAGGCTAAAACGATGCACTTTGTTTCTCGATACGGCTTAATTTGGGTATTTTTAAGCATGCCCCATTGACCATGCTGAGGGGTAGCTATAGGCAGTCGCAGCTCCCCATTTTTCTTTGGCATCAAAAGATACTTGGATAATACAGAGGATAATGCAGTCCTGATTGTGGAAAATGATTTTTAGGAGGTGATGAGGAAATTAAGTGAAGTAATACACCGACATTTCTAAGATTGAATAGTGTTCAATCACTAATATGCCTTTCCTACTTATTTGGGTCTCAAAATTTATGGCCGTTACATCATGTATTAGTCTTCGGTTGGTGAACCTTTTATTAGATTCATTTATTATAGACCTAAGAATGCAACTAATTATGTTCTATTCCATCTCTCTTATCTCTCTGTCTTTCCATTTTTTCCTAAATACAATAAAGTGAGATGTTTTATTCCTATGAGCTTTATTGTTTTGCTGATCTGTTCCCTTTTACTTTTATTTTTTCTTTATCTTTGGTAATCCTGTCGGCAGTAATATCTAAGAAGACCAAGTTAACTACATTCCTTTAAGCCAACAAAAGACCAAAAAAAAAAAATAATAAAAAAATTATGATATTCTGTTCAGGGTCTAAATTTGTTCTCATTAAAGCTACCAAATCTCCCGTAGGAAGAAATGTTTAATTCCTGGTGCATCAGAGACAGTGCAATGAACATATTAACTTTTATAGATTTGGTTATTAGGACTGCTGTCATTTTTTTTTTCATTTTTTAATACTGTTTCATGCGAGTGTTTGTTTTTCTGATCATGTTTAGTTTTGCTCCTTTTTTTTTTCTTTCTCTTCTTTTTTTTTCCCTCCAGAAAGGCTGCAGGCAGGATACAGGATATAGAAAGGCTTAATTTGGAAGGATACAATATAGAGATAATTTGTTTACCGTAAGATGTATAGTAAGCGAGTGTGCTTGGAAATATATTTTCTGGCCTCTACCATTTCATATAATTTTTTTGAAGGGGACATTTATTATTATTTTTCGATATCCATGCTTTGTAGAGAGGTTGATATCATTAATTATATATGTTGCTTTTTTTTTTTTCCCAAAAAATTATCTCATTGATGTATCTCTCATTAATTGAGGAGATTATGGTTTGTCAAATTAGGATATATATATATATATATATCTATATATATATATATATATCAAACGTTTGTCGAGACACTTTTATGTGTTAACAATAAAACTTCAACATCTTGTCCAATGTCAAATATCTAATCAATCGTTTTATTCAAGACACTTTAATACATTAATAAAAATTTCATATTTTGTCTTTTCATCATAATCTTCTTTCATGGGCATAGCTAGTGTGGCCAGTATGATAAAGTTGATTTTAATTAACTTTTTATTTAAAAATGATATAAAACACTCACATGTTATTATTTGCAGTTTTAATCAATAGTTCTAAACACTATACCAAACACCTTACTATAACCATGCATTTGATGGGTATAGTCAGTTTGGTAAAGTTGATTCTAACCAACTTTTTAGTTAAAAACAGTGTAAAGCTCTCATATGCTATAGTGAAAAGAAAAAAGTTGCTACAATATAAAACTCTCACATATTACAATGTTTATGGTTCTAACCAATGGTTCTAACCATTGCAAACACCTTACCATCACCATGCATTTAATTGATGCTTTCCTCTGTCCTCAGTCCGATTGCGATACAAAACCTCTACAATTTGTTATTCATTAGGCAAATCCGACATTTAAGCCAAATCAGTCAAGGTCATTGCATTCTATTTTCGTTATTTGGATTTGACATAATTATTTTGTTCTCTTTCTTTTTATAGGGGTTCTCCAAAATGGCAGTCAGGACCATTTTCTTGGTACGGTCTTTGTTTTGAAGTCCCAGTCCATTTGCTTGTGTTTTTAAGATAGATTGATATAATGAAAAAAAGTGAAGAAGAACCAAAGTTGATAGTTCATCAATAAGAAAGACATTACAAACGATTCACACTGCTTAAGAATTCCGTTACAAACCAGACCATGGCTTTATTGCAACACTACACGCAGACACAAACCTAGCTTCTTTATTCCAATTAAGAACTCTAGAGACTAACTCTTTAACTTCCCTATAATGACACAAACAAAGATAATAAAGGCATAAATCTAGGAAGCAGAATGGTGGCTAGTGATAAATACTCTAGCATGGTTATGGAAACATAGGAAGCAGAGTTGCTAAACCAGCAGATTTAGGGACCACCAATCACTGGACTACCAGTCACGGGAGGACCACGTCCAGCCCTGCCCGGGATGGGGACCTCGACGCCAGGGTTGGGGATGAATGTGTCGTCTCCACCTGGAATGTAACCCCGAGGCGGCCTTCCTCTAATGTCACCGCCGAATGTAACCCTACCGGTTCCACCATAGGTTCCAGTGATCGGGTTGTAATGCCAAAGGTCATGGCCATGATGTTTGCCATGGTGTACATGCGGCGGGGGCAGCAACACCCGCCCGAAGCCTGGAATGAGCACGCTGCCATCGTGGTGGTCGATCAGCCACTCAGGTTGTTTCGTGTCAGCTTCCTCCTTCGGGACACTGCGTCCCGCAAACGCCTCACTGGCTATGGAGAGAAGAATGCAGAGGGTGAAGAGGAAAGCAAGGACAAAGGAGTTTTTGAAGGCCATCCTTGGACAAGTATTGAAGAAAAGAGAATGAGTTGGCGGTGATGAGAATGAGTTTTCTTCTTATAATGGAAGGATTGTAGCAAGTTGGGTGAAGTTTTGACTGATATCATGTGAGACGGTTTTGTTGTCGCCTACTACTGTTGTATTTCTTTGCTCTTTGCTATTTGCTGCAGCTGCTTCTACGGCTATTAATGAAACTTCATCTACGTGGTCAATTTGGGCTGCAGAAAACAAAAATTTTGAACGATGAAATTGCATGTACTTTTTTTTTTTTTTTCTCTAATTAGCCTTTGGGTAGTTTCAGATCCATTCGTTTCATATGATAATAGAAAATTTGAATAAAAATTTACGGTTCTATTTGGTTTACTGGTTCGACCTAAAATTTTTATGAGAACACTGTTGTAGGTAATCTCAATGGCCCATGGGCTAAAGATGAGATTAACGATAGAAAAATAAAAGACCCAAATTCCAATGAAGTAAATCTGTTATAAAATAGCTCTCATTGAGGTCTAGATAAACTTTAAAGTGTGAGACGTTGAGATAACAAAATGACTAGGTTTATTGGATGTTGTAAGGCAATTTTAAATGGTAAGTCAATTAAATCACCTTAGAATCAAAAAATAATGCTTAAACAAGATTTATGTGATTTATTTCCCATAACGAAGTTGTACCAAAAAATGTAGAGATAAATAGGGGATGAAACCCTAGAAAAGAGACCTCAGTCTCTTGTGCGTGTATTAAGTGTAAAATAGTAAAATTTTCTTTCAAAGTAGACATAGCTCTTTACGAATGAATAAATCACTGTAACTTCTGGTGTTTTTATTTGGTTTTTATACTTCCATTTCCACTCTGCGAGTGTTACAACCGTTGTGAGGGATTTTTGAGGCTTTTATTATTGACTAATTTTTACTATCAACAAACACCATAAAAAAAAAAACCAATTTAAACCAAAATTTTTTGGCCTATACCAATGAAACAAACGACCCGTTAAGTTCTGAAAAATATTTCCTGTATTTAAGCGCTAGTAAAGTTGGCTCCCAGACCCGTCAGAGAAAGACAAACCACCTTCAACAACAGTTATTATTATTTTTTATTTATTTCATTCAATCCACTCATGTTTATTCCTCAATGATGGCTTTGATTACGGAAGTTGGACCTAGTGGAGCTGAAATCATTAACTTTTTTTTTTCCTCCCTTTTTTTTTGGTCCTCATTGAACCAAGATTCTCTCAAAAAAAAAAAAAAAAGAACCAAGATTAGTTAATTATTGAAACCCATCAACCAAAATACCCCTTCCACCCACGAAAGACAATGAATGAAATGACCAGGATGTCCAACATGTGGAGTCGAATCCAAGGCTTTTCCACCATTGTAAAGTAGAGAAGAACTAACTAGAATGCAAAAAAGCAAATGGGTTTTAGAGCTGTTCCCTGATGAAGAATGCTAAATAGAAACAAAGATTTGAGAATCTACGTACAATGTAGAAACGTATGAACAGAAATATAGCGAATAGCTAGCTTCTCCGGACATGAAACGTTCTCACTACATTTGTGCAATAGAACAAATAAATTGATTTGTTAACCATGGACCTGAACAAACCTTGGAACATTTTCCAATCAGTCAGAAAAATTTCCTTCCTGTTGGATCGAATGAGGCTCAAAAGGAACGCATGATTGAACAAACCCCATTTCACTTGTACATCAAAGTGACCAAAAAGAAAAAAGAAAAAGAAAATTTAAGCACTAGGCCTTTCCTCGGAAAATCTTGGTAGCTGAACAAGAGAGTTGACTCTTGTTACACCTTCCAAGCCTGACCAGTTTTGATCTTCACCCGCCGAAACTTCGCCATTCCCTTCGAGCTCAAAGGGCAACCTTCCATGACTTTCGCTTTCTTCTGATGATCTCACGGTGAAGTTCCTCTGTAGAGATGGCTCCGACTTCTGGCCATCATCAGATTCAACTACATTGCCCGAATGGTTGCTCTGAAGGGTTGCAGAAGAGAAGCATTGCTCTTCATAATCGGATTCAGAGTCCATTTTCCCGTCCAAAAACAAGCAAACAACCGCACAATCATCCATTTTTGAAGTAGGGTATTTGAGTTTCCATTCGCGGGCTGCTGAGTCCACCAATATTCTTGCAGCCGAAGAACGGGTTGGAGCCGAGGATACTATCTCTACCACCTCTTCATTGCTCAGGACATCCCAGACCTGTATAACTCAAGTTAGAATAAATCAGGGGCAAAGTAACTCAAAAGTAGGCCAATTTCTCATCTACGTTCCTAAGAGATCCAAACATTTGGTTCCATTTTCATTAAGCAATCCAAAAATGTACTGTAGCCCTTGGATATACACAAAACTCACAACATTTAAACATTTTGCATTCACTTAAATGCATACATAAAAAGGGCAAGAACCTTTAAAGCATATCACAAGCTTTTCATTGTCTGTTTTCATGTGGAAGATGTAGGAGATTTTTCCCTAAATAGTAAGCATCTGTGCTTGCACATGAGAACATGCTTGCATGATTTGGATATTGTATTTTTCTTCCAATCAACCGAACCAGAATTTGGTGGAACCCAACAATCACATACATTATCTTAACCCTGTAAGGCAGCTAGTTTTGGACTTAACCTCACTCGTTTGACCCCACCAAAAAAAAAAGCAATCGGAACAATAATTAATAAACATTGTTTGAATGTCACAAATGGTCTACTTACAGGCATGTTGGTCATTTCATGTTAAACTATATTGTCAGTTCCTTCAATAGGTCTAGTTTGTAAACTAGATTAAGCAACTACATCCCAAACGAATGCGTATAAGTGACTCGGTTGATGCAGCAAAAAACAAAGTGGAAAGATATGTGAAATGGTCGGTAAAATACAATGAAAGGAATGAAAGGATAATGTCATTTTGTGAATTGGGCTTGAAGAAACTTGACAGCTAGAGCATCTATAAGTCCAATCACAAACCCCATTAAAATATATCCTCATTCTTTGCACCAGCAAATACCTTAAGGAGTATCATTTCCAACATTTTGTCACCAAACTGTTTCCCTTTATTTGTACTCCTACTATGTGTTTATACAGGTCATTTTGGAAAGAAACTTCTCAAGAAAACAACTGTATCTAGACTTGAAAGCAATACAAGAAAGCCAGTTTTTTTTTTTATATATGTTTTATATAAGAAACAAAAGAAAAGAAACAAGAAGTCGTAGGTTCTGAAACAAGTACACAAATTAAAAGGAACGGACATATGGAATTTCTAAGAAGTAGATTTTACCCCATCTGAAGCAAGGACAATAAATTGATCTTTCTCAGTAACTATTCGATGCGAGAATTCTGGAATTGAGATAACTCCATATTCCTTCAAACAAAAATCCCCAAACGCCCGAGCCATTGCTAATCCAGGGGCATCATCAAATGGCAACCACACTCTGGGAACTTCGGGTTCATCTTGCAATGCAAAGACCCGACCCTTGCAGCGTTTAATCCTTTCGGCTTCCCCTATAAAATTTAACACGAAATCAACAAATCCACACAAAATGAGCAGACATTCAAAACACTTAACAAAACAAAGCATCTGTCGTACTTGGCAGATCCGGCTTCAAATCAACCGTCAACTGAACGGCTACCATTGAATCGCTGCTATCCTTAGATCCCATGATTGCTCGAGAATCCCCTATGTACCCCATGAAAAGATTTGATCCCTGGAAAGGAAGGGTGTTAAAACAAGTTCAAAATTGGAAAACTAAAAAGAAGAGTTTTAAACCTTCTTGCTTTACCTGTTTGACTATAGTAACAGCAGTGCTACCACTGCAGAAGCAATCCAAATTTGGATGGGATCTCAGCTCCTTGTCCATAGCCTTATATGACTTCAGGAAAGCTTCTCTCCAAGACGAATTAAGCTTATCCTCCACTGAGCCATCTTTCTCCAAATCTCCATCCAATTTGTTTGCATTCCCTCTAAAGCATGTCTTGCTTGAACCATTTTCCCTTGACTGCTGATGCAAGAAAGACATGAGCTTTATTGGCAGGGTATCTCTCACCCTGCGTGCAACAAGGTGGCCATGTGGACCATGTCCGTCGAATATGCCACAAAAGATTGCATCCTCCGACATAAAATCCTGCAATTAACAAAGCAAGTACTTTAAGCAATGATAACCCAAAACAACATATGCAAATAACATTCACAATGAACAAAAAATAAATAAACATACCTCCCAAACAATCATGGCATCCTGGTTAATGCCTTTCCGACCCTGCTGTGTGAATATGCAAGAAGTTCGGCTCTTTCCATTCATGAAAATCCGGTTTGGTATAGAAGGCAAATGCTGGAGGCCAATGATGTGATCAGAGAATGTCCGCTTCGTTCTCCTTGGCCCAAGAAATCCGATGTCCCAGCAAGACGGAGAAAATGTATCTCCATTGCTTTTGCTACTACAAGTGCTCTTACTGCTAGTGGAAACACAACCTCCCATTTGCTCAGCTCCAGAAGGAAGACATCCGGGTGTGAATAAAAATGAAAAGAATTCTTCTTTTTGCTCAAATAGATCTCAATTGAAATTTTGCTAGAATGGTCAATCAAGCAACAAATAAGAAATTATATACATATATTATTCACCAAAACAAAGGAAACTTTCCAAAGACCATAGATTCCCCACAGGTTAATCAGAAGCCAATTTACAACTAGATATATGGAAAAAACTATGTTCATTCAGCGTTGGTCAAATGTAATTATCCATCGTTACGACGGTACGTGATTGGATAAGGAAACCAGATTAAGAAAGCAAGAAAGAAATTAGTTTTAAATAAATTGTTTAATAAGATAGTCTTCACGGAACCCGGAACCGGATGCATCTAAAGAAACCAAAGAAATCAAACAAAAAACATTATTTAACAATGTCCGACATGTGAACAAGGAATAGAATATACTTTATCAGGACTCGCATTGGTACAGATCAAGTGGTGAGGTTTTTGTCAATTCAACGGGACAAAATATGCAAATAAAAATTGGAACTGGTGAAAGACGGAAAACCCAAAAAGTTATCAACTTTGATGAGAATATAAACTACTAACGGTACAAATTCAAGGATCCCTGAGAAAACCCCTAATCGTCGATTAGCCATAGAAGTTAAAAAAATATTTTAAAAAAATAAAATAAAAACCCTCATAAAAGGGGTTTTTTTTTTCTTTTTTCATGACAACAAAAACACAAGAAGACAAAATTCCAGCCAAGAGAATCTCCAATGACGCAACACAAAGGCGATTCAACTTATTTAAAAAGGGTTCAAACAAACTAAATTTATAGGATTCCGGTCTTTCCTAAACAAACATTTGCAAAGAAAATGAAAATAGAAAAAATCTTGGTTTATAAGAAACAGCTATTTCTCTCTCTCTCTCTCTCTCTCTACATTCACGCACTTGAATGAATTTGCAGGTAGATAAAAAGAAAACCTTGTCGTTTGAGCTCAAATAAACAGATCAAATAAAGATTTAAAATGTTCTGAGAAAACCCAATTTGAGGCTCTCACTTCTTCTACATTTCTGGTTGCTAAAAGAAAGAGCCATAACTCTTCAAGCTTACTTTGACTTAAAAATGGAGTTTCACAAACCCCATGAGAAGAAGACTTACAGAGTTGAATATCTACTTCTTTTTCCTTCGCTTTCTCAGCAACCAAACAAAAAATAGACTTTGGCAAGCAGACCCTAGTAGAGAGAGAGAGAGAGAGAGAGAGAGAGAGAGTAAAAGAGAGGAATTTTGGGTTTTGAAAGTAGAACTAACAAAGGAAGTAACAACAACAACAACAAAAAAAAAAAAAATTGTACACCGAGAAAAAGAAAACGTGTCAAAAGCCTTTGCTTTTCCCCCGGGGAGAGAAACCCGAGAAGAGTTAAAGCGAAAACGGAAAAAGCAGGAAAAAGACGAAAGGTGTAATTTTGTCAAAAACAGAATCAAGTAAATAATACGTAATTATCATACAAAGGACAAAACAAATAAAAGCAGTAGACAATTCTGATGCTCTGTTTCCAATCCAGAAAGTGCAGAAGAAATCCCACAAAAAAATATAACTTTTTTTCAAAAAAAAAACAATTTAATGCTCTATTTTGGCAGTTACAACTTACAAGACAAACCCAAAAAATTAAAAATAAAACTCAAAATCTAGAGTTTATTATTTGTTTTGTTTTTCAGTCTTTAGAATTAGAATCCAAGAACAAAACATGAAACCAAAAACTTTTGCTTGAAAAGAAACAATGAGAACATTAACAATTCAACATGCATATTTTTGGTCAAATTACAGAAAGCAAAGACAAAACCAATACAATAAAACAGGAAGTGAAGAAAAAAGCATTGGGTAATGGATCAAAGAAAAACAGATGAACACGCAATTACCTTTGTTTAGTTGGGGGCCAAAAAAAAAAAATCCAAAGGAAACGAGATCAGAGAATAGAAAACAGACGAAAGAGAGAAAAAGGGGTTGAGGAGTATTATTAATAATATTGGGGAGGAAGGTGGTGGTGCATTAATTGCTATGGCAAGGGAAGAAAAGTTGCTAGATTGCAGGTGTTGTTGGGGACTAGAGAGAGAAGGGAGGAGAACGAGGAGAGAGATTTGATTTGATTGAATTTAGGCACAGCGCTTACTGTGGGCAAGTGTGGTTGGCTTTTTTGCCACTTCCCCTCTGCCCAAAATGATTATCCAGATCCATTGCCCTACCCAACGTCACGCTCCTGTCCTGGCGCGTTTATGTAGGAAATCATGAGAGTTTTCACGAGAACTTCCGGTGGGGATTAAAAGAGGTTGGTTACTGGTAAATTGAACAGATGCACATTAAACTATTCATTTTTCTATAATATGATCTGAATTTTTAATCTTAACATAACGCACTCCAACCGTTTGTTTAACAAAAATAATAAGAATTATTTTTTATAATTATAAATAATATAAAGCTCTTATATGTTCAGTAATAATAAAAAAATAGGTTCAATGTAAAGCTCTCACATGCTATAATAAAAGTAGTTCTAATCAACTATTCACACCATCCTTTCAAACACCTTGTAAATTTTAGAATTATTGGTCATTGAAGTCCAACAACTAACAAGCCTTAAAAAGCACAGACAATTTTTGTCATAAAACTAGCACTGAGTTTTTTTAAGAATAGCACTTATCATGTTAGAGGAAAAATTGAAACTCAACACATGAAAAAAGTGCTTAACGCAAATTAAAAGTAACTGTAAGACCTCAATTATCAATTATTTCAAAATTCATAGTGCATTTGTTAAGATTAAAAGTCCTGGGTATATTATGCTAAAAACAAATAGTTTAAGGTGTT
Source organism: Artocarpus heterophyllus (assembly GCA_025403435.1). Lineage (NCBI taxonomy): Eukaryota > Viridiplantae > Streptophyta > Magnoliopsida > Rosales > Moraceae > Artocarpus > Artocarpus heterophyllus. The sequence goes on along the minus strand of CM046348.1, from coordinate 15,066,695 downwards.
ACGGGGCAATTTACTCCTCTGAACTATGCTCTCTGTTTGTGGCCCTTAGACTTTAAAATATTATGTTTTTTACCCAAACTATTTGGTTGTCTCAATAATAACCCTTCCGTCAAAAGATGGTCAAAAAAATTGTCAAACAAACAATCTAAACGGAATTGATAACATGGGTATCATGTGCTCGATTGTTGACATATGTGAGGATGATTATCTCTCACACCATTATCCTTGTGTATTATTTTTGGAGGGAAAATCCCTAATACATTCAGATTTGCTGAGAAAGAAATAAAATATAGGCAAGGAGTGCTCGAAAGTTTCTTACTTGAGGTTAAAGATGTTAACAGCCATACAAGCTCGAGTTTGTGCAACATTAAGTCATCAATTCATGAATGTGACTTGCAAATGTTGATTAATTGTTGAAGTGCAAGCTTTGTGAAATGATTGAAATTTTGATCATAGATTTTTGGGTAAAATATTATTTGGTTTTGAACTGGTTTTGAAATCAGTTTCCAAATATGTCGTCAAAATTGGCGTTTGATTGTTTTTGCCTCTTGGCGTGATAAAAAGGTGGTTGTCGAATGCAAATGGCAAATTTTCAAATTCCGCCTTATGGTCAATGGAAAGTTTCAATGCCTAGATTGTTGAGGAGCATGGACTCAAATGGTACCATGAAGAGAAAGGTACCATGAAGTTGACTTAAAAATACAACCGGGACGAAGAAAAAGTATAATAGGCAACTAAATTGTTGGGGTGTGATTTGGTCAGACCCAAATCATATAACGGAGGCTCAGCCTGGGAGGCCCGTAATACAACTGAAATAAATCGAGCCTAACAGAAATCCTCGACTCATACCCGTTGTCAACATTAGATGTACTTACTTATCTAAGTGATTGTTCGATTGGAGGGCTCGATGGATTCAATAACAGTAATTGATTGTTTGGCTCGATAAGGAAAACTTTCTTCGATTCGTTTGGGTTAACAATTATCAGCGATCCATTTGATTTTAACTTTTAGATCGTTGGAATCGATATATTGGGGTTGGGCTCAATAGCTACAAAGGGAGACCCATAAATTCATATAGCTGAACATGGGATCATGGCCTAAAGTTCGCGCCCAATAAGAGATTACCACGTGTCTCGCTACTCTGAATATTACTAAGTCTACTCTTTCCATTACTAGATGAAGTCCATGAACTTGAGAAGAATCTCTATAAATAGAAATTAAAGACTCTATTTAAGGGGATCCAATTTCATGTTAGACATGTATGTCCTAAGGAGTAAAAATGTAATACGTTTTTGGAGACATTTTTTATCAATAAAGAATTTATTCATTTATATATACCAAATCTTGTCCTTTTTACGTTCATATTTGTTGAATGTATGATAAGCAAACAGTAGTCTGAGACTGTCAGTCTAAACCTTAAGAATTGGGCATATAATGGACTGATTATGCGGAAGACACGATTCTTAAGGTGACGGTCTAAAACATATGATCCGCAATCGAGGGAATAAAATTGGGTGCTTTATTCATGTAAAGATTGTTATATTGTCTATATCCCTTATAGGAAATGGTTTGTCTTGACCATCGGAGTTGGACTCCGTGAATAGAAACATTGGCACGTTGTCATAGGTGACGATGATGTGTTGGATCGGCACATAAAGTGAATTGATTTAGATTAATAATTCTGTCTCCTCAAATCGATTTACTTTAGACAGTCATTTGTATTGTATCTTAATCCTGAGATACAATAGTGTCTTTTGATGTACCAAAGGGTGACACCCACATCTCAATAGTGGTATGCATGCCGGTACGTTGGAGGCATGACTCTTAGTAGCGTAGACTTATTATTCATAGATATGGAATCCATAGCTCCTCTTTAGGAGTAATGATATTCTTTTATATGCGTTGTCCTGTAATTGAAAAACTGGAGCGCTTGACCATTTGGATACATAAGTGTAACCGAATGGTATACTATCTTTAAATGGTAAGTTTTCTAATGGTGAGACAATGGAACATAAGATCAAAATAATCAGAAAGGTAAGACAGAACTTGTCCTTAAGCCGATTATGGATGATCATATAGGGATACAATACACTATGATATGTCATGGAGACTTGGCTACACGAGCTTCCTAATTCTATAAAGTTCGAGAGTGCAGCTCCAAGCTTTTAATGGAGTAGCGTTGGAGTTGATAATTGTGAAATGTATATTTAGGATATTGGGTTTCAAAATTATCATGAGCTTGAACTTTATAGGTCTATTTTGGTCCCCTTTGCTAGCTCACAAAGTCCTATAACGACACAGCGTGCTTTTCTAATAATTGGTGACTTATGTCGGATTTATCAGATTGGTTTAAAATTTGGAAGAATTAAATAATTCATGTCTGTTTATCGGTTGAATTAATTTTGTAAGAAATTAGTTCAAGATAAACTTGTTGAATTATTGCGGTCAGATAATTATTGTCTGTTTATCGGTTGTTTTAATTTTAGACAAATTAGATCAAGATAAACTTGTAGAATTATTGTAAATTGATTTATTTTCTTAGAGATTGTCTTGATAAAGTTTATTTTGATAAGATAATTTCTCTATTGGGTTATTTGAATCAAAACTGAGACTTTATCCTTTAGAATCTTGGGTGAAAAATAAAAGATTCGCGGAGATTTTATCTCTGGAGTTTGGCCTACCGGATGACGTGTTCGGCCTGCTGATGGGGCCTGTTCGGCCTGCCGATTAGTGAGAGATAAGATTACGTATTTTCACGCGGATCTTATCAGATATTGATCCGAACTTGATTCTGTTTCGAGTTTTTGAGACTTAATATAATAATGACTGACCCCAGGACCAATAGCTATATAAAGGGAGTGAGTTTCATGATTTACTCAGATCAATTGAGAGATTAAGAGTGATACTCTTCTAGTGAGCATCTAGAAACTCCCTGAGAGCTTTTGTTTACAAATCACAAACACTAGCTTTGGGTTCTCTCTATGGTTGGAATGAGAGTCACCGGTGGAAGAGCTGTACGTGTGAGCCCACACTCACTCCGATTGTGGATAGAGAATAGCAAAGAAGACCAGTTGGTTGAGGCTCTTCTGGAATGTTACTTCTCTACACAGGTTGCGGAGGTTCTTCGGCACACAAAGGTTAGTAAGATCTGTCTAATTTATACATATAACATGTCAAACTTGTGTTTTGGAAAATACTTTGATGAAAAAATTTTAAAATTCCGTTGCGCACTTTGTTTCCAACATTTCTTTCACTCATACAAAAAGTATGTAGAAATTATTCCAGAAATGGAAAATATTCATACCTAGCAAATCTTCTATTTTCTCGGTCAAGCTCTTATATTTGTATATATTTTGTCAGTGGATGTAGCTTTGGTTGTAGAGTGAACCACTATAAATCTAGAGTATGATATTTTTATTTTACAATATTTTGTTTTCATTTTCCATTTTATATTCGGTTTTACCTATCACTGGACATCATTAATGTTGTTTGTGAAGCTCGTTGGACCTAATAACACTAGTTTGAGGGCCCAACAATATTGAAATAATTAATAATATCTTTTTTAATCTGTTTAAATTTATTTATAGATCCAATGTCTAAATACATGAAGTTAAATGAATAAAAAATGCAAGCATTAAAGTGTATCAAAGAAGATCTTTAGGACTACTATTTGTGGAGATTGACTATTGTGGGTTGGGTATCATGTACGTGATGCAATTGAGTGTTATGTAGTATTACTTTTGAGTACGCATTGTTGCAGACAAATACACTAATTAGACATCAATTATTACAAAAATTCTTAAATTCGACGATTCATATCCTAGATTATAAGGATCAAGTAGTTGCTGGCAAAATCTACTGATAAATCCACACCTGGCTTGCCTAAAGATGAAGAGTTCAAATCTCTCGCTCCCAAATTGAAAAAAGTAATAAAGATCAAGAAATCATGCTTTAAGTTCTATCTTTAGGCTTTAACACTTTTTTGAGTTACAATTTAATTTAGGTACATGTTTGGAGAAAAAAAAAAAAGAATTTGACGAAGTAAAAATCATGGTTGTTTTATTTTATGTCGTAATAAGTGAAATTAAGTGTTAATATATAACTCTTTAAAAAATTTTATAGCAATTTTTTTAACAAAATATTATGATAGTTTTCGTTCATAAGAAATCACATATATGGTTCTTAGAGTCTGTTTGTTTCGAGTATTATTTAGACTCAATACACTCAAATTTAGATTCGAGCATTAGGAATCCTTTGGATATATGTTTGTTTCCTCAAAAATCCTAATCCTTTGAATATCAAAAATGTAAGTTTTTAAAGTTCTCATCCCACTAAACTTTTGATACACGTATATCTTTGCTACAGTAAAAACTAAAATTCTCTCTCATATATTTGAGAAAAAAAATCATAACTTCTTCATTTGATATCCAATTAAGATGATTCTTTTTTCATTGTGTTCCTAGTAAATAGATGAATAAATTAAGATCTATATTGCATATTTTTTATGATCATTAACATTAAGATTTTATTAGATTTGTTAATAAATCAAAAACTATTTTTACTACCTTTTCAAACACAAATTTTAATTTTATTCCATATTCAAATTAAAACCTAAATACACATCCAAACACGAGTTCAGATAACAATTCAAATCACTAACTCAAATTCTAACTCAAATCACACTAACTTAAATCAAGTCACTAATTCGAATCCGTTTACCAAACGGACCCTTAACAACTAATGCTTGTTTTGTGTAATTTAGATCCTTTTACTACACAACAATTCCTAATTGTACGTGTTCCTTGCTATATGGAATGGACGAGAAACATGTGGGGTTTCAAGTATATCCCTTAGTGGGAAGTTCCTTTTCCTATTCATACTATTTCTTAGACCTTTTATCGGGTTTGGTATCCTCTTTGAGTGAAAATTTTCCATTGTATATGTTTTTTTTTTATTGTATGTTAAATTCTGTTATACCACATTATATAATAATGAGTCAAAATTAATTATCCACGTCATCAATACGAAATGATTAAGTCTTAATATGTCAACTAATGTTTGGTGTTTTAATAGCAGGAAACCTCCAACAGGGGTAGCCCATCATTTTCATCCAAAAAATATTTATTATCTCTCTTAAGAAATCACCAAGTCCCGGCCTAAAGATTAGTAGGTACGTAGCTCAACATTTCCATCTAGGAATGCTTGTCGTCCTTTTCTAGTTTCTCTCAAAGAATCACCAAATCCTTGCCTAGGGATGGACTAAGAAGGGATAACTCGTCAAATCTGTTTAGAAAATGTTTACCATCTCTCTCAAGTTTCCTCAGAAGGAATCTCCAAGTCTCCGCCTATGGACTAGAAGGGGATAGCTTATTATTTCCATCTAGGAAATATTCATCGTAGTCATTTTTGTCTAGAAAATATTTACCGTTCCTCTCATGACTCCTCTCAAGGAATCACCAAGTCCGTAGCTAGGGACTAGTAAGGGAATAGCTCAACATTTATGCCTAGGAATCCTTGTCATCCCTTTTAAGATTCCTCTCAAGGAATCACCAAGTCTCCACCTAGGGACTAAGAAAGGATAGCTTGACATCTTTGCCTAGGAATCATTAAGCCTTGGCTTCGAGACTAATGAGAGATAGCTCAATATCTACGTCTAAGAGGGGATAACTCGTCATCATCACTAAGTCCTGACCTAGGGACTTCAAAATGGTAGCTCATAATTACTGTCAAAGAAATGTCCGTTGTTTTCTCATGGAATCTCCAAGTCCCTACCTAGGAACTAGGAGGGGATAGCTCAACATCTTTGTTTAGGAGCTATTACACCCCGGTTAAGAGAGGATAGCTCAATATTTTTGTCTAGCAAATGTCCGTTGTCTCTTTCATAGAATCTCCAAGTCCCTACCTAGAGACTAAAAAGGGATAGCTCAACACCTTTGTTCAAGAACTATTACACCCCGACTAAGAGGTGATAGTTCATCATTTTTGTCTAGGAAATATCCATCGTCTCTCTCATGGAATCTCCAAAGTCCTTGCCTAGGGGCTAAGAGGGGATAGCTCAACATCTTTATTTAAGAACCATTAAATCCAATTTTCATACGACTTGAACCATAAAGAAATACAATCAGAAACCATTCTCCCATGATCTCCAAAGTGGATGAGGTAACCGCCCACAACGACTATATTGACTGGGTAACCACCCATAACCAAGATAACATTTAGTTTTCAAAAATTAAAGGACAAAGGAAAGAAACACCAAGGAGAAGAGAGAAACAAGAAGGACACAATTTAGGAGATGTCCTAAAGTAACTGACTAGATAGACACACTATAAATAGAAGGATAAAGGACTTGAAAGGGGTTCCAAAAATTAGAATATTAGACCATTATTATATCAAATTGTACTAGGAATGACTTGGTGAGGATTCATTGTGTACTAAAGATTATCAATAGTGAAGAAAAACTATGACACCTGAGAATTTCTAGTATATTATATATGCAATAATTAAGGGATTATGTCAAGTAAATTATGTACAAATTTTATGAACTAAATTTTATGCTAGAAAATTTGTTAAACATTTTAAGAGCATAAAGAGTGTCACAAGGATTATTGTTTAAATCTGATTTTTATGACAAATTCCATAAAAGTAAAAATGGGATTTTTAAGATTAAAAATCATGGCATGGTCTTAAGCAAAGAATGAATGATATGAAAATAAGCTAGAGAGCCTAATTGTTACAAAATATATTGCAATAAATTTTAAAATGAAAATAAAGTAAAAAAAAAGCTATATAGAAATATGAAAATTCTACAATATTAGGATAATGCATTATGAATTATACTAATAAAGTTGAGTAGTATAAGTTTTAGAAAAGGAAGTTTGATAAACTTTGTTTCAAAAGCAAAGTTTTTAAAGAATTAAGGTTTTGACTAGTTTACAAACCAATTTATTTTTTGGACAAAACATAATATTTGTCCAAAACATTGAGATAAACGACTTTCTTGAACAAAGTTTAGTAAAATTTAGAAAGGGCCAAATTGAAAAGTTTTATGCAAACTCGACAGATTTTAAAATCAGTCAAAAAGTCTATTATAACTTTAGAATTTGAGGAAAGTTAAAGTATGAAAGTTGCAGATTTCCTCGAAAAGGTTAAGAATTGCGGATGGTTTACGAAAATTCCGCACCAATTTTAGGTTATGAATTTCACGAGATTAAATTACAAAATGTCAAAGTGATAATATGGGCAAAACGTTTTGAAATTGTTTGAGTTAGATCAAGGAGCTTTTTAAAGTTTTAATCCTTGGAAAAAAATAGACAGTTTGGTATAAGACAGTTATTTTTGGTCTAAAGGGTGAAAATGTCAAGATTTTGTGTTTTAGGTCAAAACCATAAAATCATATAAAATGAGAATTTTCACTGTCTAAAGATGGTTTTTATACATTTATGATCAGTAAGTAATCTTACGTTTTAAAGCCCAAAAGAATTTGGGAATTTTATAGAAGAAACACAACAAGGGCATAATCGCTAAAATTTTCAAATTTCTGGTCAAAAGTTGTAAAATTTTGCTAAAATAGATTTTTTGTGAAAATAAACCAATGGTTTTTTTTGCAACATTATGAGTAGCAAGGAAATGAAATCTTAGAATTAAAACAGGTTTCGAAAGTTTTCTAAGACCTGTCAAGGGCAAAATTAGTCATTTTTGAAAAACAAATAAAAAAGACCTCGAAATGTCTGATTTAGAAAAACACCTCTTGGCAGATTTTTTTTTGCAATCCATAGGTATTGGGATGGTGAGGTAAAACAAGAAGTCTATTAAAGTTATGTGACTTAAAAAAAAACATTTTAAGGGTAAAATCGTCATTTTTAGAAAACTGCTAAAACGGATCGTAAGCCCTCTAAATTAGCGAAACGCCCTTAGACAGAAAATGATCCTTAATACTTAAGTAATGAGACCGTCAGCAAAGACAAAAAAATTGACTAAAGGACGTTTAAGTTAAGTAAAGGAAAAATAAATCGATAAGAAACAAGGTTAAGTATAATGAATGAATGTTCAACATTTAAGTTGTGTTATCAATCAAGTAGGTTAGTAATTAAAAAAAAAAAAAGTAAGCTACTAGTTGGTGTCATTTCAAACAGGGCACAAAGCTAACTAATAGAAGGAAAAGGATAAAGAAGGAACGTTAAAGCGCTGCTCAAGTAAGTTTAAAACATTACTTATGGCATGAAGAAAATAAAATTCAAGTGCTTTGTAATGTTTGAATTATATTTTATTTATTATGCATAATGTTTTAAAGTTTAAGTCATGATTTGTAATATAGTTGTAATTATTATGTTTAACTTTTCAAACATTAAGTTATGTCATAAATAATATTCACGAAGATTACAAGATCTATAATCTAAACCCTCAAGCTAAGATAAGTAAGTGTCACACCACCTTCCTTGATATAAGGTTTAAAAGTTATGCTAAAGCATAACCTCGGTGTTTGATGGTCTTAAGTCTTTCACAAGGGAAGTGTTATGTTATGTTAAAGTTATGATTTTATGATTGTTGTTATTAGTACAAATACTTAAGGTCATATGTTTAAACAAGATAAGAATGATGATAAGAAGTTTAAATAAGTTATGAATTATAATAAGAAGTTCATAATTGGACGTTCATAAATGAGCACAAATGGAATAATGCTTTTTGACCTTGCTTGTCTTCCTTTCCATGATATGTTTACAAGAAATGTTTATGAAAAATGTTTACAAGAAAAGGTTCATGAAGAAAGTTTTATGAGAAAAGTTTCAAAGTAATATTTTACAATGAATGTTTTTAATGTTTTGTGAGATTATGTTTGAACTTACTAAGCAAAAGCTCATTACAAATTTTTTCATGCTATAAGTAGTCTTACGAGAGACTAGTATGACTGGTTGATGAGCTTAGTATTGCGGTAGACAAATGTAAAGGTTGAGTATGGATTACCACTCTGTTGTGTTAAGAAAAAATTTTAACTGCTAGAAAAATTATTTAAAAAGTTTCAAGAAAGAAAATGTCTTATAAGAAATTTTTACAAAAAACATTTTAAAACATATGTTTTACGAAATTTTTTGAATAATTATTAAGTTAAGCTTTATGCTATATTTCAACCTTTGTTGCAATGATAGTCGCAATAGTTTTAAGAATGTTTCCAAGTATGTTTTTGCATGACTGCAAACTTAAGTTTAGTACAATGTTTTAGTTTATGTTGCAACAGAAGTTGCAATAGTTTCATATATGTTTTTTAGAAAAAAATTTATCCAATAACTTTTTTATTTGTAAGTAAGAATAAAAATAAGAAATGATATTTAAATAAGTTAAGTGACAGCTTAAAAAAGCAGGTCATTAAAAAACTAAGTAAACATAGGCTATTTGTAACGCCCCTATGTGGGGGTTAACAGTTTTTCATGAGATAAAATAAAAATAAATAATAAAAGTAAAACCTTAAAAATAAAATTTGCCCGGGACTTAAATGAAAACTCTCAACTAAAAAAAATAAAAATATAAACGACAAATAAACCACAGTTTAATGTAGCACCTTAAATTTAATAATATAAACTGTTGTCATCATCATTTTAACCCTCAACACATTATAATTACAGTCACAGAAAGTAACAATTGATGCTTACATTATCATGAAGAACATTCTTTACAATTGAGCAGTCCCAATGTAATATAGTTACATCGCTTCCTCAACTATATTTCTCGTAGCCACCTCACACTTAGTGAGTCCTGAAAAGATATAAACATAAGGGAATGAGCAACACTATGCTCAGTAGAGAAAGCCATTACTCACCTCTATCATTACCACATTAAAATCTGCATGGTTAGTAAGTCACATCATATTCCAGATTATGAGGTTTATTATGATCACATCTTATGGATACCGTAGTTAATCGTTACCAAGTGTCATAATTACACATTTATACAAATATTACAAATTATCATTGTTCCTAGGTATCCATGTTAAATTGAGTATCACTCAACTCATCGAAACCCAAATGGGCGCACTTGATCACCCTATAAACATTCCAAGGGTGTTCCGGTGAGGGGACATCAAGCCCCGAGTCCTCACCAAATCAATTCCTGTACAGTGTGTTCTGGGACTTTCAACCCAAGGAAGCGTCATCACCTTCCCCCTATTTTACCTTTTAGGGTATTCATGCCCAAGGACGTAACCGTCGCCCTTTTCATGTCTCACAATTTCTCTATATTAAATCATTATCAATAGAGTTAGTTTTCCTAACCATGCTTCTCAATTTATAACATGTGTCAATTCATTATGTTCCTCGCCGTACAATACAAGACGAGTCCATGTCATAGTTTCATATGTGATACTCATATAATATCAGTTCAACATAGATATATATATATTGCGGCAAAACAATCAATTTTAATTCTATAAAAACCTCACAAAAGATGAGTAATAGAATCCCTACCTTTCAAGCTTATCAACAATCTTTTAATCCTGGAATCAGTTAACGTTAGCTCCATACTCCCTTGATCCTAAGGCGTGCATAAGGACAATTAAAACTAAAGCACAACATACAACTACATTCATAAATAAATCATGTGTAAACCTATCTTACTAGTATGCCATTAAAGCTTTTATATAAATCTCTTTCGAATACCACAGTAAACAATTTTTGTCTTAACACAATATAAAATGTGAACAAGTAATCTATATGTTTTAGTCCCTAATAAGATTCATCAATCACTTAGGATAATATTGGAAAGGTTGCAAGACATTAAAGAATTAGGTGTTGAGCAAAGATGAGTTCTTGGTTCAGGTTAGCAGCTGGTATACCATAACAAACTGGCAGATTTACTAGTTTCCAATACAAAAATTAAATAATTCTTAGAAAATAAAATACAACTCCGATTTAGGTTTATGATAGCTCGTTAGAAAGCCTAGGATGCTACTTTTCAAATATGCAAACCAATTCATAAAATTCATTTTAATTTAATCTTAGAATTTCAAGAAATAACCACTGCCCATAGAGGTATTACAAAGTTTAACAATATAAATTTTCTGTCTAGGGCATATACACTTAGACTTCATACATATGCTCCAAAATAGCAACAAACATATACTTAGGTTTAAGAACGCAAATTTGAATAATCCTTTAGTATAAAAGAAAATTTATAAATGAAAGACTAAATTTGTTCATAAGATTCTAACCTCGGATTATGGTTAGTTGGAAGCTTGAAATGGCTTCAAAACAGGTTCCTTTACTTCGGTATGACTGAAATTCTTGCTCAAATGGAGGTGATGGTGGCTGATTTTTATGGCTGCCTTGAAGAAGTTCTCTAAGTATTTTGCTTCAGCAAAGAAATGAGAAGAAGAGTGTGGGAACCGTGGAAGAGAAAGGAAGAAAAGATGAAGTCTTTGAAAAGAAGTGATAGAAACAATTATAGAGGAGACATGTTGAAGCATGTCACGGAGGAAATAAAGAAAATGAGGGTCAAGAGTAGTTGGAAAAGATATCCTTATGTCTCATCTAAAGACTTTAACACACATAATGCCAATATGACATTTTTGAGATTTATTAGAAGTTCTAAGGCTTTTTAGTAATCATACTAAATAAATATAGGAGAATTTTAGAAAATTTAAAAATAGATAAAAATAAATATTATAAAATAAATTTAAATGAAGCAATTTTTTTTTATACATTAAAAATTAATTTAATTACCTCAATATCCGTTAGGAGAATAACGGGTGTCACAGCTCTACCCCCCTTAAAGAAATTTCGTCCTCGAAATTTCAATTCTAGCAATACTAGTAAAAATTATGATTCCACTATGATTCCAATTCTGAGTCTAAACCGTTAATGTTGTTTGTCCTCCAAATTTAAGTTATCGTATTTCCACTTATTTACTTGCATAATAAATCTTACTCCTAAATCCCTCAATAAGAGTATTTCTGACAAGTTTCAACTTATAACACCGTATAATAGTCTAAGAATCTGATCAGGCATACATATTGACCATATCATGATTCCGGTCCTTCATTGTCCATGGACTGTGATTTACAATCACATTTAAGGAGATTGCCAGAGAAATTTTATATACTTCATCTTTAGGTTCCTTTTCCTTTTTGAGTAAGGAAAAGTCAAATATATTTGATTTCATACCTCAACTAATAAACTAAAACATAATCATAAAACATATATCACAAACACTTATATTCAAAACCATACATTAAACTTATTCATAGAGATATTAAACGGAATCTCAGAGTTGCAGACAAACCCGACATATTTTTCATTAAACAGCTATCCTCATGACACAAACATTCAACCCAAATAATATACTCATATTTCATATGGAATATCCCCATAACTGACTCTGGTACTTCCACATAATATTAACAGAATATTACACATTACAAACATAATACGGATACGTTTCGAGAGTACAAGGCACTCCGTATACCAGCTATCCATATCATGCATGCTTAGAGGATACAAAAACATCGATAAACAAAAGATCGGACCTTAAGAAGGATGCGTTTCGAGAGCATCAAGTACTCCGTATCCAGCCATCCCGGAATTAGGCTCAATGAATCTAAAAGATTGAACAACAACGTACCACAAGAAACACAGAATACAGGACAAACGGTTATTCGTAACACACGAAATACAGACACACATGCCTACATGCCAAAGATAAAACAAAAAGATTACAGATGGAGATTCAAATCAATTGGCCGCTCCCGGCTTTCCCTTTCCCATTCAAGCTTGGATGTTGCAGTGTCGGATTCTGGATGTATGATTTGCATTTTATCTATCAATTCCTCAGCTGTTGAAGCAGTAACAAAGATTTGTCTCTCCGATTCTGTAGTGATGTTTTCTTCCACAGCGTAATCTAGAAATTTCAAAAGACCGTCATAAAAACCCTTTACGTTCAGCAGTCCCAAAGGTTTGGAATAAAAGCCCAACAATTGCCCACAAGCAACTATAAATATTTCCTCAAGAGTACCTAGACCACCAGGTAATGCTATAAAAGCATCAGAATTATAGATTATGTCTTTAAAATTTTTAGGGATACTCCTGACTCCTTCTCCCTTACCTATGGCTTCCTTACAAAGGTTTCCTTCAACTGGAATATGAGGCCAAATTCTTACATCAGTAGCGTCGCTAGACCTAGCTGCTAGTGCCATATTTACCATCATTTTTATACTACCACCCCCATAGATTATGTTAATCTTCTTGCGTGCTAGGACTTGCCCTAAGTGATTTGCAGCTTCTAAATAAGCTTTATCTTTTCCAAGGCTGGAACCACAAAAGACACAGACATTCTTTATTTTCTTCGTGGACTGGGAGGTAGACATATTTGGTTTATAGAAGTGGTTGCTTAATGTCTGCTCCACTTAGACTTCGGGTTCTACATGAGATTTTAAAGATGAAAAATATACAAAAAGGGCTAAAGAGATAGACGAGTAGGTAATGAAAAGGTAATCCAAAGATTTAAACAAAATCTTGTGCGGATAAGAAAGTAAGATAAGGTGATTGATAGTTTACAGAAAATCTGATTCACTTTTTGAAAAAGATTAGACTCTAATTGTATAACTTTTGACAATTGAGAACAATTCGACAGAAGACCCTCATGACACAACTGTAGACTTTTTGACAAATATACACCAAGTCTAGAAATTTAATATAAACGACAAATACTGTAGAACTTTTGAAATTTGAGACACAAATCTTGAAATATCCGGATAAGCTTTTCAAAATTCAAACATATTACTATACCGTATGTAACGTGTCTGATAAGATAATATATTTTATTATATATATATATATATTTAAGAAAATCATAAATTAAATAAGATATTAACACTTACTGTATCAATCTAATAATCACAATTATTTCAAACACAAAAGCAAATATTCTGAGTAAAAGAAAAACACAAACTGTTGAACATCAGCTAAAACTGCTTCAAATAAGTAAAGACTAAATAACCTTTATAGAGCGATGACTTATTTCCCATCCAGTTTTCTTATGGCTTGACAAACAGGATCTAGAAATACCATATTCCTGAGGCGTTGTCTTTCTGTATAAAATTTAGGCCAGAGTTTAAAAATAGCTCCTTGAACATATCCACTAGGGTGACCGTGGAGAGGAGGATGGATGCTATCCAAGTTCTCCTTTGAAAGTCCATCCCTACAAAACCTTATTTTATCCTCTCTATTCGTAGACATATAACCAGGTGAAGTACATTTACCGTTACAATTTTGTCTTCCACATTTGTTACAAGTGACCACGATGGCACGAGCTCTTCTTTTCATTGCACTACGACTGGTACCCGTTCCTGGTAAACCGACATCTTGACTAAAGTCACTCGGACGGATTTTCCCCTCTATCAACATTCTCACATCACAAGGGATACCAAAACGCATAAGAATCCACAACCGAGTAATTCTAGCCTTGTATTTCTTTCTGAGAATCTTTTGGGAGAGTGATGGGAAATACTTTCTCAGGTGTTGGTACTTTGGGTCCATGATGAGATGAAAGAAGAGTAAATAGAAAGGAAAAATTAAGATAGTAAATTACAGAATCCTAGAATTCCTTCTTCTTTTAGAGGAAAAGAAGAATTTTTAATGAAAAAGAAGAGGATTTGCGATTTAAAGAGAAAATAACAAATTAAGAGAGAAAAAGTAAACTCGGAGAAATAAGCTCCTATGCACAGTAAACGTATTTGTAAACATTAATTAAACCACTGTATATGACACGTATAGAGACCACGTGGGAGAGACAGTGTGAATCAAACTGATTTAAGATTTGAACTAGGCCCAAATGTTCTTAGTTGAAAATGGTCAGGTTGTTTCGGCCTTAACACATTTAGAACGAGTTAAATAACAAACATAAAATTGAAAACCAATTCGTATGAATATTAAACCCAATTCAAAGCCCACTATAGATAAAGTTAATTATGAACAACAAATCTAATTTAACGACAACAAGGATCTTCCTGAATGATATTTAAAATCATTTCATAACAACATAATCTTCCAGCAACTCGAATAATTTTGTTTTAATCAAAACCTTATTGAACAATACATACACCCATATGTTATTCATAATACTTAACATCTATCAATGGATTCATCATCATTGCTACCAAGGGTTTAGAATGCGACTAACCTTGAAATCAATACGATTTACATCTTCCAACGTAGACCATATCAATGAACAAAGACACTTGATGTTACTACTTAAGAACATCTACAATCCCCACAATTCTACTCATACAATATATAATTTCCTCATATAACAAAATCTTAGGTAACCAAAAGATTCACTGATACACTTAAATACAATGTACGTAACGAAATATTCCAATTTTGAGATTCATGCATTCTAGACTTTACACAGTCTCAACAGACCAAAAGTCTAACATTTATCTCTCTCAAGATTCAATACCATGATTCCCAACTTATATCATATTCCTCAAATATATAGAACTTTTAAGAAAAGACATTGACACTTATGTGCTCCATCGAATCCACACATAATCATTACTTAGGTTTGAATCAATTACGAAAAATTTGGCATATCTATGTCAAACTTTAAAATCAATAAATCAAGCCTTATATTTCTTATTGTTTTTCACGAGACAAAAGGCTCTTAAATCCTCGTATCTATATGAATTTCTCATCGTTTATACGAATTAAATATGCTTATAGATCCAAATATTATACGAATCTCTCATAAGCATTCTACTTATAAACTCATTCTATATAATTATCATTCTCTTATAACTATTAATACTTTCCTTCTATATAATTATTGTACTCATATAACTATTAATATTTTCATTCTATGGCCTTTCCATGTTACATCCTTCTAGACTGTATAAATCAATGTGAAGGTTCATTTTGATGATGACAATGAAAATTCAGCTTCAAAACCATCTCAAAAATATATTTTTTAAAGTGGTGCTACACTCCCTAGGTTAACCGAACCTAGGCTCTGATACCAAAAATTCTGTAACGCCCCTATGTGGGGGTTAATAGTTTTTAATGAGATAAAATAAAAATAAATAATAAAAGTAAAACCTTAAAAATAAAATTTGCCCGGGACTTAAATGAAAACTCTCAACTAAAAAAAATAAAAATATAAACGACAAATAAACCACAGTTTAATGTAGCACCTTAAATTTAATAATATAAACTGTTGTCATCATCATTTTAACCCTCAACACATTATAATTACAGTCACAGAAAGTAACAATTGATGCTTACATTATCATGAAGAACATTCTTTACAATTGAGCAGTCCCAATGTAATATAGTTACATCGCTTCCTCAACTATATTTCTCGTAGCCACCTCACACTTAGTGAGTCCTGAAAAGATATAAACATAAGGGAATGAGCAACACTATGCTCAGTAGAGAAAGCCATTACTCACCTCTATCATTACCACATTAAAATCTGCATGGTTAGTAAGTCACATCATATTCCAGATTATGAGGTTTATTATGATCACATCTTATGGATACCGTAGTTAATCGTTACCAAGTGTCATAATTACACATTTATACAAATATTACAAATTATCATTGTTCCTAGGTATCCATGTTAAATTGAGTATCACTCAACTCATCGAAACCCAAATGGGCGCACTTGATCACCCTATAAACATTCCAAGGGTGTTCCGGTGAGGGGACATCAAGCCCCGAGTCCTCACCAAATCAATTCCTGTACAGTGTGTTCTGGGACTTTCAACCCAAGGAAGCGTCATCACCTTCCCCCTATTTTACCTTTTAGGGTATTCATGCCCAAGGACGTAACCGTCGCCCTTTTCATGTCTCACAATTTCTCTATATTAAATCATTATCAATAGAGTTAGTTTTCCTAACCATGCTTCTCAATTTATAACATGTGTCAATTCATTATGTTCCTCGCCGTACAATACAAGACGAGTCCATGTCATAGTTTCATATGTGATACTCATATAATATCAGTTCAACATAGATATATATATATTGCGGCAAAACAATCAATTTTAATTCTATAAAAACCTCACAAAAGATGAGTAATAGAATCCCTACCTTTCAAGCTTATCAACAATCTTTTAATCCTGGAATCAGTTAACGTTAGCTCCATACTCCCTTGATCCTAAGGCGTGCATAAGGACAATTAAAACTAAAGCACAACATACAACTACATTCATAAATAAATCATGTGTAAACCTATCTTACTAGTATGCCATTAAAGCTTTTATATAAATCTCTTTCGAATACCACAGTAAACAATTTTTGTCTTAACACAATATAAAATGTGAACAAGTAATCTATATGTTTTAGTCCCTAATAAGATTCATCAATCACTTAGGATAATATTGGAAAGGTTGCAAGACATTAAAGAATTAGGTGTTGAGCAAAGATGAGTTCTTGGTTCAGGTTAGCAGCTGGTATACCATAACAAACTGGCAGATTTACTAGTTTCCAATACAAAAATTAAATAATTCTTAGAAAATAAAATACAACTCCGATTTAGGTTTATGATAGCTCGTTAGAAAGCCTAGGATGCTACTTTTCAAATATGCAAACCAATTCATAAAATTCATTTTAATTTAATCTTAGAATTTCAAGAAATAACCACTGCCCATAGAGGTATTACAAAGTTTAACAATATAAATTTTCTGTCTAGGGCATATACACTTAGACTTCATACATATGCTCCAAAATAGCAACAAACATATACTTAGGTTTAAGAACGCAAATTTGAATAATCCTTTAGTATAAAAGAAAATTTATAAATGAAAGACTAAATTTGTTCATAAGATTCTAACCTCGGATTATGGTTAGTTGGAAGCTTGAAATGGCTTCAAAACAGGTTCCTTTACTTCGGTATGACTGAAATTCTTGCTCAAATGGAGGTGATGGTGGCTGATTTTTATGGCTGCCTTGAAGAAGTTCTCTAAGTATTTTGCTTCAGCAAAGAAATGAGAAGAAGAGTGTGGGAACCGTGGAAGAGAAAGGAAGAAAAGATGAAGTCTTTGAAAAGAAGTGATAGAAACAATTATAGAGGAGACATGTTGAAGCATGTCACGGAGGAAATAAAGAAAATGAGGGTCAAGAGTAGTTGGAAAAGATATCCTTATGTCTCATCTAAAGACTTTAACACACATAATGCCAATATGACATTTTTGAGATTTATTAGAAGTTCTAAGGCTTTTTAGTAATCATACTAAATAAATATAGGAGAATTTTAGAAAATTTAAAAATAGATAAAAATAAATATTATAAAATAAATTTAAATGAAGCAATTTTTTTTTATACATTAAAAATTAATTTAATTACCTCAATACCCGTTAGGAGAATAACGGGTGTCACACTATTTTTGACTGAATCACTATAAAACTCGTATTTTTAACGCATTGAATTGTTTTTGATATTTTGTATATTTTTTATTATTTTGATCTGTTTTAGCCAAATCTTCTATTAAGGAATTTGGTTCTTAGTTGTTGGGGAAATTTCACCATCAACAAATTCTTAGTTGAAGTTCATGAATTTTTCCAATATTTTCTGCCCATAAATTAGTCTTTGATCTCTTGTCAACCATTGTATGTGAAAAGAAATAGATTTGTTTTTACGAACGAAGGGAAAAGAAATTTAAAGTTCAACATATATTAACCACTATCTTCTATGCATAAAAATATAAAATTATCAATCTCTTTATAAAAAAGAGACTATTGTTTTACCCATCAAAACTTGACTGAAAAAATCGGATTGTTTACTTTTTTATACCACATATTTGTTTTTGTTTAGAAAATATACATTGTATTTTGAAGACTTGTATTTTTATGCCATCAGTTTACATTTGTTATAGATGTTCATACTTTTCTCGGTGAACAGAAATACTACAAAACTTTGAAAAAAATATTTTTTTTAGATAAAAATTTGAATTTTATCTCATACATTTCAGTTTACGTCTATTTTTATATTAAAAATGTTTAAAACATCTTTGAGAACAAAAAAAAAAAAAAACAAAAAAAAAAAACAAAATTTTGAAAGAGAGATATTTTAAAACAGAAAAATTTAGTATATTCATGTATACTATTCTTTTATATGTCGTTTGATACGTAGGTTCTAAACCATAGAAGTGATTTTAAACATAATAACGGTTCAAACTGGTGTTTAATGAAATAATAACTGAGATGGTTTAAATTATAGAGACAGTTTTAAACTGGCCTAAACAACAAAAACCCAAACTTTGCCACCCCTATCGTGTCTCGAGTTTAGCAAGTTTCGAACCATTTTCTACACCATTTTTTGTTTTAAATTATTATTCCCGTTTTAAACCTTTATATTTTAAACGATAATTTAAAACCACCGTTTATACTATACAATTTAGAACAAACAATTCAAAACATATCGTTTTAAACTAAATCATTCTGAACTCGTGCATCAAAACAACGTTTAATTTTTTTGTTTTACTTTTTAAGGTTATTTTGGGCAATTTTTATAGCAAAATTGGCTGTTAATAAGAAAATTTGTGAATTTTTGTATTAAATAAAATCTAATGGTACAAAAATGCAAAACTTCAAAATGTAGAGTGTACTTTATAAACAAAAAGGAATATGATGAGTATAAAATGGTAAAAAAAAAAAACCCCAAATCAAAATAGTTTGCCAAAATCGAGTGAAGCATTTAATAACATCCTATCGAAGTATAAGACTCTATATCCCATTTCCCCTAAACTTCTCATGTCATTGCAAATTAGTCCCTAAGAAAATTTTGACAATTAACTATTGAAAGAAAAAAATGCGTTGTCTTTTGATCTCGTTTGTATCTTGAATAATTTTAAATACGCGATTCTCACACAAGGGCATTTGTGGTTTTTCCTTAACTTTCTTTGTAAACTTTCGGTAAAAAGACAATGTAATATACCAAAACTAAGAGGCTAAGACGTAACAATAATACTACCATAAAGAACTTATAATTACTATTCATCAAAAGTTATACTTGAATTTATAAAAAAAAAAAAAGAAAGAAAAGAGACAAAAAAGAAAGATTCTAGGTCGACATTGTACTCTGAACTTTTGGCATGTGATTCGTCTTTTTTTTTTTCTCTCTTTGTAGTTATAAATCACAAAATTTTAATTAAAATTATTCTATTCAAACAGCATGTAACAGAAATTGTAATTTTTTTTTGAAATTACGGAAATTTTAATTGATGAGGTTAACTTGAGACTTATTCAACATTTGCCCGATAAAGTGAAAGCTTTTGAAAATTAAAGGACAAAGTGACAATACATATAAAATTCAGGGGGCACAATATAAAACAATGAGACTGAAAATTACTTTACAGGCCACGCGCTGCTGGTCGAAGTTGAAAAATGGTTCCACAAAAAATTTTAAAAGACAGAAAAGCATGCTGAATGACACATACTACGCGTTTCGTGACGTGGCACTCATAGCAAAATTAATAAATGTCCCACCGCCCGTTTCCAAAATAATAATAATAAAGAACAAAAAATAAAAAAAAAAAGAAAAGAAATTAGCAAACTTTAATCTCATACAGTCACCGCCAATCGGTGTCAGGCATTGCCGTCTCTCTTTTTTGTGGTTCTTTTTTTCTTATTTCTTATTGAGATACTTATCTTTTCATATTTTTTATTTTAAGTTATTTTAAAATTTATATTTTTTATTTTTTAATAAATAAATTTATATTCTACTCAATAGCTAATTTTAATATTTAAAATAATAAAATTATCTTAAATAAAATAAAACTCTTACATGTTAATATTATTAACCAAAATTAATTTTAATTATTTTTTTTAAACATCTTATATATCTGCTCTGTTACGTTCGATCATGACTTGCACGAGAAACAATAACTAATATTTAAAAAATATAAAAGTATTTAATATTAAAAAAGAATTAGCTAGTAGTGGGGAGGGGGAGAGATGCACCACAATCACCATGAGAGATGGAGCGAGCGACATAGTGTCACCGGATGTCGCTAGGAGATGTCATTCGAAGCGACCCTAATGGATCTCTTGCGATATCCAAATCACAATCCATGTGGCGCCTCACAAGCCCAGGTGCCCTTATTGTGCCCTATGTCATGACTTGCTAGGAACTTCAGTTGTCTGAAATAGACTATTAAGAACTACTTAGCTCTGGACAGCAAAATAGTCGAACACCTCCACTTGGCTCAACAATCAGTTTGAGTTCTTTAAAGCTTAGTTCGAGTATTTAAATAAAATATTTAAATAAAAGTTTAAATTTTTACGAAAAAAATACTGTAACAAAATAATTTAAACCGTGATTTAAACCACGAAACAAACACATCTTTAAAAACTGAGAGAATTTGTTCGACAAATCACCCCAAAGTTGTAGGTTTGAATATAATGTACAATCCTACTTATAATTTTCACCATGAGCCCAATTTTGTATTTGAGATGCTAAAAGATTTTATCACTAGTATAGGTTGGCAATAGAATGAAATATTGCAAGGCCTTAATCTCTAAAATCATAAACTGCCCACCAAGGCCAGAAGGGCTTATCATGTTTATCAAGGTTATAACCTTCTATCAAACATATCATATTATATTTCCAAGCAATAGAGAAAAGAAAGGCTTACCCTAAAATCTTACTTCCCTTAAGTTTGACATTCATTTTCTTAGAGGGAGGTGATAAATTTCATGGGCCTAGCTGGGCCTAGTAAAAAAAAAAAAAATTGAATATCTTTACCCCAACTACAAACATGCCACTATGCCGCCATCATTTGTGCGCCATGCACCATTTTTCTAGGACATATTATTGTTTCCTTTCTTTTCTTTATTCCTTTTTTTTTTAATAAAAACTTTCCTTTCTTTCCTTTTTTTTTTTTAAGAACCAAACTCTAGAGGGTATATATTATTTCATAGAATAGGTTTTATGCTTTTCTGAATTTTTTTAAAAAATTGTGATTAGGGTGAGTCAGTTATGCTGACATTGTTGGTAAAACCTTGGCACATGACTCTCTAGTTGTTAAATGAATTGCCTATTCACCAAACACCATAGACCAAAAAAATGTAAATTGCATATATTGTGAAGGAAAAAAAATAATCTTTTGTTATAATTGAAGGGGCAAAAAAAAATGATGTTTATGCATGAGTCACTCCAATGTGGACATACATTTGTGAGATTCTTTTTTTTTTTTTTTGTGATAAAGCATATATGTTGAGTTAGTATTTAGTAAGAAGTTATATGATCAAGTTTAATCCTATGCAGTATGATGGTAAAAGAGGAAACCTCTTCAAAGTTGTTTTTAAGGTTTACAGGGCTATTGCAGTAGGCAGTAGTATTTTTCTTAGGCTATCAATTGAATGCTCAGAGACTGCACATGTGTGCATGATCTTCTTTTTTGTCATCCCTAGAACTAGTCATCCGTTCCAACTTTACCTATATATCCAAACAAAGAATGCAATTTGCCTAGAGACAGGTATTTTGGCTGTATCGTGCTATTTTAATATTTGAATTAATTTTTCAACTGTATGATTCGTAACTGTTTACTTAAAAATATACAAGCAGGACGTAAAACCATTTTCAGTAATAGCTGTTGAAAACTTAATGTTCAACTATTAAAATAATATGATCTACCAATAAGATAAAAATACATTTTATAATAAGGGTTGTTATGTTGTTTATGGTATTTAAATTTGAAAGACTTTCTAGCTTAAGATAAGCAAATAATCCAACAAAAAAAATCCAACCTAACACAAAGTGATTAAGATCCCAATTTATGGCACAAGCTTAGGACTAATTACCACCAAAACATGTCTATCAAATCTTTGTGTTGTTGTTTAATTCTATGGTGTTGAGATTAATGATTGCTACGACAAACATCATACCAATTATGAACATGAAAACCGCCAAGTACGTCATGTTATAAAAGGTAGTTAATGGTGCATATCATAGCAATAATCACCGTCGTGGAGACCCTTAATTATGACATTCTCTTCATTGATTTATGCAAATTATTTAAATGTTTTGAGTGAGATCCATATTGGAACTTATATCCATGTAACATCAATGGACTATATCCTTAACCTCCCATGGTGCCCAAGATGTGATTATTTTCATAATCATTCATTTATATTGTACCAGCACTTCCGAGTCTCTGACATGAAAGTTCAAGGGTTGACTTTTTTTTTGTTTAGTTTCCCCAGAGAAGAAAAAAATAGTTCTCCCACTTTTTTTTTTCTTTCTTTCCTACAAATGCTAAGTACACAAATTAACAAATAGGATGATCATGATATGTAAGCCATCACGTTTTCTATGACTAATTCCTAAGAAAACTCTGATTTTTTATTTAAATACAATTCTTAGGCATGAATTCTTGATCATTGGCTTCGCCATACCAAGTCTGCCTTTGACATTAAGTCACCAATAAATAAATAAATAAATAAATAAATATTTCCACATTTCTGAAGCATAAATGTTGTGTCACACCCCTACATTTGTAATTATCGAAAAGTAGATTTCTAAAGTAATCTTATTATCAGACTGTTAGC
Source organism: Artocarpus heterophyllus (assembly GCA_025403435.1). Taxonomy (NCBI): domain Eukaryota; kingdom Viridiplantae; phylum Streptophyta; class Magnoliopsida; order Rosales; family Moraceae; genus Artocarpus; species Artocarpus heterophyllus. The sequence continues at coordinate 15,043,165 of CM046348.1, read as the reverse complement.
ATATATTCTCCAAATAAATCTTGTATTTCCTAGTCAATCGGATTCTTTTACAACTAAGCTAAGTTGTGGGGAAAGTTCACATTTTAGTAATTAATTTAGGGTGAGTTGTGCCGATGCATGCATTCTGAACTTTTGTCTCTTGTGAGTTGAATTTCAAATTTTAATTTTGACATTTAAGATTCTGAATTTGACAATCTTTAACTATGTAGTTTAATTGGATATCAATTAATGGACGATAATTCAGGTTTTAAATGCTAAATTAAAAGTTCGGATTTAATTTGCAAAAAATTTGGGTGTTTTTATGCAAAATTCTCGGGGTAGTTTCATCTATTAATTAAGTCCTTTTAACTTTAGCCATTAAATTACAATTCCAACATACTTGTAAATTTAGGATCTCAATTTTCAAATTAAAAGTGCAGAATCTAAGTTCTAAAACTCCGATTTCAGATCGCACTGTGCCCCAAATCTCCAAAGAGACCAGCTTAAAATTAAAAAGTCCTATTTCTTAGATTAATTGTCTTTTATTTATGCAGTTTTATACTTGGAAGGGTTGCCCACTTGCGTATACATGTATTATATATGTATATATACATTTAGGAACTAGGGAACAAATTCTAAATTGAAAAATCTTTTCTTCTACAAGTATAAGGATAAAAAAGGCTCATCAGTGCCTACCCAATTCATGTTTCAAAGTTACTAAATTTTAAGAGATATGTTATTCTTTCCACAATGAGAAAAGGTGGAAAAACAATCAAAGATATCCACTAGCTTTTTGAAGGTGTGTCTCAAAGCTTTTTAATATTTTTATCGTAGAAATCCAGCTAAACCAATTAATCAACTACGCAATTTTTTTTCCCCTGAGTTGATTGGAAGAATCAATATCTTTTCCACAGCCTTTTGGTAATGGGCTTTTACTAATGCTCTCTTTCGTTGCATCAATTTGTCAAAAAGAGTAGGTCCTTCCCCTTTGCTTTATTATGTTTTGTACCTTTCCATAGTCTATTGAAGATATCCTGTGCATGTGTTCCTCTTTGTGATCTCTTTTCCAAATGAGATATGATTATTTGCACATAATAACGAATCATTACTGTATGAAGAAACATCAATGAATGGGGACTCCCTAGCGTGTTATTGCGATTAAGGGTTAATTTTACTTTTAACTCCATGAGAAATAGCGGTCATAATTTGATTGCTGAATTTTCAACTAACATGCTAATGATCCTCAAGCTTTTCAAAAATTGGGATAATGGCACCTTTCTAATAGAATTGTTTAAATTTTGATGTATTTCATCACATGAAGTACACATTGTTTATTAATAAGGAGTAATCTAGTACTTTTGAGTAGTTTAATTTAGATGAGTGTTTAAATGCGAGATGAGCACCTCACCTGATGAAATTTTATGAGTATTTAACGTTTCTATTGTAGAAGTATCACTAGTGTAACATTTGAAAAGCTCAGAGATAACTAAAATATCAGTTAAAAGTTTAAGGGTTAAAATAAGACAATAGGTATTTTCCAAGGACCAAAAGTGAAATTAACCCAACAATTTAATCCTTTAGAGTTGAGTCAATTATTAATGTAACTCTAAAAACGTAGTCCCACTGAACTTAAGTTGCAAATAGACTATTATAATCTTAGTAAATGAAATACTGTGTTTCACTGAAAGGTTATGTCCTCATAAACTTTACCCAAACAAGGATGGGATGACAATAAAACCAACATTACTCTTGTGTTCCTTAAATTTCAAGTACCCTCAAACTATTACTTGATTACTTCACTAACACAAAGAACCAATCACACTCGTTACTGATAGTACTATACTTGTATAATGCTTGATTCAATGGTTTGAACTGAAAAAATTCCATTTTAAACTAATTTTGCTTTAATATTTTCTCTTACATAATTTGAATTGCTATAGTTTAGTTTGAACTCGTAGTTTGAATATGTAGTTCGAACCAGTGATCTAAACATAGTATAAATGTGCTCAGAGGAGAATTTGGAAGTGGTGATTGGATGCATGTTTATTCTAACTTATACAAAGAACCACAATTATTGATACAATGCTAGGGGGAGAGAAGTGGTGTTTGGATGCATGTTTAAGTATTATTTGGTCTTTGGACAATGGACAAACACCTCTATATAATTTTAATTCACTGTTAAATCCTCTTTTTAATGGTATTATTAGGGTTTTAAAGACAATTTCCCATTCCATGCGCGCCCAAATAGTCATGTAGCGAATTTTTCAACATTATTCCAAATATGAAAACAGTTCCCTTCAACAAATAGTGTAAAGCTCTTAACAGTTACAGTAAAAAACAAAAAAAGTTATTATAATATAAATCTCTCACATGCAACAGTTTTTAAACTAATATTTTTATTTTCAACCGTTCTCCCATGGTATCTTTTTCATGTAATTAGAAATCTATGGGTTACTTTTAAGGGCCGTCATACCAGCATCGCCAACAAAAGCATTATCCAACAAATCTCCAATGTTAATAGGTGTAATGTTCAAGCAAGAAGTGAACAATGGTTCAGGCGGCCATTAGAGGCGAGAGAAAGAGCATGTTTTAGGGCATCAGGGGACCATGGTTTTTTATTTTTATTTTTTTATTTTTGTTTTTTAATTTACCTTTAGGTTGAGTTTTGTCTTTCTTACTAGCAATTTATCCGGTGAAAACCGAACAAAAAAAAAAACACCCACTAATGAGTATCTATTTTTTCAATCATCAAATCTGTAAAAAAAAAAAAAAAAAAAAAAACTTGATTTTGATCAAATCTAACAGTCTCAAACTGTGCATCACAGGTAGGGCTTCCAAAAAAGCTCCCTATTTGGCAGATTTATTTTATGTTTACTTTTTTTTTGTTATATATATATATATATATACACATATTTATTGATTGTTGATATGTGTTGCAGTGAGAGACATAAGCATTCAGTTAATGTTTTTAACAGTTCGGTATTAATTGGAGGGATTGCACAGGGACTTAAATTTAGAGGTTGATTTTTATTCCTCAAGAGACTAAATTGCCATATAAATGTTGTAAATCGTAGAGTTTGGTTGGAGGAAGAGATAGAGGGACAAAGAGGGGTGAAAGAAGAGAGGTAGAGGGAGAGATGCAATTCTTTTGTTTGGTTGAAGGGAAAGGATGAAGGGATCACCTTTTTTATTAGATCTGTAAAAGTTTTTTCATTCAATAGAAAGATACACCAAATCCATCATTTTTTTAATGGGGTTGAGGAATTTGAACTCTACCTAGAATTATTGCCAACTATGTTTACAACTACAAACCCATCAAATTTAATTTTTTTTTAGAAAAAACTATTTATAAACTATTTATAAATTTAATTTTTCTGACTAAAAAGACAGTTTTTAAAAAATATATACATTGTAATCTTAGTTTAAAATTTTTGTTCTATCATGCCTCCTGAAAAGAATTCTTAGCTTTGTCGCTACCTTCAATCAAACGAAGCCTTAAAATTGGGATATACCTTAACAAGATGGAGCTAAAAAACTTAACCCGCCAAAAAGGAAAATGAAATATATATATATATATATATATATATATATATATTTACTTGTTTCTTCATATTTCAATTTTTAGTCAAAAAAGTTGCGACACTCATGTTCTGTATTGAATGAGTACAAGCAAACGTGACAAGGGGAGAATTTCTATTGTGAAGTTCTTTAATTTTTGTTTGTGGGTTATTAATTTATTATTAACTTCTTTATGAAGAATGTGCCCGTTTGCTTTTCACGTTAAATATTTTTAAGCAGTGTTTAGTGGGTTTGCTTAGATTTGTAATCTATAAAGTGCCAAATTGGAACAAATAACGAGGTTGAGTTGGACCTGAATATGGCAAAGCAATACTTCATTAAAAAAAAAAAAAAACTTCATTCAATTAAAATAATAGAAATAAAGCTGCATGTGACTGCTCATTTTAGGCACAATTAGAGACGGATAAAGGGGCCTGGCCCTCCTAGATTTTTGTTCTCTTTTTTTCCCTATAGTTTTTATTAATAATAATAATAATAGAATAACAATACAAGTATTTATATTAAAAACACAGTTGAATTTGTATATTTCAGCCCAGTCCAGTGTCTAATACAGTGTACTATATTGTCTATAAAATTTATCATTGTGCATTAAAGCTCAGATTCATTGAGCTCATTCTCTCTATAAAAATTCTCCCTTCTCTCTACAATTCTCTCCCTCTCTAAATTTGAAAGTTGTTCTTAATTTTCTAGATCTTCTCTATTGTTTTTTTCTCATAAACTCGAATTTCATTCATAATCCCTCAATCATCTTCAAATTTTAGTAAACCATCCCCAAATCTTACGCTTTCGTTCTTTATTTCTTTATTTCTTGATTCTTTTTCTTTGTTTTCCATGAATACAAAGTACCATAAACTGAGAAAATACTTCTCATCACTTTCCTAGAAGGTTCTCAGACGGAAATACAAGTCTAGAGTCACTCAACTATGGATTCTCATGCGTTTTAGAATTGTTGGTGATGTAAGGATGCTAATCGAAAGAAAAATTTGTCCAAGTGGCGTCAATCAGAGGGCCGGCCTTCCAAGTATGGATACCAGTCATTGTAGAATGAGAAGAAAAGCTCATGTCATTGAGTCTAAATTTAACAAATGTGGGCGACAGACTTGTGAAGATAAGCGTCGTTCGCTAGGATTTGTGTCGATAAATAGGGAAGACAAAATCCATTTTTGCAAAGCTGGCCTTTCTAAAGAGAACTTGGATGATCTCCATGCTTCTCTTCAAAACCATCCAAGTGGATATGTCCAATGTCTAATTTCTAATCTCTGACCCAAATTCTATGAAGAAAGACAATGCCTTAGGAATCTAGCATTTAAAGACCATGTTTGTGAGTTTATAAGAAAATTAGATGGGGAGTAAATTCTTAATCCATAAAAGTCGTTTGAGTGTTTCTGCAAAAAATATATTTTGTACTTTGAGTGTTTGTTTGTTTTTAGATTATTGTTAAAGAATAAATGTTTGTTTTATTTTATCGTTACAGTAGTTGTTAGATATCTATGCTTGTTTTATATAAAAAAGTATTACCTTGTCAGATGTATCATGAGTTTGTTTCTGTTGTTAGTTTGAAATTTTTAGATCCTGAATTATTTTTCCAGATTTGTGTTGTTTTTTTCAAAAGGTTTATAGTATATCATATTTTTTTTACTAAATTTTCTAGATTCATGTTTATTTTGTCAAAAAAGTGTGTAGTTAAATGTGTCGAATTTTGTTTGTTTGTTTATAAATTGTCAAAAGTAGGTTAGAGTCTCATTTGTCAAAAAGTGGTCTAATTGCGTATTTATTTTTTAAAATCTGAACTAAATTGGTCCAACTTTTTCTAACATATACATCATCTACCTGTCATAAGTCCCTAGTCCTTTTGCATTGCTATCTTTTTTAAGATTTCATTCGGGACTCAAAATTTAGGTAGAGTAAATTTAATACAAAAACCCAAAAAAAGGAAAAAAAAAAAAAAGAGAGTCAGTTTGTTTTAGAAATCAAACATGCCTTCCTTTCATTTATCTAAAAAAATTAAAACTATTTGTATCTTTTGTGGTTCTAAATAAATCTTTGTTACTACTTCAACAGCTGAAGACCTACTTAACAAAATGCAAGTTAGTCATCTAAAATCCGACACTACAACATCCAAGCTTGATTGGAAGAAAGAAAGCAAGAAGCGACCATTGGATTTGAACCTCCATCTGCAATCTTTTGGTTTTACCTACAGCATATTCGTTTATATTTCTTGTGTCCTAAATTACTGCTCTCTTATACATCTTATATTTTTTGCGACATGTTGTTGTTAAAACCTTAAGATTCATTCTCTAGTGTTGTGATGACTAATATTATAAAGTAACTAATATTCTCGAAACACATCTCGTTTAAAATCCGATATTTTCTATATTGATGGTTCTATAATCTCCATGCATATATGGTTAGGATAGTTGATTATATGGAGTTTTTTATACTCTCGAAACATATCTATATTATGTTTGTAAACTTTCTATGCATTATTTTAATGCTCGTTTTAAATATAAATACTTGTGTTGTTATTTTATTATTGCTATTTTATAATATAACATCTTTAATCTAATTATAAATCACAATTCAAAAACAATAAAGGAATGAAAAATAGCATGATCAACATATGCACTTCTCTTGATGTATTTTAGAATAATCTTAACAAAAAGGTCCCCCCAACTCGAAATCCAAGCTCCATCACTGGGCATAATGATCCTAGACAAAGACTAGATCCACCGATAAAACACAAATAAAGCACAAGGGCAAAAGACGATATTGAGACCCAGATAGAAAAAGCCCGCTTGACACCTAAAATAGAGCTCATTAACGGCTCGTGACAATAAACCACTATTGCTGATGGATGAAATCAATCGACCAATATCAAATCTACCTTATTGAGAACTCATACAACCGTCATATATTTAGATCTAGCTACCAGTTATCATATACAATGTTGCTAATTAAGGGGTATGAAATACAACCAAAGACTATAGACAGGAAACCATCTCATTTATTACATACTAAAAATAAAAACAAAATCAAAAACTAAATAAAACTAAAAAATAGATATAACATCCTGATAAAAGAGAGTCCACTGCCTCTATCGTCTATCTTACTCCTGGCAATCCACGGTCTGGCTAAAACTCTAACAATCCTGGGCTCCTACACTAGTACTAGTCAACTCCGATCTTAAATCTAGAGCAGCAAGACCATTCATCTCACAGCAATCCACCATAGACAACTTTGGCTCTCCACTACCTCCCACCTCTGTCCCTGGCCAGATCCCATGCTCCATTAGCTTCCCTATTATTCTACCGCGCTAGAGATCACCCCTGCCTTTACGCCCTCAATCCTCACCTAAACCGACCATTCACAACCCTCCCTAGACACAGCAGCATTAAAATTCACTACAATCGGCCATAATTCTCTCACCTCGACCTTGTCAACACTGATCTCCGCCAGCCTCTAGGCCACCTGACCTACGCAGTACAGTGCCTCCCTAATACTCAAGATTACCTACATTCCCAACCACAATGTACTCATCTACCTTCTCTCGTACGTCAAAGGCCCAATGGCCAGCCCGAAGATGACGTTGGCCTTTGATCCTACAGGGAGAGGAGGAGGCACACCTAACACATTAGTAACCTTTAGTAGAGCACTGATAGAGAGAGAAAGAAGAGAGATATCAATGATTGAGAATAGTCGCCGCAATTTATTTGTATCGAAAAGCAATACTAACATTTCTTGTTCCTTTTGGTTCAGAAGGCATTGAGAAATTAAATTTGGTAATATTAAATTCCATTTATGCATTCTTTTTTCAACCAAACTTTTTCTTTGTTAATTTTTTTAACCAAACTAACCAATATAGTATCAAAATTTATTTATCTATTAGCTTGTTTGGTAAAGGGTGATCGTAAATATTATCTTAGTTATGAACAGTGTAAAGCTCTTACATGCTACAGTAAAAAAAAAAATTAGCTACAGTGTAAAGATCTCGCATGCTACCGTAAAAACAGTTCTAACCATCATATGAAACACCCTATATATTAATTAGCATTAAGTTAGTTTATCATTTTCAATAACAGTGAAACATAAGATATACAGTTAAAGTGAATAGCATTTAACAATTTCACAAAATATGACAGTGACTGGCTATACCATCTAGCATTTGAAATTCGACGAACTACATTGTTATTGTATTATGTCATGTTGATTAACTCCATAGATGATGAGGCGATTGTCTCGTCAATGCAATGCATGAATCACTCTAGATATGACGACATTGAGCGAGATTGCAAGATGACAATGACGAGCGGCTCTGGTGAGTGCCCGAGTTTCATGCGCTTGAACGAAGCTACGCCATGCCTTCACATGCATGGTCGCCTCTTTGAGTCACATCACCCTATCGTGAAATGGTCTCACTTCGTTGAATTTAGTGAGGTTGCAACATCAATATAATTAGGAGTCATGATCTCGCATCATAACTTCAAAATCTATGGCATTACTGTGATTTTGCAACATGAGACATGAGGATGGCTAGATCTATTGTCACGAGGCTTGTACTCATGTGGGTTAGTATTAACAAGACTCGTTACGACATTTACGATCAACTATGGTAAAGTATTTCATTGGATTTGCTAAATTCGATAACACTTCAACCAACTCGACCGGTGATCAAGACCATCAGGCCAACCATTTGACTTGATTTGCTATGTCTTGACCATCAAGTTGACCCTGCCCAAGCTGGTTTTCGATACTTGATCACTAAATCGATCACGTCTTGAATCTGGGGGACGTCAAGCCATAGGCATGTAACATAGAATGTTAACATTTAGTTTTTTATTGTTTGTTCTGATGATGGTAAAAATATTTTTCTATCTTGTTTGTATTTGTTGAATAAGCAACCAACTTTATGTCTTCGACTTGAAAACTTTGCAAGCCAAGACACCCTGCCCGAATTGACCGAATATAATAGTCTCTACCATTTTCTATACAACCCTATACTGATAATCCTTTGGTATACAGGTTCAAATTGATATGGTTTTGAGCTTTATAGTTTAAATTGGAGGTTTTAAACCTATATAGTTCAAAGGATGGTTTTGAATTGATGTTTAGATGTAAAAGTATGTAATAAGAATAAAACATCATATTAAAAAATTAGTGTTTGTAAAACTATTGTTTATGAATGAAAATGAGAATGAAAAATGTTTTGGTAGTGTTTTTAAAAATAGGTAAAAATAATTTTGTTTTAAAATTTTTTTTTTTTTTAAGAATTATGTTAAAAGTTTTTTTAAAATTTTTATCTTAAAAAATATACAAAAATATTTTTAAAAACTTCTAAAATAATACTAAATGAAACCATTGTTACTATAAAAAAATGAATTTATATGGTTAGAATTCAAAAAAGTCAAAGCTTTAAAACTGACAACCTGTTTTAAACTATTTCTTCACGCCACGTACCAAAAGCAAACCTTTATGGGCTCGTATATTCAAAACCACTCTTCCTTATTAAACCATCGTACTAAATGGGTTGTAAGTACCAGCAAAGCCTCAACTTAGAAAACGAAAAAGTTGACTAGATAGATGCAAATTAAGGTACACCGTACTTCCTTTTTTTAACCTCGTATTGCACATATAAAATAAAGCCCGCGCTATCTTTGGTCAGTTTAACCCGCTCTAGCAGCCATTAAAGGGTTGGCCGCTGCACACATGTTTGAATGCACTTTTTGCGGTAACCCATTTGAGGAAGTCTGCGATAAAAACAAGCAATCAAGCAAAGAGAGTTTCGTTATCCAGCTTGTTTTCAAGCCCAATGTTTCTATTACTATTCTGTTCTCCCAGCCTTCGTTTGTTGCAGAATTTCATGTCACATTTCCCGTAGAATTTCTTTGGTGAATTTATAAGTTATCCGTGGTTAAAACTGAAACATTTAAATTAAAAACTATAACATATGAGAGTTTAACACTATAGCTTACTTTTTTTTATCATTATAAGACGTGAGAGCTTTTACACTGTAGTAATAAAAAGTTTTAATTAGCACTGATTTTATCAAAACACCCTTTTAATATGTTTAACAAGAGCTACTTAAATGAATAAGACCCAAAAAAAAAAAAAAGAGAGCAAAATAAAACAAAAACATGTGGGAAAGGAAAAAATTGCCAAAGACATATTTCAGAAACTTTTTTTTTTGGGAAGGGATTTCAGTAACATTTGTAATTTAACATTCTTTTTTTCCGATAGAATTTTTAATTTAACAATCACTCAATTTTTCACTAAATTTACAATCACCTAATTTCACTCAATCAATAACAATGTTCAGCTCTAGTAAAAAAGAGTTATCTCATTGGCACCTCTGAGTTTTAGAACATTCATAGTTTATCCTTGAACTTTAAAAACTCTCATTTTGTTTCTTGAATTTATATTTTAGTCAACTTAATCCTTTTGTTAGAATTTTTGTTAAAATCAGACAAAAAAAGGAAACTAAAAGTGGTCACTTGTCCTTTTCTGTTAATTTTTAAAAGAATTTCTAATAGAAAGATAAGGTGATCACATTACCCTTTTCTTAGTATGATTTAACAGAAATTCTTACGAAAAGGTTTAAGTGGAAATAAAATACAAATTCAAAAGAGAAACTGGAGGTTTTTAAAGTTTGAGGGTACACTTAGAATGACCTCAAAGTTCGAGGAGGCGCTGGTGAAATTAATCCCAAAAAAAAAGAAAATTTTGGTTCAACTTTTGTCTCAACTCTAAATTCTGTTTGTAAAAGTAGACTAGTCAAAAAATTTTATTAGCAAAATAAATTTTCAAAAATTTTAATTCACAAAATTTCAAAACAACCCGTACTATCTTAAAATAACCTCACTTAACCACAATGATTATTTAGTGTAAAAACAAACGAGGTTATTTCGTTGATTTCACGTTTTTGAATAATCATTTCAACAAGTTCTTCCACATTTTTGCCCGTCTCAAATTTCCAATATCTCGTAATTAAACTTCACAAACATACTTGACAAGGTAAAAACTGAAAATAAAAAATAAAAACCTTCACAAGCGTTACTTCTGCTAGAGCACTCTCAAAAGGGCCTCAAAGTAAAACCCAAACCTCAGGAAAACAAAGGGCACCAGGCGGATCTATGTCTGGGATCCTATTGGGTCCCCTCTCATCCATAACACCAAAGAACAAGATAAGGTGATAAGCACACGTGGCACGAACCCAGAATACTGCTCCTGTGCTTCACTTCCACAAACCCTCTCTCTGTCCTCTGTTCTCTTCTCTTCTCTCCAATCTCCACACCCCAAAACCCATTACCATGGCCTTACCAACTCTCCTAACTCCCACTTCTCGGCCCAAACCCCTCCCTCCCTTCAAACACAAACCCACCGCCGCCCATGCTTCAACCGCCGTTGCCGGAGCTCCTATGACGCGCCGCCGTGAGTTCTTGTCCCTCGCCGCAGTCGTGACACTGTCACCGGCGTGGCTCTCGCCGGCCCGACCTGCGATGGCGGCGGAGGAAGAAGAGTACGTGAAGGAGACGGCTGAGGTGATCAACAAGGTCCGAACGACAATCAACATGGACAAAAACGACCCCAACATGGCCGCCGCCGTTGCCGATCTTAGAGAGGCGTCCAATTCTTGGGTGGCCAAGTACAGGAGAGAGAAGGCTTTGTTGGGCCGGGCCTCGTTCAGGGACATCTACTCGGCCCTTAATGCTGTTTCGGGACATTACATCAGTTTCGGCCCAACAGCCCCGATTCCTGCCAAGAGGAAGGCCCGAATCTTGGAAGAGGTGGACACCGCTGAGAAGGCCTTGTCAAGAGGAAGATAATTTTGATTATTGTGAAAAAGGCAAGCAATTTTTTTTTTAAATTTATTTTGAAATTATAAAAACCGACTTTGTATGTAAATTTATTCTCTTGGGGTTTGAGGTCCTAGGATATTCACTTGACTTGGTGAATTTACGAGGGAATTATATGGTGAAAACCCTGTTTGAGAATTCCTCAAAAAAAAAAAAAAAACTGTTTTAGAAGTTCCACTACGACAATGCGTATTGCCAACTAATATTCTACAAAAAAATGAGCCTTATTATTCAATTTCTGAATTTTACATTGTATAAAGGTAATTTCCTGAATTAGTTTTTGAGTTTTGGAATTTGAGCTGAATATTCCATAAAACTTACTTGTATGTCAGGATATTAGGGACAATGCAATGTGCCATGTTACGTGGTTCTAATTATATAATGTGTATATTAAAAATACAGGTCTATTGTTTTCTACTTACACATCAGTATACTAGGAACGAGTGGTGGAGCTAGGATTTTGTTTTGGGAGGCATAAGCTTAGAGCACAAAAGCTGTAGAAAATCATCAATTTATCAACTCATACTGCTACAAAATAGTTCGAAGGACATGCATAATCAATTTGTAGAATTTTTTGCTACGTGAAATATAAAAGTTTCTTAAAAATTTACGTTTTTTTTTCCCGCTTTTGAATTTAGTTTAGTAAAAAAAAAAGATAAAATCCTTTTAAAATAATGATTTTGATGGGATAAAAGTGACAATAAATTATTTAGGAATTATTAAAAAGAAAAAATATTTAGAAAGTTGCACGAAAAAAAAAAGGTTTTAGTAGATACATATTCAAGAAAAATTATTTCGGTTTGGCAATTAGAAAAATGTATTTATGAATCCCATATTTATAAAAAATAATATTATTCTAGAGAACTAAAAAAATAAACAAATACACATTTAAGAAACATTATTGTAACGGCTGGAAATTTAGAAATAAAATGTTATAAGGCACGTATAAAAAATAATTCTAATAAAAATAAATCGTAGAAAAAAATTGTTAATGAAAGGGTATATATAAAATTTTGCGAAAGAGGAGAATGCCTAGGAAAAGGTCTGAAACCTATTTGGTTTTGTTTAAAAAATTTTTGAAAATATTTTCACATATTTTTTAAATTAAAAAATTTTTAAAATACTTTCAACACAAGTTTTAAAAAATTTTATTTTTAATTTATTTTAAAAATAATACTAAACAGCTTTTTTTTTTTTTAATTTCTGAGGCCCTCCGACCCTGCTAGTACTTCCTCAGAAAAGAGGGAAAGAAAACATACAGATACACCTTCTTCTTTTTTCTCCTAAAACGCCGAACATGTAGGATGGATTTGATGAATTTCCGCCTACTGTTTCCGTACCGTTTCATTACTGAAAACCTCTGGTTTCTTCCTTTCACACCAGTACATTGAAATTGAAATGACTCAAAAGGTTATTATAGATGGTGGCGGAGCTACGCTTTCAATTCAATAGGGGAGGCGTGCCCTATTTTTTTTTAATAAATAACATGAATATTATACCACAATATTTTTTAAATACTATTAAAATCATAATAAAAGCTTTACACTATAAAAAATACTATATTGATAAAATTTTGTTGTAAAATGTTTAATTTTTTATCAAAGTGTTTCGTATTGTCGATGAAACTTTTGCTTGCTAAGTTATATAGTTATCAAATACTACAATGTTAAAAAAAAATAAGCTACAATATAAAGCTTTTACACATTATAATGTTTTAATCAAATGCTTTCAAACAATCTATATATATATATATATATATATATATTTGTTTTGCATATATTTTTTTATTATTTTGATATGAATTTTAGTCATACCTGGTATTCAAAAACATGTACAAACGGTAAGGATATCTTATCATTGTTTTTCTTTTTTTCATTTTTATACCTTGTATTTCAAGGATATAAAAAGCCACTATTATGATAAATTTAGCATCAAAAATGACATACATTTAAGAGTGTTTTTTACACTTAGATCTCAATATTTGATGTTGGCACATCATTATAACATTGCATTAAAAATGTTATAAAAATCAGTAGGGGCATATATGAAAATATCATATCTTAGTGGGGGCATAATAGAAACGTTGTAAAGTTTAAAAGGTCAAATTTTAAGTTTCGACGACCACCCTCACTTCACCTCACCTAGCTCCACCCTAGACTATATGGAATGCTTATCTCCCCTACTCGATCTCTTCTAGTTCCAACACAGATTATATGGAATGCTTGTCTCTGTGTGTTCCTATCATTATGCACACGGATATATAGACGTGCGGTTTTAATTACTCCAATTTTTATTCTCCGTGAATATTGTTGTTTTAGTCGTATGATATAAATAAAATGGTTGTAGAGAATTTGGTGGTTGCAGCATATAAAATGTCATTGTTTATAATTAAGTTATGCGCTTATTTATAGTCAAGGGATGCTCTTATTTTTATAATTTGATTGATAACTACCAATAGTTATAGGAAAACATTAGTTGTTTGTTTCACCGACTTGTATCAAAAAGTTTTGGTTCAAATCAGTTTTACTATAATATTTTCTCTTACAATATTTAAATTATTAGGGTGTTTTCAGTTTAAACTGAAACAAATGTCCTAGTAACTATTGAGAATTGCAACATCCTCTTCTCTCGTTATGTATATGAAACACAGGATCATTGCAATTTGCAAATTAAAGTTGATTAGACTAATTCCAGACGTAAAGTTGCAAGCTTCAAGTTCTAAATCACATTTTTGTGCCGAAATTTATTCCTTTAAACAACAGAGATTTTGGAAGACTTCTTTACCAATCAATCTTAAATGCCGGTTGAGGTAAAAAAGAAAAAAAAAAAAAGGTCCAATCAATATCTAGAGTATTAATTTGTTTGGTCTAACTGTCTAGTTCACATGTCGACATGTATCCCTTGCATTACACGATGGATACGGTAACTGATTGAAAAATCACAAGAAACAGTCATCTACAAATATAAATATATATTTATATATGCACAGGTGTAATTTTAATGGTTACGTTCTTAATAGATATTGTTGTTGTTAACCGTTTTAATCAGTCTGACAGTTATAACGAAATAAATTTGACTAAAAATATTCAGACAATTAATAAGATTGAGTTCTTATTATACCACATCATCAATTATTGTTAAAACGTATATTTGTCATAAATGTAATTATTAGAAACATAACTATTAAAAACAAGTTTATATATATCTAGATATGTATATTCACATTAGATTGCTTTAATGCATAATTGATAAAATCTCAGGCTTTGAGCGTGGAGAATATTTAGGAGCTGAGTTTCTTAAATTCAGCAATTAAATTATGAGCAAATTGCGGGCTAAAGACAAGACATGGAGAGAGTTGAACATTATTGTTTATGGATGGATCTTGCGTGCCCTTTTTCCATATATTTTGGGCGGAAACTGTGGGGAAACTGTGGGAAGGAAAGGGTGATTTGTGGACCGAAGAACATGGATTTCGCCTTGATCCTCAAAATCTAATCTGATCGGCAACAGAAATTACGTGGTGCATTGTCAAAGGTCAAAACGATAGCCTTTTTTGACTTCCATAAAAAGATATCATGATCATCATAATCTTCCCATCCAAAAAATGAGTCATTTCTAACTCCACTTCAAAACGTCAGACAATGATATGAAATCAGGGGGAAACTTTTCAATAACTAGGCCAAACTTTGTGGGTTGCTAATTTCTCTACCATGGCAGGAACTAATAACACGATTGGGCCTCTGTGTATAAAAGTGGACAAAAATTAGGGTTAATGGGAGATGTAACTTTTTTTATTTATAAAGTTAAATTATGTCTTCAGTTGATAAATATTTTTTATATGCATCAATATATGTGTATAAAGATATTAATGACTTTAATAATGATATTATTAGTTTTAATTTAGTTTTTAAGAACAATGATTGTATATGTATTTAAGATTTTAAATAGATTATGATATCATTATATTAAAAAAATTCTTGAAATTAGGATATTTGTTGCTTAAATTCGAATTGGTATCTAAAATAACGATTTTAAAATTCTCTTAGCTAAAAGATGACAGCTTTTTGCCGACAAATTGGAACCACGATTTTACTGTCAAATTGGAATCAAGATGTTGTAATTAAATTAATGATATAATATTTATAATTACATCATTATATTTAAAAAAAAATCTTTAGAATTGGGGTGTTTATCATTACTCTAAAAAAT
The DNA here is from genome assembly GCA_025403435.1 of Artocarpus heterophyllus. Classification (NCBI taxonomy): domain Eukaryota; kingdom Viridiplantae; phylum Streptophyta; class Magnoliopsida; order Rosales; family Moraceae; genus Artocarpus; species Artocarpus heterophyllus. The sequence continues at coordinate 15,027,548 of CM046348.1, read as the reverse complement.
AAATTAAAACGAAAAATATTGTTATTAAGGTCATTAATATCTTTATATTTATACATTAGGACATATAAAGAATATTCATAAACTGGAGACATATTTTAACTCTACAAATAAAAAAGGGTCATATATCTCATTAACCCTGAAAGCGGACCTTTTTTGTAAAAAAAAAAAAAAAGGTTTAATGTATGTACCAAAACAAGAAAAAATTAAACTACATGGACAGATTATTATGATGAAGTTAACATTTAATACAATTTTTAGAATATTTTAAAAATAACAATAATTACATAATAATAATTATTATAATGATATCACATTTGTATTATATAATTATATTGTAACTATTTTAATAATATAATTCTGAGATATATACATAATATTTACGAATTGAAATCATATTGTAATTCTAAAATCATAATTATAATTATGTATATATCTCATTAACCCCAAAAACAATTTGCACAAGATGTATTGGCCAATGTAGGCCATGTAGCATCAACTGGAAATTGGTCCGACAAGATTGTACAATAAAAACCAAAATGCACTTGCAAGCTTTGGTTGTGTTTTTTGAAATACATCCAACATAGAATCAACCAACATAGAGACCTAGCCTTAAGGAATATATGTACAAACTCTATATCTTTTATTTCATTTTCCTCCAAGTGGCATTTAAGTTTAAGAAGTAGGATTAATATATTGACTTGACGAAGAATTCCTTAAATCAAGGAAAGGTACCCTTTAATTTAAAGTCTTTTTTCCCTTCCGTAATGACTTTGTTTAACTTATCATGTTACCTTCTTCTTGCCCATACTATTTGAGCTTCGCAGCCCCTATTTTGAGCTTCCCATCCCTTCTTTAATTGCGGGCAGAAAATTGTACACTTATTTCTTAAGGCAATTTGTACTTTGACATTTCACATATTAATAGGCCTTATTTACTAGGCTACAGTCTACTCTTGAAAAAACTTGACGACATATTGAAAGATGAAATTTGTTTAACTTTTGAAATTAATTGCATCATTACTCTTTTAAGCCCATCTTTTCCATGTTCTTATCATATTAACTCACTTGGTAGTACCAAAGACATTATCCCTATATATGCCTTTTTGATAGAAAGATATTCTACTTGTATGGCTACATGTGAGAGTGATATAAGTGAGACAAATTGTTGTTCACTACTAACTTTTCTAAGCCAGCTTTCCGGTTATATATAATTTTTTTAAAGCCTTTTTTAACTAAATAGTCCAAGTTTTTGAAAATTAAGAAAATTAAGAAAATTACTATTTTTGTATATCTTAATACAGTGAAGTATATTGATGATGTATTGATATTATTGATACACTACAATATATCAATAATGTATTAATTTGTAGGTTATCATTGATTAACTTGATAGTTTATTCACTTAATAATCTATTTGTTTCTTAATTACAAATCATCAATAAATCAAGGGTAAACCAATTTATTAATGATAAACTATATTTAATAAGTGATTTACTAACGTTAATGAATGATATACATCAATGGTAACTTGTGTTTATCATTGATGTACTGTTGTTTAAAAATAACCATTTCATTAATGTTGAAAAAGTTTAACCATTTCTCCAATTTTTAAAAAATTTAGTCATTTTATTTAAAAAGATGGTTAAAAAAATAGCTTATTTGTCTAATTTTCTCTATATTACTTTATTACAAGGAGCTATCAGTGCACGCCGATTCCCCGTGATGTATTGGCCAACCCCTTTGTTTTTTATTATTTTTTTTCTTGCAACATGCCGACATGTTTACAGGATACCCCACCTCGATCAGTACAAAAACATCCAATAAACTAAAATCACTCACTCATAACTCATATATCATCTGACAATCTCATACTACACGAACCGTTGGATTTCAATCTTGGGGCTAAAATCAAAGATCTTGAGGGTATCCTTAGAATCACCCATAAAACAATTTTATTTTTATCAAGTATTCAACGACATGTGCTGTAGATTGCTTGGGTAGCATATGTGTCTTCGTCTGCTGAATTGGTACATATCTCTTATCTGTATGTGTGGACTTTAGTTTCTTTTCGGCCAATGACAAATCGCCGAAAGGACGAAAAACAGAAAGCAATTAATCAACGAGATGACAATGATAATAAATACCTTCAAAATACTCGATTAAAATATAAAATCACCTCATGTATTTTTAAAAAATATATTGTTCTGTTTTCCCAGCTAGACACAACTCACGCCATTTTTTCCTCTTCCCAATCACGCAAAATCCATACGTGATGTTAAGGCAAAATTAATTGTCAAAAAAAAAAGAAAAAAACACAATTACCTTAAATAAAAGAAATGACGGTTATCTGAGAAAGAAATTCTAAAGGCAGGCCTTTGAGTTTAGGAGGTGTTTGCCAGTTGTAATCTAAACTATTTTTTCATAAGCTGTTTAGAATTAGATAATTCACACCATTATTTTAGTTATGTATAATGTAAAGCTCTCACATGTTATAGGAAAAAAATTACTATAGTATAAAGCTCTCACATGCTACAGTAAAAACATCCTATCAGTTATAAACGGTGTAAAGCTCTCACATGTTACAGTAATAATAAAAAAATCGCTGCAATATAAACCTCTCATATGCTACAGCAAAAAATGCTTTTAACCACCATGTTAAACACCTTATTTTTTCTGGCATTTGAGAATATGCAACTTTGATTTTTTTGAAAAGTTTATTTTTTCTTTTTTGGATGTCCCACAAAGTTATTGTCTTTAAAATTAAATGCACAGCTTCTTATACATAGGGTTAAAAAAAAGCCATTCTCATAGTTAATTTTTATTAAAGAAAAAGTCTTTTAGCGTATTTAATTAACAAAATAAGAATGAATTTTAGAAAAACACAAGGAATAATCTCAGTTTTTCTGAATACGCAAAGCATATTCCTACATTTCAGTTATGAATTTTGACTTAATTAATTGAATTCCGAAATTAAAATAACCTTTTTTGGTGATTACTAGAGATTGTCATGCGCAGTTGAAGTCATAATGAATGCCAAGAACACGTTGGTTTGACATTTGAGTGCATAATTGTAGAGAAATATGGCCCAATGGCATTGGGACTTGGCTCTCCAACAAGAAAGTCATAACTATACACTTCACTTTTAAATGAAGGCATAGTTTGTTTTCCAAAATCCCCAACTACAGCTTACCACATAAGCATCTTTATTTTTAATGCTTGAATAGATACATAACTAATAAAATAATGTCCAAGTCCCCTAAGAATTTTCTACCAATTAAGATGGACCCCCACAATTCTTCGAGTTTGACTTTTTTACTAGGGAGTCTGATAATTAAGGGAGAGTGATGCAACATGGCAAATGGACGGTGGGACCATAGTCGCTTCTCATCTCTCCCTCTTATTTTTATTATTGTTAACTATTAGGACTAGATTATTAATTATTTCTGGATTTCTTTTATGTCTTCAGATTTGATCCCTATACAGCAACGCAAGAAGAACACTTTTAGACAGTATTTGAGAAACGCGTTGAAATTAAAAATTAGAGCTAAAATATTATAGCAAATGAGAGTTTTGTATTATAACATATTTTTATTTTATATTGTACTGGTATTACAATGTGTTTGGTAAATTTAATTTTAATTAAAACTTTTAATTGCTACAATGTAAAGCTCTCACATACTACAATATCAAGAAAAAATAAGTTATAGTATAAAGTTCTCACATGCTATAATATTTTTAACCAATTGATGAATTGAATTTGTCCTTACATTTTGTTACTTTCGATTTGTTATTTTGTTAGTTTTTAGGAGTTATTCATTTTTTTAGTTTATTTTGGAAGTTTGTTTCAATTGGAGTTCGTTGGTAATTTTTAAATAATTTTTGGAGCAAAATTGAAGGGGGGAGAAGAGCCATGGCGTTACAGAAGTCAATAAGCTGAAACAACGTTCGGCGCCACAGTGCCCAAATACTGGTGCCATGGCACCACTTTGAAGGGTCTCCTCCATCTTATGCAGCACTGTAAGGTAGAGCCGCGGTGCTGATTTTTTTTTCCTTGAAGTTTGTGTTGCAAGCTCTAAAAATTACGAAAATTGCGATTTCGGCTTCAAGACTATAAATAGGAATTTTAAGAGTCACCTAGGGATTTTTAGACTAAAAAAAAAAAAAGAGAGGAGAAGGTGACTACTGCGAAGGAGAAGATGGTTCTACCGGAGACAAATTCGGCTTCAATTTCGTTAACTAGTTTTCTTCTCTTTCCTTTTCTCATGTTTAAGAATTTGTTCTTGATGTTTTTTATTATGTTCTAAGTTTCTTTTCTAGGGCTATGATATAACCGGACCATAATGTTTTGAATTATTTTATCAATTATCAATTGAAGAATTATTTTTCCTAGTTAAGTGTTCTTCACTATTCTTAAAGCTTCTAATTAACTGGCCACTAATTAGAAGATTTGTTAATTTATAATGAAACCAAAATGAGATTTATGTTTTTCAATCATTGTGTTGAGTGTCATAGATTGCATATAATATAGAATTATACTTGCATGGTTTGTGTGGTCACTAAATGAAAATTTATAAAACTTAATGGCTTTTTAATTGGAACATAGTGGGTTAGCAATTAAAGCGATTTTTGGTGTAAATTGGAAAGGAGCATTGAATGAATTAGGGATTTTTGATTGTCAACTAGAAGAATTATGTTTAGATTAGTTAGATAAATAATTCAAGGCGGATTGGTTTGGTGAAATCGGAAACCTTAGAGCTTGTTCATATTGAATTTTATAATTTTAGTAGTTGTTTCTACTTTTATTTTTATATCTTAAACTCATTTTCATTAAAATTCTCATCTTTTTAATTTGTTCAAAAAAAATTAGAATTGACACAATTTCTGTACATAGTATTAGTCAGTCCCTATGGGACGATACTCGTTCTTAAAAACTGTATTACTTGACAATGATAACGTGCATTTATTTTCGCAAAAATTCGTATCGCCAATATTAGTTCAATCTATATTTTTAAACATTCTATTAGATAGTCCAAATTGAAAGTTAAAACGGTTTTGTCAAACCAATATTATGCTTTCAAACAATGGTCTCTAAGTGGGTATTATTTGCACAAGCAGTGAGTATTTAAAAACCACTCTACATGGTAAGAAGTAGAAAATTTGAATCAGTAAAGAAGGCTAAAATTTTGCTCTTTTGTACCTTCCGAAAGGTAACATTAATTTGATGCACAAGCTTTCCGTTATGTTTATGCCCTTTAGTAAATCTCAAGATTGATGATCGTCAGGAACGTGGATAACGTGGGGTCCTATTCTGAAATTTGATTGATAATGCAGGTTTCACAATGCATGTTGTGTACTTTTTTTTTTTGAAGTTACAAAACAAAACTTTTCCTGAATTTTCATGCATGGCGATGAATCACGCATCATTATCGATTCTTAAACCCGTTTCATACCGGTACCTATATCTATCTATTTATATATCTGTCGGTATGTATATATGTATAGATATAAATATGGTTTTAATAGTTACACATTTTTAAAGGGTATTATTATTATTGTTAGTCGTTTGATATAAATCTGATGATTATAATAAAGTTGATAATTAATTAAAAAAATTTATGAAAATTAATAGGTTTAATTATTATTACGCTGTATCATCGATTGTTGTTAAAATATACCCTTATTAAAAAAGTAATGAAGATGTAACTGTTAAAAATGAGTCCATATATATACAATAATCGTGTTAGGATTTTTTGGTTGGAAGGCTAATATAAATTTTTGTAATTATTTGAGTATATAACTTATGTATTATACAGGTGGAAAAAAAGTTGAGCGGCTCCTAGTTTCTTTTTCCCTCCGTCTATATAGATAGATAGATAGATTAGATAGACATGATTGTGAATCGGGTTTAAGAATCAATAATGAGTCAAGCATATTGAAATGGACACACATAATTTCTACTGAAAATGCACTTTGCATGGACATTACATTTTAAACATCTTGTTTAGTAATAAGCAATGAGCTTTTTTCTTTTTTTTTTTTTTTAAATATTTGGCCACCACTGGCATTATTCACAAAGGTTTGATCTAGAAAAGGGGGGGGGGGGGGGAGGGTGGTGGTGCGGGGGGGCGCGAGGCGGGGTGGGCAAGTCCGATAGAGTATCTTGAGTAAAAGAACTTTTAATAATAGAGCAAAACATCGTACAAAATGGACCCTCCGTAGACCGGAGGGCCATGATATTACAGTAGACATCTACGTGGGATATTTTATTTTTAAGTAAATGAGTCACGCGATATATATAAAAATATATATAAATAAACAGTTTTAAATAAATAAAAATAATTTTAAATAAATAATGCCCATGGGTCTTTAAACAACAAGAAAAATAAAAATAAACGTTTTAAATACAAACCACAGTTTTTAGTGTAGCACCAAATATATATAATTACAGTCATCATCACCATAGTACAATTCCCAAATAACTTAACACAGCCATAAAAAAAAATAATACAACTCTTACATGTTGTAGATAAGTTGTAATTAAACAGGGTCTTCTAACACGAAAACAGCAGGATTGTTTTCGCTTATTCCTCTTCAAATATGTTGCACTGAGTTCCACCTGAGATATGAAGATATGATAGGGATGAGCATCGACATGCCCAGTAGGGAAATCATGACTCACCTTATGGTTTATCCATTACCACATTAAAAACTGCATGGTTAGTAGGTTACATCATATTCCAGATTATGAGGTTTATTATGATCACATCTTATGGATACCGTAGTTAATCATTACCAAGTGTCATAATTACACATTTATACAAATATTACCAATCATCATTGTTCCTAGGTATCCATGTTAAATTGAGTATCACTCAATTCATCGAAACCCAAATGGGCGCACTTGATCACCCCATAAACATTCCAAGGGTGTTCCGGTGAGGGGACATCAAGCCCCGAGTCCTCACCAAATCAATTCATGTACAGTGTGTTCTGGGACTTTCAACCCAAGGAAGTGTCATCACCTTCCCCCTATTTTACCTTTTTGGGTATTCATGCCTAAGGACGTAACCGTCGCCCTCTTCATGTCTCACCATTTCTCTATATTAAATCATTATTAATAGAGTCAGTTTTCCTAACCATGCTTCTCAATTTATAACATGTGTCAATTCATTATGTTCCTCGCCGTACAATACAAGACGAGTCCATGTCATAGTTTCATATGTGATACTCATATAATATCAGTTCAACATAGATATATATATATTGCGGCAAAACAATCAATTTTAATTCTATAAAAACCTCACAAAAATGAGTAATAGAATCCCTACCTTTCAAGCTTATCAACAATCTTTTAATCCTAGAATCAATTAACGTTAGCTCCACACATCCTTGACCCTAAGGCATGCATAAGGACAATTAAAACTAAAGCACAACGTATAATCACATTCATAAGTGAGTTATGTGTAAACCCGTCTACTAGTGCCATTAAAGTATTTTTATGCATTAAACATGGAGAAAATGCATACTAAAAACTAAGTTTAGATTAAAGAAAACCTACCTCAAAACTTCTTTGAAAAGCACCAAAGTTTGGGTTATCAATCAAGCTTGAATTAACTTTAAAACCGCCTCGATCATCGTTGGGAATTATAATTGTCTTGGCCACAAAGAGAGCTTTGTGCTCTATGTCTTTAGTTAGAAATTTGAAGTGAGAAGGGAGAGAATGAGAACTAGAGAAGAAGGTGGTGATAGTTAAATAAAAAGATATCAAAATGCTTAAGAGGAATGAGATGTTTACGGGGAAAAGTTGTAAGAAGAAACAAAAGAGTCTTAAAGGAAAATATCATCTTGTCTCCCATGAAGACTTTTAGCAAATAATGCCAACATAATTGAGGGGATAATTGGAGTGAATTATAGAAGAAGATAAGGAAATAATTAATTAGGTGGTTGAGAAATATCTCCATATCTTCTATGAATTGACGGAAAATAATTCAATGTCCCCTTCGGATACCTTTAGCAAAATGAGAAGAAGTCTATATAATTGAGCAATAATTTAGGGAGACAAGATTGGTAGAAGTAAGTGTTGGTAAGTTTTGAATGTTTCTTAGGAAGACTTGGTAAGAAAATACTAAAATGGTATTTTTTTTAAATGATCATAAACAACTTAGTAATTTTAAATAGTCACATTTTATTCATTAAATTTTACAAAATTATGCCCGTTAAAAATACGGGTGTTACAGCTAGAAATTGAGCTATTGTTTTACTTTAACAAATAGGTTCAAAAGAATCAAAACCATTTGGTTCAAGCATAATCAAAACTATTTAAATAAATACACATCAAAAGGTTAGTTTGAACTAATCTCATGAATTCCGATGTATGTAAACCCATGCACCAAACACTAAAATGCAGCCATTCTTTTGAAAGTGAGATGTATGCTTCTTTGTCTAAAGTAAAAATCATGACATAAATTAAAGTACTCCTACGAGCATATTGGTATACTTTCACTCTATATGTTTACCGTATTCACCTCCAAAGGGAGGAGGAAAATGACCATATTGGCCCTACCAAAAAAATAAGAAAAGTTTTGCCACATTGGATTTGCCCATCTCTTTGGGCGAAGACTTAAGCACGTTACATTTTTTAAAGTGTTGTCCATCTTGCAATAATTTATAAAAAGGTCCATTCAAATAATATACTAGAAACATGATTGCACATCCCACCTTAATTAGTTTAAGCTTTGAACTTTTTCTTTTTTCTTTTTATTAATCACCTCTCTTTTAGATAAGATCAAGGTGGATAACAAATAAGAAACGTGCAAGATGTGAAACACGTGTGAAAATTACATATTCACCAAATTTTCACTAAACAATGGCAAGTTTTGGCACCCCATAAAAAATTAATCAAAGAATTTTATCCTGTTTAGGAGAAAAAATTTAAACCACAATATTTTGAATTATATATTATATTATAACATGTGAAGGTTTTATATTATAATATATTTTATTTTATATTGTAGTATATAAAATTTCATATTATTTATGATTGAAACATTAATATAAACTACTCTTCTAAATCTTGATACCCATGTTTGCTTCTTATATGGTGCAAAACTATGTTTTATAATTTTGGAAGGATATGATATCTCCATTACACTTGTTGCCCAGTATTTTCACCCACGCAGGAACCTGCAAAGCAAGGGACCCAATACACTGGATTGGGAATCCAGAATCGAGCCCGAGTTACCTGCTTTTTTTGTCCTCTTTATCTTAATTGTCTTGGGCCACGTCGTAGCGGATAAACGACGCCAGCTAACCAATAATACAATGAACGCTCATCCAATCCAATCAACAGTCATCTAAATTAAACAGTTAATATTAATTCCAGATAGCTTTCGACATCCTGGCATCACACCACGTACGAAATATGTATTGTAATGTGATTCACGCCATTTATTAAAAGAAACAAAAACATGACTGAAGTAATAAGACGTAGCAAATAAAGAGACACAAACTTGTTTAAAAAAATAGTTTTAATTGTAAATAGTATTAAATTTTTATATGTTGCGGTGTGTGGCTTTTATCTTGTAGTTGGAACTCTTATTCTGAGTATCCTAATAGAGTTTTAATGGAGGGAAAATACAATAAATATAAAAGGGATAAAAACAAAATTTATGAAGCGTTATACATAAAGTTAAAAGAAGAAGAAAAAAAAGAGTTCAAAAGAACGTCCATTCATCCCCATCCATGGTTGGCTCCGTCCTTATTCATATCCTATAGTCCTATTCAATCCAATTCATGTCCATTTTTTCATAATATTAAAAAAATCCAAAATTTTATGTAGCGAGTTCTATAATTCAAAATTTTGTTTTTTAAGGAAGCTAAGATTTACGTATTGCTTTCGTATTCTTGCCGAAAAAAATGAGGATAAGTTAATGGATAGTTTTTGAATTCTTTTTCTCTCTTTTTAATTAGTTCCTATCGTTGATTTTGTCCTATAAATAGTTCTAAAACTCAAAAAGTGTCTTATAAATAGTCTTTCTACTTAATTTGGGATGAAAATATTTAATTTTGTCTCACAAAAGGTCCTTGAGCTATCTTTTCTGTCTATAAATAGTCTCTATCTTAATATTATCAAGCCAAAATTAGTTACTTTGTTAAATAACTATATATAAAAAAAATTAAATATGTGAAATTTTACCAAATAAGTTGTCCTTAAACTTTAAAAACCAAAATTAGTTTTTTGCCACAAATATTTGACTATTTTTCATCTATTTATTCATATATGTAACATTGATAAATGTTTGGAGTAAGCATTTTTTTCCCACCATATTAACAAATGTCCCCAAGTTATTATTATATCTCATAAAAATTAATATAAAAATTTAAACTTTTATAGATAACTTTTATATTGTACCCATTTTAAACCATTTAGAGTCCTATTACTTTGTTGTTTTAGTTTTTTTATTTTCTTAGTAAACAAGAATCAAATTTATGTAAGAAATCAAATTTACAAACAAATTTAATTAAATAAAAACTTTTTTAAACAAAACAACAGTGACTATCCATCAATCTATTCCAAAAAAATAATAAAAAAAGAGAGAAGGGGATGAATTTACAGGCATTCTACGTCGTCGTATCATCACCGCATAATGCAATAGTGTTCCTACTTTGACGTTCACGCTGTTTACCACATGCCAAGCTTTCCCTTTCCTTCTATCCTCAAAGCTACGGAACATAGGAATGAATGCCAAACTCCAAATAAAGCGACTTCTACACTCACTTTTTCTTCTTTTTCGAAAAGGAGTTTTTTTTTTTTTTTTTTTATAAATTAAATTCGCGTGTGGTATTAAATACAAAATTTTTTATAGCTTTTCTTATTGGTCTTTTACCGTGTTTCTTTCCACTAGTTGTTCTTTTTTTAAATCCGTTAGATTTTGTCTAAGATTATATTTTTATATATGTGGTGGTTAAAAAATAAATACCCATCAATAATCTTTTTGGGTTCTATAAAAAAAAAATTGCCTTTATTACTCCTATGGTCTCTAAATTTTTTGTACCTAGTACCTGTCAGACGATAACATGATGTTTGAGAATATTAACCATTTTCTGTACCCTGTAGGGGAAAATTTTGCACCCTTTTCAATTGTTTGAATGTTACTGTAAGTATGGATCTGTTTTGATAAATAGTTTGTAGACATTTTTCTGTGGACTGCATTGTGGACATCTATGCGGACATGTATCACCACCCTGAATATATGGTACTACTTTGAACTGTTAAATGTACTTTTGGACAATGTTCACACAATTATAGGCATTGTGCACAGTAAACTTTCACATGAATGTTTTTGCCATTTTGTTGGAAAAGTTGTAGCGAGTGTACGGAAACTAAATTTCAACACCAAATTTTTAACTATTATAATATAAAACTTTTATATGCTACAATATCAATGTTTAAGTTCTAACAGAATCTTCAAATACTCTCGTAACTAGAACTATTGTTGGTCAACTACAACTAAATGGATTATTCATTTTATTTGAGGCAATGCACCATATTCAAATCATTTTATTCATTAAAAATAACAAAGAAAAAAAACCGTGCTTATTATTGTTCAAGATGTAAATCTCTCCTCTTAAGACTTTTTACACCTTCGTTATGTATACATAGGAGTTTAACGGCTGGACTAAGAGACACAAGACATTGCTAGTTTGGGACCAAATTGTCAAGATTTTCATATTGAGAACGTAACTATTATGAGTTTAAAAGTTTGGGGACCGGAGGTGAAAAACCCAAAGAAAAAAGAGTTGTGCATGTGCGGCATTGAAACTTGGAAACAGTCCAAATTAGATAGCTTCCAATTATTATATATTTTTCGTTCTACTTGCTACACATGCGGACAAGAAAACCAGATTAAGGGAAAAAAAATCACTGATTTTAAAAGTGGAGTTTCGGTTTTTTATTTATGCTATTTACTTTTAAGTGTAAGTCAGAAAATATATAGAAATTAAAGACAGGGTTGTCAATTAAAATTTCAAATGTTAAGCAACCCCATTGGTTCTTCTTTATTTTAGATAAGAACTTGCTAAATTACTATATACGAAAGCAAAATATATATATATATATATATTTATTTATATTTCACTAATTATAGTAGAGTATCTTATTGTATAGTGTCTTGTCCTATCATATTCAACTGGTGATCGGGGATGCCCGAAAGGTTCTTGAGTTGTATTTTAGTGCATCACTACGAAAAAAAGGAAATTCGATAAAGATACAAATTAAATTTTATTAAATAAACATATTTATTTGTCAATAATAACAATAATAAAAAGAAATCAGATTTCTCCATGCCTCTACCCTTGTTTTTTGGGAAATTTCTGTCTTTTAATTCTCGTCCCAAATAAAAATCACATTACTTTCCTTAGAAAGACTTGTACTCTTTGGACCAAGTCCAACCAAATTTCTCATTTATTATAAATGCTCAAAATTAAAAACGATAAATGAATATCAAGAAACAGAAAATAAAAAATAAATAAAATAAAAATTTGTGCTTTGCCCTTCGACGGCAAGACCTTGAGAGAGACAGATGAGTCTAAATATGTGATGAGTCTGGTATTCTGATTCCTCGATTATAAATTTATAGTCTGTTTACCAAAATTTCTCCCTTTCTCACACGCGTTACAGACCATTTCTTTCTCTCTCTTAGCTTTCTTCCACTAATTGCTCTTTCAAGAATCGAAAACTCTGTTTTCTCCTGTTTTTTCCTTTCTATTTCCGCTTGTTTTAGCTTTGTTTTTTTCCTTTTGGGTGGTTCAGTTTTGATGGGTTTTTGAAAGATTTTCAAAACCCAAAAAATCTCTCGATTCCAAAGGTGAAATTGTCCATCAAAATCAAATCAAATCAAATCAACCATAGAATTTCTCTCTCTCTCCTTCGAAAACACATTTCTTCCCCCGTTTTGCTTCCACAATTTTCCTCCTCATTTTCTCTCGCTTTCCTTTTCCGAAACCGGATTTTCCCTTTGGCTCTGATTGGTCGGCTTTGTTTTAACTCCAAGAATTAATCTTTGGATGCAATTCTCAGGGTCTCCTCTTTAGGCTTGAGTTTTCTTTAAGGTTAGTGAATTTGTTTGAAAAGAAAAGAAAAGAAAAGAAAGGGAAAGGAAACAACTTGTTACTTTCTCGGAAAATTGGCCGGAGCAAGAATTCTCCGGTGTACGGAAACGACAAGAAGGGTATTTGGAGGACTTGGACAACATTTGCCAACGAAAGAGTTTCTGTGAAGCGGAAAACCGAGAGGAAAGAAAAAAGAACCTTTTTTTTAACCCGTGAAATTTGCTGTTCAGAGGTCGAAAAATAGAGGTCTTTGCAATAAAAACCCAAATCGCATTTCTCTCTCTCTATCTCTCTCTCTCTATCTAAAAGGTAATCAAATCCCGTCAAAATCTCTCTCTTCCTGCTCCCATTTCTCTCTCTTCTTCTCCCTCCAACCTCTTTCTTTTTGTCCCTCTGTTTTTCGGCCTTCTTTTCCGTGCCTTCCTCTGTTTCGGGGTTTGGTGAGAGAAGCTCAACTCAATTTCCCTCTCTCTCTAAACATGATTTTGGACAAAGGGTCAATGCAATCCAACCTCGAATGCTTCCTCCATTGCACAACTCCGGTCGTCCCATCCCAATTCCTCCCCAAGGTTGGTCATTTTCTTCTCTTCTCTTGGAAAACAATATCAATTTTGTCTCTCTCTTTTTTTTAATTTTTTTTTATTTGATTCTTTTTAACAGAGCGAAATTCGGAACCTGAATCGTCTATGGCACCCATGGGAGAGAGAAAAGGTGGAGTTCTTCACGCTTGGCGACCTCTGGAATTGCTACGACGAGCTCAGCGCCTACGGCGCGGGCGTCCCTATCTCCCTCGACAACGGCGAGACTCTTGTTCAGTACTACGTCCCTTATCTCTCCGCCATTCAGATTTTCACCAGCAATTCCTCCGTCAACACCATCAGGTTTTAATTCGCTTTTTCCCTTGAAACGACATTACGTGTTATTTAGGCCCGTATGTCTCTTACGTCTGTATTACAGTTCGAACTATTTTGTTACATTTTTTTTTAATTTTTTGTTCAAACATCGGATCAAACAGGTCATTAATTTTGATTTGATTCAAACATTTTATTTTATTTTATTTTTGGGTAGGGAAGAGGCAGAACCGGGGGAGTGTGAGACGAGAGATTGGTACAGTGATTCACTGAGCGACGATAGTGAGAGCGATAAGTTATGGAGATGGGATGGTTGTTCATCAGAAGAAGGGGGTTTTGAACAAGACAACAACAATAACAACAACGCCTTGCATCAAAACGACAGATTGGGTTTTCTCTACTTTCAATACTTTGAAAGATCAACTCCTTATGGAAGAGTCCCCCTAATGGATAAGGTAAAATTTTCATAATAATATTCCTCCTCAGCTAACCTAACTAGTAGATATCTATCTATTTATTTATTTATTTTTGTTGTTGTTGTTGTTATTATTATTATTATAAAAAAAATTGAATGTTCTTTTGCTTGGTAATTAGTTTCCCCACAAATCAAGCCTCAAGAAGCATCAAAAGACATGTGGATTTGTTAGAATCAGGGAACACTTTTTCCTTCTAGGCATCTTCTAAAGATACAACCATACATTTGATCTTTTTTTGACTTTTTAATGAGTTTTTTCTTTTTTGTTTCCCAGTTCCTATTGATAAGAAAAATAACCATGTAATTTTCGTTGAAAAAAACATGACAAGATTTAAAAATAATAATTAAGGAAATCTTATTAAAATCTAATAATTAAGAACTGTTCCCTACCCTATACTTTTCCGTTTTATTTTCTAAGAAGAATTTGGAAAACAAGTGACAAGAAATTTGTACGGGTAATTATTATACATGATTATTTGTAGGTAGGGAAATTATCATTGGTCATTAAGAATATATTCTCATGTTTATTATTTTTGTCTTTTTGACCCTCTTTTTAACCGTTGTTTCCGTGAAGAAACATACGACGAGACCATCCCAAATGAGTATCTAACATACTCGGATTTGGTTTGTGTGACTGAGAATATGCTCATCAATCCTTTGTGGTATCGAATGAGGGGGAAAAAAACAAATTAAAGTGTGGGATTCCATAATTGACGACAATCCAACATGTTCTTGTTCTCTTTTGCTTTCAGATAAATGCATTGGCTCAAAGATATCCTGGCTTGTTGTCACTCAGGAGTGTTGATCTCTCGCCAGCTAGCTGGATGGCAGTTGCCTGGTCTCTCATCTCTCTCTCTACCTTATAAATTCATGATCCCTCGCATGCATATATACACATACATACATACATATATATATATATATACACACACACACACGCGCGCGCATTCAATCTCAATAAAAACATGAAAATTGGGCCTTATTAATATATTATATTATATTATTATTTTTCTAATGTTGGCTCCGTAAGCTTTTTCTCAGTGGGGTACTATGAAAAAAAAGATAGTGTTTTTTTTTAAATGGGGATATTATGAAAAAATAGATACTGTATGTTATTAAATGAATATATAGCTATATACTTATATCTTTTTATTATAGAGTGGGAGAAAATTATATTTTTTTTTGAAATAGAGACATGACAATTATAATGTTATGTTATATTTTTAATGGTGGACCGTATGCTTTTTTCAGTGAGGCGCTATGAAAACATAAGATATATATATTTTTTTCAATAGGAATACTAAAAAAACATATATACAGTATGTAATTAAATGAATATATAGCTTTATATTTTCAATAATTAAGTGGGGTATAATTATATAAAATAATGTCTTATAATCATTCGGTAGGGGTTACCATAGGATATATCTAGGTAAGTACACGTGTTTCCCCTCAATTATATCTCTATTTACCGATAATATTATATATAAATTTTGAGCATTGATTATTAATAATTTAAAAAATAAAAAGGGAGCAAATAATAGCACGTGTATGATCCCATATCCTAAAGCAAACACGGATTATTAACTCTATTCACTTTGGATTATGCACATTCAGGTACCCGATATATCACATCCCAATGGGCAGAACCATAAAGGACTTGTCTACGTGCTTCCTTACGTATCACACTCTTTCATCTTCTTTCCAAGGTGCTATTTCTTGGGATTCCTCTTTAATTTTTGAGTTGATTTTTTTTTTTTTTTTTTAACGGCTGTCTTCGCCATTGAATTATTTTCTAATAGGCTAATTTACAAATAGGATCAATTCTGTGTCCTTGCAAATTTTTTATTTGAGCATTCCTATGTCAAGCTATTAATCAATAAATCTTAGTAAAAAAGAACAGTTTTTACAATAAAAATTTCAAAAGGACTAAAAACCTCCCTAAACCTTTTTTTTTTTTTTTTTTAAAAGGGAGCAATAGACGTCATGCATATATATTGCTTCCATCACAATATGTATATATATATATATATATATTTATAAATCTTGAATTGTGAAACAGACATGGACATTGACGACGACATAGAGAATATGGAGAGGAAGAGAAAGGAAGGGGATGGCATCTCTTTGCCTCCATTTGGTTTGGCCACTTACAAGATGCAAGGAAATGTGTGGGTGTCGGGCAATTGTGGAAGGGACCAAGAGAGGCTTTTGTCACTTTTGAGCGTGGCCGATTCATGGTTGAAGCAACTTCGGGTGCAACATCATGATTTCAATTACTTCACAGGCATTCGAAGATGCTAGAACCAAAAAAAAAAAAAAAAACTTTTGTTTTGCAAAAAATCACTCAGAAGAAAGAAGAAAATATATGAAAGTGATTGACCGCTAAAAAAAGGAACCTTTTTTTTTGGGTATTTAGGTTTTTTCCTTTTGGTGCTGCCCAAAATATGTTTGACTTTTTTTTTGTATCAAGAGGATGAGTGGAATTGATGAGTTGGTTCTCTTCCATTTTAACTTGTTTAAGCTGCCTTTTTGAGGGGTGAATGGTTTTTTTTTTTTTTTCCTTTTTTTTTTTCTTTACATGTAGAGAGAGAAGTGGGTGACTGAGTTTGAGAGGAAGATGCACTTTAATACATGGACTTGTATATGGATTGTGTAAGTACTTTTTCTGTTTACCATCAATAGAGCCATGGGAGATGAGGAAAGTCAATTCCTGCCAATTTTTATTTTTTTTCTCAATTATGAACCAAATTTTTTGAAAAATGTTCGAGGACATCATCGGTGGTAAGCATCATATAATAACTAATAGAAGTTACAGTATAAATCTCATATTGTGGGATCCACATCTTGGATTATTGTTTGAATTTTCTTTAGAGTAAGAGAAATAATTTATATAATTTTGGAAGCTCGTAACAGAGAAAGAAAACTTTCTGCATAATCTAGTCCAAAGCAGGGAAAAACAGAAAAGTAGTGGCAAAAACTTGATGGGTCCACGGTGTTGAAAGAGGCGTCCCAGCTGTTGAGCAATAAATCAACCTTACTTTTTTAATTTTATTTTTCAGTGTGGGGAACAACTGCTGTTTTACTATAAACTCGTTTTCTGATTTCCAAACCCAACCCATACACTTTTTTGGCCCCTTGATGTAACGACTGCCTTGACTTTGTTAATGTTTATATATCGATGGGCCGCCCCACGGCGTTGGGTTTCTGCATTAATCGCTCAAAGATTAGTCTTGGTTTGTTTGTTTGTTTGTTTGGTTTATTTATTTATTTTTTGATGAAAGAGTTCAGTGGGATTGGTTGTGCGAGAAGGTGGATTTTGTACTTCTTTCTAATTAAGAGACAACTGGCCATGCTTTTGTGGTAGATGGTGATTGGTAAGTAAACTACCAGGGCGTTTCCATATAAGTAATTTTTTTTAGTTTAAAATACTACAAGATATAAAAGTTTTACATTATAGTAATTATTTATTTTTTATTATAATATGTAAGAGCTTTACATTATTTTTTAATTAAAAAGTTGGTTATAACTGAGTTTATTAAACACCTTATACATAAAATACTCTCTTACAGACACCCCTTATTAAAAACACCTTTCTCTTTTTAACTTTTCAAAATTATCCCCTTTTTTTATTTTATTTTTTACAATGTTAATTACACACTTATTTATTCTATCCATTATAATTCAATTTAAAAAATTAAAAACCCAAATTTTCTCTCTATTCTCTCATAATAGAGTGAAAAGAGAGGGTAATTTAAACTTTTAATAAATCACTAACTTTTAATAAAAGGATAGTTTTAACAAATTATGTATTAAAAGATATTTTTAATAAGTTGAGACATTTAAGGGACATTCTTATAAGTTACCCAGACAAAAATGTGTCATTTGGCAGTGGATTACACTGGACTGTTGTCTATTATACTGTATCTTTTTTTGGGATGAACAGTTCTATTCCAAATAGTTATGGTCACTCAGAAAAGAAAGGTGCCAGTTGAGCATAGAAAACTAAAACCCAAATCAATTATATAAATTAAAAAAAATCACGCCATCTTAATTGTGTGATCACGAACACTAAAAATTTTGGAGATTAGAGCCTTTTTTGGCATAACATTGCAGCGTAATTTAGTGTTTTTAAAGTCACTAAACGATCGTTAATAACCATACACAAGTTAGGACCCAAGCGCATGGTAGGACCCGAGCACGTGCTAGGACTTCAGTAGACGAGCATGTGTCAGGACCTCAACAGGCGAGTGTGTGCTCATACAAGAGGTGGAAGATCAAAGGCCGTGAAGCATCAACAAACAAAAAAACAGTTAGTGTTTAAAAGCATTAAATATCGAAAGATTAAGTTGTAATAATTGTAATTTCAGTTGTAATACCGAGAGGTGAATGATTTAATATTGTGACAAAAGAGAAATAATTCTGGAGTTTATTAGAGAATTGAACTCCTCTATTTTTATAGTCCTCAATTTGAGAGGAAAAAAAGCGGAATATAAATATCTTAAAATACCTTTATTTTGTTCTTATTATATTCTTAAGGTTATTTGCGTTCTGCAAGTGATTTATCCCATTTTCTTAGCTCACTTGTTTGTTTAATCCCAATTGTTTGTCTAAGAATGTTGGTTTAGTGTTGGACGAAAATTTTCTCCAACTTGTAGTAAAAAAAATATACAAAGACAGCACAAAAGTTTATGTTTTCAAAAATTCGTTCCACGCATTATGTGATGGTTTATTGAAAACCGAAGTCTAATATTACATTAAAACCCTGAAAATAATGAAAGACTCAAACGCCTACAGTTCAAGCTGCTGCCGCCGCCGCTAGAGAGGCTGGTTCTCCTGTCGTTGTTGTTGTCCCTAATCCTCTACTTAAATTTGCCTTTTCTTTTGTTTGATTTACGCGTGTGTGTGTATATATATATATATATAAATTTTCAATAGTTATTACTTTTTTTTTTTTTGTAACCATCCATGGTTATAAACACAATTATAGAAATATGTATATATTTTAATGGTGCGTCTATTGACACCTTTTATTTTACTTTTTATACCTTTTTTTTTAAACTACTTTTTATCCTACTTGTTATACCTTTTTAAAAATAACAAAAAAAGTCCCTGTATAATTAATAATATTGTTTTTCATTTTTCCAACCAAACTTACAGTTTTTTTTTCAAATGTTTTTCTTTTTACATGAAAAAAAAGAAAGAAAAAAACACAATTCTATAATTTGCTTATGATCATAAAATATGATCTTTTCAAATTTAAAAAAAATTAGCAAAATCTGATAATTTTTTATCAGCATATGCTTTTATCATAATTTCGTGCACTAAATAGAATATAATGATTTTTTTGGAAAGCAATATGACGATTTTTTTTTTGTTTACAATATATAGAAACACTATATTTTTTATTTTGGGTTAATTTTACTTTTGGAATCTAAACTATACAATTTGTCATATTTTGGCACATGAACTTTAAAACGTAGCAAATCATATTCCTAAACTATTCCACTTGTCCCATTTTGACTCTTTGTTAACAAAACCATTAAATATCAACGGAATTGGGCTAATAATTTTACTTTTGACTCCTAAACTATGTAACTTGTCCTATTTTGACCCATAAACTTTAAACTATAACAAATTACACCCTTAAACTATGAAACTTGTCTTATTTTGATCCTTCCATAATTAAATCTATTGAATATTAGTAGATTGAAACAAATGACTATTTTGATCTTAGTTCTATATATGTTTTTAACATATATGTTGAATTCAAAATATCTAAATTTTGTTTATTTATTATATAAGTTTTACTATATTTTTCTTTTATATATATTTATATAATTTGTTGATAAAAGTTTTAATTTTTTCTCAAAAAATTTTATCAAAATTTCTCCATCGTATGTTTAAGATGAATTATAGTAAAAAAAAAAAAGAATTACCAACAAATAAGGAAAAAAACACTAGCATATATAGGTACCTAACAAAAACGACACGTAGATAGTATAATATAACCTACTTGCCATCTTTATGACTAAATTTTAAGGTTAAAAATTACGTAAATGACACAATACAAAATACTTCGCTTAATTGGACTCAAAATTCGTCTTAATTTTATGTCAACAAAAATATACATTTGTTTGTGAAATTCTTATTTGTAGGTTTGAGATGCATGAAGTCAATTATAAAAGATTTAATCTCAATCGTTAATTTATAATTAATAGTTCAAGTACATATATATGTGGCATAATTTCGTTTAATATTTAATGTATTTAGTAATTAAATGGCCAAAATAAAACAAGCTTTATAATTCAGGGGTACGATTAGTTATAGTTTAAGGTTTAAGGTTCAAAATTATATAAGTTGCAAGGGATACTATTGACTCAAGTCCGTTAATAGTTAACGTTTTTGTTAACAGAAGGGCTGAAAGGAAGACAAGTTGAATAATTTAAAGGTGTGATTTGCTGTATTTTAAAGTTAAGAGTCAAAATAAGAGAAGTTATTTTCAAGCATTAACTCTTTTATTTTTATTAAATGATAGTTTTTATTTTAATATCATTTTTTCTTTTTATTAAACCAATCTTTAAGTCCACCACGATTCCTCGCAGTTTGTGTGTCTATATATATATATATATATATCGAAGAATTTGCACTCCTTCAAAGAGAACATTAATGAAAAGCGATACGTTTTCCTTTTATTAAACGATAAGTTTTCTTCCTATTGTTTGTCTTTTTGTTATACAATTATGGATTCCTTCATTCATCGTAAGATACCAACAATGGTTTATGTAATTCGTTTATGTTAAACAATAAAATGAAAAAAAAAATGAATTTTGAATAGGAAGGCTCTTTAACATTACTTTATTCTTTTAAAAAAAGTAGGGCACAATAATTTTTTAAAAATAATAAATTATTTAAACAGGGTATGTACTTAGTAACTTTTTAAAACACCTTTGTGTTTAAATGTAATTTTATTAATGAGTAATATAATAATATGGAATTTCATTTTGAAAAAAAGTATGAAAAGTAAAATAAGGGATGTTAATAGACACACCCATATTTTAATTGTATTTGATGATGTGGCAATTCACATTATTTGCTATATATAGCACGCTAAGCAAACTAATAATCTTAAACATTAATTAAATAGATTCTTTTTCTCTTTTTAGAAATGGGAAATAAATACATGCAAACAACATAATTAAACAGATTATTTTGTATCATAATCTTCCAAGCTATTATATTATTCATATTTGTGTCCCTTTTTAGTTCATGTTGATTTGTATCAGTTTTTGCTTTGTGTTGTTATGTATTAGCTTTTAGCTGCGATGTTACCATTCTTTTTTGGATCCAATAAATTTTAATTGCGTTTGTGCATTTAACAAGTATGGGAAACTGTTGGTAGTTCTATTAGGCTCAAATAATCATGCTAAAGCTTGTATTGTTGGCTTTGCTTTGCTTTAGACAACGAATTGGCTGAAACATGTACATAGGTATTAGAAACCTTTTTTTTTTTTTTTTTTTTTTTTATGGGTCTATGAACAAAGCAATTGATGAGGTCATATCTGAAGTGGTATCTTGTAGATGCTCATGGCATATCCTAAAAAAATTCTTGCATCGCATGTGTAAACCTGGATTCAACAAAGATTTGAAGAAAATAATATTCATGCAATCTTTATCCACCAATAAATAACTTGTTATTTTTTGACGGGATTTTCTTAATTTTATTTGCCATTGTCCTTTAATTGCATTTTTCATTAGATTATTTTTTAGTTAAAAAATGCTTAAAAAATCATGTGTAAACAACAAGTTGCGCCCTATATAAAATCATATTTAATGAGTTTTCTAAGTTCAATGTTTATTAATTATCATAATATTTTTAATCAAATATCAAATTCATGACAACTATCTGATCTGTATCACATTACTAAAACAACAGTAATCATCTATGGGTAAAAACAATAATAACTATTAAAACCACACCGATATATGTATATAGAAGAGTATGTGAGACCATCTTAAATGTGCATTCTCTAGACTTTTTTGACGTTCCACGTGCATATTAATTTGACGGTTTTAAACCTTCAAATTTTTTTTTTATATTGCATACATACATACATATTGTGTGTGTGCGTGAGTGTATTTATATATATGTACATAATCTAAAACCGAGCATATATTTTGCATGGGATTGCTTTAGGATTGTTACTCTCCAAAACAGAAAACATTTTATATGGCTAGGAAACTACGCAGTCTCCAATGCTAATGTTTAAATTGATTAAATAGTAACTAAAAAAGTTTTATAGGGAGACTGGACCATCAATCTCCATGATCCAATTTTGACTTGAGGTTTATTTATAGAAAAAAAAAATGTAGCATGGGAAGTCTACGCTGCCCATTAAGTGCTTCATAGCTTTTCTTCTGTTTATCTCATCTAACAATAATGGGACATGACCAAATTCTAAACCAAAGTTCCAAGTTGGATCAACTTTTATGTCATTCCAAAGTCATGAACTTAAGTTTGGATTAATTAGTATTTTATTTTCCAAAACCATGTGCATGGCACATGCACCATGTTTGTGGTTGCTAGCTAGCTAGCTTCTACGATAAAGTCCTTATTTGACTTGGAGTGACTCTCCTTGAGTGCAAACAACAATATTATCCACTACCACTTAAGAGTTAGTCCTAAAGGTGGAAATCAATTTCACCATCTTATCCACAAAAGTTAAAAAAAGAAAAAGAAAAAGAAAAAGAAAAAAAGCAAAAACGACATTCGGTCTGTGATCTCAAAAAGTGCACTCCACTAGTTATACATGCAATTAATGAATAGAAAAGAATGACAAGGATTTGGAGTCCAACTACCAACTAACCCTTTTGTCCGTGACGCCTGGTCATATTGGCTGTATGGCAGGTGGATTACACTAAAGCACTCATTTTTTTTGATACACACCATATCGAGATCAGAGGCAACAGCGCGGATATTTATTATTACGCTGTTACAAGATTGCAATCTCTTAATAAGATAAATATGTACCTTATATTATATATATATATATATATATATATAGCGTTACAAGAATTCAATCACATTAATTATCATGAAATATTTTAATCAATTATTTAATTTATTATAATAGTGTGATTTATATCATGCGATTAACAATAACAATAATCGTTAAAAATATAAACATTGAAATCACATCCATATACATTTACGGCCATAAATGCTCATATTGATTTTGTCTCCGAATGGCTATTGTTTGGATGGTTATCAAAGTTGGAGGGTATATATGAGTGGCACATGTACAAGTTGCATTGGATAAAATGAAAATAATTGAGGGGTGCAAATTTGTGTCAATTGCAATCCCTTGGTCGAATCCGCTGAGCTTAGAGAGTTGTAAGATGTCCTATGATAGAAGAAAGCAGTAAGATGGGAAAGAAAAAAAAAAAAGAAGAAAAAGACCGGATTTTATACAGTTTTACGCCGGGAGAAAGTTAATTATATGTGAAGATGTATAAACAAGAAAATTATCTCCTAATAGCACAAGTCATAAGGCTCTTTTGGGGCAAAGAACCAGAATAGAATTTTGTGAGATTAAACTCATAGCAGACAATATTAAAAAAAAAGTGATTGTTCTAAGTTGAATTTGCCTGAGCCTAGGAAATAGCATAACAAAATTGTTTAAGATAAGAAATGATGTAGTCAATATTGTGTTTACCGGATGGTATAGTAAGCACTTTATTACCAAAAAAAAAATGGTATAGTAAGAACTTAAAAATTAGTAGAATCTCTAACATTTGAAATGAGAAAATTTTTCCTCTCAATTTGAAAAACCAAAAAAAAAAAAAAATTAAAAACAAAAACAAGAATATACCAAATGCAGTTTCAAATAATCTTTACATTTTGTTATATAAAAAGAAAAATCTGTTTAGAAAATTAAAACAAACGAAATTGTTAAGGAAAAGATTGAAAACAAAAAATTAACATTGTATCAATGAAATTTATTCTAACGAACTCTGGTAGCTTTTTGGATCATGAGACATCAATATCATGCACTACTTATAGATCCTTGAAATTTTACATGTAGTGTGTGGTTGCAATTTTGACAAATCTTTTAGCTACTTAATGGATTCAAATCCTCTCTTTAATTTTAGTGTCCGAAATTTTGTCTAATTAATTATATTATGACATGTCATTTAATTGACATTTACATGCTTTTCATTAAATAACATGTGATAATATAATTAATTAGATATCATTTGAGACATTAAAAATTAGACAGAAATCATAAAATCCAATGGTAGCTAAACAAAAATCTTCAATTTAATGGCGAGTTGAAAAAGAAATCGACCAATCAACAAACCACGTTCGGGAGCAAAACCGATAACACGGAAATGAAGAAGACATCATAACGATTGTAGTTGTGGGATGGAAAAAAGACATGGATGAGAAAAAGTCTTCGCCCATGCAGATACATACCATGCATATGTTTTTTAATTCATTAGGATACAAGGGGGTAAATTCAATTTTTTTTAAGGAACAAAAATAAATGACATAAATTCCTTATGTATTAGTAAATTTTAGTAAATTTAGGATATTGAATCAATCTTAAATTTTTAAATTTACTATATGATCAAATTTCGTATATTCAAGCATTATTCAAGATTTACCGCGTCATCAAATTTAATAAACTCAAAAATTATCAAATTTACATCTATAAAATCTTAAACTACATACATTTTTATGGATATATATTTATTAATTTTGTATTTACATAGTATGACTGTTTTTTACCTAATAAACTCATATTTGACCATTGGGGACCACATAAATAGAAAATCATAATAAATAGGTTAAATTTTGAAAGTTGAGAAAGAAAAAACTTTTATTTATTTTTCTAAAATTAATAAAAAGGGGCGTCTATTGACAAAACCCCTTGTACTCTCCCCACATCCATTAGTCATAAATTTTATTATTGCTAAATTACGCATAAACAAAATTACTTTTGATGATAAAACATGTTTTTGAAAAATACTTTTTACACACCTTACACTAATAAATGAAAAGATATACCCCTTATTAGATTCAATATAAATTAAATATACGATTTAAACCAGCAATTATTAAAGAAAGGACACACTACGATGGACTATTATGAAGACAAAACAAAAGTTTTTTTCTCAGACATCATGTAAAATTGATTACCAAATGATTGTTTTTTTTTTTTTTTTTTTGCAATTAATAGCATGCTCAATTTGTATTGAATGGATTTTACCACTGTACTGTTTATATATATATATATATATTCAAAATAGTATATATATATATATTCAAAACAGTAATAGACTGAAATGGACACTTGCAACATCACTGTTAATATAATTCGATCATAGTTTTGGAAATCTAACTATTTAAAAGTAAATTCTATGTGTGCTTTTCATTTTAAATTTACATCTCCAAAGGAATACTACCATAACTAGGTGAAGAAGATAATAAGATAAAAAAAAAAAAAAATTAAGGATTACAACCTTGAGTTTCCAAAATATATGAACATATCATTTTACCAGAAAACTTGAAAAAAGAATACAGTTGGTAGAAAAAAGAAGGTTGTGTGTGGGTGAAAAAAGGACAAAAAAATACAATTTAATTGGAGAGATATTTTTGGAATAATAAGTGAGATGTAAAAAGTAATAATTGAAATTTAAAATTTAACTAATGGTTGATTTAAGTAAGGGTGTGAGAAGAGTAGAACCATAAAGGTGATAATAGACCTATCCAATAAAAAATGGACCAATTTTTATTTTAAACTAATTATTTTTTCATTTTTACCCTTGAATTGTTATCTCTTTCTTATCATATTTAGTACTTCTCTCTTTGACCTACACCCTCTCTCTCGTCTCTGTCTATCAGTCTCCCCTGACTTGTGTGGAGAGCCTCAAAGGCGGACAGAATCCCGGTGAAGAAAACCTTCATATCGTCAGACGAGCACCCTGTCTGGAGATTGCGCGAAGTGCAGGAGACGCCAGCCACCCGCCGGGAGATCACGCTAAGCATACTTCGACCGCGCCACTTAGAGTGCGACAAAGTAGTCGCGATCTTCTGTCTATTGCAATTTGCACCTACAAAATTAATAAATGTCCCCACCAATTATAATCTATCTCTATTGCAGTTCTATCATGCAGCAAAATTACATTAAAAATTATAAAACCCATATTAAAAAAATATATATGCCACATCAACTATAAATAAAAATGATAATTTTTACATAAATAAAAATTAACATCCGCACATTGATTATAAATAGCAAATACATTGTTTAGACAGTTGTATTAAAATATACATCCAAAACCCTGATTAGCCTCATTTTCCCTTGAGAAACTCGAAAAGTGTTTAAAATGGTGGTAGGAACCGTTGGTTAGAACCACTTTTACTGTAGCATATGAGAGCTTTTACACTGTAGTTTTTTTTTTTTTGCTATGACATATGATAGCTTTATACTATTTATAACTGAGTTTGTGGTGAGAACCGTTGTCAAACAGCCAATAAGATTGCGTTGTGAACTCAACCACATCTCTGTCTTCTTTTTACTCCCTGTCACAGAGTGTAGGTGATGTTGAGAGAGTTTTCAAGAATGGGAGATCTTATTGGCGAAACGGTGGTTGGAGGGTTTATTTTTTTCCCAATGAGAAGAGTTTTTTTTCCTTAATTAGATTTATCAATTTTTTTGCTATAAAGTAAGTTAAAATCAAAATTGGAGTGGGGTGTAAGAGGTTAAATTGGGTATTATAAAGATAATAACTATAAAATTAGGATATATATTTTTTATATCTTTATAAGAAAGTATTTATTAGTTGGGGGTATTTGTAAATCTAATGGGGGCAAATATAACCACTCTTAAGCCTATTTGCCTCCTTGTCCCCACAAAAATTAAAATTTGGGCTAATTATATCTAACCCAATCCATGTCTCAACGAAGAAAGCTTTTTGCTGGGCAGGGCTTCTGGTCCATAGCATATTGGGTCAACAAGTTAATAGATGGTATCAGTTGAAGTGCATGAGTGTGTTGAAGCTTCAAGGTTGCAACTCAATTAATTAAGGTATTATAGCCATGTTAATTGAAAGAAGATAACTATTCGTCATGAATCTAAGATCTTATATATATATACTTATTTATTTTCATTTCCCAAAAACGATAGTCAAAAAAATTCAGTGTATACCATATTACAGAAACAATGACGCGTGGTAATTACGCAGTCAGTGCAACAAAATGTGCGCAAAAGGGCAGTTATAGACATAAAATAAGTGAAAACCTTGACTTTATTTGAAAGGGAATTCTAAATTTTGGGCCATTTTAAAATTTTTTGCTCTGATGGAGGAGAAGCAGCAGCTGCAGGATTTGGGTTCGGTCGTTTGTGGAAAAAAGATTGCCCTGTCTACTTGATTTGCTTCTCTCTTATCGTATCTGGACCATGATTTAGGTTTTGTTTGGTTGGCTTTGTGCTCGTTTGGTTCATGGGTTTGAACAGCGAAAAATTTAAATTTTTTGTAAGAAAAAATAGTGTAACAAAATAGTTTAAATTGTAGTTTGAATAAGCTGTTTTTGGCTTACTCATCTCAAAAATTGTTTTTGAGCGTGTTTAGATAAACAAGCTATTCAACCTTTTGGCTTTTATAAGTGAAAAAAACAAAAAAAGCACAAATGTCTCAATTTATTAAAAATGTCCTCTAACAAATTACTTATTAAAACTGTCCCTTTATTAGAAATTGATTATCTATTGAAAGACCAAATTATCATTCATTCTTTAATTAAAAAAATATGATTTATTAAAAGTTCAAAATTCCCTACTTTCTCACTCTCTCATGTGCTAGATTACTTTTGTCGTCAACACGGGGTGCCAGATTGTAATCTGAGAGGTTTCAAAAGATTTCAACATATTTTCTTTAAAACAAAGAAGCACCAAATGCCTCCGATCGCTAGCGCTGGGCGCTGGATTAGAATGGAACCTGTCAGATTCCAACATTTTTTTTTTTGAAACAAAGCAAAACCTACCTCATCCGGTCGCAATGCGGGATGCCAAATTGGAATGTAGTAGGTTCTAAAGTAGAAACTACTAGATTCTAACTTTTTTTTTTTAAACAAAAAACTCCAACCCCTCCAGTCGCTGGCGAGGGGTGTCGTACTAGAATATGATACCTTTTAAAATAGAACCTAGCAGATTCTAATATATTTTCTTTGAAACAAAAATTACCAACTGCCTCTTGTCATTGATGCGGGATGTCGGATTAGAATTTAGTAGGCTCTAAAGTAGAACCTACCAGATTCCAACATATTTCTTTGAAAAAAAGAAGCAACAACAGCTTCTAGTTACCGATGCGGGGTGCCGGATTTGAATTTGGTAGATTTCAACATATTTTCTTTGAAATAAAGAAGCACCAACCCCTTGGATCAATGACGGGGTGCTGTATTATAACCTGGTAGGTTTCAAAGTATTCTGACATAGCACTAACCGTTTCTAGTCACCAGCGTGGGGCCTCAAAACCCACCATAATATGCCAAGTTTCATCGCAAAACCCACCATATTCTATCTTAAAACTCGTTGAACTTGCCATGGTTCTAACACCGAACCCGCAAATTCTATTTCGGAATCCACCAAATTTTACACTAAAATCCACTAAATTCTGACATGGAACCCATCATGTTCCGAATTGGAAGCTACCATATTATTTTCAATATGTCATGAACATCAAATTACCGAAGGAAACATCACAAAAAAAAACCAAAAAAAAAAAAATTACAGTAAAACAAACGTAAAAATTACATATTGGAATCCACTACGTCAATAAAAAAAAAAAAACACAAAAAAGTTAAAAAATAAGCTTACAACAAGAACAGTACAAAACCATATTATAAAAATACAAAACTTACAAGGACATAATTATATAACTATATATTATCACGTAATCAAATCTCAGCAGCCAACTTTCCCCATCATGCACTCACCCCCTTTTCAAAGTTTGTGCACAAGGCTCTGTGCCGATATAGATATGGTAGTGCCAGAGTAATTTCCACACGAACTGAAAATTTGCATATTGATATAGTATAATCTGTCTGCTCAGGACCAATCTAGCAAAACAAATCTTTAATCATTAAACTAAATTCTGGATACAACATGAGGCGGAAAAGAGGAAGAAAAGCCTTGTCAAACAAAAAAAACTATTTTACACATACAACAATCAAGTTCCACATTTCCGCTAACCAGGAAACAATGAAAAAAAAAAATTATACGTATTGAAGGGTAAACTTTTTCAAAAGAACATTTGGGGTTAAAGGAGCACTCCTCGTAATGCACATATCTAAAAACAAAGATCCTAAAGTTTGAAGAAGATTTTCATCTTTAAAATGAAGACTTTCAAGTAAGCCACAACCCTTGGAGGTAGCATTTGCCTGTTCTCCTCTACCCACTTTGTTAATCCTATCTGTAGAATAAAACACTCAGCTAAAAAGAATTCATCCCTACCATCTATATCCACATGACAAAATGAAGAAAAGCAGGACGGAAATCTATTCATTGTTGAAGACGTCTTTTCTTCTAACGATAAGATTTGTTTATTTTATTTTTATTTTTTGCTTTGAAAGTTAGATTTTTATTTCTAAAAAGTTTTATATCATAGCTCGTCTTTATAGAAAAAACATATTTCCTCTCCCTTTCTTTCTTTGCTCTGAATTAACTCTTAACTAGAGTACATGCATTTATAACTGATATAAGGTGGTATTTGGCAGCGGTGAAACCACTTAGTTTTTATCATAATCTCAGTTATAAACAGTGTAAAACTTTTATATGCTACAATAACAATAAAAAAATATGCTACAGTATCAAACTCTCATATATTACAGTAAAAATAATTTTTAGTTCCCACCATCTTTTTAAACAGCCGATCAGTATGTAAGCTAGTCAGGTATGTCAATCTTTCTATTGTTCGTGTTTCCTTTCCTGAATTACTATGCATATCAACTTTTCAAACACAGAGAAAGAAAAAGAAAGAGAGCGAAATATTTATCAAAAGTCATATAACAGTATATTAAAATTCATATAACCAATGGACAGATTATTAATTTCATTACAGAAAAAAACACAAACAAAAATTAATGTCAGCTTCGCTAATCAAATCAAACATCAAAAGAACAAAAATCAAACCTATTGCAGATCTAGGGAGCTTGGAACTCGCCGTCGAATAGTCAGCAAAGGACAGTCCGTGGAACATGTCGTCACTGATCTTCACGGTGATGGATCTTTAAAGATTTAAGCCAATCATCACGGATCTCTTCGCCTCACTGTGAAACTCGTCAAAAATTGTCACGGATTGTCATGGGTCTGCGTCAATTTTTACACCTTTGTAGCAGATCTCTGTCGGGGAGTGGACGTTGACGAAACTGTAAAAATATGTATTTTTTAAGGTTAAATATTATTATTTTATATTAATATTTTTTATTAAATCTTTTAATTAACATTATTTTTGTGTTAATTATTAAATTTGTGTCTTATAAATATATTTAAAAAAATATTTTTATTATGTTTTTATGTTTAATGATACTTTTAAAAATTTTTAGAGTTGTTTTGAATATTAAATATGTGTTTTGTTTATAAATAATTAAAACTGTAAACATAATATGTGGTAATTTTATTTTAAATCTTAATGTGTTTTATAGTATGTTTTAAGTTTTTAAATATATTTTTTAACATTTTTGATAATTTATAAAAATATTTTTGAGTTTTAAAAATCATATATTTGTCAAAAAGGATGTTGAAAATTTAAAAATTTATAATTATTTTTGTATGTTTTATTGTAAAATAAATATTTTTAAAATTATTGTGAATATTTTTTTAAAATAATTAATTTTAATATGTTTGTTAATTTTAGATTTAAAATATGAAAGAAAAACGTATCAAATCAATAAAAAAAAGATAAAAATGGATCTCAAATACACAAGGGATCAAAAGCAATTCAAAATTTGAAAAGAAATGATTAATGGCAAGCCTTGGATCGTGCAATCAAGCTGTCGAATCAATCCGGACCGTCTCGTGTCGCCAGTTGTCCTCCAGCACCTCAGATCCAGTCTCGGATCCATTGCTGTAGCTCTCACATATGTGCGCATCGGTTGCCATTCGATCAGAGCGTACTTTGACCGATCCAACAATCTAACAGTGCTGGTTTACTTCTTCCCTTGGTGATTTGATCTCAGCCGTAGCTTTAGCTTGAACCCTCGAATCCAATGCTCCTGACTCATCTGTCACTTATATGTGTCGCACCGGATTACTTGTAAAAACAAGCACAGTGTTAAACGTGGATCAGCACGGAGAAAGGAAGAAAAAATAATAAAAACTTAAAAATTAAAAACATAAAAAAATAAAAATAGAATAAAATATATTTAAAATATTATTAAAATATTTAAAATAGTAAATAATTAAAAAATAATAAAAATAAAAAACATAAACACAAACATAAACATAAACATAAATAAAAATAAAAATAGAATAAATTATATTAAAAATATTATTAAAATATTTAAAATAGCAAAAATTTCCCCTATATAAACCCCCCTTTTATGTTTGCGTGGCCTTTTTGGCCTTCTTCTTTTATTTTCTTCTTCTTCTTCTTCTTCTTTTTTCTCTATTTTCTTTCTGGCTATTGAGTCTTTGACTCAACAGTACCCCTTTTAGGGAGGAGTTACTGTTAGGATACTCCCCCGACCCCATTTTCAATATTAAAATAATACCTAAATTAGTGTAGAGAGTTTAGTGAGGCAGAAAGATGATCTTGTATACATAGTACTTTGATATGAATTTTAACTCTGTATCTGTTTTTAATGTTTATATTTTTATGGAATAAATTATATTTTCAAGTTTTTAGTAAGTGTTATTAGTGTTGTTATGCTGCCCGTTTTTACATAAATTCAGTCATACTTTGTTTAT
This sequence comes from Artocarpus heterophyllus, assembly GCA_025403435.1. Taxonomy (NCBI): domain Eukaryota; kingdom Viridiplantae; phylum Streptophyta; class Magnoliopsida; order Rosales; family Moraceae; genus Artocarpus; species Artocarpus heterophyllus. The sequence continues at coordinate 14,995,144 of CM046348.1, read as the reverse complement.
ATAATTTAATTATGTTGTATAATTAATATTAATAATAATGAAATAACGCTCAATTTTATAGGGGTGTCGTTTACTGCAATATGACTTGTTATGTTATTGATTTTAGATATTTTACAAGACGAGATGTTGTCAAAATTAACGTAAAAATTTATTCTATTTAGATATAATAATTTTGATTTGTTATCATTTTTTTATTTTAAAATTATGTTAATTATAATTGTAGTGATAACTATTATAATTTTTAGAGATAGTGCATAAATTACTAGTGAGAGGTAATTATTTTGTTACTTTTTATAGGAAAATCTTTACTACATTATATCTTGCAATATTGTCTATTTAAGTTGACTTATAGAAATAGTAATTGTACTTGCAATTAACGGGTAAAGATATAATAAATCAAATGCTTTAGATAATTATTTAAAGTTAAAATTTCATATCAGTTACGAAATATACAAGGGATTCTTGAAACTTTATCATTTTAATTTTATGTTTTAAAATCTTATTTTAAAATTCTCAAAAAATATTTGTTTTGTTTAAAAGAATCCCTTTCTATTTTAAACCATAAAATTTTCAATCTTTCAAAAGCACACCTTCCTGTAGATACGACAACCTTTGAATATTATAAGCGTCCGTGTTTAAAGAATCATTTTAGGCGATATAACACATACTGACTTTGTGGAAGACGAACAAAGAAAAATGTCTTTGTGGTGGTGAAGACGACTATCGAAGAGAAGAAAGACATCTATGGAGAAAAGTGTTATCATCGTCGACGAACTAAGAACAACATCGGCGTCGTTGTGACAGCCATGGTCGCTAGAGAAAAAAGAAATGTCCAATAGGAGGAAAAGAGAGAAAAGATTAGGTGGAGAGAGAAGGGGAGAGTCGGTAGAGGGAGAAACAATTCTAAGGAGAGAGAAACTAAATTGAAAGAGAAGGGGATTAGGTTTTTTTCTTTCATATATTTGTTAACAAAACAAGAGAAAAAGAGTAAATAGTAAAATTGAATTATAAAAAAAGAAAAAAATGGTAGTTATGAAAACATAAAGGAAAGAGCACAGTTTTAATAAGGGGTACCATGTTGGGGACGTTATATGTAAATTTCTCCTTGATAAGTACTTTTTAAACAAATCACCTTTTTGGTGTTTAGGGAAAAAATGCTTATGAAATACGTTTTTATTTACCTTTATAGCTTTATATTTGTGAATAACAAATTAAAAATTCGATCAACATCCTTATAGTATATTACTTTTTATATCAATAAAATCATTTGAACTTATTTAACTAAATAAGTTCAAAAGCTCTTTTGAAATCGAAGGTAGTTTTTTAAGCATTATCAAAATACTATTTAAAAAGTCTACCTTATGATTCTCTTCTTCTATTGCTTAAAAGTAAAAGTACAAACTATTCCACAAGGGACCTCACTACTCTCTCTTTTTTAAACAATAGTAAAAGTAATAATAAATAATAAATAATAAATAAATAAATAATATCAGAATTTTACTTTTATTTTATTCTTAGATTATTTATTATTTGTGCTAAGTTTTATTTTTTGTTAGGTAAGGTAATTAGGATGAATGCTTTTATTTGTTCCTCTTTTTTTAGATAATCCTTGGTATTATTAATGGGTTAGCGTTATTTATTAATTATTGTAAATTAACTTGTAATTGTTTAAGAGGGCTCGCTCGAAAAGAAATGAAAAAAAAAAAAGAAAACACATGTTTTGGACATTTTATGCTTTTATAAACTCAAATTAGACGTTAAAGTTTTGAAAATATGAATTATCTTTCTATTTTTCATTTAAAACATGGATTTATATCATAAAAGTTGATGAATTTAATACTCAACGTGAATTTTCTAAGCGTCATAAATTTGTGTTATCTCGACAACATAAAGCACTCGAATGAGAGAAAAGACATCATAAAAACAAAAGAAAATTCATAAATATATCATAACACATTTTTAATACATCACAAAGCACAAAAGACATAAAAAGCACAAAATAGAGCTTCACAATCATTATATCTAATAACTTTATCATCTGCTCAGTCTCTTTGTCCACCATCATTTTCTTTTTATTCCCTACACAAGTAATATAGTTAAAAAAAAAACTATAATAGCATGCTTCCAAATATTTATAATTCAAGGCATGATTAAGGGTTTTTTTTAATCTCCCCCTTAAAATGCATAATTTTTGCCGCTGGGAGAAAACAACTTGAAAGATGTAATGGAAAGACAACTTTAGCCTCAAAGAAACGATGACAAGCAGCCAATAAAACAACAAAAACTAAAAAAATATTTAAGAAAAAAAAAGAACTTATAAAAATTTGGACATGTTCAAATCCAACATATATATGAAACCAATTTTGCCGACGGCAGAATCTACATTGCAAGATCAAAATAGTTACAAGACATTGAGCAAGAGTTATTGATGTTATTATTGTTAGTTACTTTTTAATCTTATATGCAAGATCAAAATAGTTATTTTTTAGCCTCAAAGAAACAATGACAAGCAGCCAATAAACCAACAACAAAAACTAAAAAAATATTTAATTAAAAAAAAGAACTTATAAAAATTTGGACATGTTCAAATCCAACATATATATGAAACCAATTTTGCCAACGGCAGAATCTACATTGCAAGATCAAAATAGTTAAAAGACACTGAGCAAGAGTTATTGATGTTATTATTGTTAGTTACTTTTTAATCTTATATGCAACAACAACAAATCAATCCGTCAAGAAAGGAAATAAAAGCCGCAACATAAGAAATGAAACTTCTTACCTATACTTGTCAGCAAACCTTACTTTTTCGTATAAGATTTGAAAATTGTTGTATAACCCACGGGTTATGAAACTGACTCATGTATCTCCTTTTTCGTGTCCTCGTTCGTGTCCTTTCAATAATACTATATCATATCAATTAAAATGCTATGTCAATTAAAATATCATGTAATTAATTATGTTGGTAAAAACATTTTAATTTACGTGGCATAATATTATTAGGAGAACACAAAAAAATGAGACATATATGCTAAAATCTTGGAATTATAGCTCCACTTTCTTACAAGATGAGCCGGCCGCATCTGTAAGACCCAGGTGGACCCTATGATTGGAGCCCATCTCTTACAAGAGGGTGAGATTGTAGCCCTAGGAAAAATAATATTACTCAAGATTTTATTGCAACACGAACCTTGCATGCGAAATGAGGATAAATAAAGGTAACAAAACCAAACATTCTCTTTTGGTGACATGGAATCCTAATTACATCTTGAACATGCCCAAATGTGCTGCAACATAAAAAAATTAATGAGAAATTGTAAAGAATGAGACATTATTCAAAAAAAAAAATTTAAAGTTTAGCTCCCAATATAGAGAATTATTAAACATCTTTACTTGAAATGGTTGGAAACATCTTTCTCTATACAAGTAATTTCAGCTGGAAAAGTAAGATAAATATGTCTATTTACGGAAAGAATTACACCACTTGGTTCATTTTTCTCACCAACATAGTCTAGATATTAAGGAACATCTTCAGGCAGTAGGTAAACTTGCATTACTGATTCTGTATGTAAACACATTAAAAAAAAAGGAAATTACTCTTATTTACTGCTTGCCTTTTGGTACAAAATAAAACGCATCCTTAATTCATCCCTCCTTACCTCAAAATTTATTTTTCTTTTCCTATCTTTTTTAGTGTCTAATTTATAGTCCTCAAGGAAGCATAGTCTACGTTTTGCAATAGCTAATAAATTTGGCTCTTATTTTTGTTGTCGTGTTCGTTCAATAATATTATATCACATCAATTAAAATGTTACAAATGATACGATATATTAATGTGACATGATATTTTAATTGACATAGTATTTAACTAACGTAGCTTGATATTATTAAAGGGACAAGAAATGGGATAAGAAAAAAAGACGTGAGAGATGAACCAATAACTGAGGACCACAATAAAGCTAGTAACTAGGGGCGTATATGGCCTGGTCTAGCATCAAATGGCTGGATTTTCTAGATCAAACCCTTTTGGAATTTGGAAAACATGCAAACAGGGCACAACCAGACCATTACAAAACATGACATTCCTGTTTTAGCCTTGATTTAGGCCTTATAATTTTAGCCTTGATTTAGGCCTTATAATTGGGCCCTAATTTGAACCAAAATGAGAGCGGTCCAATTGACTCTTCAAAGATTTTGGGGTATTTCATCTTGCCTTTTTTTATTTGAAAAAAAAAATTGTGGTCCTTCTAAATTAATTAATCTTTAAATGCTAAAAACTTATTTATATAGTATAATATTAGGGACATCAACTATAATTCTAAATTCATGCATCAACTTTGAGTTGTTTGTTCTCATTGGTAAATACACTTTCTCGTCATTAATTGTGGTAACAATCTTCACCAATAACTCAGTCGATGCATGAAGTTGATATCTCTAACATTTTTCATACATATATATGCAAATATATCAAATGTACACATGTGCGCGCGCATATACATATATATATATATATATATATATATATATATGAAGAAATGGCGCGGTTTGTCTGATCCCAGAATTTCACAAAGCGGACAGACAATATTTTGAACGACCTTGATCCGGCCTCGGACAATTGGAAAATGGTTCTAGTACAGAATCAAACTTTCGGTCTTAAAGTAGCTGGATTAATCCGGTCTGACGGTTTGAGGTTGGCCAAGGAACCGATTTGGCGCCAGTCATGTATTCTGCTGATCATTGGAGAACAGCCTTTATACTAATAGAGATAATACATAATCGACGTACATGATGACTTATTTTTTTATTCTACCATCGTGTATACGATCACTTTATTCTGCAAACAAAATGCAGCCTCTAAAAATTTCGTGAAATAATTAAATAGGATAGGCCTCAATAATTGAGGGTATGGCTGGAATATTGATGATTTTATAACGAGGAAAGCCTCCTTCCTCTATACAACCTCTTCCACTCGATCTCGTTTCTCTCCTTTCCATGGCCAGTATCTTCATCGGATCGAATGTCGTTCTTGTTTCATGGAACACGTCCTCATGGCTTTCAGACTACTCAAGAACGACATCAACTATATATAATGATCTTCAGAGTCTTTTCTGGTGTTGCATTGCGGCAATTTCTCAGAATTTCGACACATTGTTCATGGCTCCAATTGTGCAGAACATACTGCATATGAAATTATGGACGTATTTAATTACTCTCAATTGACAAAGTAGAAATGATCCACTTATAACGGAATCTAGATATGCTTGTCGTGAATTTCCTGTACTGTTGAATATCCCCTCAATAGTATTTTACAATATTATATATGCATTTAAGAGTGCTTAAATATTTAAATGCATTGTCAAAATAATATTGAGGTGATAGCCAATAAAACAAGAAAATGTGATATATAGCAAAATCAATAGCACTTGAAATCTTATTCATTGTATTGTTCATCATGAATTTAGTTACCTTGATGAAAAATAGCATCGGCACTAGGAATATCCTCAAACTTGTCACCAACTACCTTGGTTATCCCATTGTATGAAGGAGCTGTTGCAATGGCATGTGGCAAATCCAAGTTGAAACCTTTGATGTGTGGATGAGATTTCACAATCTCATAAATGTCCCCGCCGTTCCCACCCGCCACGTTCACCAACGATCCAATGCACCTGAACCCATCTTTGTATGTGGACAGGACTGGCTTCATCACCATCTTGGCCACGCAAGAGATAGCATCATTGAAAAACTTGTTGAATTCAGGGTTCAGTACATGTCATGCCCGTGGGCCTTCTTAAATGCAAAGATGCCGTCTCTAACACTGTGGCTGAGGTGTGCCATGCGTCAATCAGCCATGGATGATTCTCCGCCAGGTGCAAGGCTTGTCTCCGAATCGTGAAGTAACCATTTAGAGTACTTGGGGTTCACGCGATAACGAGTATCTCCACAGCCATCCAACGGGTGATGTGCGGTGAAGATCTTTTTGCGGACCAGCTTTCTCATGGTGCCATCGAGGTATGACATGAGGAAGCTATTTGGGACAAAGTGATAGGGCTGTTGTGGGAGTGAATAATGTCGGCTATACGGAGCTCCACTGGGCATTTCAGTGCCATGGAGTCCACAAAGCTGAATAGGTGTTGCCAAATTTCTGCTTGGCCACTTAGCATTTCGTCGACTTCTTTTCCTCCTTCCATATTATTTTGTTTTTGTGGTGAAGATGAGTAAAACAGGCCAAAGCTATATATAAGTAGAGTAGTCGTCACCTCCTACGTGCACCAAGAAATCTATTGTTTTATTAAGATAACATGATGCTAGCTGTACTGAAAGGATACTGAATTATATTACACATTGATGTCTCTCTCTCTCTCTCTCTCTCTACATACATACATACATGCATGCATGTCTATATGTTTGTTGTTTGTTAGAAATGGTGACAGCCGTACCTTCTCCATTGATCTAATATTGGAAAACCGGTGCCATTCGGTCCAGAAAATCTTTGGATTTGAAAAGATTTTCTGATCAAAATATATTCCTTATAACAAGTTACTAGATGGACAAATCCTGAAAACTAGATATCAAGATTATTTGAAGGGGACAAACGGAGAAGACAAAAATAAATAAATAAGAAGCAGGGGAAAGAAACAAGACCTACTTATCCAATAATTATAAAAAGACAATTTAATAACCTGCCCAGATTTCCAAGAAAAAGAAAAAAGAATATTATCCCGAGGTCCTTAACCTGCAGAAGTTATGTTGATTAACCTTTTTAAAGTTGTCATTGTTTGAGCTCTGCCTAATTATTAATTATTGACTAAGAAACATTTAACTTTTCTTTTCTTTATATCCTTCTTTATTTTTTTTAAAATAATGTTTCATAAATATTTAGAATACAGCTTCTCTACTTCTGCAAACAAGCTATGAAAATTTTAGGCTTATCCATATGATCAATTTTGTTGTTTCTGTAGTAAATAGTCGTCTTAAATTGTTTTTTAAATTTTGTATATTTAATTAATTAATTTTTTTTAGTTCATTATTGTATACCTTTACTCTCGTCGTTTATTTACATTTCGTTAACCGATGTTGTCGTCTTGAATCTTTATTCCCGTTTTAAGATTTATGTCGTTTCATATAAACCCGTAGTATATGAAGGTTTTTTTTTTCAAGCCATAGAAGATGAAGTTAACAGATAGCAATCGTGCACCAAGTTGTACGTCGTCGCCACAGCATTAAAAGCATAATGCTATCAATTAAATTTTATCGTTTTCATTTTTTTCGCTTATTACTTTTTCTATGTCTATCTTCCATTGTTTTACTTTGGAATTGTTATGTGGTACCTGTATAATGTCGTCCTTTTGGTTGTATGTACACGTTTTATCATTGTATAATCTTCTTTTAGAGAATAATGAAATAACATATTTTTGACACTTTTTAAAGTAAATAGTAAAATTTGAAAATATTTATAGTAAAGAATTGTAAAAAGAAAATATATCGATAATTTTTTTTAACTCATAGTAAATAGAAAAATAATTTTTTTACTAGTAAATTTTTTATTACTGCTATTTACTACAAATATTTTACGTTGAAAATGTGTTATTTACACAATTTTCCTTTAATTTAAAAATTTGTCATTTTAAGTTTTATGGCCTTCTCTTTTCCTAGTTCTCTATACATGTTGTTGTCATTTGATATCACCTTTCTTTCTTTCTTTCTTTCTTTCTTTCTTTCTTTCTTTCTTTATAGTTAGCATTTAAGGGTATTATCAGTTTTGTATATATAGTGATGCAATTGTTTTTCAAGTTGCATGATGTTGTTTTCAAAACTTCTTTTCCTAGATTTTATTTCCTTTTTTTTTCCAATATCATTTTGTTGTTTTGTGGTTTTGGCATTTGTATGTCGTTTTCGTATATTATTTGTGTTTTCAAGTAGTTATCGTTTTATAATCATATTGTCATTTTCTTGTTTTACAAACTTTGACGTTTTTAATACTTTTGACGTTTTTAATACTTCTGTGTTGTAACCTCCAACAAAAAATTCCATGTTGTTTTATATTTTCTATCATCGTTATGTTATTTTCGTTTGAGAGCATTATTGGGTTTAATTTCTATATTATATTATATTATATACGTGTGTGCTAGTGTTTCCAAGTTGTATTTCAAGATTTTATAACCCTTTCTTATAATTATGTTGTTTTTCACATTACGAAATCTCGTTTTGGAAATTCTATGTCGTTTTCGCTATCCTTTTTAGATTTTATGTCGTTTCATAGTTTTTGTCGTTTGCTCCTTTGATGCTGTCATCGTTTCTAGCTTTAGATCCATTTAAAGGTAGTGCCGGGCTAGGATTTGTTTCAGAAAAGCATAATTATGTTAGAATCATAAATTTATCAATTCTTAGTATTGTTAAATAGTTGGATTAAGTAAATGTATAATCAATTTGTTGAATTTTTTGCTACATGAATATTTTTAAACTTTTATCTTCATTTTTATTTATTATTCTTTTTATGATTTTAGTTTAGTAAAATTTAAAGTGGAACACTTAAAAAATCATTGTGATGTGTCAAATTTTGATAATAAATTATTTAACGCGTGTATAAGAGAAAATAATATTTAAATAATTACAGGAAAAAAAGTGTTTAAGTAAAGACATAATAAATGCAATTATTTTTTTGGAACAATTAAGAAAAAAGTATTTATAAAGAACATATTTATAAAATATTATATTATAGAATTATAGGGGAAAAAGCAGACACATTTTAGAAACATAATTTTAATGAGTGCAAATTAAAAAAAAAGACACATGTAGAAATATAAGACATTTGAAAAAAAATAATTGTAATTGGTACAAATTAGAGAAAAAGTCTGTTTATAAAAGGGCATGTAGTCTTCTAAATAAAAAATATATATATATATGCATTGAAAATTTCAAAAATTCAGGGGGAATAAGCTCCCGGACATTGCCTCCCTCTGCAACTGTTTACAAGGTATATACATATACCTTTAGCCTTTGAGTACCTTCTCTGGTAAAGATGTCAAAACGGGTGTAGGCAAAAGGTCTACGGGAGACTGGGTCGGTTAGAAGTTTAGAACTAATTAATAAAGGGTTATTTAACTTATTATACTTTGTGTGTTTAAGTTTATTAAAAAATATATATAGCTTTAGTTTTTAATCTTATCAAACGTATCCCATTATATTTTATTTAATACATAAATTTATAATTTTTTGGTCAACTTTCAATTTTGATTGCTAAATGAATGCCCTTAAATAAAAAAGTTAAAATATTTTGAAAAGAGAGAGCTACATTGATTTTAAAATAACTAAAGCAACTAAAAATTTTCAACTATTGATCCAATTGTGCTTTAATTCCAACCATAAACACTAAGAGTAGTCTGAGACCCACCCACATCAATTTCCCATCAATGGTCAATGACACAAAAATGTAGTCTCATTGATGTGGATTTGAACTCATTCAGTTCTATCTTTCTTTTTTTACCATTTTTAGTTATATTTTCTTTTGAGCACCTCTGTGTTTTTTGTTTGAATTGGTTCTTGCAATAGATAAATTGAGTTTTGCAATTCTTTGATGTTGATTTTGGTTGGTATTAAAACTTGAGAAATTGGAGTTCTAAGCATTATCTTAATTGTTATATAGTTGTGGGATTTGCTTCTCTTCTTTTTCTTCCTTTCCTTTTTAATTTTGATGTTGATTTGTTTTTATTTTAAAATAATTCTTAATTTTTTTTCTTTAGTTTTTATTTTAATTATTAATTTTTAAGGATATTAGTGTCATTTTCTTAGTTAAAATTGACCATTGATTAAGAAAGAATATACATTTGTAAAAATAATTTAATTTGAAAGTATATGTGACGCCCCGAGGTGGGGGTCATGGAGTTTTAGATGAATAAAAAAAAGAGTATAAATATACGTGAAAAATAAATAAATATCATCGAAATAAATAATAACATCGGCGGTCACCGTCATGTGAATGCCACGATGGTGGGGCCGAGATCCTATTCTTATTCGCCATCACGTGGATGCTTACCACGAAGGTGAGTAGATAAATAAATAAATCATAATATCAATAATACAAAATCATTGAAATTCATCACAAATTATCGTCTCTAAGATAAATTAAAATATACTATCAACAGAGGTGAAAATAACATCAACACTGGGACAAGCCGTACAATACACGCATCCTACCACAGTTTTAAAGAGAATACGATTTCAAGCCAAAGAGCTAGGTTTCGATCCTGGGCCCATCCGTCCTCCTCAACCTAGAAGTGGGATTTTAAAAATAGGAAAACATGAGCGGAAGGCTCAATAGGATATTTAGTTAAAAACAAGTTATTTAAAAATAACATTTATAGATAAAATATCATTGATAATCTAATCTCAAGATCTTAATAAAAATCAATTAGTACTTACTTGAATAAAACTTGACGAACATTACCGTACGGATTTTTGGAAATCCGAAAGGAATATCAAAATTCAATTCTTCAAACTCAATCACCAAAATCATTCTTAAAGGAAACATTTAAGAAATAAACTTTGGCCAAATAATTTAAAAGGGGCTACCAAAGAAAGGGATAGTAATATCCTACCTCATAAAAATTCAATAACGTAAGCTCCAAATAAAACCCAACGTACGCTCCACATACGTTCAAAACCTTAAAAGCTGTATTTAAGATCAGAAATCATGTTTAACAAATATCATTATGTTAATTTACTTATCAGTGTGCCTTTAACTCAAAATAATCATAACCCCAAAATCATAATCCTTTTTGTAACATTTCAGAATCATCAAACATTGAAAACTGTAGCAAAAACATAATTTTTCCAAGTCCACGGTCGGCCTGCCGAATACCCTGAATCGGCCTGCCGACCAACCAGGACCGGCCTGTCGAACTTTTCCTAGGTTCGGCCTGCCGACCAGATGAATCCGGCCTGCCGAACCTTTGAATCCGGCCTGCCGAACACGTAGTTCGGCTGCCTAACTGGAAAAGTATAGGGACCCGAGGCTTCGAGTCTCGATCTCCCCAAGCTCAAAATTCAAATTTAAAACCTGTTTTTCAATTCCCAGATCATGAAAATCATATATAAAGCATAGAAAACCATAATAGAACACATTTAAAGCATTTTCTCCAACTTTAAACTCAATTTCACATTTGATTTGAAAATCAAAGAAAAATACAAAAACTTGATTAATTCAATTTTTGTTCAAATAAAGCTTAGATTCATTGTAAAATAAGTCCTATAAGCTTAGATTAAACATTATCTAAGCTCATCAAAGCTAGGGTTGCAAAATACAAAGAAAATTGAAAATTTGAAAAAGTTTTAAAATTTTAAAAACTAACATTGATTCAATCCTTGAATCGTGTTTGTGGTTGCTCAATCACATTTCCAAGCCTCCAATCTGCTAAATCGAAGCTTGGGCTCGATTTTGAAACAAAAATTTTTGAGAGAATGAGAGAAAGAAAGAGACGGTGAGAGGGAAAGAGAGAGGCGAGTGAAAGAGAGAGAGAGTAATCGTGAGAAATGGGAAGGGAAAGGAAAAAGAAAAGGAAATTTAAAGGCCCAATGACATTTTCGTAAATATGAAAAAAATGTGGGAAAAAATGTCATTTGATATTTTTAACACTAAAATTCAAATTTTTAAATAGGACAAATGCAACAAAATCTTTAAATAACTAAAATTAATAACAAAATTTACACTGACACACTTAATAACTAAACTTAACATAACTAACCTTGCTTTGAAATTTAGAGGCGTTATAGTATACAACTATGGAGATTTAAAAAGCAAAAGCATGTTTTCTGAATAAGTTTAAAATACAGGGATATACAAAAATAAGTAACCCTATATTTAAGAGTTATATGCACAAGAGAGGATTCTAACGACTAACTTTTAGTGAGAGATAGGATTATTAGGAACCTATTGCTTGACGCATACCACAATGAGATGTGGTAGAAGAAAAGGTTAAAATATAGTCCACTCGGAAGAGCTTAAAAAGGCATTTGAGGCGTGACATTATCTTCAAGAAGAAAAAGAAAGTTTAACAAAATCAAATATAGTTTCGAGAGAGCTTTTTCTATTTAGGTCTTAACACTTGAATTCAGTCCTCATACTTCATTCATTTTTACTCAAAAATCCAATCAATATTTGGGAGTATGGCATTCTTGTTAAGCTAAATATGTACGTAAATTATACCAATCAAAATTTTCAATAGGGAACTTAATCTAAAAAACAGTACATAATCTATCCTTTTTTTTTAATAAAAAAATCACCGACTGACTCTTCCCTTAGTGGCTACTCCACTATTAGTCTCTACTTTTTAATTAGTCTTTCTAACCCAAAGAAAATCACGTACATAAGACAACATGTACGGCTCTGCTTATCTTTAGAACGGAGCTAGATGATAGCTGATTCACTGAAATGATAAGATCAAATGGTTTTCCTTTTCTTTTCTTGTTTGTTTTCACTTTTAGAAAAACAAAAGAAAAAGATGGATCAACTAATTAGTTTGGTCGAGATATCCACTCATAGAATATGAAATATTTTTCAGACAAGGATCCAATAATAGACCTTTGGTCATGCACATTGCTCTCATAGTGGGGCATGATATTTTAATAATTTCTTTTAAATTCAAACAATTAATTTTGAAGAATTTTAATTGTGCTCCCGATAAGTTAAGGACCTTATAGTTGAGCTCCCACTATATCTACCCCCATAATTAATATAGAATTTTAATATTTATACCTCACTTTCTTTGTGTTCTATATTCTGTCCCTAAAAGAAAAGATTCCATGGATCCCCCCATATTGCATAGGATACCCACATGATCAGAATATTCTTCAATTAAGGTGACGCTTTATATAATTAGTAAGGACAAGATACATACGTACACACACATACTATATATATATATACACACACATGGGTGTAGTTTAATGAGCATTAAACTTAAAAAACTCATTAAATATGATTATTGATGGGCAACTTGTTGTCTACCTATTAACATGATTTTTTTACACATTTTTTATTAAAAATAGAATCAAATTAAAGATTCATTTTCTTAGTTTTTTTAATCTCATCTTTAATTTCATTTCCATTCTGGGTTAGGTTTATTCCCAATTTTGTATTTCTCCATTTTCATTCGTGATTCTTCTAAGTAATAAATAATTTATGATCAAAGACCTATCTATTGAAGTATGTCGTATAGTGCTCTTTTTTTTTTTTTTAAATAATTGGATTTCTTAGCTAGATCAATTATTAAGCTTCTACTTAGTGGTTCTGGTTGGCAACATGTCGGTCATTGTATCTGCATATTGAAGATAATTTTTCAGAGAGAGAATTCACTGATCTTCTTCCCATATGTTGGGATTCATGATTTAAGTTACTTGAGGAAATTCAAGAGTTTGATTCAAAGGTATATATGACTCTTGAATATTTTTTTTTTAAGTATAATATGTTGAGGACCTCTTGTTTATTCGACGTGTAAGTTTGCCTTTTATCTTAGACAGATATCAATGTTTTTATTTATTTAACCCATCTTCGGGTACCCTTCATGAGGTGGGTTTTTATACCTACTATTTTGTTTCCATGTTTTTTTTCCCATTTTCGAAACAAGTGAAAAAATAATTTATTTAATTAATGTTTAATAAATTTTTTTTTCTAAAAGTGATTAAGATTATTAGGTTGTTAAGCAACCTGTTACTGCAAGTAATATGAATTGTCACATCATCAAATACAATTAAAGCATTCACATATTTCTATGATTTTGTATGTCACCGTTGATGATTAAAAAAAAGAGTAAACATTGAAAACTCTTTCATATATAGGTATAAGGGTTAATTCCAGAGAAGGTCTTTGATTGTTGTTGTCAATCCAACTTTAGTCCTTAACATAACATCTCAAACTTAATCCTTGATCTATCAGATTTTTTCAACTTTTGTTCTTTTCATCAGTTGTGTGTTAAAACTAGAACAAAATATGATTATTATTCAATTAGCACAATGTTAGTTTACATTTTTGCGTCATAATCATATACATATTCCATATTCTCTTAATTTTTAGTAAAATACTATTTTCTATCATAATTAACTACATATTTTATCATTTCTTTTATACCAAACTTAAAAAAGTACTAAAATTAAAACAAACTGATAAATCAAAGATTAAGTTTAAGGCGTTTCAAAGTCAATAACCAAAAAAAGATTGAAGATAAAATTTAGAAACCAAGCGCAAGATTAACCCTACAAAACAACATTATTTATTCTTCATCTATATGGGAATATTGGCTGTCATTATTGAGAAGACGCATGCAGGTGGCATCTAAAGCTTGGGTGCTGCCCATTTATATATATATATATATATATATATATATATAAAATTTATGATTAAGTTGTATGTCAACAAGAAAAAAGATGCAAAATTTTTTCCAGAACTGTGCAAATATTAATCAGCACTTAATTGGGTCCCAAATGTGCAGCAACCTGCGACCTGACTAGGGAGCTCAACTTTTTTATCAATCAATATATACATCCGTATGCATACATATTGTATTGGATTAAACTACGAATAGCCCTTAAAAATTAAAAAATTGATCATTGTCTTTTAAAATTAAATATATTCACTCTCTCACACTTTTTATAAAAGATCAATTTATTAAAAAACTCAATAATACACTTTATATAAATATCGGCTTGTTTCTTTATGTAGTATATACGATAAATACTAACTTTTTTTTTAGTCCTTCTTTCTTTTCTTTTCTTTTTTTGGGTAACATATTTTAGTCTAAATAATTCATTCTCGATTTTTGACAATAAAAAGCTGTAATATTCAATTATAATTTTCTAAGAAGTATCCTAAAAGATTTTATGTTTAGAGCTTATGACACTTGGATGATCAATTCTAAGGACTAATGCTTCATAAAAAGGTATTAGTGAACTTGCGCGAAACCTAGTCCAATAGGAAAAAAATAGCTTATATATATATATATAGCAATTGACTCGCATTTGACATTATCAACAATAACTCTAATAAGGATTATTGCTATTATAGAGAGAATATTTTTTACTATGAATTTTATGAAGAATTGACCGTACAATTGAATGTGAAATCAATTGATAAATGATATTTCACTTGTGTAGGTCAAAAAAGATATTTTCATTAACTTTGATAACAAGGTTGACAACAATTGTATTACATTAATAATTTTTAACTTTGGTTAAACTTTTTGTTGTAGTTATGAGCCAATTTTTCTCCTCATTAATAGCCCTGACAAAAAATTTTTGATTCATCACTGTTCAGAGATAATATAATTTTATGCTCCTCAAATAACCTCCATAATGATATTCACATCGCATGTGTTAAGGGTTCTTGGTCCCACGGCCAGAGCCTGGTGGGTCCCTCGAACGTAATGCCGGAGAAGCCTGGGGGGCCCCTGCTCGGATTCCCCCAGGGGGAGCGCGTCCCCTAGGATTCAAACCTTTGGTCCACTCATATAAGAGGGCCTTAGGCTTATCCCAGGTACCAATCCAACTAGTAGTTGGATTGGTACATGTGATAAGCCTAAGGCCCTCTTATCCGGGGGCCCCTACTTAGATTTGCCTCTCGCGGGGGCAGCGTTTCCCCTAGGATTTGAACGTTTGACCACTCGTATTAGAGGACCTTAGCTCTATCCCAGGTACCAATCCAACTAGATGTTGAGGGTTTTTGGTCCCCGGCCGGAGCCTGCGGGTCCCTCGAACGTATTGCCGAAGAGGCTTGGGTGCCCCTGCTCGAATTTGTCTCCCGCAAGGGGAGTGCATCCCTTGAGATTCAAACCTTTGGTCCACTCGTATAAGAGGGCCTTCCTCATGAATCTAGAAATAGAGCCCAATGCCTCAAGAAGAAACGCATCGATTCTAGTGGTGGACAAATTCGAAGATGTTTTTCCCGACGAGTTGCCAGGATTACCACCGCATCGGGAGATCGAATTTGGTATTGAGTTGCTCCCTGGAATAGCACCAATTTTCATAGTACCTTATCAGATGGCGCCGGCAGAGATGAAGGAATCGAGAAAGCAACTTTAGGAGCTTGCTGATAAGGGATATATCTGGAATAGTACATCACTATGGGGAGCATCGATTTTTTTCGCTAAGAAACATGATGGGACTCTCATGTTGTGTATAGATTATCGGCAGCTAAATCGGGTCACGATGAAGAACAAGTATCCTTTGCCTATGATCGATAAACTGTTTGACCAGTTGGGAGGTTCATGGTATTTCTCGAAGATAGATTTGTATTCGAGATACCATCAGCTCAGGATAAAGGAGGAGGACATTCCCAAGACAGCTTTTAGGACCCGATATGGACACTTTAAGTTTCTGATGATGCCGTTTGGGTTGACAAACGCTCCGGCAGCTTTCATGGATTTGATGAACAGGATATTCAGGCCTTATCTGGATCAGTTCATGATTATGTTCATCGACGATATCCTAGTATATTCTAAGACTTGGGAGGAGCATGAACAGCATCTCAGAATCATGCTTTAGACTCTACGGGAGCACCAGTTGTTCGCTAAGAAAAAAAAGTACGAGTTTTGGTTAACAAAAGTTAAGTTTCTGGGCCATGTCATCTCTGAGTAAGGTATTTCGGTGGATCCGTCCAAGGTAGAAGCCATAGTGGAATGAGAAAGACCAAAGAATGTGGCAGAAATTCGTAGTTTCTTGAGGCTTGTAGGGTACTACAGGAAGTTTGTGAAGGATTTTTCGAAGATCGCAGCGCCGCTGACAAAATTGATCAAGAAGAACATCAGGTTTGAGTGGGATGAAGAATATGAGCTCGCTTTTTAAGAATTAAAGAATCGGTTGACTTTAGCCCCAGTATTGGTTATTCCCAACAATGATGTGCCGTACGAGGTTTACATAGATGCTTCAGGACGCGGGCTTGGGTGCGTGTTAATGCAACATGGACGCGTGGTGGCATATGGATCAAGACAGGTACGACCTCATGAGTGGAACTACCCTACTCACGACTTGGAGCTTGCGGCGGTAATTCATGCGCTGAAGATCTAGAGATGTTATTTGTACGGGATGACATTTCAGGTTTTCTGTTCACTTAGAGGGATCTAAACTTGAGACAATAAAGGTGGATGGAATATATGGAGGATTATGATTTCGCGCTGCAGTACCATCCCAGAAAGGCCAATGTGGTCGCGGATGCACTTAGCAGGAAGTTTTTAGGGATTCTTGCATGCTTGGCTCTTGAAGATTGAAAAAGAGATGCGACAGTGAGTAAGTACGGGCTACAGTGTCACGAAGACTACGAATGAGTTTCGGTGTAACATATGGAGACGACCCCAGCTCTTGTTCTGATGGTGAAACAGCATCAATGGCAGGACTAGCATTTACGGGGAATCTAGATGCGGATTCAGAACTGAGAGCAATTTGAAGAATGGGGGATACATGCTGATGGATTGTTATACTTCTGGGAGTGCCTAGCAGTTCCAGCAATGGCAGAAGTGACAAAAGCCATAATGGACGAAGCCTATAAGTCTCAGTTTGCTATTCTTCCAGGAAGCACGAAGATGTATCGTGATTTAAAGAGGCAACATTGATGGAGAGGTATGAAGGAAGAGGTCTGGGAATACATAGCCAAGTGTGCGACGTGTCTTCAAGTGAAAGCTGAGCATTAGAAGCCAACAGTTCAGCTTCAGCCGCTTCCTATTTTAGGGTGGAAATAGGAGCACGTGACGATAGATTTCCTTACAGGTTTGCCAAGGATGGAGCAAAGGCATGATGCAATTTGGGTCGTGGTCGACAGGTTAACAAAATCAGCGCATTTCATCCTACTCAGGTCAACATGTTCGAGGAGAGTTCTCGGAGAATAATACCTGCAGAATATAGTGAGATTGCATGGAATTCCCTTGTCCATCACCTCTAATAGAGACACTAGATTCAATGCCAAGTACTGGAGGAGCTTTCAGGAGGCTTTAGGTATGGATTTGAATTTCAGCATGGCATTTCATCCTCAGACTGATGGGCAATCTAAGCTAGTTATTCAAATTCTCGAGGACATGTTGTGTGCTTGTGCATTAGACTTCGGCAGGAACTGGAAGAAATATTTGCATTTGGCAGAGTTTGCATACAACAACAGCTATCAATCAAGCATTGGCATGGCACCGTTTGAGGCGCTGTATAGATGACTGTGTCGATCACCGATGTGTTGGGCAGATCTGGAGGACAAGATTATTCTTGGGTTGGATGAAATTTGCGATAGCAACAAGAAAGTCACCGTAATTCGAGATCGATTAAAGGCAGCTCAGAGTCGACAGAAGAATTATACGGATAGAAGACGTCGACCCTTGGAATTTACAGTAGGAGATTTTGTTCTCTTGACGGTATCGCCTCGTAAAGGCATTATGCGATTCGGAGTAAGTGGTAAGCTTGCACCGAGATATGTTGGACTATTCGAGATCACTCAGCGTATTGGTGTGGTCGCTTATCAGCTCGACCTTCCTCCTGAACTTTCTCATGTTCATGATGTGTTTCACGTGTCGATGCTTAGGAAGTGTCTGCCTGAGCAGAGTAAGATAGTTTCATTTCATGATGTACAGGTTCAGGAAGACACGACATATGAAGAAGTGCCCATCCAGATTATTGATCGAAAAGTGATTAGCTTACGTCGTCGTGATATACCGTTAGCAAAGTTTGTGTGCTAGCATCATGGGGATGATGAGGCTACTTAGGAATTAGAGTCGAGCATGTGGGAGCTGTACCTGCATTTGTTTTGTTTCTGAATTGATTTGTAAATTTTGAGGATGAAATTTCTTTTAAGGGTGGAGAGTTGTAACACCCCGAAATTTATTTAAGTGATATTAGCGAGTAAATGGTGGATTATTGTGTCATAATGAATATTTTAAACTTAATTTGATCACTTTATGAAAATTTTAAATTAATGTTATTTTAATTATTTTAATGGTTTTTAATTATGCCTAATTATTTTTAATTGTTATTTTGACTTTTAAAACAAAACAATTTGTCGAATACCAACCACGTCCTTTTTTAAAACTGTGGGTGGTACACGGTTTCTTTTCGATAGTTTTGCTTCCTCTTCCCTCTATTTATTTTCCTCACTCTCTCTTCCTCTCATTCACTCTCTCGTCTCTCTCACTCTCTCTACCATCTCTCTCTTTCCCTCTCTTCCTTTCTCAAAGTTTTGAGTGAAAAAGGCGAGCTCAAGTTTTAGTTTAGTAGATTGGAGGCTCGGAACGTGATTGAGCAACCAAAAACATGATTTAAAGCTTCGATTCAAGGTTAGTTTTTGAATTTTAAAACTTTTTCAATTTTTTAATTTTTCTTGTATTTTGAAATTTAAACTTATTTGAACTTAGAAAACCTTCGATCTAAGTTAAGGAAACTTAGAATAACTAGAATCTAAGCTTTGTTTGAAGAAAAACGGATTTAAATTAGGATTTTTTATTTTTCTTTAATTTTTCCTGTTTTTGGATTTATTCAAAATTTTTTAGTAAATCTCATTTAAATGAGTTAAAAAAGTGTTTTATATTGTTTTTCTATCATCCATGATTGTTTTTCATGCCTAAGAACTAAGAAAAATAGGTTGAAATGAAGATTAGGCCTCAGGAGGCTGAGAACCCGTGCCTGAAAAATTATGAAATTTTTCCAGATCGGTAGGCCGAATTTTGTGTTCAACAGGCCAGATTCATGGGTTCGAGAGGTCGGCTTCATACGTTCGACAGGCCGAACCTAGAAAAGTTCGGTCGACTGGACCTGGTTTCCTGGCAGGCCAAACTGTGCCGAACCAAGGTGATCGGCCTTGGTTCGGCACGCCGACCGAGCATGGTGAGATTTTGTTATTTTTCAACTGTTTTTACTGTTTTAAACCCCAATTGAAATTTTAATTTTATAAATGATTTTATGAATACAAATGGCATACTAGGACACTATGAAATAGTTTAGCAACATTGACTATCTTAAACTAGATACTGATAGACCTAGTTTCTATTTAAGGTCGTTCGTGGTTCCGTAGAGCTAACGTATAGCAGACCAAAAATTACAGTGTGGGACACCGACGAGAGTATTGAGGTAGGACTTCTACTCCTTTCCTTTGGTAACCCAGTTTCAAATGATTTTGGCCTTAAAAAAGGGTTTTTATCAAAATGCTTTCAACGGTTGATTGAAAAAGGAATTTTTATTGGTTATTTTTTTTATAAACCGTGGATTGAAGTGAACTTCACAATGAACCCCATAATGAATGTAAATAAAAATACCTGGTAATTGGGTTTTAAATGATAGTAGAAATGAATATAAGGGCATGATACCATATTAGAGATCGAGTCGTGTAGCATACGACCTTGGAGGTAGGTCCCAAAGCCCAGCTGGACCACTACAGTGGTGTTATACATATGGTTTGCCCAAGAAAAAGAAAATGACATTCTTTCTGGTCAACCAATAAACGGTTTTGATAAGAATAATTCTTATTAAATTTCATTTATGTATTCAAGTCCATTATCTAAATAAGTTTTCTTTTAAAATTAAATGTTTCTAACGATACAATCCTACTGAGCCTTTTGCTCACATTTTATTTGTTTTCAAACCTTCTCCCTGCTCTAGGTGGATTTCAGCTTAGGTTCAGAGAAGAGTCTACAGACAGGACCCAGGAGCAGTAGAAGAACCCCGTAGGTGATTTAAATTATAAAATCAAGACATGTAATATTCTAATTTTTCCCTTTACTTGGACTGTGGTTGTAATATTATATTATCAGTACTATATGTGTGCACAAGTTATGGCTCAGTGGGACCTATTATTGTGTCTTTTATTTCTTTATTATTTTCTTATTATTTACCATGATATTCTTACTTGTTTAATTATTATAAATGCTTGTTTCAAAAAGGGTTTAAAAATTTCCACATTTTCATAATTAATTTAAATACTTAAACTCATGTTCTAACTAAATTTTAACTTAATTAACTTAATCAACCCGCCGCGTCATCTCTCATACTTCAGGGCGTGATATTTCGCAAAACATAGTCCAATAGGAAAAAAAAGAAGCTTATATATATCAATTGACTCGCATTTGACATTATCAACAATAACTCTAACAAGGATTATTGCTATTATGGAAAAAATACTTTCTACTATGAATTTTATGAAGAATTGATTTTATGAAGAATTGACCGTACAATTGAATGTGAAATTAATTGATAAATGATATTTAACTTATGTAGGTCAAGAAAGATAAAAGATATTTTCGTTAACTTTGATAACAAGGTAATTGTTATTACATTAATAACTTTTAACTTTGATTAAACTTTTTGTTGTAGTTATGAGCCAATTTTTCTCCTCGTTAATAGCCCTGACAAAAAATTTTCGATTCATCACTGTTTGGAGATAATATAATTTTATGCTCCTCAAATAACCTCCATAATGATATTCACAACGCATGCATCATAGATATTGTTTCATTTGGTGAGCAATGTTTTCAAGTTGTCTTGACACCACCAATCACTGACGTGAATTAATACTTTTTTTTTTTTAATTCCATGTCCTTACGTTATCGGTAGAAGAAAAAAAGAAAAGAAAAGAAAAGAAGGATAATGAGGTAGTGTTACACCAAGAAAGTTCATATTAATGATAACTAAGAATTCGCGTATAAGGCGTTTGGTAAGTTTTAAGCAATGATTTGAACTAAAAATATTGTAGTCAAATCAAATTTTATGAGAGATTATATTTGTAGCAAAATTAGTTTGAATCGCAGACTACGTTTTGAACCATGAATCCTATACATGTCACTCTACTTTCAAACGTTTTTTCCCTTATATTTCAAGCCATTTGGAATATACTGATAACATATTTAATTACCTTGTCATTCGAACGTACCGTCGATTTATTAATTCTTTGCTAGTTAGATTTAGGTCTATTTTATCGTTGTATGAAGTGTTTCTTGCCCCGATCTTTCTCAAGAAATGCAAACATAATTTAGTTTTGTTCATCGCTGAACTGGCGTGCAAAATGAGCTTTTTTTTATGAGATAAATAAAATGCATAGATAGATTGATGAGAATTATGTTCTATTGTATGGATACTTTAGTAAATTTGAACAAAGTATAAATATTACTGCACAAAAGCAATCTTTGACCTACTTCTAAAATTAATGCAATCTTTGACCTACTTCTAAAATTAATAATTAGATAGTAGTTCGAATCTGTTAATTAATAAATAAACATTCTAATGGTTGATTCTTTAATTCTTTAACTATCTCAAAACAACCTCCGAAAACAACGCCAAAATCAAATTATGTGTGAAAATACAATAAAATTACTAAAAAGGTCAAGTTTTTATCTACCATCTATTATAGTTAGTCACAAAATATGTTTCGACTATAATTTATAAAAGACGTCATAGTGGATAAAAACCTATGCTATCAAAGTCAAATTACAACCCCCTCTCCTTATTTATTACCACACCCCGCCCCGCACACCCCCCCTCCCCAAAAAAAAAAAAATCCTTTTTGGCTCCAAAACTACGTCCACTATGATAATTTTCTCATTTGTCTTTGGTATTGCTTTCCTGAAATTTTTGAAGATCTTTACACAAACTTTGATCGCTCTATTCATGAATTAATTATTTAATGGATTAATTATTTATGATTTAATCATATTATGATTGGGTCTATTCAATATTTAACATATATTAAACGTATTCGAGATCTCATTTTCTGCAGTCCCGAATTAATATATGAATATATGTTATCTTTTTACATTAAAGTTGTGAATTCCATGTAAATGAAAAATGTTTCCGGCTATTCGCAATGTTATATATCTAAAGTGTCAGATTATTAGTTATCTCACCTATTGATAAATCAAAAGACATAATAAATAAATGTTAGTTGATAAATCAATTAACAGTTTGTTAATTGATTAATCAATTAACAGTTTCAATTGATAAATGGAAACACATAATAAAGGAATACTACTTGATTAACATGTACTGAACATATACGAGATCTCATTTTTTAGTAGTCCCGTATCAATATATGAATATATGTTATCTCTTCACGTAATTGTAAATTCCCTACACTGTATGGAAGGTTATGGGACTCCATAAAAAGTATAAAAAGAACGCTGGCAGTACAGGAAGTGTATCGATAGTATAGGAAAAATATTGTATAAAATTAGAATGTTAAAGGATGATGTAGGATCCACCAATTACACATGGAAGATTGAAAATTTACCCACCTCACCCATGACATACTTGGTTTTGGGTTTATGGTGGAGCCAAGTTTTTAATTAAGTATAAAAGACGACTAAATGTTGTCATCTTTATTTTATATGGCCATAAAGGAAAGAAAAAAAAAAAAAAGGCACTCCAAAGGGTGAAAATTGGCCACATCCCTTCCTAAGAAAACCGGTTGTAGGCTACTCCTTTTAGACAAATTGTTAGTCACTATTAAGTTAAGATGATGACTAAGCTAGTGAGTCATAAATGTTAGATGATGACTAAGCTAGTGAGTGATAAAAGTTGGAAACAAAAATAATCCTTAATCCATCATTACTTTGCATGGACCATAAAGAAAAACACCCATTTTTCTACTACCAAAAACCAGCCCCTATAGCATGGATACCTCTCAAAGTTTTGATGATTTTAAGCCTTAAATCATTCAAGGAATCAAGATCAAGAAATCTAGAGAGATTATGCAATTTTAGAGGTAAAATCCAAAGCTTTTTCCCATGGGTTTTCAGTGTCTTTGCATGGGTTTTTAGGAGGATTTTCATGGGTCTTTGTCATCACTATTGACAAGAAGGATTGGGAGACTTTCAAGCATCATATATGAGGTGCAAAGCTTGAAAAATCTCTTGGTAAATCCTAAATCCTAGCTTTTAAAAGTTTAATGTTTTCTAAGATTCGTTTATGGATTGTAAACTTTATGGACTATGGCATATTAAGTGAACTTTATGCCAAAATTATATGGTATGTTATATGGATGATGATGATAATGGAAAGTTAGAAATTAGGATTTTTGTACTAGAAAGGGAAAGGTTGTCAAACTTTGTCAAAATATAAAGTTTAGCTAGTTTTCAAAGGAATGGGTTTTTGAAGGCCTTAGAGGCCAAATTATTTTTGGGATTCGGAGCATAGTTTATTGGAAACATCGATTTGGACAACTTTTGTAAAGAAATTTTGCTCGAATTCTGATCGATACAAGCCAAAACACATTGATTACGGTTCTACCTTTTCAAGAACGCCATTAAGATGAATGATTTTGATAAAATTTAAAACACAAAAGTTGTAAAACTTATAAAAATGGTTAAGAAACGCAGACAGTTCATGAAAATTCTGTGCTTACTTTAAGTTATGAATTTTATGAGAATTTAAGCACAAAATTTCGTAAAACAGAAATATGAAATGGTTTTAATCAGACTAAGGAGCTTTTGTAAGTATTTATCCTGGTAAAAAAATAGAAATTTTGATATAAAGTGATCCTTTTTTGTTCTGGGGGTAAAAATGTCAAGATTTTTGTGTTGGACAAAAACCATAAAACAGTGTGAAACTGGATTTTCACTGAGAAAATGTTAGTTTCCTACACTGCTATGGGTGGTGAGTAACCACAGATTTTAGGTTAGAAAGGATTAAGAGTTTTTATCAAGAAAAAAAAGGAAAAAGCATCAAAGAGGAAATTGTCAAGATTTTAAAATTCCAAGTCAAAACCGTAAAGTTTTAATAAAACGAATCTCTCATGAAAAGAAAAGCAATGTTTCTTTTTTTTTTTTTTTGCATCATTATGAGTTCCAAGGATATGTAAATTTTGTTTAAAATAGATTTTGAAAGTTTTCTAAGACCCGTCAATGACGAAATGGTCATTTTTCATAAAAAGGCCAAAACGAACCCCAAAACATCTGAATTAGAAAAACATCCATTAGTTGGAATTTCTCCATAACCCTTAAATATCAAGATGGTAAAGTGAAACGGGAAGTTCAGTAAAGTTATAAGGCTTATGAAAAGTCTCTAAAACGGAGCCCGGGCGATTCGAATTAGCGAGATGGCCATAGATGGAAAATGTTTTGTATCATGTTAAATAATAAAATTGTTAATTAAGATGAAAAGTTTGACTTAAAAAGGTTCAAGTTAAGTAACAGAAAAATGAGCCGATAAGGATAAGGTTAAGGAAAAAGAATGAACGGTTAATGTTTACATTCCATTATGGATCGAGTAAGTCGATAATGAGAACGGTTGAGTAATAGTCAGGTGTTATTTAAAACAAGACATAGAAGTCAACTAATAAAATGAAAAAGCAATAAAATAGGAATGCTAGAGCTATAAGCATATAAGTCTCAAATCTCACCTATGGCGTGAAGCAAATGATTTTTAAATGCTTTAAATATACTTGAAATATGTTTGCATTAAGTATGCATAATGTTTTAAAAGACCATGCATGATTTGTAATATGGTGCATTTGTAATATGTTGTATTTGCTATGTTCATGTTTTAATGCTAAGTTATATTATAAGGTATGTTTAGAATTGTATATGCTCACTAAAATTTACAAGAATGAAAATCAATAATGATAATTAAAGTGTTGTACCAGCCTCCTAGATATGAGACATATAAGTTATGTTAAAGTTATGACTTCATTATTTGATGGTTTAAGTTTTACACAAAGGAAGCATTATGTTCATGCCCTCATAATTGATGGTGTTAGTACGAACACTTAAGCCCTCAAGATAAAGAATGGATAAGAATAATGATAAGAAGTTTAAGTAAATCATAAATGACAATAAGAAGTTCATAATTGAACATAAAAAGAATCATGCATTATGACCTTGCTTGCATTCCTTTTTCATGATATGTTTACAAGAAATGTTTATGAAAAACATTTTATGAAAAATGCTTACAAGAATAGGTTCATAAAGAAAGTTTTATCAGAAAAGTTTAAAAGTGATGTTTTACGACAAATGTTTTTTATATTTTGTGAGATTATATTTGAACTTCTTGAGCAAAAGCTCATTACAAGTTTCTTCGTGTTGTAGGTAGTCCTACGGAAGACCAGTATGACTGGTTGAAGAGCTTGGTGTCACAGACAGACAAATTTGATGGTTCGGTATGGATACCATTATAGAAAGTCTTCCGCTGTATTAAAGAAAATGTTTTCCAAGAGTTGAAATATATGTTTTAAAGAGTTTAAAAAAAGTAAATGTTTCTTAATGAATTCTAGAAAACATTTTGAATGATTTTGATGTTAAGATTTGAGTTATGTCTTAATTTATGGTGTAAGGGAAGTCACAACAGTTTTTAAGTATGTTAAAAAGAAAAAAAATTACCTAGCATTTTTCTTACTTGTAAGTAAAATCAAGTTTAAGATATGAAGTTTAAGCAAGTTAAGTGACAGTTTGAAAATGTAGGTCGTTACAAGCACTAGTAAACTTTATGTGAAAAAAAAAAAAAACAAAAAAGGAAGGGACAAAGCCTTCTTAATTAGACTGAATTTATTTCTAACAAATACATTTTTAGTTAAAAATTTAAATTTTTTTTAACATTTTAAAACATAAAACGGAAGATCTTTTAAAACAAAAAAAAAATGATGCATGTTTCATAATGCCAATTAAATTTCAATAGACATAAAACTAACAAACGATGCATGTTTCAACTATCAAATTATATAACATCTACAAAATCATAAATAAGACATACACACACATATACTACAAAATCATAAATAAGACATACACACATATATTTAAATATTCTTATGAATCAAAACAATAACATACTGAGATAAAATTTGGGATATTTATCTTTTTATACCTTGTATTTTAAGTCAATTCATAATCTCTATCTTTGGTTTTTAATCTTATTGAATGTGTACTTTTGGATTAGATTTAACATATAAATTTATATATTACTTTACTTAATAGTTGATTTTGACTTTTAAAATGATTAAACTATCCTCAAATAGAGTAGAAAAAGTAAAAATTTTCAAAAAATAAAAAGAAAAAAAAAAACAGAAAACACATATTTTAAGGGTATTTTATGCATTTTTGAAGCCAAAAACCTTACTATAATTTTGTTTAAAATTTTAAAATTCTCTTATTTTTTTAAATTTGAAGGTATTTTGAGCAATTTCTTAGGTCAAAATTAAATATTAATTAGGAAAAAGCATACATTTGTGTATTAAATATAATTTAGAGGTATAATTTTGTTGAGATCCAAAATTGAAGGTATAGTATTTGAATAAATATTCTAAAATACAAGGTATAAAAAGATAAATAACCCAAACTAAATCAATAAATACGTATATCAATAAACAACAAGTCAACCTTCTAAATTACGTGGGGTATTAGACTTCAAAAACCAAATCCAAAAAAATATGAAATAACACAAGTAAATTGCCTAGTTTATTTAATTTGTTAATATAAAGCAATTTTTACAATTTTTAAAACATGTAGTTTTTTTTTAATTTTACCCCAAATTTAATAAGCTCCAAACCTAAGTCCCAAATGAAACTTTAACTTGCCTTAATCCTAATCCTAAATCAGAAAAACCCTCCCTCTCTCTCCTCCCTCACTCACTTTCTCCAATGATGATGGTGCAGTGATGGCGACAACAATGAGTGACTTGGGTCATGGGAGAAAACTCAAACAACCATGAACACTATCGATGTTGTGTAGGTCACCATTAGAATCAAGTGGGGTTGGAGTAGTTATGGCATCGTGCCCATATATGTGAATCAACGGCTCAAACATGGGTAGAGAAACCTTCGACGTTGGAGGTTGTAAACTGTGACACCCGTTATTCTCCTAACGGGTATTGAGGTAATTAAATTAATTTTTAATGTATAAAAAAAAAATTGCTTCATTTAAATTTATTTTATAATATTTATTTTTATCTATTTTTAAGTTTTCTAAAATTCTCCTATATTTATTTAGTATGATTACTAAAAAGCCTTAGAACTTCTAATAAATCTCAAAAATGTCATATTGGCATTATGTGTGTTAAAGTCTTTAGATGAGACATAAGGATATCTTTTCCAACTACTCTTGACCCTCATTTTCTTTATTTCCTCCGTGACATGCTTCAACATGTCTCCTCTATAATTGTTTCCATCACTTCTCTTCAAAGACTTCATCTTTTCTTCCTTTCTCTTCCACGGTTCCCACACTCTTCTTCTCATTTCTTTGCTGAAGCAAAATACTTAGAGAACTTCTTCAAGGCAGCCATAAAAATCAGCCACCATCACCTCCATTTGAGCAAGAATTTCAGTCATACCGAAGTAAAGGAACCTGTTTTGAAGCCATTTCAAGCTTCCAACTAACCATAATCCGAGGTTAGAATCTTATGAACAAATTTAGTCTTTCATTTATAAATTTTCTTTTATACTAAAGGATTATTCAAATTTGCGTTCTTAAACCTAAGTATACGTTTGTTGCTATTTTGGAGCATATGTATGAAGTCTAAGTGTATATGCCCTAGACAGAAAATTTATATTGTTAAACTTTATAATACCTCTATGGGCAGTGGTTATTTCTTAAAATTCTAAGATTAAATTAAAATAAATTTTATGAATGTAGTTGTATGTTGTGCTTTAGTTTTAATTGTCCTTATGCACGCCTTAGGATCAAGGGAGTATGGAGCTAACGTTAATTGATTCCAGGATTAAGAGACTGTTGATAAGCTTAAAAGGTAGGGATTCTATTACTCATCTTTTGTGAGGTTTTTATAGAATTAAAATTGATTGTTTTGC
The DNA here is from genome assembly GCA_025403435.1 of Artocarpus heterophyllus. NCBI lineage: Eukaryota > Viridiplantae > Streptophyta > Magnoliopsida > Rosales > Moraceae > Artocarpus > Artocarpus heterophyllus. The sequence continues at coordinate 14,966,409 of CM046348.1, read as the reverse complement.
CGCAATATATATATATCTATGTTGAACTGATATTATATGATTATCACATATGAAACTATGACATGGACTCGTCTTGTATTGTACGGCGAGGAACATAATGAATTGACACATGTTATAAATTGAGAAGCATGGTTAGGAAAACTAACTCTATTGATAATGATTCAATATAGAGAAATTGTGAGACATGAAGAGGGCGACGGTTACGTCCTTGGGCATGAATACCCTAAAAGGTAAAATAGGGGGAAGGCGATGACGCTTCCTTGGGTTGAAAGTCCCAGAACACACTGTACAGGAATCGATTTGGTGAGGACTCGGGGCTTGATGTCCCCTCACCGGAACACCCTTGGAATGTTTATAGGGTGATCAAGTGCGCCCATTTGGGTCTCGATGAGTTGAGTGATACTCAATTTAACATGGATACCTAGGAACAATGATGATTGGTAATATTTGTATAAATGTGTAATTATGACACTTGGTAATGATTAACTACGGTATCCATAAGATGTGATCATAATAAACCTCATAATCTGGAATATGATGTAACTTACTAACCATGCAGATTTTAATGTGGTAATGATAGAGGTGAGTAATGGCTTTCTCTACTGAGCATAGTGTTGCTCATTCCCTTATGTTTATATCTTTTCAGGACTCACTAAGTGTGAGGTGGCTACGAGAAATATAGTTGAGGAAGTGATGTAACTATATTACATTGGGACTGCTTCAATCGTTGAGAATGTTCTTCATGATAATGTAAGCATCAATTGTTACTTTCTGTGACTGTATTATAATGTGTTGAGGGTTAAAATGATGATGACAACAGTTTATATTATTAAATTTAAGGTGCTACATTAAAACTGTGGTTTATTTGTCGTTTATATTTTTATTTTTGAGTTGAGAGTTTTCATTTAAGTCCCGGGCAAATTTTAATCTTTAAGGTTTTACTTTTATTATTTATTTTTATTTTATCTCATTAAAAACTGTTAACCCCCATATAGGGGCGTTACAGAATTTTTGGTATCAGAGCCTAGGTTCGGTTAACCTAGGGAGTGTAGCACCACTTTAAAAAAATATATTTTTGAGATGGTTTTGAAGCTGAATTTTTATTGTCATCATCAAAATGAACCTTCACATTGATTTATACAGTCTAAAAGGATGTAACATGGAAAGGCCATAGAATGAAAATATCAATAGTTATATGAGTACAATAATTATGTAGAAGGAAAGTATTAATAGTTATAAGAGAATGATAATTATATGGAATGAGTTTATAAGTAGAATGCTTATGAGAAATTCGTATAATATTTGGATCTATAAGCATATTTAATTCGTATAAACGATGAGAAATTCGTATAGATAAGAGGATTTAAAAGCCTTTTGTCTCGTGAAAAACAATAAGAAATATAAGGCTTGATTTATTGATTTTAAAGTTTGACATAGATATGCCAAATTTTTCGTAATTGATTCAAACCTAAGTAATGATTATGTGTGGATTCGATGGAGCACATAAGTGTCAATAACTTTTCTTAAAAGTTCTATTTATTTGAGGAATATGATATAAGTTGGGAATCATGGTATTGAATCTTGAGAGAGATAAATGTTAGACTTTTGGTCTGTTGAGACTGTGTAAAGTCTAGAATGCATGAATCTCAAAATTGGAATATTTTGTTACGTACATTGTATTTAAGTGTATCAGTGAATCTTTTGGTTACCTACGGTTTTGTTATATGAGGAAATTCGATATGGTATAAGTAGAATTGTGGGGATTGTAGATGTTCTTAAGTAGTAACATCAAGTGTCTTTGTTCATTGATATGGTCTACGTTGAAAGACGTAAATCGTATTGATTTCAAGGTTAGTCGCATTCTAAACCCTTGGTAGTAATGATGATGAATCCATTGATAGATGTTGAGTATTATCAATAACATATGGGTGTATGCATTGTTCAATAAGGTTTTGATTAAAACAAAATTATTTGAGTTGCTGGAAGATTATGTTGTTATGAAATGATTTTAAATATTATTCAGGAAGATCCTTATTGTCGTTAAATTAGATTTGTTGTTTATAGTTAACTTTATCTATAGTGGACTTTGAATTGGGTTTAAGATTTATACAAATTGGTTTTCAATTTTATGTTTGTTATTTAACTTGTTCTAAATGTGTTAAGGCCCGAAACAACCTGACCATTTTCAACTAAGAACATTTGGGCCTAGTTCAAATCTTAAATCAGTTTGATTCACACTGTCTCTCCCACGTGGTTTCTATACGTGTCATATACAGTGGTTTAATCATTGTTTACATATACGTTTACTGTGCATAGGAGCTTATTTCTCCGAGTTCACTTTTTCTCTCTTAATTTGTTATTTTCTCTCTAAATCGCAAATCCTCTTCTTTTTCATTAAAAATTCTTCTTTTCCTCTAAAAGAAGAAGGAATTCTAGGATTCTGCAATTTACTATCTTAATTTTTCCTTTCTATTTACTCTTCTTTCATCTCATCATGGACCCAAAGTACCAACACCTGAGAAAGTATTTCCCATCACTCTCCCAAAAGATTCTTAGAAAGAAATACAAGGCTAGAATTACTCGGTTGTGGATTCTTATGCGTTTTGGTATCCCTTGTGATGTGAGAATGTTGATAGAGGGGAAAATCCGTCCGAGTGACTTTAGTCAAGATGTCGGTTTACCAGGAACAGGTACCAGTCGTAGTGCAATGAAAAGAAGAGCTCGTGCCATCGTGGTCACTTGTAACAAATGTGGAAGACAAAATTGTAACGGTAAATGTACTTCACCTGGTTATATGTCTACGAATAGAGAGGATAAAATAAGGTTTTGTAGGGATGGACTTTCAAAGGAGAACTTGGATAGCATCCATCCTCCTCTCCACGGTCACCCTAGTGGATATGTTCAAGGAGCTATTTTTAAACTCTGGCCTAAATTTTATACAGAAAGACAACGCCTCAGGAATATGGTATTTCTAGATCCTGTTTGCCAAGCCATAAGAAAACTGGATGGGGAATAAGTCATCGCACTATAAAGGTTATTTAGTCTTTGCTTATTTGAAGCAGTTTTAGCTGATGTTCAACAGTTTGTGTTTTTCTTTTACTCAGAATATTTGCTTTTGTGTTTGAAATAATTGTGATTATTAGATTGATACAGTAAGTGTTAATATCTTATTTAATTTATGATTTTCTTAAATATATATATAATAAAATATATTATCTTATCAGACACATTACATACGGTACAGTAATATGTTTGAATTTTGAAAAACTTATCCAGATATTTCAAGATTTGTGTCTCAAATTTCAAAAGTTCTACAGTATTTGTCGTTTATATTAAATTTCTCGACTTGGTGTATATTTGTCAAAAAGTCTACAGTTGCGTCAAGACGGTCTTCTGTCGAATTGTTCTCAATTGTCAAAAGTTATACAATTAGAGTCTAATCTTTTTCAAAAAGTGAATCAGATTTTCTGAAAACTATCAATCACCTTATCTTACTTTCTTATCCGCACAATATTTTGTTTAAATCTTTGGATTACCTTTTCATTACCTACTCGTCTATCTCTTTAGCCCTTTTTGTATATTTCTCATCTTTAAAATCTCATATAGAACCCGAAGTCTAAGTGGAGCAGACATTAAGCAACCACTTCTATAAACCAAATATGTCTACCTCCCAGTCCACGAAGAAAATAAAGAATGTCTGTGTCTTTTGTGGTTCCAGCCTTGGAAAAGATAAAGCCTATTTAGAAGCTGCAAATCACTTAGGGCAAGTCCTAGCACGCAAGAAGATTAACATAATCTATGGGGGTGGTAGTATAAAAATGATGGTAAATATGGCACTAGCAGCTAGGTCTAGCGACGCTACTGATGTAAGAATTTGGCCTCATATTCCAGTTGAAGGAAACCTTTGTAAGGAAGCCATAGGTAAGGGAGAAGGAGTCAGGAGTATCCCTAAAAATTTTAAAGACATAATCTATAATTCTGATGCTTTTATAGCATTACCTGGTGGTCTAGGTACTCTTGAGGAAATATTTATAGTTGCTTGTGGGCAATTGTTGGGCTTTTATTCCAAACCTTTGGGACTGCTGAACGTAAAGGGTTTTTATGACGGTCTTTTGAAATTTCTAGATTACGCTGTGGAAGAAAACATCACTACAGAATCGGAGAGACAAATCTTTGTCACTGCTTCAACAGCTGAGGAATTGATAGATAAAATGCAAATCATACATCCAGAATCCGACACTGCAACATCCAAGCTTGAATGGGAAAGGGAAAGCCGGGAGCGGCCAATTGATTTGAATCTCCATCTGTAATCTTTTTGTTTTATCTTTGGCATGTAGGCATGTGTGTCCGTATTTCGTGTGTTACGAATAACCGTTTGCCTTGTATTCTGTGTTTCTTGTGGTACGTTGTTGTTCAATCTTTTAGATTCATTGAGCCTAATGCCGGGATGGCTGGATACGGAGTACTTGATGCTCTCGAAACGCATCCTTCTTAAGGTCCGATCTTTTGTTTATCGATGTTTTTGTATCCTCTAAGCATGCATGATATGGATAGCTGGTATACGGAGTGCCTTGTACTCTCGAAACGTATCCGTATCATGTTTGTAATGTGTAATATTCTGTTAATATTATGTGGAAGTACCAGAGTCAGTTATGGGGATATTCCATATGAAATATGAGTATATTATTTGGGTTGAATGTTTGTGTCATGAGGATAGCTGTTTAATGAAAAATATGTCGGGTATGTTTGCAACTCTGAGATTCCGTTTAATATCTCTATGAATAAGTTTAATGTATGGTTTTGAATAGAAGTGTTTGTGATATATGTTTTATGATTATGTTTTAGTTTATTAGTTGAGGTATGAAATCAAATATATTTGACTTTTCCTTACTTAAAAAGGGAAAGGAACCTAAAGATGAAGTATATAAAATTTCTCTGGCAATCTCCTTAAATGTGATTGTAAATCACAGTCCATGGACAATGAAGGACTGGAATCATGGTATGGTCAATATGTATGCCTGATCAGATTCTTAGACTATTATACGGTGTTATAAGTTGAAACTTGTCAGAAATACTCTCATTGAGGGATTTAGGAGTAAGATTTATTATGCAAGTAAATAAGTGGAGATACGATAACTTAATTTTGGAAGATAAACAACATTAACGGTTTAGACTCGGAATTGGAATCATAATGGAATCAAAATTTTTACTAGTATTGCTAGAATTGAAATTTCGAGGACGAAATTTCTTTAAGGGGGGTAGAGCTGTGACACCCGTTATTCTCCTAACGGGTATTGAGGTAATTAAATTAATTTTTAATGTATAAAAAAAAAATTGCTTCATTTAAATTTATTTTATAATATTTATTTTTATCTATTTTTAAGTTTTCTAAAATTCTCCTATATTTATTTAGTATGATTACTAAAAAGCCTTAGAACTTCTAATAAATCTCAAAAATGTCATATTGGCATTATGTGTGTTAAAGTCTTTAGATGAGACATAAGGATATCTTTTCCAACTACTCTTGACCCTCATTTTCTTTATTTCCTCCGTGACATGCTTCAACATGTCTCCTCTATAATTGTTTCCATCACTTCTCTTCAAAGACTTCATCTTTTCTTCCTTTCTCTTCCACGGTTCCCACACTCTTCTTCTCATTTCTTTGCTGAAGCAAAATACTTAGAGAACTTCTTCAAGGCAGCCATAAAAATCAGCCACCATCACCTCCATTTGAGCAAGAATTTCAGTCATACCGAAGTAAAGGAACCTGTTTTGAAGCCATTTCAAGCTTCCAACTAACCATAATCCGAGGTTAGAATCTTATGAACAAATTTAGTCTTTCATTTATAAATTTTCTTTTATACTAAAGGATTATTCAAATTTGCGTTCTTAAACCTAAGTATACGTTTGTTGCTATTTTGGAGCATATGTATGAAGTCTAAGTGTATATGCCCTAGACAGAAAATTTATATTGTTAAACTTTATAATACCTCTATGGGCAGTGGTTATTTCTTGAAATTCTAAGATTAAATTAAAATAAATTTTATGAATGTAGTTGTATGTTGTGCTTTAGTTTTAATTGTCCTTATGCACGCCTTAGGATCAAGGGAGTATGGAGCTAACGTTAATTGATTCCAGGATTAAGAGACTGTTGATAAGCTTAAAAGGTAGGGATTCTATTACTCATCTTTTGTGAGGTTTTTATAGAATTAAAATTGATTGTTTTGCCGCAATATATATATATCTATGTTGAACTGATATTATATGATTATCACATATGAAACTATGACATGGACTCGTCTTGTATTGTACGGCGAGGAACATAATGAATTGACACATGTTATAAATTGAGAAGCATGGTTAGGAAAACTAACTCTATTGATAATGATTCAATATAGAGAAATTGTGAGACATGAAGAGGGCGACGGTTACGTCCTTGGGCATGAATACCCTAAAAGGTAAAATAGGGGGAAGGCGATGACGCTTCCTTGGGTTGAAAGTCCCAGAACACACTGTACAGGAATCGATTTGGTGAGGACTCGGGGCTTGATGTCCCCTCACCGGAACACCCTTGGAATGTTTATAGGGTGATCAAGTGCGCCCATTTGGGTCTCGATGAGTTGAGTGATACTCAATTTAACATGGATACCTAGGAACAATGATGATTGGTAATATTTGTATAAATGTGTAATTATGACACTTGGTAATGATTAACTACGGTATCCATAAGATGTGATCATAATAAACCTCATAATCTGGAATATGATGTAACTTACTAACCATGCAGATTTTAATGTGGTAATGATAGAGGTGAGTAATGGCTTTCTCTACTGAGCATAGTGTTGCTCATTCCCTTATGTTTATATCTTTTCAGGACTCACTAAGTGTGAGGTGGCTACGAGAAATATAGTTGAGGAAGTGATGTAACTATATTACATTGGGACTGCTTCAATCGTTGAGAATGTTCTTCATGATAATGTAAGCATCAATTGTTACTTTCTGTGACTGTATTATAATGTGTTGAGGGTTAAAATGATGATGACAACAGTTTATATTATTAAATTTAAGGTGCTACATTAAAACTGTGGTTTATTTGTCGTTTATATTTTTATTTTTGAGTTGAGAGTTTTCATTTAAGTCCCGGGCAAATTTTAATCTTTAAGGTTTTACTTTTATTATTTATTTTTATTTTATCTCATTAAAAACTGTTAACCCCCATATAGGGGCGTTACATAAACGTCTCAGATCATTGTTGCTGGAAGGTTTGATCTATCTAGGCTCACCATTGATTGAAGATCGATGACATTTGAGCATGTCAAAACCATAGGCCTCTTGGAAAGTTTCAAAACCACGATCGAGGTGTTTGGATTTGGAAGGACCGAGATTTCATCGATCTACTTTGACAAATCTAAAAAGAGTGTTGGGGATGGTGGAGAAGAAAGACACTGATGAACTCGCAACTGGGAGCTAGCTTCCTTTTAAAAACTTGCATTTGAGAGCAACGATCAAAGATGGATTCTGTTGATGTTGGATATTAATCAACAATAATCTTGTAATAATCCTCACCAATCACTCATGGTACCCACTAGTTAATGTAGTAAAAAACGTAAAAGTAGGGACAAAAATAAAGGGGACACACGGATTAATAGTGGTTCATTCTTAAATGAGCTACTCTACTATAGTTGTTCTTCTCAAGTGTTTGCATACAATACATGGATTTTTCAAAAATGGAAAAAGAATAGTGTTTGTTTCAAAGAAGGGAGAACTCTTTGTTTCTTTGTGTTTTTCCTAGTCTCAAATCCATCCCTTTTCCTCCCCCTATCTCTCCCATTTATATTATTGATACATTATAGGAAAATGATTAAAATATTGATAATGGGGGCAGTAATCTCCTTGTTCTACACCAGCTCATATTATTTGCTCATGGTCTCTCTGCACGTACCAAAAGTGCATTAAGTTTTGTGTTAGTGGACTTAATTTTAGAAGCACTGTCTCAACTGTCAGCCTCAGCCATTGTTGTCTATCTCTAAAGTGGGGGCGCATTAATGGCCGGAGAACACGAAACTTGTTTAACCTCAACTTCCTTCTAGAGAGGCAAGCTCTAGCGTTATTTGGACTTCTATTATATTTGAGTAGTGGGCCGAGTTGGGCTTTTTCTTCATCTCGTCCTTCGGTCCGTAGGCCTCGGGATATCCCACAACAAATTCCATCTAGATGAACTCTGATGACGAGCAATGCCTATGAAGATGATTTCCAACTCGATTGAGGACCTGGTGGGAGGGGAAAAATTTTGGGATTTTGGTCTGAAAGGGCATTTCTGGAATTTAAAAACAAACTGTTATTTTTTTTCACCAAAAAATATTAAAAAATTATGTTATTCTTTTCACCAAAAAAAATATGCTATTAATTTTTACTCAACACCTTAAATATGCCATTTCTTTCTGTCGCTTAAAAAAAATCTCAAGAAAAGATTTAAAAACGACAGTAATATTTATAGGAATTCATATCCTTATGTCGCCGTAAATAAGCTGAAACTTAACCAGCTGCAAAATTTTCAATTGGGATCATCATATTCATGGCGTCAATATTAATTGTAGTCATAAAATTTGGTCAATTTGTTATCATTCCACATTTGAAATAAACAATACACAAAATTTTCATCCATACATTCACTGTGCTGGGCAGGGATGTGCATATAGGTGCAGTAAAGGAAACTTGCAAAAAAGTCGCAGTAAAACATAAAAGTAAAATAAGTTCCAGCAAGTCAACTCAGATTAACGAAATCTGGTACCAAGTTTTTGGCTGAAAAAATCCATATACATCAAAGCAATCAAGAATAGCTTTAAGACACGTATACATATAATGTATATGAGTCTTGAGCTATTGTCTTCTAGACTTTAAGACTTTCAACAACTCATCCCAAAACTTCTAAGGTTTGCATTATTGTAATGTGTTTCATTTGTTAAATTCCCCTTCATTTGAGATTTGAATTTGGAAGAATTTGCCTCAGGGTTTGAATTAGATTTATAATTTTTTTATTGGACATAGGATTATTTGTCGTGACATGAGGCACATGCATGTGAGCTTTTCATCACCGATTCAACAGGAATATAAACAAAATAGGACACATTGTAATAATTTGAAAAGTTCAAGAGATAAATTATCAATTAAATGTTTAGGGCTGGACGAAGGAGTCCAAAGCCAAAATAATTTGAAGCCCAAATTACTAAGGGAAATTTTTATAAATGTAATAATTCAAAAACTTACTTTTTATAAATGACGCACATGTTTAAGTGTGACATAACTTAGTGTGGCTCTACTTTTTTGAAGTGTGACATGAATAAAAATATTTTTTAAAAGTGTGACATAGCGTAATTTTTTTTATATAAGAGAAGGGGGAATATCACTTACTTTTGAGTGGGGTTAAGCGTAACTCGAACCCTCAATCTATGGTTGGGATGGAGAGACTTACAACTAACTAAGCTGTCTTCACTTGTTCATAGCGTAATTTTTACAAGACTACTGAAAACTATATTACATATGTGGTATTAATCAAGGCGAAACCAGAAAAATTAGATAGGGGCGGAACTTAATACTAACATTGTCAAAAAAAAATTAAGTGCAAGAGATATAAAACAAGCGGAACATAATTTTGGAGGAGCGAATATAGTTTTAAAAGGAGCGAAATATAATTTTTTAAAATTTTCTATATAATATTGGAAGGAAAAAAAGTTTATAAGGAAGGTTGTTTACCCTCGTTCACGTGTAGCTCCTCCTGGTATTAATAGTTATTCTAATATTTACCATATGTAACAAAAGGGCAACTTATCAAATTTTATGGCCAGACGACATAATTGTGATTCACCTTGGCAATATGCCAAGAAAAATAATATCTACGACGAAATATGTGATTCTAGATAAAATTACCAATCAACTCGTGATCCCGCAATTTACAAAAGAATTTGAAGGCATCATAAATGCGTGCGTAATGACTAACAGCACAATATAGGGCGCGATTTTAGGAAGAAGCGAAGTACGTAAAGAAATATCGACAAAAGCGGAAAAGAAAAACAAGAGAGAGACAGAGACAGAGAGACGAAACTTGACGAAAAATAACAAGTTGTTTAACTTGTTTTTTCATATGACGCTTGAGATTTTTCTTTTAATTATATAAATGAAACTCCAATTTTACATAAATCTTACAGCTTAAAATATTAAAATAATATGATTCTTACTATATCATAATTGACCCCTATGCGAGCGTTTTTAAAATATTTTTTAAATAAAAATTTATTTTATTTTGAGTATAAAATAAAAATGATAATTTTTTAGAATAGTGTTGGGACTGGTTCATTAATTAGTTTTTGTTATCAACTTACGCAAGAAGTATATGGTTGTCCACCAACAGATAAAATAAGGATTTTATGTAAATAGTAACAATTAATGATGCAAGCAATGATATCACGGATGAGTAGTACCTATGAATAGTAATCATAAATAATGTTGTAAATTTTCCTATAAATACCCTCCCTCACTCATTTTAAACAGGCATCTCCTATGTAATAATACAAGAGCTTCTCTCTCTGCATTCTCCCTCTAAAATTTATCTCTAGAAATTCACTTAGTTTCATAATTTTAGTATTGCTTTTCTTGGTTTTCATAGCAGCTTTTATGTTTTTATACATCGAAATTGTTTTGAATATAAGAAAAGTGGAAAACCAAAAACGGTGTTTGTTTTTATTTATGTTTATAAAGATGTTTATTGAGTTTATAAGTCCTTAACTATGAAAGAAAAAGTAATTAACAGTGGTTTCAAACTACATTAGCCGTTTAATAAATGCATATCAGTCAAACACTATTTAAGTACCGTTTCTAAAAAATATTTCCGAAAGCAAAACCAAATGAGATATGTTTCTCTTTCTCACCGCTAAACTAACATTAATAGTGATCAGAGATCGGATCACAAATATAAGAGGTCTTAATCCAATTTGTTATTTTGGATTGAGAAAATGTCAATGCGAAATGTACCGACGAGAGTTCCCTTAATCCAATCCTATTCGAGAACATCAAATTTGACTAATTGGATTTTGTAGATTTATGGATTAAGCCTTTAAATTCTTTAAAAACTAAAAATTAAAATAAATATGACATAAGAAAACATAGCTCAACAATATCCAACATAATACAACATAATCAATATGTTTAGTTGAACTTGAAAGGTAATATGTGATTGTTGTTTACTTATTCTTTTAAAAACTTAACTATGTATAATTTATACAATATATATATATATATATATATATATATATATTTTAGATTCACGAATTATTTGGATTGAAGATATTGCTCAATTCATATTCTAGTCTATACCTATCAGATAAAGAAAATCTTAATTCATCACTAATGCATAATTCTCGCAATCCTAATCTAATTTAGCAAATTGGATTAGTTAGATTGAACGGATTGATCGAATTTATATACAAACATGTTTATTAATAAGTGATGACACAACCAGGACTCTCATGATTCAATATATTATTCATTCAATACATAAACATTATTTTATAATCATTAATTATTTCGTTCGCAAGGAACCAGATGAGAAGAAAATCCACTTATTTTGTGAAATTTTCTCCTTTTGGAAAAGTTTTATTTTATTTTATTTTTGTTTGTAGTTGATGCAATGCATAGGAGTCCTTTTAGAAGTAGTTCGGTTGACTGGACTATATTATTGGTCAACCGGCCAACCGAATTCAGCAGTTCGATAAGTTTCCCGTTTTGAAGATTTTCTAAGTTATTTTCAATTCAAATATTAGATTTTGTTTTCCATAATCGGATAGACTTTAATTACAAATTTTAGGATTATTTAGGATTATTTTTAGTTTCCAAATTCAAAATAGGATTAGTTATTTTTTATTTTCTAATTTTTGGAATATTTATTTTCCTATTTTTATTTGTAGTTTCCCCTTACCATTTGGGACAAGAGATAAATAGGATAGTCCTATCATATGTAACACGGAAGAATTATTATTAATGAAATTAGACTGTTTTACTTTCTATTTATCCAAATTTCTCGGTATTTTTTATAATCAACAAGTGATTAATGCCTATTCTTCTAGTATCTTGAGAAAATTACTAGGTTTACAAATGTCCTTTCTTCCAGTATTCATATTGATGCCTATTCTTCTAGTATCTTGATAAAATTACTAGGTTTACAGATGTCCTTTCTTTCAGTATTCATATTGAATTAATAGATTTTTCGGCATTCATTTCAAATCAATGGGCTTTAAAAATTTATACTTTTTTCTAAGTTTCCTTGTCCACGCTTTCGTTATGTCAGTAGTTGATAATAAGAATCTTTATTTATTATTTTAGTAATCCATTGTACAAAATGGAAAGTACTTGGGACATTATTTCAAACTCTTACATTTCTCCCAAAATGTGGACATATTAATTTGTAATTCACCCCTGGGTTGGCGTGCCAAATGTATAGCCTCTCGCATACCATAAAAGTTAATCAAAACAAACAAACGACCCGCTTATTATTCTTATATATATATATATATAGATAGAAGAATAATAAGCGGGTCGTTTATATATATATATATATTTTAGTGCTAGCCTCAAATTTTGACCATAATGTATAAAATAGGTCACTGTGGAAATGCCTCAATGATGGATGTTAAGGCAGGGATTTTGATGATTTTGTAGCGAGGGAAGCCTCCTTCTTTCAATATCTTTCTCCACTCCTTCTCTGTCCTCTCTTTTCCCCATGAGGTGTGTGCGACCATTACCAGGTCAAACACCAATCCGGCGTCATCAAACAGCCCTTTTCCTTCTGGCTCCAAAACTATGTCCACTATGATAATTTTCCCACTTTTCTCTGGTATTGCTTCCCGGCAATTCTTCAGGATCTTCACACAATCTTCATCGCTCCAGTCATGCATTATCCACTGCATAGATTTACAAAAAAATGATATATCAATACGAGAATATCAGATCATAAAAAAAAATTAATTTATAATATGTCAATATGTTTGCATGTATGTAATATATACATTAATCAGAAAAAAAAAATTCAGAATATTCCATCTCTTCTATGACTTCAGATCATATGAGAATATCCACTAGTTATTTTTATAATAAACGACATATAAAGAATGTATATGTGTGTGTGTGTGTGTGAGCTTGCCTTTAAGAATACTGCGTCAGCATTTGGAACAAACTCAAACATGTCACCCCCAACATGAGACACTCCGGGATGATTCGGCGCCTTGGCGAGTACATCTGGAAGATCAAAGTTAATGCCCTTGATGTGCGGACAGGATTTAACGATGTCAGCCACGTCCCCACCGGTCCCCCCTCCCACGTCCACCAACGACCCCACTGAAGTACTGAAACCATTGTTATCGTAGTCCGACAGAACTGCCTTCATCACGATCCGGGAAGCACACTTCATGCCTTGGTTGAACATCTCGTTGAACTCGCCGTCCTCGGCTACGAAGTCCCATATCTCCGGCCCATGGGCCTTCTCCAAGGCGAGCCCGCCTTCCTTGACGCACTGGCTAAAGCAGTGCCACGGAGCCATCAGCAGAGGATGGTTCTCCAACAGGAGCATCGGCGCCAGAGTCAGCTGATCATCATTATCCGACGTGTCGCGCAGGAGCCACCTTGAAGATCGGGTCAGGCCGTAAAGAGTGGTGGTGGGGCCGTCTCTGGAGCCGTCGGATGGGCGATGAGCGGAGAAGATCTTTCGCCGGACCAATAGCCTCATGATGCGCCCGAGGCAGGAGATGTCCGGAGAAGGGGTGTTGGGAATGACGGAGACTATTTGGGCCAAAGTCATCGGGCCGCCGTGGGAGTTAATGATGTCGGGTATTCGGAGCTCCACGGCGCTTTTCATGGCCATGGAATCCGCGAAGCCGAACATGTGCTTCCATATCTCAGCCTGGCCTCTCAGATTTTCCTCGTCTAGTTTCATTTGTAATCTTAAATATTTTCTCTAACTTGATTTTTCTCTTTGTTATAAGCTAGAGTGGTTATGCAAATGGTCATTGCACGTTGTACTAAATTTATAGAGGTGGGCAGCGCGAAAGTAGAAAAGATTCTTTGTTATTAAATAATTTAATTTGTTCAAGGTTAATACTTTTTGGCCTTTAAAAGTTTAAACCCTTAGTATTGGGGGCTTTTTGGGACATTTTATTAAGTTTGTCGTCACATTTTTTTTTTTTTTGTTAGGTAACAATTCGATCGTTATTGCAATGCTGACGTCTAGTTGAAAATGAGTCAGGACAAGTGATGACATATACAATTGTTATAGTTGGAAATGAGTAGGAAAAGTACAGGAGATATTATTTTTAATAAGAACAAGTGCCCATTTCTGAACAATTAGAGACGAGACCTAAATTTTACTACACTTGTTTCAGAAGTTAAAAGAGACGAGACCTAACTTTGTCTATCTGCATTTGTTATAAAAGTTTAAACAAAAGGTAGATCGTGAAAGGAGTTTCGTCTTCCTAGCTAACTCTCGCTTTCAATATCCTTCGTCTTCCTAGAGTATATAACTACTAACGATGAGAGTACATATAGCTAGGTGCATATTTTACTGATTTCGAATAGAAACTGAATTAATATAAAGGTTTAAGTGTCCGTTTGGTATTTGGGTTCGAACCAATGTGATTTTGAGACTTGTGGTTTGAACCGATGGTTTTTAAACTTATGTGGTTTGAACAGAATGTTTAAATGGTTCAAACAACTGAAAATTTAAAGGGAGCAAAGTTGTGAAAATTGATTATGAGTTAAAACATCACATTAAAGTTCAAAAGCATTTCAGAAAACATATGATCAAATGCTAATTTGAACCAAGCTTATAGATCCATATGAACTCACGTACTAAACACATCTTAAGTATAGAAGTGTCTAATATGAATGCAGTTTATTTTTCGGTTCTTCTTTTTTTTCTTTTGTTTTGTTTTTCTATTGGTAGGTGCTAGAGCAGACAAAGAAACTATGTCACCTCCGTCCATGATTAGAGTACGAAATGTACTTGTCGTTAGGTTGTCTCTACTATGTTATGTTGTTAGTCAAAGCCTGATTGGCTGATTTGTACTCTCGCAGTCCGTGTTTCAATATTATGGGGCTTGTGTTTAAACATCCTTAAGGAAGCCATCATTTTTTATCATACTGTCAAATTGAAGTTCTAATTTTCAAATATAAAAGAAGATTTCTTCTAATTTTGTCTTCTGATCCTTTTTCCATCTGCGTTCCCACATGAAAAGCGTTGTTACTAACTATTGTTTTGTCACATTGTTCTCGTCTTTCACGACCTGGAGACCATCGGCTCTCGCGTGTGGTTGAACCAAGTACTGAAGTCAGCTGATGACCAGAGCTAGCTGCGACAATCAGAGCCCGCCAAAGAGCTTTCGCCGTCAGGTACGAGGAAATGTCAAGCTGCGTAGAGAGAGATATTAGATGGTATCGAATAAGGTAAAAGCCGGTCAAGAGAGGCAGGGATTGATCAGGGTAATTACATCATTTTGTTGGAGAGTGGTGTACAAGGCACCATTCACTAATAGAAGGTAAATCTGATAGCACAAAACCCATACCGGTGGTCCCCTTAAGCAATTTTTTTAATCGGTTGCTAATGAGGAAAAACAATAAAAGTGACAAAAAGTCTTAACACTCAATAAATATATATATATATATACGCCGCATTTGTCACATGTCACCTAACGCCTCCCACATTTTTTAAACTAGAGAATAAACAATTACTAGTTAAATAAAACAGCCAATTACCAGTTAATATCAAACAATTAAGATTTAGGGATGATAAATAGGCATATGAGGGAAATGATTTTCCGTCCCTATTCCTATCCTCCAAAATATATACATGTGTACTATAAAAGCATAACAACTTAAAACAGTGGAAATTACTATAAATTTAAAGCAACAATTACAACACGAACCAAATTCTAAAAATATGCAAACCAAATGAACCATAAAAATTCTCATCAAAATGAAATAACCAAAACACAGACGTGAATTCTCCTTCGTTTTTAATCTAGGTAAGGGTAATGTAATAATTTTTTATAGGAAATCAAGAAGTATCATTAGCCGATTTAAATTGCAATTAATAATTTTTGTTTCTCAAGTAAACGAATAGTAAGTAGTAGTTAGTTTTTTTTTTTTTAACTAAAAAGAACTAATAATGTTTAAAAGTTAATATTCAATGTAATATAATATAATGCAAAATAAGACCATGCCTAAATCGAGACGGATGCGGGACAAGAAATGCTTCCCCATCCCAGCCCCATCATGTTTTGGGGATAAGATTTTTTGGCCACTCCCACTTCATTGTCGATTGACTTCGCTAACTAGGGAGGTTCAAAATAACCAAAAAGTTAAAACTGACTTAAAAAAAAAAAAAACGAAAAGATCAATTCTAAGCCAAAAACTGACAGCCATGCTACTCTGAAACCAACTGCCAACATAAATTTGACAGTCAGTTATCAGAAGATTTTTTTTGCCTCAGTGGAAAACCTACCAATCGAACACTTAATCTACCTTATATTTATACATATATTCATATATTGATATACGGAAATTATGATTTGTATAATGTATAAGTCAAATATATTGATATCATAACTTGTACAATGTTGAGTTTTAGACTTCTTTGAACTCTAATACACTAAATTTGGACTAACACTACAGGAAAAATTACATTTAACGACATATTATTTACGACATGTAGTTTTTAAATGTCGTTAAAAAGTACATACAACGACATCTCCAACAAACATGTCGTTAATAATATTTGAATTAACGACATCTATATAGATGTCGTATTAAATGTCTCCTTTTAACGACAATAGTTTAGTGTCGTTAAATTATTTAACGACAAGTAGGAGATGTCGTCAAAGCCTTAAAGATTCCACGACACCCCTTAACGACACTAAATTATTGTCGTTAAAAGAAGACCTTTAATACGACATTTATATAGATGTTGTTAATTATTGTTTCAAATGTCGTTAATGACATCGTTGTTGAAGATGTCGTTGTACATATTTTTCAACGACATTCAAAAACTACATGTTGTAAATAATATGTCGTTAAATGTAGTTTTTCTTGTAGTGTAAAAGAAATAGAAAAAACAATCATGTTTTTTGTTATTCATATATTGACTTACTACTTTTGTTTTGGCTGGTTATTCTACCTAAAACTAACGGTCATAAACCAACCAAATCTCCTTTCATAACTGGTCGGTGCTTGATTTGCCTTTCTCAAAACCGATCCCGAGTAACTCAAAACCAAAGAAACCAACTTAACGAACACCCTTAGCGTAAACAAAAAATTCTCCCTTGTTAACATGTGCTGTCATTCCTTAATGGTGAGAAAAAGATGGTTTGTGATTAAAACTCGTGTTTCGTGGGGATCTTCTCAAAGGATGTGAAGCTTCCTTGAGGTGGTGCTTCCGACGAGGAAGCCATCAACAAGTCCGTGGATTCTCTCCTTCGATTCTACTTGGACTTCCTCTCATAGCTTTAAGCATAATGTTTTGAGCATTGCTAGGATCCACAGATAGAAGATGAGTCCCACTTTTTATTTAGTAATGATGCTTAATACTGTTAGTGTCTCTAACCATTTTCCTTCTTTATTTTTTTTTTCTATATAAGAAAACGCTATGTATTCCAAGTCATAATTTTACGGCTACATGTAATTTTCCAGCTGTATTTCTTATTCTGTAATCAAAGTTATACTTTAAAGGATGTGAAAGGTCAAAACCCACATTAAGGTTCCCACCTTTTGTTTGAAGGCATTTGAGAGATTAGTTTAAACTATGGGTTTGGGTTTGAGAACTGCAGTATGTGAGAGCTTGACACTATATTTTTTTTATTGTAACATGTGAAAGATTTACACTGTTTATAGTTTAATCTTCCAAACATCTTATTAGTGATGGTATTTACAGAGGCAAGATTTATTTGGTAGGAGGGCCAAATTTTTTTAATCAAGCTTATACTAACACATATATATATATATATATGCAATAGTTTTTGTTTATTAAATTGATTCGTGACATATTGACACATGAAAACATTAATTTAAGGGGTAAAATTTAATTATGCAAATACATAATATATTAAAATTAAAGCTACCATATTAAAAAAAAAAAAAAACTCTAGGGGCCATTGGCCCCCTCCTGCCCTCTGTCTCCGTCATTGTTAACACTGGTGGCGTCTCTAACTAGTTTTTTTTATTATTTTAATTTTTTATATATAGGAAAATGCTTTGTGTCCCAAGACGTAATTTTACAACCCACATGTAATTTTCGGATGTATTTCTTATTCTGCAATTAAAGTTATACCTTAAAGGATGTGAAATGACACATTCAAAGAACTCAGACTAAACAAAGCTTCTCTTTCTTCTCTTTCATATATACAAACTCAGCAAAACATCGACCTAAAACAAGGGCGTTTGGTTATGTTTCTTTCTGATTGGAGACTTTTTTCAATAGTATTACTTGGCTCTTTTTCTTTCTGACCAGAGAAAAAAATCAAAGAAGAACCCAGAAATGAGGACGACGATCGAAAAAAAATAATAAATTAAAATTGGATCCCGACACATCAATGAGCACTCTCTTTCTTTGGAAACAAACATGGACCCAAGAATGAAATTGCTTTAAAAATCACAAAAAAAAAAGAATTTATTACTATTTCATTTTCATTTTTTTCATTTATTTTCCATTCCAAAGCTTTCCAACTCCGAGAAACTACTGTGATTCAAAACTGTAAAAGATTAGAGAAGAGCGCACCGTGTTGAATCTGAGTCGACTTAGCGATTGGTTTTCTCCTGGTGAGAAAAATAAGATAATTTCACTTTGAGTGAACATGATAGATTAGAGCTTTTATTCTTTGTGGGCATTTCAAAGAACAGATTTTGCTATTCAGTTAGTAAATAATGTCAGTAGTTTTAAAAATATGTAGAAAATAACATATTCAGTATTTTATAAACATAAAAGCTTAAAATACCCATAACTCTCTCATTTAAAAAAAAGCTCTCTCTTTCTTTACCACTCTCTTTCTCTCATCCCAACCCCCTTTCTCATCAGATCTCCTCCAGCAACGGCCACCACTCACAACCGAGCTCTGACGAGCCAAGGAAATGGCGCCACCACTTGCAAAATGAGCTTCAAAATCGATGAACTCCTAAGGAGTATCTTCGACTAGCGAAGGGTGAGCTTTCGACGGAGATTGTGATCATGAAGTTCGTGATGTTTTCGTCATCAACGACGGCAGAGTTAGGTCATAATGTCTTGAGTTTTTTATTCCTGTCGACTTCTAAGATGATTGAAGACGGCTGTGATCACCTACACGTGACAGACGGGGAAGAGAGAGACACGGCAGTGACTCGATTCTATTGTGTTAGATCTGATGTCGACATGTGTTGGACGAGCGTGTATCTAGCAGTGTTGCAAAGATCAGCTCCATATGGTGTATGGGAGCCTAGTAGGGTCATTGGAGGACCTTTAAATGGGGGCGCGTGGGCAATAGTTACCGAAGTATGGGCGGTCGCGGCCGGTGTGTGGCTGTAGTAATCAAGTATTTTTTTTTTTCTTTAGGTATATAATTCAGTTTTGTGGAAATATTGATATTTTAATGTAAAAAATGAAATATTTACAGCTGAATATGTTATTTATTTGTCATAAGTATTGGTGATGGCGAACGACGATGTCGATATATTTTTGTATTTGCATAAAAATATAATATTCTCATTTAAATTCTATATTTCCTAGCCATAGGTAAGGTTGTTGTTAAATTTTTTATATTTGTATAAAAATACTGTATTTTCATATACATATAATATTTTTGGCTGTTGGTGATGGCGCCAGTACTGATTATGTGTAAATTTTTATATATACATGGAAATACATTATGTACTTATTAATACGATATTTCTCAGGTCTAGTGAGATTGTCAGTAGATTTTTGTATTTATATGAAAAATAAAATATTTACATTTTAATGTAATATTTCCTTACTATTGGCGATGTCGTTGTGCCAGTGATGTTAGGCAACGTTTTTTGTTAAAAAAAATTATTTATATGGAAATACATTATTACGATGTTAATATAGTATTTTCCAAGTCTGACAATGTTGTTAGTAAATTTTTGTATTTATTTAAAAAAACAGTATTTAATGTTAATAAATTTTTTCATTATTTAAAAATACAGTAATGTGACACCCGTTATTCTCCTAACGGGTATTGAGGTAATTAAATTAATTTTTAATGTATAAAAAAAATTGCTTCATTTAAATTTATTTTATAATATTTATTTTTATCTATTTTTAAGTTTTCTAAAATTCTCCTATATTTATTTAGTATGATTACTAAAAAGCCTTAGAACTTCTAATAAATCTCAAAAATGTCATATTGGCATTATGTGTGTTAAAGTCTTTAGATGAGACATAAGGATATCTTTTCCAACTACTCT
The DNA here is from genome assembly GCA_025403435.1 of Artocarpus heterophyllus. NCBI lineage: Eukaryota > Viridiplantae > Streptophyta > Magnoliopsida > Rosales > Moraceae > Artocarpus > Artocarpus heterophyllus. The sequence goes on along the minus strand of CM046348.1, from coordinate 14,945,919 downwards.
TGACCCTCATTTTCTTTATTTCCTCCGTGACATGCTTCAACATGTCTCCTCTATAATTGTTTCTATCACTTCTTTTCAAAGACTTCATCTTTTCTTCCTTTTTCTTCCACGGTTCCCACACTCTTCTTCTCATTTCTTTGCTGAAGCAAAATACTTAGAGAACTTCTTCAAGGCAGCCATAAAAATCAGCCACCATCACCTCCATTTGAGCAAGAATTTCAGTCATACCGAAGTAAAGGAACCTGTTTTGAAGCCATTTCAAGCTTCCAACTAACCATAATCCGAGGTTAGAATCTTATGAACAAATTTAGTCTTTCATTTATAAATTTTCTTTTATACTAAAGGATTATTCAAATTTGCGTTCTTAAACCTAAGTATATGTTTGTTGCTATTTTGGAGCATATGTATGAAGTTTAAGTGTATATGCCCTAGACAGAAAATTTATATTGTTAAACTTTATAATACCTCTATGGGCAGTGGTTATTTCTTGAAATTCTAAGATTAAATTAAAATAAATTTTATGAATGTAGTTGTATGTTGTGCTTTAGTTTTAATTGTCCTTATGCACGCCTTAGGATCAAGGGAGTATGGAGCTAACGTTAACTGATTCCAGGATTAAGAGACTGTTGATAAGCTTAAAAGGTAGGGATTCTATTACTCATCTTTTGTGAGGTTTTTATAGAATTAAAATTGATTGTTTTGCCGCAATATATATATCTATGTTGAACTGATATTATATGAGTATCACATATGAAACTATGACATGGACTCGTCTTGTATTGTACGGCGAGGAACATAATGAATTGACACATGTTATAAATTGAGAAGCATGGTTAGGAAAATTAACTCTATTAATAATGATTTAATATAGAGAAATTGTGAGACATGAAAAGGGCGACGGTTACGTCCTTGGGCATGAATACCCTAAAAGGTAAAGTAGGGGGAAGGCGATGACGCTTCCTTGGGTTGAAAGTCCCAGAACACACTGTACAGGAATCGACTTGGTGAGGACTCGGGGCTTGATGTCCCCTCACCGGAACACCCTTGGAATGTTTATAGGGTGATCAAGTGCGCCCATTTGGGTTTCGATGAGTTGAGTGATACTCAATTTAATATGGATACCTAGGAACAATGATGATTGTTAATATTTGTATAAATGTGTAATTATGACACTTGGTAATGATTAACTACGGTATCCATAAGATGTGATCATAATAAACCTCATAATCTGGAATATGATGTAACTTACTAACCATGCAGATTTTAATGTGGTAATGATAGAGGTGAGTAATGGCTTTCTCTACTGAGCATAGTGTTGCTCATACCCTTATGTTTATATCTTTTCAGGACTCACTAAGTGTGAGGTGGCTACGAGAAATATAGTTGAGGAAGTGATGTAGCTATATTACATTGGGACTGCTTCAATTGTTGAGAATGTTCTTCATGATAATGTAAGCATCAATTGTTACTTTCTGTGACTGTATTATAATGTGTTGAGGGTTAAAATGATGATGACAACAGTTTATATTATTAAATTTAAGGTGCTACATTAAAACTGTGGTTTATTTATCGTTTATATTTTTATTTTTGAGTTGAGAGTTTTCATTTAAGTCCCGGGAAAATTTTAATCTTTAAGGTTTTACTTTTATTATTTATTTTTATTTTATCTCATTAAAAACTGTTAACCCCCATATAGGGGCGTTACAAGTAATAACATGTTAATATGGTATTTCTTGATGAGGTTGTAGGTTACTTTTTATATTTACATAGAAATACAGTATTTACATATTAATACTATATTTTCTATGGCCCCCGGTGACATCATCGATGTTGGTGATAACCAGGTATATTGCCAGTAAATTTTTTAAATACTTGGAAATACAGTATTACCATATTATTATTGTATTTCTTTTCCAGCCATCAACAGCGTCGACGAGGGAGGAAAGTGAGAAATAGAGAAAAGAAAAATGTAAGGGTATTTTGGTACAATTGTAACAAAAGATAAAACATTGATTTGTAATTATGCTGAATTCTTATTGGAAAGTTTAATGACATATAACAAGATTAGAATAATACAGATGGACATTTCTCAAATACATATGCGTATTATCATACATTCACTACATATTGTAAATATACTAAAAGTTCTTTAAAATTATTATTGATATAAAATTCTTAGGGCAAGTTTTGAACTTGAAATTGTAAATAGAAAGTTGAAACATATCAAATGAGAAGATTAAAAATCCTTGAACAACTATTGACTCCTGAAGGAGACAGAATGTTTGAGTAATATATTCTGACGACAATCAACCTTAATACATTATATCTGGCACACATTTTTTATGCCTAAAATTTGTATTTTAAGGGATAAGAGGAACTTTCTTTGCCTTTGAACTTTTTTGAAACGTGCAAGATACTTTGCATAAGAGCTGCAGTGTTTGCACCAGGAGAAGTCTTCTTTTTCGGAGGAGGAAGATGCCTGAAGTTGTTATTACACCTTTGACGAAACTTTTGTATAGTAAATTTTTTAGAAACAGAAAGACCCAGTCTTTTCTTTGGGTCGTACGAAACATATGAAATTTGAGAAGATAAAACAAAAGGGAGAGAGACATAAGAATGAGCACTATTTGCATGCTAGATAAGGAATATTATAGGCTGTATTATGAGTCCCAATAATATGATAGCAGTGTTTATTCTTATGCGGATTTCTGCCATAATTCTTCTTGCTTTCTTTGAGAAATGTAAGCTATCTTTGAGAATGGACGAGTAAGAATTTACATACATGCATTTACTGCATATATGTCCCAAAGAAAGTTCATTTTGCGTATAATGCTAGCATTTGGTAAAAAATAATCATATTGGCTCTTCGATTAGCTAATTGGTAAATCGTAGTCCAAGATGTAGTATCCTTTTCGTTATGTACGTTGGGTTGCTTTTAGTAAGATTTCCCTTATAAATTATTAATTTCGTGTCTCTTAATTAATGTATACGTCCATTATATTTACTTGATTCAATTCAATAATCAATTGTTTAAATGATTCTTGTCGATATATGCATACCAACATGGCTCTGGCAGAATCTCAAATATATGGAAACTGTAGGCAGTGATGGGGTTTTATTTTTATTATTTTTATTTTTTATTTTTAGTAGAAGGGCAATATGAAACACGAAAAGATTAAGTGCAGGTGCAAGTAGAATGGGGTTGCCTATTGAAACAATTTAAGGAATTTTCATCATACAATCTTTTAGAACTTACGACTATATAGTGTATGAAATTATTTATATGCCACTGAAAGATATTATGATAGTTGAGAGGGTGTTGATTGATTTCGCAAGTATATGAGTTGTTTCAAGAAACAAAATAGTAAAATAAGTATCGATCTTAAGTGATGACGTTTAATTTTGATTAACTACCAACATTTATTAACCTTAAAGAACATTTTAACGATCGTTTAAAAGACAAAATAAATAAACCAAATAAATTAATGAAGTGAAAGATATTTTTTTTTCGCTGCTAGAAAGATAGAGGTTTTGATCCATTAATATAGCTAATCCTGCAAGAATTTCCAAATTAAATGCATTGTGTCTGTTCCCTATGTTGATAGTTAAGTCTCTTTAATGTATTCATTAATTTCTCTCAAGTATTAGCAAAATACCACAACGAGTAAATTTTCTATAACATTTCAGTGAAAATTCTAAACATGTCAAGATCCCATATAAACAAAGAAAATTAGATAACACTACGTAAGTCCATAGGTATCTCCATCCTACGAATTCCTCGTGGAATTTCTTTTAAAGGCTGAAATTATTATTATCTTTTGGTCTCCAATTGAATTTCTAATCATGCAAATGAGGGCTAAACATTCATAAGCATTGAGCATAAAATGGAACTCTCAACAAAATAGGAATACAACATATGTTAATTGAAAATAGGAAAAGTCACATATTCATAGCTTGTCTATATTATAGCCTTAAACAATCAAACTACTCTATCAATAAATAAATATAATCTAAAAAATTAGAAATATTTTTTTTAGAAAACATAAAAAAACCAAAATAAGAAAGTTGCATATATATGAAATATTTTACTACAATTTGTTCTTTTAATTGTGATTATGTAGATCCATCAATATTGTTATTACAAAATATGCAAGCGAAAATACATATCAATATTAAATCATACACAATAACTTCAAATGAAATCTTTGTTGTGACACTTTATTATTATAATTTGGAAAAATATCATGTAAAACTTCTAAAAGTCCTGTGAAACTTTAATTTGTCTATCCACATGATGCCTTCAAATTCTATAATCTAATAAGACCAAAAAGTTTAGCAAACTTTGAACACTCGTTATACTATTATGTCTCTGCATCTTCCATTATCATCTCAAATAGCTCTAGCTGCTGTATAAAGCATTCTTTCGTACCGTTTATCATATCAACTATGTTACTACAGCCATCTTCCTCATGAACATGATAAACATAGACATTTTATCTCCCCATCGATGAAGAATTAGGGACATTCTCACCATATCATATCCATATTTGATAAGTTTAATCAATCTTATATCAATACGAATAAAACATAACATCTTCATATGATTGTTTCCTAATATTTCCACAATCCATATAAGAACAATAAATCTTACTCCCTTTGACATTAATCTTCACAAAATCCACAAAATCTAACCCCTTTCTCATATTCATCATGCATCCTTTAAGCATAAAGTAAATCATTTCAAAGAAACCAAATAATCATAAAGTACATCAACATAAAAAACATTTGTTACACTAACTAAATTACAACAAAATGCAGTAAGTAGTTTGTACATAAATCCAACTAAAACCAAACAATAAAATCATCCAACATAAAAAAAAAATTAGATAACTAGTTAAATAAAAAAACTAATGCTAAATAAAATACCCAAATAATTCTAACAAAACAATAACCAACAAATAACTAAATCCAACAAATTCAACAATCAACTAATCACACACACCAATTTCACAATCATGCAAACTAAAATATTCAAGAAAACTAAACCTAATTAAACAAATTCCACAATCATGCTAACCCTCATAGAAACAAATGTCACAAATTCGTGAACGAGGCTTTGATGGAGCAACAAAGATAGTGGTGATTGATAACTCTATAAAAATAGAGTTTTGTTGCACATAATTGCATGAAAATTTGCTATGTTCTAAGCACTTTTATTTCTTTTTATTAAATTTTGTTTTATTTTTGCTAAGTTTTATTTTATGTTGTTTACTTTTCATTATTTTGATTTTATATGTTTAGTTATTTATTATTAATTTAATTTAATTTTGTAAAATTTTATTTAATTTTAATTTAAATTTCCCCTCTAACTTGTTATTTTATCCTCATTTGCGTAGGTAATTTTGGTGAAAATGGAACCTGTATAGAATTTTAGAGCTTAAATAGGTTAAAAAAAAAAAGGAGAAAAAAATTAAATTAAACCATCTTAAACAAGTCCTATTCGCTCGAAAATCAACCGGAAGCTAACTCACAAAAATTGACCGTTGGATCGTGCTTCTAACCAACCTCACTTCGACACATGCCCCATGTATCCTCTCTGCCACTTGCAGCTTGCCAGTTGTCCATGTGCGTTAGAATCCCTACCTGCATCTACTCCTGCTGGCTGAAGTAGAATCAAAAGGAAATAAATGCCCAGCCGGCAAAGAATTGAAAGAAGCTCCTCTTTTGGCAAAAGCACAGTGCCCAAAAATTAACAAAAAAAAAAAAAAAACAAGAATAAGGCTTTTCTTCAGGTCATTTTTTGGGAAAGAGACACAAAAAAAATATTCTTATTATTTTGAGAGTTTTATTTTTAGATTTAGGTTTAGTTTAAGGTTTTGTTTTCAACAATCTCAAAGAACAAAATACCAAGAGACAAGAAGAAGGAGAAGGGCAATAGAGTTTTGGAGGATTTATACACTAGTTTTTCCTTAACCTTTATTCTCCTTTAATTATTTTTATTGCGTGTTGATTGATGTTGAAATCTTTGAGATTGTGTTTTTATTTTCAATTATGAATTAATTTTCGTTTTAGTCTAGAATTGCAATATCATCTAAATATTTACTTTTAATTGCTCTTTCTTAATTTAATGCATGTTGTCTTACTAAATTGATTGTTCTAATTTGAGCCTAATGTCTCTAAATACTTGATCATCCCCTTTTTTTTTTTTTTTGATACAAGAGGGGAGCGGAGAAACTACCACCACTTCCAAATGGGGCATATGGTGACTCGGACCCTCAACCTATAGTTGAGGTGGAGGGACTTACAACTAACTAGGCTACCCTTACTCATTGCTTGATCATCATTTAGTTGTTGAATAGGTAACCCTAATCCACTTAGAAAAGTGAATTTTGGGTTTTCCCATGGATGGAATGACATGTTGTGTTGGAAAGGAATATACCACATAGCATGTGTAGCCATTAAAGAGGGCCTAGATCTTAATGAACCCTTTCTTTTTTTGCCCTCATAGGAATATAGCGGATAAGGTATTTTTAGGTATTTCCATATGCTATAGAGAAAGGGTTATGGATGTTAGAGAGGTTGCTTGGCTATCAATATGATTTCTTATGATTAATTAAGAAGAGAAAGAGGGTTAAAGTAAATTATTTAGGTGCACTTGTAATTCTAAATATTTTATTTTCATCTTCTTTAGTTTATTTTATTCATTTTAATTTTAGTTACGTCTCTTTTTTGTAATCAGTTGTCCAAATAATTTAAGAACTAATCAAATTTTAGTAATTAATCTAACTTAAACACAACCCTTGTGGGACAATGCTCTTACTTACAATTATATTACTTGTTTTATGATTTCTTCTACTTGCGGATGTCCAACCAACAGTGGTAGATAGTGCGACAGAGGTGAGGGCAATAAGGGCGAGGGAAGGTGAGGGTGATGGGGGAAAAGGGTGGCTTTGGTGTCTACAGCAATGGACTTGGCTTAGGCAATGGATTTAAGCCACAATGAGGGTGACTTAGGTGATGGGATTTGAAGGCAAAAGCGATGACAATGATAGTGGAGCTTTGGGTGAAAGAGAGAGAGAGAAAGAAAAAATGATTGAGAAAGGGAGTTAGTATTTTTGCAAACTTTTTTATAAATCATGTTTTTTGTTTGATTTTCAATATTGACTAGTAATTCTAAATTATCTTTGTTTCAAAACTTTAGATGATGATTAAATATAACTCTTAGTCTAAAACGCGGTACGGATTTCTAAAACTCGGAAGCCTCCGTAACGCGCTTACATACATAGATTTCTTTAAAACCATCGTCTAATAGGTGTCACTAAAGCAAAATTTGTAGTAGTGAATTTAGTTTTGGTTTTAACTTTAGATTTTTAATTTTAAAGTAAGGTTAGTTATGTTAAGTTTAATTATTAAGTGTGCCCGTATAAATGTTGTTGTTAACTTTAGTCATTTGGAGATTTTGTTGCATCTTTCATATTTAAAATTTGATTTTTAGTGTTAAAATATCAAATGATATTTTTACCCCATATTTTTTCCATATTTACAAAAATGCCATTGGGTCTTTATTTTCTTTTTTCTTTTCCCTTTCCTTTTCATTTTTTGCGCTCTCTCTTTCTTCTCTCCCTTTTTCTCACGCTTAGCCCCCTCTCTCTTTCTCTCAAAAATTTTGATTTGAAGCTTCATTCTCATAGATTTGAGCAAAGATTGAAGTTCAATCATCAAGTTTTTCATCCAAAAACACCATTAAAGATTAGCTTTCTCTTTTTCTTAAATTTTTAAATTTCAATTTTTAAATTTTCTTTGATTGTTGAATCTGAACTTTATTGAGCTTAGTTAACGTTTAATCTAAGTTTGTAGGACTTGTTTTACAATGAATCTACGCTTTATTTCAAAAATTTGATTTAATCAAGTTTTTACATTTTTCTTTGATTTTCAAATCAAAGGTGAAATTGAGTTTAAATTTGAGGAAAATGGTTTAAACTTGTTCTATAATGATTTTCTATGCTTTTTACATGATTTTTATGCTCTGGGATTGAGAAAATAGGTTTTAAATTTGAATTTTGAGTTTGAGGACGTCGAAACTCGAAGTCTCGGGTCTCCAGATTTTGCCAGTTCGGTAGGCCAAACTTGATCTTCAGCATGCTGGATTCATAGGTTCGATAGGCCGGATTCATCAAGTCGGCAGGCCGAACTTGGAAAAAGTTTGGCAGGCCAGTCTGGATGTTCGGAAGGCCAAATTGTGCAGTTCGGCAGGCCAGACTAGGATATTCGACAGATCGACTGTGGACTTGGAAAATTGTGTTTTTACTTCAGTTTTTAATGTTTAATGGTTCCGAAATGTTTCAAAAATTATTATGATTTTGGGTTATGGTTATTTTGAGTCAAAAAGGTATACTGATAATTAAATTAACATAATAATTTTTGTTAAATATGATTTCTGATTTTAAATGCAGTTTTCAAGGTTTTGAACATATATGGAGCATATGTTGGATTTTATTTGGAGCTTACGTTATTAGATTTCAAATGAGGTAGGATATACATATATTTTTGTCCCTTTCTTTGGCAGCCCTTTTTAAACTATTTGGGCCAAATGCTTGACCTTTTGAATGATTGATGAAAATAATGTCTTTGATTTTGAAGAACTGTATTTTTAATATTCCTTTCAGATTTTCAAAACTCATACGGTGATGTTTTATTAAGTTGCTTTCAAGTAAGTGTTTTTATTGATTTGTTAAGACTTTGAGATTCATCTCAAATAGAACGGTTTGTAAACAATTCTCTGTTTTTTATTACTATTTTAAAATAACTTGTTTTTAACTAATTATCCTGCTGAGCTTTCCGCTCATGTTTTTCTGTTTTCAAAATCCCACTTCCAGGTTTGGAGAGGAAGGATGGACTCAGGATCGAAACCTGGCTCTTTGGATTGAAATGATTTTTTCTTTAGAACTATGGTATGATGCGTGTACTGTACGACTTGTCTCGGTGTTAATGTCTTTTCGTCTCTATCAATTGTATATTTTTAATTTATCTTAGAGACGATGATTTTTAATATTTTGTATTATTATTCTTGATATTGTATTTTAATTACCTGCCCACCTTCGTAGTAAGCATCCACATGATGGTGAATGAGAATAAGCTCTCGGTCCTACGTTTGTGGCATTCACGTGACGGTAACTGCCGATGATATTTATTTATTTTTCACTTATCTTTATTTATTTTTTTAATTACTTCGTTCATTTTATCTTATTTACCTAAAACTCCCAAACCCCCTTTCTAGGGCGTCACATTTTTATTTTCTATAAAATCAAGGGAAATTGTACTCTCAAAGTAACGAGAGGAAAATGAGAGGAGATTGGAGACTTGTAACACCTTCACATGAGTTTTCATATTCTATTATTTTATCTTTTAATTTTTGTTCTTTGAGGATTTTTGATTCCTTATGGTGTTTTTTTGAACAGCCGAACGCAAGCGTCATATATAGGAGAAGAAACGCTGAACACATAGCGATCGAATCGAAAGAATACACATTTTACAAAAGAAACTAAATAAGATGATGCAATGACTAAGAGAGCCACCAAGAAAGAGAACTAAAACGAAGGTTTTTTTTCCATATTTCGAAATGAAAAATGCTATGTCCTAATTTGTGTATCAACTAATCAGTTGTCATGTTTTAGCAACCGAACCCATCTCTATACTCGGACAAGATGGCCTTTAAACGATCCTGGCCGTGCATTCCATTGCATCATTGAACAGCTTGCTGAACTCAGGATTCTCACACGCTGGAGCCCATATAACGCGTCCATGGGCCTTCTCAAAGGCAAGGCCACCTTCTTTGACGCATTAGCTAGCACACTTCCACGGAGACATCAGCCACGGACTGGTCTCCAACAGAAACATCGGAGCCAAAGTCAACTGATCATCATACGTCTCAAAAAAGAGCCATCTTGACGAGTGGGTCAGACCGTAGAGAGTGGTGACTCCGGAGCCGTCAGATGATTGATAAGCGGCGAAGATGTTTCGGCGGACCAGGAGCCTCATAATGCGGGCGAGGCGGGGGATATCCGGGAGGAAGCATCGGGAATCGCGGAGGCTATTTGGGCCAAACTCATTGGGGCTCCGTGGGAGTTTATGATGCCGGGTATTCGGAGATCCAAAACGCATTTCACAGCCATGGAACCGGCGTGGTTGAGCATGTACTTCCATATTTCTGCTTGGCCTCTCAGAGTTGCCTCGTCTAGTTCCATATTTATGATCCTACTTCTCTCTCTAATTAATGTTAGATTTTGATTTTCTTTTATGAGCGAACTAGTATAGCATGGCCGTGCTGTCACTGTGCGGTGATATATATAGAAGTGTAATAAGTGTTCATGCGATGCAACGTTATCCTGATGGAAAAAGTTAATTAATATGTTTGTTTTTATCCAAAAAAGAGCGGATCTCGATAAGATTTTATTTTGAGCTTTGGATCTAATAGACTCAATCTTTTTTTTTTTTTCCCTCGTAAATATGTCGACTTAAAGACAGATATTAGCTTATCTTTTCAGAATCTATCGTAAAAATCCCTTAAAAATGTTTACTTATTTCTTGTTGATGACAACTAGGGCAATGTTAAACGTAGATGAAAATAAGCGGAGAAAACAAAAACTTTATTAAGGGCAAGGGAATTTTATATCTACATCATGGATGAAATATATATATATATATATATATATATATATATATATATATATATGAGGTTGTTTGCTGTGAAAAAGGAAAAGAAAGAAAAAGAAAAGTAAGAATGATTTTCGTAGGGAAAGAATAGCTAGAAAAATAAATTTTGGTAAGCCAAACCTACTTTGATTGTTTGATAGATAAAAGGTTCCCTAATTAAGCCTCTTAGACACCGAAAAAGTCAATCTTCTACAATAATAAATAGATTAATGGAGGAACGAAAAAGTCAATCTTCTACAATAATAAATAGATTAATGGAGGAACCACATAGGCTAGTACTTGTATCGCAACCTATTTATGGCAAATAAGCAAGTCATTTTGATCCCAAACAGTCTGCAAAATTTATCCCTGTTAATTTATGCCCCAGACGGACCATTTAAGTATAAACGACTCTAAGCAACAAAATCAAGGCTCTAGCCTTAGTGTTGTTTACATAGACAGTAATAATAATAATCTTAAAAAAAAGGAAACATGTCTACACTTTGTAACAGTCTTTTTTAAGGTTTTTTTTTTTTTTTCCAAATATATATATCTCTCTCTCATCTCTAATTAAAAAAAATAATCTCAAAAAGAAAAAGAACCATGCCTAGACCTTGTAACACAGTCTTTTTTTTAAAAAAAAAATACATCTCTCTCTCATCTCTAATTTAGAAAAAAAAAAATTAACCTCAAGAAGAAAAGGAACCATGTCTAGCCTTTGTAACCTAACACAGTCTATTTTTAGTCCTTTTTTTTCAAGTTTGTCTATCTTTGTCTATCACATCTCTAATTTTGAAAAAAAAAAAAATCTCAAGAAGAAAAGGAATTATGTCTATACTTTGTAACGCAGTCTATTTTTAGGTTTTTCTCAAATGCGTCTCTCTCTGTCACATCTCTAATTTAGAGAGATACTAATCTAAAAAAGAATAAGAACCATGTCTAAACTTTGTAACACTGTCTATTTTTATTTTTTTTTTCAAATATATCTCTCCCTGTCTAGATCTCATCTCTGATTTGGAAAAAAAATTAATCTAAAAAAGAAAAGCAACTATCTCTAGGCTTTGCAACTCGGTCTAATTTTAGTTTTTTTTTTTTAATACGTCCCTATCTCTCTCTCATCTCTAATTTATAAAAAAAAAAAAAAATCACAAAAAGAAAAGGAACTGTGTCTAGACTTTGCTATACAGTCTTTTTTATTTTTTATTTTTCAAAATACGTCTCTCTCTCATCTCTAATTTAAAAAAAAAAAAAATCTTAAGAAGAAAACGAACCATGTCTAGCCTTTGTAATGTAACACAATCTATTTTAGTTTTATTTTTCAAATAGAACTCTCTCTATATCTCACATCTCTAATTTGAAAAAAAAATAATCTTAAAAAGAAAAGGAACCATGTCTACACTTTGTAACACAGTCTACTTTTACTTTTTTTTTTTTCCAAATACATCTATCTCTCTCATCTCTAATTTATATAAAAAAAAATTAATCTCAAAAAGAAAAGGAACGATGTCTAGACTTTGTAACACAATCTTTTTTTTTTTTTTTCAAATACCTCTCTCTCTCATCTCTAATTTAAACAAAAAAAAAATAATCTCAAAAAGAAAAGGGACCATGTCTAACCTTTGTAACGTAACGCAATCTATTTTTAGTTTTTTTGTCAAATACACCTATCTCTGTCTCTCACATCTCTAATATGGAAAAAAAAAAATTTCAAAAAGAAAATGAATTATGTCTACACTTTGTAACACGGTATATTTTGAGATTTTTTCCCAAACACAACTCTCTTGCATTTAGAGAAAAAATTAATCTAAAAAAAAAACATGTCTAGAATTTGTAACGCGGTCTATTTTTAGTTTTTTTTTTTTCAAGTACATCTCTCTCATCTCTAATTTAGAAAAAAAAAATCCCAAAGAGAATAGAAACCATGTTTAAACATTGTAACATGGGATACTTCTAGTTTCTTTTTTTTTTTCCCCAAATACGTCTCTGCATATGGCTCTCTAGATCCCATCTCTAATTTAGAGGAAAAAAAAAACTAATCTCAAAGAGAAAAGGAACCATGCCTACACTTTGTAACATAGTCTATTAATTATTTTTTTTTCAAGTACGTCTCTCTATCGAGATATCATCTGTTTAGAAAAAATCTCAAAAAATAAAAGGAACCATGTCTACACTTTGTAACACAATCTATTTTAGTTTCTTTTTTTTTCAAATACATCTTTCTCTCTAGATCTCATCTCTAATTTAGAAAAAAGATCTCAAAAAGAAAAGAAACTATGTCTTGACTTTATAACATGGCCTATTTTTATTTTTATTTTTCAAATATATCTCTTTCTCTCTCTCATGCCTAATTTAGGAAAAAAATAAAAAAGGAACCATGTCTTGACTTTGTAACACAATCTATTTTTAGTTTTTTTTGTTTCAAATATGTCTCTCTCTCGTCTCTAATTTAGAAAAAAAAATAACAATCTCAAAAAGAAAAGGAACCATGTCTGAGAACTATGACTACATTTTGTAAGATAGCCGATTTTAGTTTTTCTTCTTTCTTTTTTTTTTTGCTTCCAAGTACATCTCCCTCTCTCTCACACACACACAACTTTAATTTAGAAAAATAATAATAATCTCAAAAGGAAAAAGAACCATGTCTAGACTTTGTAATACAGTTTTTTTATTTTTATTTTTTTCAAATACATATCTCTCTCATTTCTAATTTAGAAAAAAATTAATCTCAAGAAGAAAAGGAATTGTGTCTAGCCTTTGTAACGTAACACAGTTTATTTTTATGTTTTTATTTCTAATATGCATCTCTTTGTCTCTTACCTCTCTAATTTGGACAAAAAAAAATCTCAAAAAGAAAAGGAATTATGTCTACACTTTGTAACACAGTCTATTTTTAGTTTTTTTCAGATACATCTCTCTCTCATCTCTAATATTCAGAAAAAGAAATAATCTCAAAAAGAAAACGAACCATGTCTTGACTTGTGAGAAAGTCTTTTTTATTTTTTATTTTTAAAATCTCTCTCTCTCTCTCACATCTCTAATTTAGGAAAAAAAGAATGTAACAAGTCTAGACTTTGTAACATAATCTATTTTTATTTTTTTTTTCAAATATGTCTCTCACATCTCTAATATGAAAAAAAAAAAAAAAAAGATCTCAAAAGGGAAAAGAACCCTGTCTAGACTTTGTAACATAATCTATCCCAGTTTTTCTAATCTATTTTGAAACCCTCAGCGCCATTTTTGTTAAATTCTATTTGCAAATAAACAATTCGTTAATAGATAAGACAAAATTATATATTCCATAAACGTCAAGATAGTTAAACTACTTAGAGCTCCAAAAACAAATGTTGTGCCAAAGTAAATATGTTATATAACCAGGGGTAATCAGTGAAACTAACCATTTTTTATAACTTGTGGGCGTTAACATTGGAATTTTTTAATTTTTTATTATTATTATTGTTATTGTTGTTATTATTATTATTCACTTCTCTGAAGTGAATATTGAAGGATTAGAACAATGAAACTAGACACATACGAAAATTGACAAGTTCACCATATGTAGCGTCTCACTTGTCTTAAAGGAAAATGAGCAAAGGAAAGAATAGCTATATTAAGCGATCTTCTAAGCCATAAAATATCAAGAAAATAATTTACATCGCAATGTTGCATCAGAAAAGTAAGAGGAATGCATCGGAGTATCATCAAGGAAGACATATAAAGTGTGACTTTCAGACGGTTTGAATAGTTTACGAGTATGTAGTCTTCTACCGCTTATTGATATTCTGCAATCTCAAAAACTCCGGCTGTTCCGTCGTAAGATGCCGGAACAAGGATATCTGTGTCTAAAAGGATTGAAAAAAGGGTTTAAAAAAAAAAAAAAAAAAACAAAGACCTTATAAGCAATTTAAATATTTTGTTATATTTTAATATCTTAAAATCATTTTTTAAATCAAGGTATGGAATTTTGCTAGACTGTAAATTTCTCAAAAGGATGAGAATTAAATGGAAGCTAAAATTACACCTTTTTTCCCATTTAGTTTTTTTTTTATACCACAAAAAACAAAACCTGAAAAACTTACGCCACTTTATTTTCTTCTCTTTTTACAATACTTTAATAAAAAAAATATTTCTCTCTCTCTTCTCTCTCTCCCTCCTAGAATTTCTCTCCCTCGCTCCCCTTTTCCTGCTCTGTTCCGTCAGTTGTTTCTTCTTCCCTCCCTCCCTTTATTCGCACTCTGTGCCGTCAGTTGTTTATTCTCCTGCACGGGGCTCCGCCAACAACTCGAGCATTGCCGAAAGAAGATTGTCTCTCGCTCATCACGATTATGATTCGGTGAAGTTATATTGAGAGCTTCCATGCTGTAATTTCGTTGTCTGGCCAAAAGCTACGTCGTTCGTCAGAGAGAAGGAGGGAGGTCAGATCCGAGCTTGCATATCGCGCCGTAGCAATTTTGTTGCTTGACCGAAGCTAAACCGTTTGTTAGAGACATTAGGGAAGGAGGTTAGATCCGAGCTCGCGTTGTTTTGCTGCTGTTATAACCTTAAATAATGATAATAAATAAAAATGATGACTACGAATTTATTTTCAAACCTAAAACATGACTTCAAACTCAAAGTAGTAGATTCTTTACTAAGATATAATAGATTTAACATTTCAACAAAACAATGAATTCATATAATATCTTTATCATAATGATAATTTGGAATTTAACAAAGCTTTATATTGTTATTTACGTTCATAAAGATTTCAAACGATCAAAATATATATATGTGTAAAGCAATATCTTTAAACTGCTGCAACATGTCTCATTTCTAGAAAGAACATTACAATTATGACAAAAAGAAATTATGTTCTATAATTTTAACCTTTCATGATAATAAATATTAAGTCATTAAGAACAAGGCATGAATCCAGATTGCCTCTTTATCATATAATGGATTCTTTATTACAAATTACAACGAATATATAATAGAAATAGCAGTTGGCAATTCATATCAATTTTTGTCACAATGACGGATTCATTGTTATAATGAAGATGTAATAGAACTAACAGTTGAAAATTCAAAAAAAAAAAAAAAAACATCATAGCGTTTATAAAAATAGATACATATAAAATCTGACAAAGATTTTAAACAAAAAATATATGTTCAAAAATAACAATTATATGTTCACATTATGACAAAGATGATGTGCATTAGGAACATATATATATATATATATATATATATGATGTTAAAAATTTACATCATATATTGACGGAGAATTAAACGAATAAACATTTGAAAAGAACTTTTAAGTGAAAAAAAAAAAGTATGAATAAACAGAAAGCAAATGCGAACTAATTGCAAGGTTCAAATTTTGGATTGTTGCAATGACGTGAATAGTGCAATTAAGGAAAAGTGGCAAACGGTTGAAAACGCATTAATTTATATGCAACTCAGGGTATGATTGATTCATGAAATTAACATGATCAAGATAATGAACCAAATATGGAAACATATGATCATAAAATAAAAAAAGGCCTGAAAAAAGAAAGTTGAAATCATCAAAATTTAAAAAACAGATAGGATTATAATATTGTTTAGAAGTGGACGATTTAAAACTCATAAAGTTTAAAAGAGACATTTTGTGTAAATACTACCAAAAAACAAAACAAAAACTAGAACGACGCTCACTCAAGGACAACGAAAGGCCAAGCCCAAACGACACTCTTCCTCCACGACCAATGAATTAAGTCAATCTGGGTAAGCCTCTATTATGGATGTTAAGGCAGGGATTTTGATGATTTTGTAGCGTGAAAAACCTCCTGCGTTCAATATCTTCTTCCACTCGTTCTCAGTTCTCTCTTTTCCACCTACGGTATGTGCAAGCATTACAAGGTCAAATACCAAACCCGTGTCATCAAACACGCCATTGCCTTCTGGTTCCAAAACTACATCCACTATAATTACTTTTCCTTTTTTCTCTGGTATCGCTTTCCGGCAATTTTTCAATATCTTCACACAATCTCCGTCGTCCCAATCATGCATTATCCGCTGCATACAAAGAAATATGGAACATATATCACGCTTTTTCATTGTTTATTTGTTTGTTTTTAATGTTTTAGTCGTCTCTGTAATTTTTTTTTTCCAATTAAAATGGTTAATTTACATGTGAATACGTATAAACATACATATAAACTCACATATATATGATATTTATATGTATTATATATATAATACAAATCTGAAAACAATGGTGAGCTTACATGAGTTAAAAATGAATTTCTTACGACAGCTAGTTGCATTAGGACCTTGCCGGCAAATTCTAGCTTTATGAAATAGTGTACGTGTAAAAAGTAAAGAGCAAGAAAGAATTACAAAACATTAATGCAGATAAATAATGCACGAAGTTCCTCATTTCCTATATCACGGCGGTACACAGACACAAATATAGCTCGTATGTGTGTGTGTGTGTGTGTGTATATATAATGTAATAATAAAACACACAGATAAGTTGATCAAGTGCAAAACGTAGTTTATCAAGTGGTGAAGGGAGACATATATCAACAAAAGCCCACCGCTTGAAAAAAGAGGACATATATCAACACAATCTAACAAAAAAGCAAATAGAGTCGCATTAGGGGGAAAAAAAAAAGAAGACTGCATAACCAAATTACACATATCCTATATAATTGCGCACGCCTTAAGGATTTAGCAAGTTTAATAGTTATATAATAGCTATTTTTTAAAGATTTGTCAGTTAGTTTTATATTATTACTAATATTATTGTTTTGGTAGAATTACTGTTACTAATAATAATAATAATTGCTTTTGGTCTAAAATAATAATAATAACAATAATTGTTTTAATTATCTACAGAACGAAAAAACAAAGAAAAATGATAAAAAAGAGAGAACACGAAAAAAGAAAAAGAAAAGAAACAATGCTTAGAACATTTTTATAAAAAACAATTATAGAGACATAGGATGAATTTTGAAGATTGCAAATAACTTAATATATGTAAACTAGAAAGAATAGCAGGAAAAAAAAAACATAAAAAGTGTTTTTTCTTTATATAAATATTTTAGAGGAATTTGAAATTAGGACTTAGTTTTTACTAAAAAATTTTAATATTTTTTTAATTGATTCATTATCATTTGTTACCACAATACAAGAAGAGATAGAGCAAAAAAATTGTACATATGGATCAGACATTAAGGCCTCGTTTGTTTTTGCTCTCAAAATTTTTTGAAATGTTTTTGTATACTTTTCGAGATAAAAATTTAAAAAATACTTTTAACATAATTTTTAAAAAAATTTTATTTTTCAAAATAAAAATATTTTTACTTATTTTGAAAACATACCAAACGGTCCTTGAGTTTCTGTTCAACGGACTTGAATTTATACTTTTTCCTTTTCTTAATTTTTGTATTTTCTATTAGTATTTTGAATACATTTTTTTTCTTACTTAGTTTTATAAAAAAAACTATATTTTTTTATAAAAAACTATATTACATATTAAATTAGGACTTATAATTTTATAAAAAGTAGGGTGGGGAAGAAAATGATTTTCTTAGTATGAACCCTCTCCAGTAGCCTCTTACATACAGAAGAAACTTTTTTTGAGAAAATAACCAAAAAAAATAAAATAAAAAAGCAGCACCTAAGCATCTAATGTAAGTGAAGGAAAAGACAAAAGACAAAAGACAAAAGAAAGGAAGTAACCACGGTAGAACGAGCGGAACCAAAAAATTGCACGCTTCCTAACAACTTCATCGATGCCCAAAATAAATAAATAAATAAATAAGAAGTTGCTGATTTAAAGCAGCTGCAGGTGGCAAAAAAAAAGATTCGTTTAGTACTGACTATTTTTAGTATTTAATAGACTTAAATTTATATTTAAATATTAAATTTTTATAAATATATATTTATTTTTTAAAAAATTTAAATTTTAAAATATTAAAAATTTAAGTTTTTAGATTTTTGCTTTCCTTGTTTGCATATTTTTATTATAGTAAACATTAAAATTCTCTTTTTTATATTAGATAAAAAAATTAAAACTTCTTCATTTGTTATCCAATTGAGATGATTCTTTTTTTTATTGTGTTTTTAGTAAAGAGAAGAATAAATTAAAATTCATATTGTATATTTTTTAAGATCATTAATATTAAGTTTTTATTAGATTTATTGATAAATCTAAAATTATTTTCACTACCTCTTCAAATATAAATTTCAATTTTATTCCATACTCAGATTAAAACTTAAATGCACATCTAAAACGTCAATTCGGATAACAATTCAAATCACTAACTTAAATCCTAATTCAAATTACAATAACTCAAATCAAATCACTTAATTCGAATCTATTTACCAAACAGAACCAAAATATATTACCCTTATCATTAAGGGTAGATATATTATTTGGGTGTTTGATTAGTGATGGGAACCATTGATGGGAACCGTTTTTTATTCTAGCATGTGAGAGCTTTACACTGTAGCAACTTTTTTCTTTTTACTGCAGCATGTGAAAGCTTTATACTGTTTATAACTGAGTTTATGGTTCACACTATCTTTTGTCAAACTATTTAGAAGGTGTTTGACTTAGAGTGGTTCACACCACAAACTTAGTTATGAACAATGTAAAACTCTTACATGCTACAATAAAAAAAAAATTATTACAATATAAAGCTCTCACTTACTACAGTAAAAATGGTTCCACTAACCAAACCTTATCTTATTTTATCGATTTATATGTATATGTATGTGTCTATATATATATATATATATATATATATATATAAAACAGAGAAATATACAACGAAAGAAAGTCAAATGATACTTGCCATAATGAAAACAGCAGTCGGCATTGGGGATTCTCTCAAACATGTCGCCGCCGACATGGGACACTCCGGAGCACACCGGTGCCTTGGCAACGACATGCGGAAGATCAAGGTTGATCCCCTTGATGTGCGGATGAGATTTCACGATCTCAGACAGGGCCCTACCGGTCCCACCACCTACGTCAACCAACGACTCCAAACAACTGAACCCATCTCTATGCACCGACAAGATCGCCTTCAAAACGATCCTTGCCGTGCATTCCATGGCATCATTAAACAGCTTGTTGAACTCTGGATTCTCAGATGCCAAAGCCCATATATCGCGTCCATGGGCCTTCTCAAAGGCAAGCCCACCTTCTTTGACGCATTGGCTAAAACACTGCCATGGAGACATTAGCCACGGATTGGTCTCCAACAGAAACATCGGAGCCAAAGTTAGCTGATCATCAGACGTCTCACGCAAGAGCCACCTCGACGAGTGGGTCAGACTGTAGAGAGTGGTGTCTCCAGAGCCGTCAGATGATTGATGAGCGGAGAAGATGTTTCGGCGGACCAGGAGCCTCATGAGGCGGGCGAGGCAGGGGATATCGAGAGAGGAAGCATCGGGAATCGCGGAGGCTATTTGGGCCAAACTCATTGGGCCTCCGTGGGAGTTGATGATGTCGGGTATTCGGAGATCCAATGCGCATCTCACAGCCATGGAATCGGCGTGGTTGAGCATGTGCTTCCATATTTCTGCTTGGCCTCTCAGAGTTGCCTCGTCTAGTTCCATATTTATGATCTTATTTCTCTCCCTAATATTTTATGTGTTGGACTAGTATAGCATGGCCGTGCTCTCATTGTGTGTTGATATATATAGAAGTGTAACATTTGTTCATAAGGTCACCCAAAAAAAAAAAAAAAAAAAAAAGGTGGTTATGAAATGCAACGTCAGCTTGATGGAGCATGAAGCACGACAATGAAATTCTCTTTGTTTAATTTTATGAAAACAAAAATTCTCTTTGTTTATTTACTTATTTTTATTGTTTTTAATAATTTATTTATTTTTATAGTTTCTTCTCGAAAACAGCAACATATTATAATTTTCACGTGAATCGTCTTTACGTTAATTAATTATTTTAAAGATCAATACCAAATCAATGATGCTGATTTTTGGTGTAATCAGATTACGAGGTCTTATATACACCTAGGTTGCTTTTGGCTCCTCAAAGACAAAATTAATTAATTAATTAATTCAATCACCATCTCATGTTCTCATTGGTGACGAGTTGTAATCGCAAATATAAGATTCGTTTATACCTCGAGTTTGTCATTGTGAAAAGTATTTGTGAGAATATGCCGTCACAATTAAAATTAGAGCACCATAACCTTAGTAGCGCGAGAATATTTCGTGCCCCTACATAGGTATTTATGATAATATTATTGCCGCAAATAATACTAACGCAACAACTGTCTTTGATCTATTAGACACATTTTTTTCGATTTCCATCTCGCCTCTCCTCCTATTCAATCTTCTCCTTCAACGATTTTGCCTTCCAAAAGCTTCAAAAAAAAATCATTTTCTTGCACAAGCATTAGATAGGTTTAATAATCTTAAAATAATAATAATAATAACTCACAACAAAACTCAAAAATCACAAAAACTCCCTATTTCCCAAAAAAAAGCTCTGCAGGATTTCTTCCCTCCGATGCCGCCTCCGTCGCTACCATCGTGTTGCTGCCAAGCATTGAAATTCTAAATCCCGATTTTGTGCGTAATGGATTGTGTAAGTTTTTGTTTTTTTATTTTATTTTAGAAAAATGTTCAAAAATATTGAGAATATTGGGTAATTTTGAAAATTTTGTGTTATGTGGTTGTGTTATGTTGATAAATTTTGTTAATGTTGAGAAATTTGGATTGTGATTATATTGAAAAATTTAGTGTTGAGAATTTTGTTTAGTGTTGGAATTGAGTTATGTTTTTTGTTTGGATATTGAATTGAGTGTTGTTTTTTGTTGTTATGACTGTTATAATGGAATTGCATGTTTTTTGTGATTTTAATGGTTGTAATTGATATAAAAAAGTTGATGAGATGTTGGTAAAATTGTTTAATAAAAAAATATTATAATTGAATTGGATTTTTTTATTGTCTTGGTTGTTTTAAGTTGTAGATGAGCAGCGAACACGTTTCGGCGGACCGGGAGCCTCATGATGCAGGCCGACGAGGCAGGGGATATCCGGAGAGGAAGCATAGGGAATCGCGGAGGCTATGTGGGCCAAACTCATTGGGCCTCCGTGGGAGTTTATCAGGTCGGGTATTCGGAGATCCAATGCGCATTTCACGGCCACGGAATCGGCGTGGTTGAGCATGTACATGAAGCACGACAATGAAAATCTCTTTGTTTAATTTTATAAAAACAAAAAAAAATCTCTTTGTTTATTAACTCATGTTTATTGTTTTTAACAATTTATTTATTTTTATAGTTTTTTCCTCAAAACGGCAACGTATTATAAGTGTTGTTTGCTCATTTTTAATTAATATATTTGTTTTTATATATAAAAAAGGCGCGGTTAGTTTTTATATAACAGTGTGGATCTGGATAAGTTTTTATGACTAAGCCTTGGATCTAATAGACTCATCTTTTTTTTTTTTTTTTTTGGGCAAATATGCCAATTTGAAGACAGATATTAGGTTGTTTCTTCAAAATCTACAGCATAAATCCCTTAAAAAAATGTTTATTTATTAGGTGTTGGCGACAACTAGGCCAATGGTGGTTAAACGTGGATAAAAATGAGAAGAGAAAAGTACTTCATTAAGGGCAAGGGAATTTTATATCGACATCATGGATGAAAAATATAAATATAAATATATATAGCAAGGATTATTTGCTGTAAAAAAGGAAAAGAAAGAAAAAGAAAAGTAAGAATGATTTTCGGAGGGAAAATGGTAGCTAGAAAGATAAATTTTGGAAAGCCGAACTTAATTTGACTGTTTGACAGATAAAAGGGTCCCTATTTAAGCCTCTAAGATACCGAAAAAGTCAATCCTCTATAATAATAAATAGATTAATGGAAGGATCCACATAGTCTAGTATTTGTATCACAACCTATTTATGGTAAATAAACAAGTCATTTTGATCTAAATCAGACTGCATAATTTATCCCTCCTAATATTATGCCCCAAACGACGAGTAAGGACAACCTAGATAGTTGTAAGTCACTTCACCCCAACCATAAGTTAGAGGGTTCAAGTCACATTAAACCTCACTTGAAATTGGTAGCATTTTTTGCTCCCCTTTATAAATATATATATATATATATATGTGTGTGTGTGTGTGTGTGTATATTATGCTCTAAACGGATTACTTAAGTAAAAACGACTTTGAGCAACAAAATCAAAGCTCCAACCCGAGTATTGTTCATGTAGATAGAAGCTCCGCACGTCTCTATTAGCAAGTTTTAGAGTGTTTGTGACTATGTTGTGGACAATTAGAAGATTCATCATCTAATATAAGTCCTCTAGTCTATGTTCATACTTTCGATTGGTATCAATTTAGAGCTTAGTTTCACTAATTCTAATATTGCTACAGTTTATCGATCGGATGCTCTATAGAGACTGAATAGACAATCTTGAGCCAAAAAAAAAAAAGAACAATGCCCTAGGAGTTCAGCAGCGAAAACTCCAGTTCACAACCTCCATTGCTGACGTACTGTAAAAGAAATCGTTTCAAATGGCCAAGCAGACCACAATCTATCAATCTCAGAGACAAACAACAATCTTGATATGCGGGTAGATAGCCAAGTAGAAGGAGAGCTCGCCCCAGTAAAATCCAAAAATCTTGGGCAGACTTGTTAGTTGAGGACTTTTTAAAGATTTAAGCTATAAGACATACTCTACAGAGCAAGTTTAATCATGTTTCTGTTGCAGATGCGGAGCCAAATCAAATCAACACTCTAGCAAAAAGAAAGAAAAAAAAGAGAAATGCAGCGTTCGTGAGGCAAAAAGGCAGTGTCGCGGCGCTGGACCAAGAACGCCTAGGCGTTGCAAAGAGCCTAGGCTCTGGGTGTATAGAGCCTAGGCACTGCAGGGGAGCGCTGCAATGCTCGTTTCGAGCGCTGCAGCTCCGAGACGTTATGTTGCGCGATAATTTTTGAGTCAGAGTCGAACTCAAACGCCCTAAAAACGGAAAACTACTAGGGTTTCTCATTAGTTGCTATTTTTCTCTTCCTTTGGGTATAAATAGACATAAGGTGGCTAGGGTTGTGTGTGTGTGACATTGTGAGTGGCATTATTCTGTGTGAGGCATAGTTTTTGAGAGCTCCATCCTTGAGAGAGAAAAAATTCCCACAGGGTGTCAGGTAGAAGAGAGTTTTGGTAAGCACAATTTGAGAGTGTGTGAGAAACTTCTCTTATAATCTGTAATCTCCTTCATCATAGTGGAATCTGCAGCGACAGAAACAAGACGTAGTCTCGAATTTAAACAAACCTGTATAAAAATTTAGTGTCTTCTTTTCTTCTTTTCTCCAATTTTTTTTCTGCAATTATTCATTCTTACGATCCTTAGAATTAGAAGAATCCTAATTCCACAACAAGTGGTATCAGAGCAAAGGTTTCGATCAAGAACGATGATGGGAGAAGAAGGTTCGGCAGCCGGTATCATCAAATTTGATGGTTTGAATTTTTCCTATTGGATGATGCAAGTAGAAGACTACCTCTACAGTAGGAAACTGCACTTGCCCTTAGGTAATAAGCTCGAACGCATGAAAGATGAGGAGTGGAATCTCCTTGATAATGTAACGACCGGAAAATCCAAGAATTAATAAACGTGATTAATTAAAGATTGTTCCAAAATTACTTGGTTAAGTACTTGTAATGTTATGATAGTACATTAAAATAGTTATTTTTAATGTGCTAAACTAAAAGTTTACGATTCATTAATTTCATGTATGAGTCATAGTGGTGGCAATTATAAGAATCTCAATTTAAAAGATTTAAATTGAGATTATGTGATAAAAGTGGAATTTCCTAACTTAACATGATTATGTGAAAATTCCTGTATGATATCAGTTTAATAAGACTACAGTTATGTGTACGGAAATTTTAAGTTTGCAGATCCAAAATTTGATCAAACAGACCACAATACAGTATAGGCATCAAAGACCAACAATGATGCCTATATATATATATACTTGAAAATTCAAAAAAAAAAATGCTTTCTCTCTCTACACTCTTTCTCTCTCTACTTTCTCTATCTACAGTTTCTCTCTCCTCAAACTCAGTCCAAGATTCGGCCTCTGTTTTTGACACCTCCCGTACCAATGGAAAGCTCTTGACGAGCTGAGTCCAATGAGGCGCCGTGCCACCCAAAAAGTCACCAGAGGAAGCCACACGCGCCACCTAAAGTGGCAGAGAAACCTAAATTTTTCGATTAGATATCTTTGCAGTCTGACATCCGATTGACGTAATTCTTGTTCCTACACGACCACCGTGATGAGAGGAACAAAACCCATCCTTGGTGGCAGCTCAATAACCATCGGATTACTCCGCCCGTCTACCACCACCGTGTGCCGCCACACCACGGTGGAACTCCGCCTTGCCAAAGGAGGTGGCCGACACCGCCCCTCCCAATGGACTTAGAGAGCCAAGGCGAGCAAGAAGCCCCATCCAATTGCGCCTTAGCATCACCACCTATTGAAGCTCAACGCCGCTACCGCCAACTCGCTGTGGGGACTTCGAATTCTCCATTCCAAGCAACGTCGACCCAAATTGATTGGGGGGAAATATTCAGAGGAGGACGGGGAAGCTTTCCCCTACCTCAATTGCAACATCCCGTCAACGATCGACGGAGTTCGAGGTCCACTGCCGTCAACCATCGCGGGAGCCTCCGTTTTTGCTCTTCCCAGCCACGTTGCTTCAAATTAGATGAGGGGAAACACTTAGAGGAGGATGGGTAGCAAAAGCCCTCAGCCAATTTCAGGTTTCCATCGTCGAAAAGCCATGATCGAAGCCTCCATTTTTGCCATCAATGTCGAGCTCCGACCTGCTATGTTAGAGGCAGAATTAGGTGAAATTGACACTGTTATTGGACTCAGAAGGGTAAAGTTAGTGGGGGTAGGCCCGAGCTCAGCTGCCAACAAAGCTAATTTGACGCCCGTCAATGCCAGTCAAAGTTGGTCAACGGTCGGTCAACGCTAGTCAATGGCGACTTTGGGATTTTGTGATTCGGACCTCCGATCGAAGATCCAAGACTGCCCCCCCGACTCGTTTCGACGCTCTAAACATGATCGTGACCTCCGTTCGAGCTAATTCCACTTCGATAAAAATCGTCTGGTACCAACTACACGCGGATCGAGGCGATTTAAATTACAATAACTAAGTCCAGTATGACGTTTTCAGTAATGTACGATCTCTAGGAAGCATTCCTAGCCATTCATGTTTGCTCGAGGAGCACTATAGAGAATGTTCACATACTATAGATACAGCGATGTACAACTAGACTCGCTTAGCTCGGAGTCTAAGTAAGTAGAAATCTCGCATACAGTATGAATAGTTTTAAAATAAGATATTTTAAATGTGTTCATAAAAAGTTATGAAAATGCATGATCAGTGATTGTTACACTATTTTATGTTAGAATAGGTGTTATGTTATAATTTATTATGATATGTTATGTCATGATATGATATATTACGATGATGTTCATGATTAATGTGTGATTAATGCAATATGTTTTACGATACAAGCTATGATTTGCAAGTGTGTTTGCATGCGATGTGATTGCATTTGATATGCTCACTAAAGTTAATAAGAAAGTAATGTAAAGATAAAAAGAAAGTATCGTACCAGCCTCTTTATTGTGAGGTAATGAAAGTAAATTTAAAGTTTGACCTCCTAGATGTGAGGTACATGACCTCGATGTTCGATAGTCTCAAGTCTTCCCCAAGGGAAGCATCATGTTTATGATCTCATGATTAATGATGTTGGTACGAACATTAAAGCAAAATAAGGAAAGTTAAAGTAAGATAAGGAAATATAAGGAACAAGGATGGAAAGTTAAAGTAAGATATAGAAAGATAAGGAACAAGGATAGAAAGTTAAGTAAGATAAGGAAAGCTAAGGAATGAAGATAGAAAGTTAAAGTAAGATAAGAAAAGTTATGGAACAAAGATAAGAGTTAAAGTAAGGAATGAATGATTATAGGATGTTCATAATTAAGCATAAAACAAGTTGACAAGACAGCATAAAATGTTCGTGCATATTTTTATTAAAATGATTTTTAATTATGTTTTGTGAGACTGATTTTCTACTTACTAAGCGAAAGCTCATTTAAGTATGTTCATACTGTAGGTAAGAAAACCTGTCAGCGACATTTGTTGGGCAGTGGTAAGCGACGAACGAATGGTAAAGATAGGTATGGATACCACTATGGTATCTTTTCGTTGCCGAAAGAAAAGGTTATTTTTTCACTATTTGATATAGTACTTTCAAAGTTTAAGAAAGTTGAAGCTAAGAATTATTTTAAAGTTTAAGTTATATTTTACGAAATGTTTTATCCAATTGTAAAGTTAAGTTTTAAACTATGTTTCAGTAAATGTTTCTTATTAAGTTTTAAGAAATGATCAAAAAAAGGTTTTACAGGTATTGGTTGAGCAAGGCCTCAACCTGAAATGCGACAATAGTCGCAACAGTTTTTAAGTATGTTTTAAGCAATGTTTTAAAGGAAGTAATTCTTAAATAATTATCTTTATGTTAAAAGAAAAGTTTTAAGGATATTTTATTATTATATGTTTCAAGAAATTAATGTTATGAGGTATGCAAGGCAAGTTTTTACGAATTATGGATATGTTAAACCGTAATGATTATTATGTGATTTTTTTTCATGTTTGAGAAATTAATGTTAATATGTTAGTTTACAAAGCTATGTTTTGAGACATGATTACTATTTTTATCAAGATTATATGTTACAAATTCTTTATTATCAAGAATTTATTTGAAATAATTATGTTTAAAGTACTTTTGTATTTTGTAATGCATAATGTTTTTACAGTTTAAGTTATAAGTTTTACGATGCATTTATTATATAGTAAGTTTTACAGTACAAGTTATGACTTGCAAGGTGTTTGCAAATGTTATAGAAGTTATTTTTAAGATATGTTTTTCACTTGTTATGCATAAAGTTATAAAGATTAAGTAAATGTTTACAATGTATTTGAAAGTAAAATTTTTATTCCGTAATTTTCAGTACTTTATGTTAAAGTATGTTGAAATTACGATTACGTTTAAGTTAAATGACGGCCACGTATGAGGGTCATCACAGTTGGCATCAGAGCGGGTATCTTGCCATCCTACTCCACGTCATCACGTGCTTGCTTCGCCACAGTCCAAGTAAGTTATGTTAGTTAAATGTTGTGTTAAGTTACATTAGATGATATGTGCCGATTTTTCATACAATGGCAATTAAATTATCAACATGCAAGCTTGATTTTAGACGTCCCCTTAAGGACCAACGTTAAGCCTAGCTGCCACGATATGTCGAATCACGGGAAGCTATAATTGGTGCTGGCTTCCTAAGACAGCTAAACAACATGTAGAATCACGCGGATGCTTGAACCACTGCTTCAAGAAAATAAACATTCAAATTACAAATTCGGGGAGAATGTTTGGGGCTATAACTTTAGAAAAGGTTGATTGACCAATCAACAGAGGATCTAGAGAGCTACGATCTGGGTAGCTGCGCCTCGGAAAAGAAATGAAGCTCATGGATCCTTTTCAACTTCATTGCTAACCTATGGATGAAGCCGCTCCTCATGCATACAAGCAGATCCTCACTAAAAGATGACTCTATTAGTGGATGAATAACACCTTTCAATTTGCCATGAGAACAAAAGAAGTCACGGATAGGGTATGCAAGGGACACGAGAATGAAATCTTTTTCAAAGAATCACTACCAAAGGTGATGTCAAGATATTTCTCCGGAGCACGGATGAGCACTTGGAGAGAACTTTCTGACTTAGACTGTTAACAAGGACATCGATATTCGATTTAGAAAAGAAGTAAAAGGATGGATAGGCATAGTACCACTACGCAGTTAATGGTTTGACATGCCCTACGACTAAGCAAGTATACGTATAGTATAAGGAAGATTTATATATGAATGATAAAAGTTTCCGATAGGAAGAACTCTATGTTATGCGACCTATTAGAGGCGAGTAAAGTCTCGATCTCAACAAAGGTCTATGATATGTAATAATTGCTAAAGAGAAATGTTTAGCAATTTCATAATATGAAAGTATGATTGATATATGCATGAATGTTGTGACTATGATTGTTGTAAGTATTATAAATGTAACATGACTTAAAGTATGACATGAATATGATATGAAACAGTTGCTATTATGAAAGAAAAATGTATAGCAACTCTACAATATGAAAGTATGAACGACGTGTGTATATATGATATGACTGACATGAGTATGAGTAATATGTGAATGCATAATATGTGAAAGTATGATATGAATGACATGCATATGTATGATATGCTTATGAACGTTATATGTATGGATGATATGGATATGAATGTTATGATTGATGCTTGTTATCTAAAGTATAAAAAGATATAGTATATAGGTATAATACCACATAGTGCATAATGAACATGCACAATAAGGTCCATAAGAAACCCATTAAGGATATAACCTCCAATTTGCCTATAGTAAACTAGAAAGATTACTATAAGACACCCTAATTTCGATTAGAAATCGTGAGAACAATTTAGATAATTAAGTAGAATTTAGAAGATTTCTCATGACCAACAGAGAGGTCACAAGAGCAGAGCCAAGATAGAGACTCTACAAATATAGAAAAGACAAGAGCGAATTTTTCCTTTTCCCGCACCCCAAGGAAAGGCGAGACATGTTCAAGAGAGATATGAAAAGTTAAGCTCAAGTGTTATGAACCTTTAGAAGTTTTTAGATAAGTACATAAACATTTTTAGATAGTCATTATCACTAGTTTAGAATGACTAGATGATAAAAGGCCTATAGACTGAGTAATAGAAAGATAAACTTTTCTGGCCAATTCCTATGTACTAGATCATGATCTAGATGCGGATACGCAACCTAGATATGAGATAGGATTGGTATAAGTCCTAGACTAAGAGAAAGATGGCTTTAGGAAAGGAGGCCATATTTCCATATTAACATGTTTGGGACAAAGTTGCAAAAAAGAAAGAAAGCCCGATAAGATTGAATTACAGAGCCGTAAGATACCCCTGGTTTATCTCAATTTTCGAGGACGAAAATTTTATAAGGTGGGTAGATTGTAACGATCGGGTAAAATCTAAGAATTAATAAATGTGATTAATTAAGGATTGTTCCAAAATTACTTGGTTAAGTACTTGCAATGTTATGATAGCACATTAAAATAGTTATTTTTAATGTGCTAAACTAAAATTTTACGATTCATTAATTTCATGTATGAGCCATAGTGGTGGCAATTATAAGAATCTCAATTTAAAAGATTTAAATTGAGATTATATGATAAAAGTGGAATTTCTCAACTTAATATGATTATGTAAAAATTCCTGTATGATATCAGTTCAATAAGACTATAATTATGTGTACGGAAATTTCAAGTTTGCAGATCAAGAATTTGATCAAACCGACCACGATACAGTATAGGTATCAAAGACCAGCAATGATGCCTATATATATACTTGAAAATTCAGAAAAAAAAAATCTGCTTTCTCTCTCTACACTCTTTCTCTCTCTACTTTCTCTATCTATAGTTTCTTTCTCCTCAAACTCAGTCCAAGATTCGGCCTCTATTTTTGACACCCCCTGCACCAATGGAAAGCTCTCGAAGAGCTAAGTCTAACGAGGTGCCATGCCACCCAAAAAGCCACCGGAGGAAGCCACACACGCCGCCTAAAGTGGCAGAGAAACCCAAACTTTTTGGGTAGATATCTTTACCGTTCGACGTCCAATCGACGTGATTCTTGTTCCTACACTACCATCATGATGAGAGGAACAAAACCCATCCTTGGTGGCAGCTCAACAACAATCGAATTGCTCCGCCCATCTACCGCCACTGTGCGGCGCCACACCACAGTGGAACTCCGCCTTGCCAGAGGAGGTGGCCGACACCGCCCCTCCCAATGGACTCAGAGGGCCAAGGCGAGCAAGAAGCCCCACCCAATTACGGCTTAGCACCACCACCCGTTGAAGCTCAACACTGCCGCCGCCAACTCATCATGGGGACTTTGAATTCACCATTCCAAGCAACATCGACCCAAATTGATTGGGGGGAAATATTCAGAGGAGGATGGGGAAGCTTTCCCCCACCTCAATTGCAACATCCTGTCAACGATCAACGGAGTTCGAGGTCCACCGCCGTCAACCACCGCGGGAGCCTCCGTGTTTGCTCTTCCCAGCAACGTTGCTTCAAATTGGATGAGGGGAAACACTCAAAGGAGGATGGGTAGCAATAGTCCTTAGCCAATTTCGTGTTTCCATCACCGAAAAGCCATAATCGGAGCCTCCATTTTTGCCATCAATGTCGAGCTCCGACTTGCTATGTTAGAGGCAAAATTAGGTAAAATTGACACCGTCATTGGACTTAGAAGGGTCGATTTAAGGGGAGGTAGGCTTGAGCCTAGCTGCCAACGGAGCTAATTTGACGTTGATCAATGCCAGTCAAAGTTGGTCAACGGTCGGTCAACGACTAGTCAATGGCGACTTTGGGATTTTGTGATCTAGACCTCCGATAAAAGATTCGAGACCGCTCCCTGACTCGTTTCGACGCTCTAAAAGCAATGGTGACCTTCGTTCAAGCTAATTCCACTTTGGTGAAAATCCTCTGGTATTGACTGCGCGTGGATCAAGGCTATTCAAACTACAGTAACGGAGTCCAATATGACGTTTCCTGTAATGTACGATCTCTATGAAGCAGTCTTACCCATTCATGGTTGCTCGAGGAGCACTGTAGAGGATGCTTCTTATACTGCAAATACAACAAGGTACAACTAGACCCGCTTAGCTTAGAGTCCAAGTTAGTAGGAATCTCGCCTACAGTATGAATAGTTTTAAAATAAGATATTTTAAATGTGTTCATAAAAAGTTATGAAAATGCATGATCAGTGATTATTACACTGTTTTATGTTAGAATAGGTGTTATGTTATAATTTATTATGATATGTTATGTCATGATATGATATATTACGATGATGTTATGATTAATGTGTGATGAATGCAATATGTTTTACGGTACAAGCTATGATTTGCAAGTGTGTTTGCATATGATATGATTGCATTTGATATGCTCACTAAAGTTAATAAGAAGGTAATGTAAAGATAAAAAGAAAGTATCGTACCAGCTTCCTTGTTGTGAGGTAATGAAAGTAAATTTAAAGTTTGACCTCCTAGATGTGAGGTACATGACATCGATGTTCGATAGTCTCAAGTCTTCCGCAAAGGAAGCATCATGTTTATGATATCATGATTAATGATGTTGGTACGAATACTAAAGCAAAATAAGGAAAGTTAAAGTAAGATAAGGAAAGATAAGAAACAAGGAAGGAAAGTTAAAGTAAGATACGGAAAGATAAGGAACAAGGATAGAAAGTTAAGTAAGATAAGGAAAGCTAAGAAATGAAGATAGAAAGTTAAAGTAAGATAAGGAAAGTTATGGAACAAAGATAAGAGTTAAAGTAAGGAATGAATGATTATAGGATGTTCATAATTAATCATAAAACAAATTGACAAGACAGCATAAAATGTTCGCATATTTTTATTAAAATGATTTTTAATTATGTTTTGCGAGACTGATTTTCTACTTACTGAGCGAAAGCTCATTTAATTATGTTCATGGTGTAGGTAAGAAAACCTGTCAGCGACATTTGTTGGGCGGTGGTAAGCGACAAACGAACGGTAGAGATGGGTATGGATCCCACTATGGTATGTTTTCGTTGCCAAAAGAAAAGATTATTTTTCCACTATTTGATATAGTACTTTCAAAGTTAAAGAAAGTTGAAGCTAAGAATTATTTTCAAAGTTTAAGTTATATATTACGAAATGTTTTATTCAATTGTAAGGTTAAGTTTTAAGCTATGTTTCAATAAATGTTTCTTATTAAGTTTTAAGAAACGATTCAAAAAAGGGTTTTAAAGGCATTAGTTGAGCAAGGCCTCAACTTGAAATGCGATAATAGTCGCAACAGTTTTTAAGTATGTTTTAAGCAATGTTTTAAAGGAAGTAATTCTTAAATAATTATCTTTATGTTAAAAGAAAAGTTTTAAGGATATTTTATTATTATATGTTTCAAGAAATTAATGTTATGAGGTATGCAAGGCAAGTTTTTACGAATTATGGATACGTTAAACCGTAATGATTATTATATGATTTTTTTTCATGTTTGAGAAATTAATGTTAATATGTTAGTTTACAAAGTTATGTTTTGAGAAATGATTACTATTTCTATCAAGATTATATGTTACGAATTCTTTATTATCAAGAATTCATTTGAAATAATTATGTTTAAAGTACTTTTGTATTTTGTAATGCATAATGTTTTTACATGTTAAGTTATAAGTTTTATGATGCATTTGTTATGCAGTAAGTTTTACAGTACAAGTTATGACTTGCAAGGTGTGTTATCTCGACAACATAAAGCACTCGAATGACAGAAAAGACATCATAAAAACAAAAGAAAATTCATAAATATATCATAACACATTTTTAATACATCACAAAGCACAAAAGACATAAAAGCACAAAATAAGAGCTTCACAATCATTATATCTAATAACTTTATCATCTGCTCAGTCTCTTTGTCCACCATCATTTTCTTTTTATTCCCTACACAAGTAATATAGTTAAAAAAAAACTATGATAGCATGCTTCCAAATATTTATATTTCAAGGCATGATTAAGGGGTTTTTTTAATCTCCCCCTTAAAATGCATAAATTTTGCCGCTGGGAGAAAACAACTTGAAAGATGTAATGGATAGACAACTTTAGCCTCAAAGAAACGATGACAAGCAGCCAATAAAACAACAACAAAGACTAAAAAAATATTTAAGAAAAAAAAAAGAACTTATAAAAATTTGGACATGTTCAAATCCAACATATATATGAAACCAATTTTGCCGACGGCAGAATCTACATTGCAAGATCAAAATAGTTACAAGACATTGAGCAAGAGTTATTGATGTTATTATTGTTAGTTACTTTTTAATCTTATATGCAAGATCAAAATAGTTATTTTTTAGCCTCAAAGAAACAATGACAAGCAGCCAATAAACCAACAACAAAAACTAAAAAAATATTTAATTAAAAAAAAGAACTTATAAAAATTTGGACATGTTCAAATCCAACATATATATGAAACCAATTTTGCCAACGGCAGAATCTACATTGCAAGATCAAAATAGTTAAAAGACACTGAGCAAGAGTTATTGATGTTATTATTGTTAGTTACTTTTTAATCTTATATGCAACAACAACAAATCAATCCGTCAAGAAAGGAAATAAAAGCCGCAACATAAGAAATGAAACTTCTTACCTATACTTGTCAACAAACCTTACTTTTTCGTATAAGATTTGAAAATTGTTGTATAACCCACGGGTTATGAAACTGACTCATGTATCTCCTTTTTCGTGTCCTCGTTCGTGTCCTTTCAATAGTACCATATCATATCAATTAAAATGCTATGTCAATTAAAATATCATGTAATTAATTATGTTGGTAAAAACATTTTAATTTACGTGGCATAATATTATTAGGAGAACACAAAAAAATGAGACATATATGCTAAAATCTTGGAATTATAGCTCCACTTTCTTACAAGATGAGCCAGCCGCATTTGTAAGACCCAGGTGGACCCTGTGATTGGAGCCCATCTCTTACAAGAGGGTGAGATTGTAGCCCTAGGAAAAATAATATTACTCAAGATTTTATTGCAACACGAACCTTGCATGCGAAATGAGGATAAATAAAGGTAACAAAACCAAACATTCTCTTTTGGTGACATGGAATCCTAATTACATCTTGAACATGCCCAAATGTGCTGCAACATAAAAAAATTAATAAGAAATTGTAAAGAATGAGACATTATTCAAAAAAAAAAAAATTAAAGTTTAGCTCCCAATATAGAGAATTATTAAACATCTTTACTTGAAATGGTTGGAAACATCTTTCTCTATAAAAGTAATTTCAGCTGGAAAAGTAAGATAAATATGTCTATTTACGGAAAGAATTACACCACTTGGTTCATTTTTCTCACCAACATAGTCTAGATATTAAGGAACATCTTCAGGCAGTAGGTAAACTTGCATTACTGATTCTGTATGTAAACACATTAAAAAAAAAGGAAATTACTCTTATTTACTGCTTGCCTTTTGGTACAAAATAAAACGCATCCTTAATTCATCCCTCCTTACCTCAAAATTCATTTTTCTTTTCCTATCTTTTTGAGTGTCTAATTTATAGTCCTCAAAGAAGCATAGTCTACGTTTTGCAATAGCTAATAAATTTGGCTCTTATTTTTGTTGTCGTGTTCGTTCAATAATATTATATCACATCAATTAAAATGTTACAAATGATACGATATATTAATGTGACATGATATTTAATTGACATAGTATTTAACTAACGTAGCTTGATATTATTAAAGGGACAAGAAATGGGATAATAAAAAAAGACGTGAGAGATGAACCAATAACTGAGGACCACAATAAAGCTAGTAACTAGGGGCGTATATGGCCTGGTCTAGCATCAAATGGCTGGATTTTCTAGATCAAACCCTTTTGGAATTTGGAAAACATGCAAACAGGGCACAACCAGACCATTACAAAACATGACATTCCTGTTTTAGCCTTGATTTAGGCCTTATAATTGGGCCCTAATTTGAACCAAAATGAGAGCGGTCCAATTGACTCTTAAAAGATTTTGGGGTATTTCATCTTGTCTTTTTTTATTTGAAAAAAAAAATTGTGGTCCTTCTAAATTAATTAATCTTTAAATGCTAAAAACTTATTTATATAGTATAATATTAGGGACATCAACTATAATTCTAAATTCATGCATCAACTTTGAGT
This sequence comes from Artocarpus heterophyllus, assembly GCA_025403435.1. Taxonomy (NCBI): domain Eukaryota; kingdom Viridiplantae; phylum Streptophyta; class Magnoliopsida; order Rosales; family Moraceae; genus Artocarpus; species Artocarpus heterophyllus. Next base: position 14,910,335 of record CM046348.1, on the reverse strand, counting down.
TGTTTGTTCTCATTGGTAAATACACTTTCTCGTCATTAATTGTGGTAACAATCTTCACCAATAACTCAGTCGATGCATGAAGTTGATATCTCTAACATTTTTCATACATATATATGCAAATATATCAAATGTACACATGTGCGCGCGCATATACATATATATATATATATATATATATATATATATATATATGAAGAAATGACGCGGTTTGTCTGATCCCAGAATTTCACAAAGCGGACAGACAATATTTTGAACGACCTTGATCCGGCCTCGGACAATTGGAAAATGGTTCTAGTACAGAATCAAACTTTCGGTCTTAAAGTCGCTGGATTAATCCGGTCTGACGGTTTGAGGTTGGCCAAGGAACCGATTTGGCGCCAGTCATGTATTCTGCTGATCATTGGAGAACAGCCTTTATACTAATAGAGATAATACATAATCGACGTACATGATGACTTATTTTTTTATTCTACCATCGTGTATACGGTCACTTTATTCTGCAAACAAAATGCAGCCTCTAAAAATTTCGTGAAATAATTAAATAGGATAGGCCTCAATAATTGAGGGTATGGCTGGAATATTGATGATTTTATAACGAGGAAAGCCTCCTTCCTCTATACAACCTCTTCCACTCGATCTCGTTTCTCTCCTTTCCATGGCCAGTATCTTCATCGGATCGAATGTCGTTCTTGTTTCATGGAACACGTCCTCATGGCTTTCAGACTACTCAAGAACGACATCAACTATATATAATGATCTTCAGAGTCTTTTCTGGTGTTGCATTGCGGCAATTTCTCAGAATTTCGACACATTGTTCATGGCTCCAATTGTGCAGAACATACTGCATATGAAATTATGGACGTATTTAATTCCTCTCAATTGACAAAGTAGAAATGATCCACTTATAACGGAATCTAGATATGCTTGTCGTGAATTTCCTGTACTGTTGAATATCCCCTCAATAGTATTTTACAATATTATATATGCATTTAAGAGTGCTTAAATATTTAAATGCATTGTCAAAAGAACATTGAGGTGATAGCCAATAAAACAAGAAAATGTGATATATAGCAAAATCAATAGCACTTGAAATCTTATTCATTGTATTGTTCATCATGAATTTAGTTACCTTGATGAAAATAGCATCAGCACTAGGAATATCCTCAAACTTGTCACCAACTACATTGGTTATCTCATATTATTAAGGAGCTGTTGCAAGACATGTGGCAAATCCAAGTTCAAACCTTTGATGTGTGGATGAGATTTCACAATCTCATAAATGTCCCCGGCGTTCCCACCCGCCACGTTCACCAATGATCCAATGCACCTGAACCCATCTTCGTATGTGGACAGGACTGGCTTCATCACCATCTTGGCCACGCAAGAGATAGCATCATTGAAAAACTTGTTGAATTCAGGGTTCAGTACATGTCATGCCCGTGGGCCTTCTTAAATGCAAAGATGCCGTCTCTAACACTGTGGCTGAGGTGTGCCATGCGTCAATCAGCCATGGATGATTCTCCGCCAGGTGCAAGGCTTGTCTCCGAATCGTGAAGTAACCATTTAGAGTACTTGGGGTTCACGCGATAACGAGTATCTCCACAGCCATCCAACGGGTGATGTGCGGTCAAGATCTTTTTGCGGACCAGCGTTCTCATGGTGCGGTCGAGGTATGACATGAGGAAGCTATTTGGCACAAAGTGATAGGGCTGTTGTGGGAGTGAATAATGTCGCCTATACGGAGCTCCACTGGGCATTGCAGTGCCATGGAGTCCACAAAGCTGAATAGGTGTTGCCAAATTTCTGCTTGGCCACGTAGCATTTCGTCGACTTCTTTTCCTCCTTCCATATTATTTTGTTTTTGTGGTGAAGATGAGTAAAACAGGCCAAAGCTATATATAAGTAGAGTAGTCGTCACCTCCTACGTGCACCAAGAAATCTATTGTTTTATTAAGATAACATGATGCTAGCTGTACTGAAAGGATACTGAATTATATTATACATTGATGTCTCTCTCTCTCTCTCTCTCTCTACATACATACATACATGCATGCATGTCTATATGTTTGTTGTTTGTTAGAAATGGTTACAGCCGTACCTTCTCCATTGATCTAATATTGGAAAACCGGTGCCATTCGGTCCAGGGAATCTTTGGATTTGAAAAGATTTTCTGATCAAAATATATTCCTTATAACAAGTTACTAGATGGACAAATCCTGAAAACTAGATATCAAGATTATTTGAAGGGGACAAACGGAGAAGACAAAAATAAATAATTAAGAAGCAGGGGAAAGAAACAAGACCTACTTATCCAATAATTATAAAAAGACAATTTAATAACCTGCCCAGATTTCCAAGAAAAAGAAAAAAGAATATTATCCCGAGGTCCTTAACCTGCAGAAGTTATGTTGATTAACCTTTTTAAAGTTGTCATTGTTTGAGCTCTGCCTAATTATTAATTATTGACTAAGAAACATTTAACTTTTCTTTTCTTTATATCCTTCTTTATTTTTTTTAAAATAATGTTTCATAAATATTTAGAATACAGCTTCTCTACTTCTGCAAACAAGCTATGAAAATTTTAGGCTTATCCATATGATCAATTTTGTTGTTTCTGTAGTAAATAGTCGTCTTAAATTGTTTTTTAAATTTTGTATATTTAATTAATTAATTTTTTTTAGTTCATTATTGTATACCTTTACTCTCGTCGTTTATTTACATTTCGTTAACCGATGTTGTCGTCTTGAATCTTTATTCCCGTTTTAAGATTTATGTCGTTTCATATAAACCCGTAGTATATGAAGGATTTTTTTTTTTCAAGCCGTAGAAGATGAAGTTAACAGATAGCAATCGCGCACCAAGTTGTACGTCGTCGCCACAGCATTAAAAGCATAATGCTATCAATTAAATTTTATCGTTTTTATTTTTCGCTTATTACTTTTTCTATGTCTATCTTCCATTGTTTTACTTTGGAATTGTTATGTGGTACCTGTATAATGTCGTCCTTTTGGTTGTATGTACACGTTTTATCATTGTATAATCTTCTTTTAGAGAATAATGAAATAACATATTTTTGACACTTTTTAAAGTAAATAGTAAAATTTGAAAATATTTATAGTAAAAAATTGTAAAAAGAAAATATATCGATAATTTTTTTAACTCATAGTAAATAGAAAAATAATTTTTTTACTAGTAAGTTTTTTATTACTGCTATTTACTACAAATATTTTACGTTGAAAATGTGTTATTTACACAATTTTCCTTTAATTTAAAAATTTGTCATTTTTAAGTGGTATGGCCTTCTCTTTTCCTAGTTCTCTATACATGTTGTTGTCATTTGATATCACCTTTCTTTCTTTCTTTCTTTCTTTCTTTATAGTTAGCATTTAAGGGTATTATCAGTTTTGTATTTATAGCGATGCAATTGTTTTTCAAGTTGCATGATGTTGTTTTCAAAACTTCTTTTCCTAGATTTGATTTCCTTTTTTTTCCCAATATCATTTTGTTGTTTTGTGGTTTTGGCATTTGTATGTCGTTTTCGTATATTATTTGTGTTTTCAAGTAGTTATCGTTTTATAATCATATTGTTATTTTCTTGTTTTATAAACTTTGACGTTTTTAATACTTTTGACGTTTTTAATACTTCTGTGTTGTAACCTCCAAAAAAAAATTCCATGTTGGTTTATATATTCTATCATTGTTATGTTATTTTCGTTTGAGAGAATTATTGGGTTTAATTTCTATATTATGTTATATTATATTATATTTATTATATTATATACGTGTGCTAGTGTTTCCAAGTTGTATTTCAAGATTTTATAACCCTTTCTTATAATTATGTTGTTTTTCACATTACGAAATCTCGTTTTGGAAATTCTATGTCGTTTTCGCTATCGTTTTTAGATTTTATGTCGTTTCATAGTTTTTGTCGTTTGCTCCTTTGATGCTGTCATCGTTTTTTTCTTTCTTGTTTTCCCCCCCTAGCTTTAGATCCATTTAAAGGTAGTGCCGGGCTAGGATTTGTTTCAGCATAATTATGTTAGAATCATAAATTTATCAATTCGTAGTATTGTTAAATAGTTGGATTAAGTAAATGTATAATCAATTTGTTGAATTTTTTGCTACATGAATATTTTTAAACTTTTATCTTCATTTTTATTTATTATTCTTTTGTATGATTTTAGTTTAGTAAAATTTAAAGTGGAACACTTAAAAAATCATTGTGATGTGTCAAATTTTGATAATAAATTATTTAACGCGTGTATAAGAGAAAATAATATTTAAATAATTACAGGAAAAAAGGTGTTTAAGTAAAGACATAATAAATGCAATTATTTTTTTGGAACAATTAAGAAAAAAGTATTTATAAAGAACATATTTATAAAATATTATATTATAGAATTATAGGGGAAAAAGCAGACACATTTTAGAAACATAATTTTAATGAGTGCAAATTAAAAAAAAAGACACATGTAGAAATATAAGACATTTGAAAAAAAATAATTGTAATTGGTACAAATTAGAGAAAAAGTCTGTTTATAAAAGGGCATGTAGTCTTCTAAATAAAAAATATATATATATTCATTGAAAATTTCAAAAATTCAGGGGGAATAAGCTCCCGGACATTGCCTCCCTCTGCAACTGTTTACAAGGTATATACATATACCTTTAGCCTTTGAGTACCTTCTCTGGTAAAGATGTCAAAACGGGTGTCGGCAAAAGGTCTACGGGAGACTGGGTCGGTTAGAAGTTTAGAACTAATTAATAAAGGGTTATTTAACTAATTATACTTTGTGTGTTTAAGTTTATTAAAAAATATATATAACTTTAGTTTTTAATCTTATCAAATGTATCCCATCATATTTTATTTAATATATAAATTTATAATTTTTTGATCAACGTTCAATTTTGATCGCTAAATGAATGCCCTTAAATTAAAAAAGTTAAAATATTTTGAAAAGAGAGAGCTACATTGATTTTAAAATAACTAAAGCAACTAAAAATTTTCAACTATTGGTCCAATTGTGCTTTAATTCCAACCATAAACACTAAGAGTAGTCTGAGACCCACCCACATCAATTTCCCATCAATGGTCAATGACAGAAAAGTGTAGTCTCATTGATGTGGATTTGAACTCATTCAGTTCTATCTTTCTTTTTTTTTTTTACCATTTTTAGTTATATTTTCTTTTGAGCACCTCTGTGTTTTTTGTTTGAATTGGTTCTGCAATAGATAAATTGAGTTTTGCAATTCTTTGATGTTGATTTTGGTTGGTATTAAAACTCGAGAAATTGGAGTTCTAAGCATTATCTTAATTGTTATATAGTTGTGGGATTTGCTTCTCTTCTTTTTCTTCCTTTCCTTTTTAATTTTGATGTTGATTTGTTTTTATTTTAAAATAATTCTTATATTTTTTTTAGTTTTTATTTTAATTATTAATTTTAAGGATATTAGTGTCATTTTCTTAGTTAAAATTGACCATTGATTAAGAAAGAATAGACATTTGTAAAAAAAAATTTAATTTGAAAGTATATGTGACGCCCCGAGGTGGGGGTCATGGAGTTTTAGATGAATAAAAAAAGAGTATAAATATACGTGAAAAATAAATAAATATCATCGAAATAAATAATAACATCGGCGGTCATCGTCATGTGAATGCCACGATGGTGGGGCCGAGATCCTATTCTTATTCGCCATCACGTGGATGCTTACCACGAAGGTGAGTAGATAAATAAATAAATCATAATATCAATAATACAAAATCATTGAAATTCATCACAAATCATCGTCTCTAAGATAAATTAAAATATACTATCAACAAAGGTGAAAATAACATCAACACTGGGACAAGCCGTACAATACACGAATCATACCACAGTTTTAAAGAGAATACCATTTCAATCCAAAGAGCTAGGTTTCGATCATGGGCCCATCCGTCCTCCTCAACCTGGAAGTGGGATTTTAAAAATAGGAAAACGTGAGCGGAAGGCTCAGTAGGATAATTAGTTAAAAACAAGTTATTTAAAAATAACATTTATAGATAAAATATCATTGATAATCTAATATCAAGATCTTAATAAAAATCAATTAGTACTTACTTGAATAAAACTTGACAAACATTACCGTACGGGTTTTTGGAAATCCGAAAGGAATATCAAAATTCAATTCTTCGAACTCAATCAACAAAATCATTCTTAAAGGAAACATTTAAGAAATAAACTTTGGCCAAATAATTTAAAAGGGGCTACCAAAGAAAGGGATAGTAATATCCTACCTCATAAAAATTCAATAACGTAAGCTCCAAATAAAACCCAACGTACGCTCCACATACGTTCAAAACCTTAAAAGCTGTATTTAAGATCAGAAATCATATTTAACAAATATCATTATGTTAATTTACTTATCAGTGTGCCTTTAACTCAAAATAATCATAACCCCAAAATCATAATTCTTTTTGTAACATTTTGGAATCATCAAACATTTAAAACCGTAGTAAAAACATAATTTTTTCAAGTCCACAGTCGGCCTGCCGAACAACCAGGACCGGCCTGTCGAACTTTTCCTAGGTTCGGCCTGCCGACCAGATGAATCCGGCCTGCCGAACCTTTGAATCCGGCCTGCCGAACACGTAGTTCGGTTGCCTAACTGGAAAAGTCTGGGGACCCGAGGCTTCGAGTCTCGATCTCCCCAAGCTCAAAATTCAAATTTAAAACCTGTTTTTCAATTCCCAGATCATGAAAATCATATATAAAGCATAGAAAACCATAATAGAACACATTTAAAGCATTTTCTCCAACTTTAAACTCAATTTCACCTTTGATTTGAAAATCAAAGAAAAATACAAAAACTTGATTAATTCAATTTTTGTTCAAATAAAGCTTAGATTCATTGTAAAATAAGTCCTATAAGCTTAGATTAAACATTATCTAAGCTCATCAAAGCTCGGGTTACAAAATACAAAGAAAATTGAAAAAGTTTTAAAATTTTAAAAACTAACATTGATTCAATCCTTGAATTGTGTTTGTGGTTGCTCAATCACATTTCCAAGCCTCCAATCTGCTAAATCGAAGCTTTGGCTCGATTTTGAAACCAAACTTTTTGAGAGAATGAGAGAAAGAAAGAGACGGTGAGAAGGAAAGAGAGAGACGAGTGAAAGAGAGAGAGAGAGTAATCGTGAGAAATGGGAAGGGAAAGGAAAAAGAAAAGGAAATTTAAAGGCCCAATGACATTTTCGTAAATATGAAAAAAATGTGGGGAAAAATGTCATTTGATATTTTTAACACTAAAATTTAAATTTTCAAATAGGACAAATGCAACAAAATCTTTAAATAACTAAAATTAATAACAAAATTTACACTTGCACACTTAATAACTAAACTTAACATAACTAACCTTGCTTTGAAATTTAGAGGCGTTATAGGATACAACTAAGGAGATTTAAAAACCAAAAGCATGTTTTCTGAATAAGTTTATAATACAGGGATATACAAAATAAGTAACCCTATATTTAAGAGTTATATGCACAAGAGAGGATTCTAACGACTAACTTTTAGTGAGAGATAGGATTATTAGGAACCTATTGCTTGACGCATACCACAATGAGATGTGGTAGAAGAAAAGGTTAAAATATAGTCCACTCGGAAGAGCTTAAAAAGGCATTTGAGGCGTGACATTATCTTCAAGAAGAAAAAGAAAGTTTAACAAAATCAAATATAGTTTCAAGAGAGCTTTTTCTATTTAGGTCTTAACACTTGAATTCAGTCCTCATACTTCATTCATTTCTACTCAAAAATCCAATCAATATTTGGGAGTATGGCATTCTTGTTAAGCTAAATATGTACGTAAATTATACCAATCAAAATTTTCAATAGGGAACTTAATCTAAAAAACAGTACATAATCTGTTCTTTTTTTAAATAAAAAAATCACCGACTGACTCTTTCCTTAGTGGCTACTCCACTATTAGTCTCTACTTTTTAATTAGTCTTTCTAACCCATAGAAAAGCACGTACATAAGACAACATGTACGGCTCTGCTTATCTTTAGAACGGAGCTAGATGATAGCTGATTCAGTGAAATGATAAGATCAAATGGTTTTTCTTTTCTTTTCTTGTTTGTTTTCACTTTTAGAAAAAAAAAAGAAAAAGATGGATCAACTAATTGTTTGGTCTAGATATCCACTCATAGAATATGAAATATTTTTCAGACAAGGATCCAATTATAAACCTGTGGTCATGCACATTGCTCTCATAGTGGGGCATGATATTTTAATAATTTCTTTTAAATTTAAACAATTAATTTTGAAGAATTTTAATTGTGCTCCCGATAAGTTAAGAACCTTATAGTTGAGCTCCCACTATATCTACCCCCATAAATAATATAGAATTTTAATATTTATACCTCACTTTCTTTGTGTTCTATATTCTGTCCCTAAAAGAAAAGATTCCATGGATCCCCCCATATTGCATAGGATACCCACATGATCAGAATATTCTTCAATTAAAGTGACGCTTTACATAATTAGTAAGGACAAGATACATACGTACACACACATACTATATATATATACACACATGGGGTGTAGTTTCAATGGTTACTTTTATTTTTATATTCATGGTTAATGTTATTTTATCGTATGTTATAGATCAAATGGCTATAAGGAATTTGATATTCAATAAAAAATAATGATAATTAATTAGCATTAAACTTAAAAAACTCATTAAATATGATTATGGATGGGCAACTTGTTGTCTACCTATTAACATGATTTTTTTACACATTTTTTTATTAAAAATAGAATCAAATTAAAGATTCATTTTCTTAGTTTTTTTAATCTCATCTTTAATTTCATTTCCATTCTGGGTTAGGTTTATTCCCAATTTTGTATTTCTCCATTTTCATTCGTGATCCTTCTAAGTAATAAATAATTTATGATCAAAGACCTATCTATTGAAGTATGTCGTATAGTGCTCTTCTTTTTTTTTTTTTTAAATAATTGGATTTCTTAGCTAGATCAATTTTTAAGCTTCTACTTAGTGGTTCTGGTTGGCAACATGTCCGTCATTGTGTCTGCATAATGAAGATAATTTTTCAGAGAGAGAATTCACTGATCTTCTTCCCATATGTTGGGATTCATGATTTAAGTTACTTCAGGAAATTCAAGAGTTTGATTCAAAGGTATATATGACTCTTGATTTTTTTTTTTTAAGTATAATATGTTGAGAACCTCTTGTTTATTCGACGTGTAAGTTTGCCTTTTATCTTAGACAGATATCAATGTTTTTATTTATTTATTTATTTAACCCATCTTTGAGTACTCTTCATGAGGTGGGTTTTTATATCTATTACTTTGTTTCCATTTTTTTTTCCATTTTCGGAATAAGTGAAAAAATAATTTATTTAGTTAATGTTTAATAATTTTTTTTGCTAAAAGTGATTAAGATTATTAGGTTGTTAAGCAACTGGTTACAGCAAGTAATATGAATTGTCACATCATCAAATACAATTAAAGCATACACATATTTCTAGGATTTTGTTTGTCACCATGGATGGTTAAAAAAAAGAGTAACCATTAAGAACTCTTCCATATATATGTATAAGAATTAATTCCAGAGAAGGTTTTTGATTGTTGTTGTCATTCCAATTTTAGTCCTTAACATAACATCTCAAACTTAATCCTTGATTTATAGATTTTTTCAATTTTTGTTCTTTTATCAGTTGTGTGTTAAAACTAGAACAAAATATGATTATTATTCAATAAGCACAATGTTATTTTACATTTTTGTATCATAATCATATACCTATTCCATATTCTATTAATTATTAGTAAAATACTATTTTCTATTATAATTAACTACATATTTTATCATTTCTTTTATACCAAACTTAAAAAAGTACTAAAATTAAAACAAACTAATAAATCAAAGATTAAGCTTAAGGCGTTTCAAAGTCAAGAACCAAAAAAAGATTGAAGATAAAATTTAGAAACCAAGCGTAAGATTAACCTTACAAAACAACATTATTTATTCTTCACCTATATGGGAATATTGGCTGTCATTATCGAGAAGACGCATGCAGGTGGCATCTAAAGCTTGGGTGCTGCCCATTTATATATATAATTTATGATTAAGTTGTATGTCAACAAGAAAAAAGCTGCACAATTTTTTTCCAGAACTGTGCTAATATTAATCAGCACTTAATTGGGTCCCAAATGTGCAGCAACCTGCGACCTGTTTTGCCCTAGGCATGACAGATCCATTGGACGAAGGCCATTGAGGACTAGGGAGCTCAACTTTTTTATCAATCAATATATACATACGTATGCATATATATTGTATTGGATTAAACTACAAATAGCCCCTAAAAATTAAAAAATTGATCATTGTCTTTTAAAATTAAATATATTCACTCTCTCACACTTTTTACAAAAGATCAATTTATTAAAAAACTCAATAATACACTTTATATAAATATCGGCTTGTTTCTTTATGTAGTACATACGATAAATACTAACTTTTTTTTTAGTCCTTTTTTTTTTTTGTGTGTAACATATTTTAGTCTAAATAATTCATTCTTGATTTTTGACAATAAAAAGCTATAATATTCAATTATAATTTTCTAAGTAGTATCCTAAAAGATTTTATGTTTGGAGCTTATGACACTTGGATGATCAGTTCTAAGGACTAATGCTTGATAAAAAGGTATTAGTGAACTTACGCGAAACATAGTCCAATAGGAAAAAAAATAGCTTATATATATCAATTGACTCGCATTTGACATTATCAATAATAACTCTAACAAGGATTATTGCTATTATGGAAAGAATATTTTTTTACTATGAATTTTATGAAGAATTGACCGTACAATTGAATGTGAAATCAATTGATAAATGATATTTCACTTGTGTAGGTCGAAAAAGATATTTTTGTTAACTTTGATAACAAGGCTGACAACAATTGTATTACATTAATAATTTTTAACTTTGGTTAAACTCGAACGTATTGCTGGAGAGGCCTGGGTACCCCTTCTTGGATTTGCCTCCTACGGGGAGAGCGCATCCCCTGAGATTCAAACCTTTAATCCACACGTATAAGAGGGCCTTAAGTTCATCCCAGGTAACTTAAGGCCCTCTTGCGCTTTCTATGTTGAGGGAGATTTGCCTCCCACGGAAGGAGCACGTCACCTGGGATTCAAACCTTTGATCCACTAGTACAAGAGGGCCTTAAGTTCATCCCAGGTACCAATCCAATCGGCCATTTGGATTGGTACCTGGGATAAACTTAAGGCCCTCTTATACGAGTGGATCAAAGGTTCAAATCTTAGGAGACGCGTTTCTCCTGCAGGAGGCAAATCTGATCATGGACACCCAGGTCTCTTCGGCAATACGTTCGAGGGACCCACCAGGCCCCGGCCGTGGGACCAAAAACCCTCAACAACATGCATCGTAGATACTGTTTCATTTGGTGAGCAATGTTTTCAAGTTGTCTTGACACCACCAATCACTGATGTGAATTAATTCGTTTGTTTTTAATTCCATGTCCTTACGTTAACGGCAGAAGAAAAAAGAAAAGAAGGATAATGAGGTAGTGTTACACCAAGAAAGGTCATATTAATGATAACTAAGAATTTGCGTATAAGGCGTTTGGTAAGTCAGTTTTAAGCAATAATTTGAACTAAAAATACTGTAGCCAAATCAAGTTTTATGAGAGATTATATTTGTAGTAAAATTAGTTTGAACCGCAGACTGCGTTTTGAACCATGACTCCTATACGTGTCACTAGACTTTCAATCATTTTTTCCCTTATATTTCAAGCCATTTGGAATATACTGATAACATATTTAATTACCTTGTCATTCGAACGTACCATCGATTTATTAATTCTTTGCTAGCTAGATTTAGGTCTATTTTATCGTCGTATGAAGTGTTTCTTGCCCCGATCTTTCTCAAGAAATGCAAACGTAATTTAGTTTTGTTCATCGCTGAACTGGCGTGCAAAATGAGCTTTTTTTTTTTTGAGATAAATAAAATGCATAGATAGATTGATGAGAATTATGTTCTACTATATGGATACTTTAGTAAATTTGAACAAAGTATAAATATTACTGCACAAAAGTAATCTTTGACCTACTTCTAAAATTAATAATTAGATAGCAGTTGGAATCTGTTAATTAATAAATAAACATTCTAACAGTTGATTCTTTAAGAATCTAAAAACAACCTCCGAAAACAACGCCAAAATCAAATTATGCGTGAAAAATGCAATAAAATTACTAAAAAGGTCAAGTTTTTATCTACCATCTATTATAGTTAGTCACAAAATATGTTTCGACTATAATTTATGAAGACGTCACAGTGGATAAAAACCTGTGCTATCAAAGTCAAATTACAACCCCCTCCCCTTATTTATTACCACACCACACCCCACCCCACCCCGCCGCCCCCCTTCCCCAAAAAAAAAAAAAAAAAAAATCCTTTTTGGCTCCAAAACTGCGTCCATTATGATAATTTTCTCATTTGTCTTTGGTTTTGCTTTCCTGAAATTTTTGAAGTTCTTACACAAACTTCGATCGCTCCATTCATGAATTAATTATTTAATCGATTAATTATTTATGATTTAATCATATTATAATTAGGTCTATTCAATATTTAACATATATTAAACGTATTCGAGATCTCATTTTCTGTAGTCCCGAATTAATATATGAATATATGTTATCTTTTTACATTAAAGTTGTGAATTCCAAGTAAATGAAAAATGTTTCCGGCTATTCGCAATGTTATCTATCTAAAGTGTTAGATTATTAGTTATCTCAGCTATTGATAAATCAAAAGACGTAATAAATAAATGTTAGTTGATAAATCAATTAACAGTTTGATAATTGATTAATCAATTAACAGTTTCAATTGATAAATGGAAACACATAATAAAGGAATACTACTTGATTAACATGCACTGAACATATTTGAGATCTCATTTTTTAGTAGTCCCGTATCAATATATGAATATATGTTATCTCTTCATGTAATTGTGAATTTCCTACACTGTATGGAATGTTATGGGACTCCATAAAAAGTATAAAAAGAACGTTGGCAGTACAGGAAGTGTATCGATAGCATAGGAAAAATACTGTATAAAATTAGACTATTAAAGGATGATGTAGGATCCACCAATTACACATGGAAGATAGAAAATTTACCCACCTCACCATGACATACTTGGTTTTGGGTTTATGGTGGAGTCAAGTTTTTAATTAAGTATAAAAGAGGACTAAATGTTGTCATCTTTATTTTATATGGCCATAAAGGAAAGGAAAAGAAAAAAAACAAGGCACTCCAAAGGGTGAAAATTGGCCACATCCCTCCCTAAGAAAACCGGTTGTAGGCTACTCCTTTTAGACAAATTGTTAGTCACTATTAAGTTAAGATGATGACTAAGCTAGTGAGTTATAAAAGTTGGAAACAAAAATCATCCTTAATCCATCATTACTTTGCATGGACCATGAAGAAAAACACGCATTTTTCTACTACCAAAAACCAGCCCCTATAGCATGGATACCTCTCAAAGTTTTGATGATTTTAAGCCTTAAATCATTCAAGGAATCAAGTTCAAGAAATCTAGAGAGATTATGCAATTTTGGAGGTAAAATCCAAAGCTTTTTCCCATGGGTTTTTAGTGTCTTTGCATGGGTTTTTAGGAGGATTTTCATGGGTCTTTGTCATCACTATTGACAAGAAGGATTGGGAGACTTTCAAGCATCATATATGAGGTGCAAAGCTTGAAAAATCTCTTGGTAAATCCTAAATCCTAGCTTTTAAAAGTTTAATGTTTTCTAAGATTCGTTTATGGATTGTAAACTTTATGGACTATGGCATATTAAGTGAACTTTATGGCAAAATTATATGGTATGTTATATGGATGATGATGATAATGGAAAGTTAGAAATTAAGATTTTTGTACTAGAAAGGGAAAGGTTGTCAAACTTTGTCAAAATATAAAGTTTAGCTAGTTTTCAAAGGAATGGGTTTTTGAAGGCCCTAGAGGCCAAATTATTTTTGGGATTCAGAGCATAGTTTGTTGGAAACATCGATTTGGACAACTTTCGTAAAGAAATCTTGCTCAAATTCTGATCGATACAAGCCAAAACACATTGATTACGGTTCTACCTTTTCAAGAACGCCATTAAGATGAATGATTTTGATAAAATTTAAAACATAAAAGTTGTAGATCTTATCAAAATGGTTAAGAAACGCAGACGGTTCATGAAAATTCCGTGCTTACTTTAAGTTATGAATTTTATGAGAATTTAAGCACAAAATTTCGTAAAACGGAAATATGAAATGGTTTTAATCAGACTAAGGAGCTTTTGTAAGTATTTATCCTTGTAAAAAAACTAGAAATTTTGATATAAAGTGATCCTTTTTTGTTCTGGGGGTAAAAATGTCAAAGATTTTTGTGTCGGACAAAAACCATAAAACAGTGTGAAACTGGATTTTTACTAAGAAAATGTTAGTTTCTTACACTGCTATGGGTGGTGAGTAGCCATAGATTTTAGGTTAGAAAGGATTAAGAGTTTTTATCAAGAAAAAAAAAGAAAAAAGCATCAAAGAGGAAATTGTCAAGATTTTCAAATGCCAAGTCAAAACCGTAAAGTTTTAATAAAATGAATCTCTCATGAAAAGAAAAGCAATGTTTCTTTCTTTCTTTTTTTGCATCATTATGAGTTCCAAGGATATGTAAATTTTGTTTAAAATAGATTTTGAAAGTTTTCTAAGACCCGTCAATGGCGAAATGGTCATTTTTCATAAAAAGACCAAAACGGACCCCAAAACATCCAAATTAGAAAAACATCCATTAGTTGGAATTTCTCCATAACCCTTAAATATCAGGATGGTAAAGTGAAACGGGAAGTTTAGTAAAGTTATAAGGCTTACGAAAAGTCTCTAAAACGGAGCCCGAGCGATTCGAATTAGCGAGAAGGCCATAGATGGAAAATGTTTTGTATCATGTTAAATAATAAAATCGTTAAATAAGATGAAAAGTTTGACTTAAAAAGGTTCAAGTTAAGTAACAGAAAAATGAACCGATAAGGATTAGGTTAAGCAAAAAGAATGAACGGTTAATGTTTACGTTCCATTATGGATCGAGTAAGTTGATAATGAGAGTGGTTAGGTAATAGTCAGGTGTTATTTAAAACAAGACATAGAAGTCGACTAATAAAATAAAAAAAAACAATAAAATAGGAATGCTAGAGCTAAAGCATATAAGTCTGAAACCTCACCTATGGCACGAAGCAAATGATTTTTAAATGCTTTAAATATGCTTGAAATATGTTTGCATTAAGTATGCATAATGTTTTAAAAGACCATGCATGATTTATAATATGGTGCATTTGTAATATGTTGTATTTGCTATGTTCATGTTTTAATGCTAAGTTATAGTATAAGGTATGTTTAGAATTGTATATGCTCACTAAAATTTACAAGAAAGAAAATCAATAATGATAATTAAAGTGTTGTACCAGCCTCCTAGATATGAGACATATAAGTTATGTTAAAGTTATGACTTCGTTATTTGATGGTTTAAGTTTTACGCAAAGGAAGCATTATGTTCATGACCTCATAATTGATGGTGTTGGTGCGAACACTTAAGCCCTCAAGATAAAGAATGGATAAGAACGATGATAAGAAGTTTAAGTAAATCATAAATGACAATAAGAAGTTCATAATTGAACATAAAAAGAATCATGCATTATGACCTTGCTTGCATTCCTTTTTCAGATATGTTTACAAGAAATGTTTATGAAAAACATTTTATGAAAAATGCTTACAAGAATAGGTTCATAAAAAAAGTTTTATGAGAAAAGTTTAAAAGTGATGTTTTACGACAAATTTTTTTTTATATTTTGTGAGATTATATTTGAACTTCTTGAGCAAAAGCTCATTACAAGTTTCTTCGTGTTGTAGGTAGTCCTACAGGAGACCAGTATGACTGGTTGAAGAGCTTGGTGCCACAGACAGACAGATTTGATGGTTTGGTATGGATACCACTATAGAAAGTCTTCCGCTGTATTAAAGAAAATGTTTTCCAAGAGTTGAAATATATGTTTTAAAGAGTTTTAAAAAAGTAAATGTTTCTTAATGAATTCTAGAAAACATTTTGAATGATTTTGATGTTAAAATTTGAGTTATGTCTTAATTTATGTTGTAAGGGAAGTCACAACAGTTTTTAAGTATGTTAAAAAGCAAAAAAATTACCTAGCATTTTTCTTACTTGTAAGTGAAATCAAGTTTAAGAAATAAAGTTTAAGCAAGTTAAGTGACAGTTTGAAAAGGTAGGTCATTACAAGCACTAGTAAATTTTATGTGCAAAAAAAAAAAAAAAAAAAAAAAGGAAGGGACAAAGCCTCCTTAATCAGACTGAATTTATTTCTAACAAATATATTTTTAGTTAAAAATTTTAAATTTTTTTTAACAGTTTAAAACATAAAACGGAAGATCTTTTAAGAAAAAAAAAATTAATGCATGTTTCATAATGCCAATTAAATTTCAATAGACATAAAACTAACAAACGATGCATGTTTCAACTATCAAATTATATAACATCTACAAAATCATAAATAAGACATACACACACATATACTACAAAATCATAAATAAGACATACACACACATATATTTAAATATTCTTATGAATCAAAACAATAACATACTGAGATAAAATTTGGGATATTTATCTTTTTATACCCTATATTTTAAGTTAATTCATAATCTATATCTTTGGTTTTTAATCTAATTGAATATATACTTTTGGATTAGATTCAATATATAAATTTATATATTACTTTACTTAATAGTTGATTTTGACCTTTAAAATGATTAAACTATCCTCAAATAGAGTAGAAAAAGTAAAAAAATTCAAAAAATAAAAAGAAAACAAAAACAAAAGGGTATTTTATGCATTTTTGAAGCCAAAAACCTTACTATAATTTTGTTTAAAATTTTTAAATTCTCTTATTCTTTAATTTGAAGGTATTTTGAACAATTTCTTAGGTCAAAATTAAATATTAATTAGGAAAAAGCATACATTTGTGTATTAAATATAATTTAGAGGTACAATTTTGTTAAGATCTAAAATTGAAGGTATAGTATTTAAATAAATATTCTAAAATACAAGGTATAAAAAGATAAATAACCCAAACTAAATCAATAAATACGTATATCAATAAACAAGAAGTCAACCTTTCTAAATTACGTGGGGTATTAGACTTCAAAAACCAAATCCAAAAAAATATGAAATAACACAAGTAAATTGCATATTTTATTTAATTTGTTAATATAAAGCAATTTTTACAATTTTTAAAACATGTAGTTTTTTTTTAATTTTACCCCAAATTTAATAAGCTCCAAACCTAAGTCCCAAATGAAACTTTAACTTGGCTTAATCCTAATCCTAAATCAGAAAAACCCTCCCTCTCTCTCCTCCCTCACTCACTTTCTCCGATGATGACGGTGCAGCGATGGCGACAACAATGAGTGACTTGGGTCGTGGGAGAAAACTCGAACAACCATGAACACTATCGATGTTGTGTAGGTCACCATTAGAATCAAGTGGGGTTGGAGTAGTTATGGCATCGTGCCCATATATGTGAATCAACGGCTCCAACATGGGTAGAGAAACCTTTGACGTTGGAGGTTGTAAACGTCTCAGATCATTGTTGCTGGAAGGTTTGATCTATCTAGGCTCACCATTGATTGAAGATCGATGACATTTGAGCATGTGAAAACCATAGGCCTCTTTGAATGTTTCAAAACCACGATCGAGGTGTTTGGATTTGGAAGGACCGAGATTTCATCGATCTACTTTGACAAATCGAGAAAGAGTGTTGGGGATGGTGGAGAAGAAAGACACTAATGAACTCGCAACTGGGAGCTAGCTTCCTTTTAAAAACTTGCAATTGAGAGCAACGATCAAAGATGGATTCTGTTGATGTTGGAAATTAATCAACAATAATCTTCGCAATAATGCTCACCAATCACTCATGGTACCCACTAGTTAATGTAGTAACAAATGTAAAAGTAGGGACAAAAATAAAGGGGACACACGGATTAATAGTGGTTCATTCTTAAATGAGCTACGTCCACTATAGTTGTTCTTCTCAAGTGTTTGCATACAATACACGAATTTTTCAGAAATGGAAAAAGAATAGTGTTTGTTTCAAAGAAGGGAGAACTCTTTGTTTCTCTGTGTTTTTCCTAGTCTCGAATCCATCCCTTTTCCTCCCCCTATCTCTCCCATTTATAGTATTGATACATTATAGGAAAATGATTAAAATATTGATAATGGGGGCAATAATCTCCTTGTTCTACACCAGCCCATATTATTTGCTCATGGTCTCTTTGCACGTTCAGAAAGTGCATTAAGTTTTGTGTTAGTGGACTTAATTTTAGAAGCACTGTCTCAACTGTCGGCCTCACCCACTGTTGTCTGTCTCTAAAGTGGGGGTGCATTAATGGCCGGAGAACACGAAACTTGTGTAACCTCAACTTCCTTCTAGAGAGGCAAGCTCCAGTGTTATTTGGACTTCTATTATATTTGAGTAGTGGGCTGAGTCGGGCTTTTTCTTCATCTCGTCCTTCGGTCCTTAGGCCTCTAGATATCCCACAACAAATTCCATCTAGATGAACTCTGATGACGAGCAATGCCTATGAAGATGATTTCCAAGTCGATTGAGGATCTGGTGGGAGGGGAAAAATTTTGGGATTTTGGTCTGAAAGGGCATTTCTGGAATTTAAAAACAAAGTATTATTTTTCTTCACCAAAAAATATTAAAAAATTATGTTACTTTTTTCACCAAAAAAATATGCTATTAATTTTTACTCTACAGCTTAAATATGCCATTTCTTTCTGTCGCTTAAAAAAAATCTCAAGAAAAGATTTAAAAACGACAGTAATATTTATAGGAATTCATATCCTTATGTCGCCGTAAATAAGCTGAAACTTAACCAGCTGCAAAATTTTCAATTGGGATCATCATATTCATGGCGTCGATATTAATTGTAGTCATAAAAATTTGGTCAATTTGTTATCATTCCACATTTGAAATAAACAATACACAAAATTTTCATCCATACATTCACTGTGCTGGGCAGGGGTGTGCATATAGGTGCAATAAAGGAAACTTGCAAAAAAGTCGCAGTAAAACATAAAAGTAAAATAAGTTCCAGCAAGTCAACTCAGATTAACGAAATCTAGTACCAAGTTTTTGGCTTAAAAAATCCGTATACATCAAAGCAATCAAGAATAGCTTTAAGACACGTATACATATAATGTATATGAGTCTTGAGCTATTGTCTTCTAGACTTTAAGACTTTTAACAACTCATCCCAAAACTTCTAAGTTTTGCAATTATTGTAATGTGTTTCATTTGTTAAATTCCCCTTCATTTGAGATTTGAATTTGGAAGAATTTGCCTCAGGGTTTGAATTAGATTTATAATTTTTTTATTGGACATAGGATTATTTGTCGTGACATGAGGCACATGCATGTGAGCTTTTCATCACCGATTCAACAGGAATATAAACAAAATAGGACACATTGTAATAATTTGAAAAGTTCAAGAGATAAATTATCAATTAAATGCTTAGGGCTGGACGAAGGAGTCCAAAGCCAAAATAATTTGAAGCCCAAATTACTAAGGGAAATTTTTATAAATGTAATAATTCAAAAACTTGCTTTTTATAAATGACGCACATGTTTAAGTGTGACATAACTTAGTGTGGCTCTACTTTTTTGAAGTGTAACATGAATAAACATATTTTTTAAAAGTGTGACATAGCGTAATTTTTTTTATATAAGAGAAGGGGAAATACCACTTACTTTTGAGTGGGGCTAAGCGTAACTCGAACCCTCAATCTATGGTTGGAGTGGAGAGACTTACAACCAATTAAGCTGTCCTCATTTGTTCATAGCGTAATTTTTACAAGACTATTGAAAACTATATTACATATGTGGTATTAATCAAGGCGAAACCAGAAAAATTAGATAGGGGCGGAGCTTATACTAACATTGTCAAAAAAAAAAAAATTAAGTGCAAGAGATATAAAACAAATGGAACCTAATTTCGGAGGAGCGAATATAGTTTAAAAAGAAGCGAAATATAATTTTTAAAATTTTTTTATATAATATTAAAAGGAAAAAAAAAGTTTATAAGGAAGGTTGTCTACCCTCGTTCACGTGTACCTCCTCCTGGTATTAATAGTTATTCTAATATTTACCATATGTAACAAAAGGGCAACTTATCAAATTTTATGGCCAGACGACATAACTGTGATTCACCTTGGCAATATGCCAAGAAAAATAATATCTACGACGAAATATGTGATTCTAGATAAAATTACCAATCAACTCGTGATCCCGTAATTCACAAAAGAATTTGAAGGCATCATAAATGCGTGCGTAATGACTAACAGCACAATATAGGGCACGATTTTAGGAAGAAGCGAAGTACGTAAAGAAATATCGACAAAAGCGGAAGAGAAAAACAAGAGAGAGACAGAGAGACAGAGAGACGAAACTTGACGAAAAATCACAAGTTGTTTAACTTGTTTTTTCATATGACGCTTGAGGTTTTTCTTTTAATTATATAAATGATTATAGATTTATGGATTAAGCCTTTAAATTCGTTAAAAACTAAAAATTAAAATAAATATGATATAACATAACATAGCTCAACAGTATCCAACATCATACAACATAATCAATATGTTTAGTTGAACTTGAAAGGTAATATGTGATTGTTGTTTACTTATTCTTTTAAAAACTTAACTATGTATAATTTATACAATATATATATATATATATATATATTTTAGATTCACGAATTATTTGGATTGAAGATATTGCTCAATTCATATTCTAGTCTATATCTATTAGATTAAGAAAATCTTAATTCATCACTAATGCATAATTCTCACAATCCTAATTTAATTTAGCAAATTGGATTAGTTAGATTGAACAGATTAATGGAATTTATATACATACTAATAGATGAAATCTCAGACATGTTTATTAATAAGTGATGACACGACCAGGACTCTCATGATTCAATATATTGTTCATTCAATACATGTATATTATTTTATAATCATTAATTATTTCGTTCGCAAGGAGCCAGATGAGAAGAAAATCCACTTATTTTGTGAAATTTTCTCCTTCTGGAAAAGTTTTATTTTTGTTTGTAGTTGATGCAACGCATAGGAGTCCTTTTAGAAGTAGTCCGGTTGACTGGACTATATTATTGGTCGACCGGCTAGCCGAAATCAACAGTTCGATAAGTTTCCCGTTTTGAAGATTTTCTAAGTTATTTTCAATTCAAATATTAGATTTTGTTTTCCATAATCGGATAGACTTTAATTACAAATTTTAGGATTATTTTTAGTTTCCAAATTCAAAATAGGATTACTTATTTTTTATTTTCTAATTTTTGAAATATTTATTTTCCTATTTTTATTTGTAGTTTCCTCTTACCATTTGGGACAAGCGAAAAATAGGATAGTCCTATCACATGTAACACAGAAGAATTATTATTAATGAAATTAGAGTGTTTTACTTTCTATTTATCCAGTTTTTTCGATATTCTTTATAATCAACGAGTAATTAATACCTATTCTTCCAATATCTTGAGATAATTACTAGGTTTACAGATGTCCTTTCTTCCGGTATTCATATTGAATTAATAGATTTTCCAGCATTCATTTCAAATCAAGGGGCTTTAAAAATTTATACTTTTTTCTAAGTTTCTTTTTCCACGCTTTCGGTATGTCAGTAGTTGATAATAAGAATCTTTATTTATTATTTTAGTAATCCATTGTACAAAATGGAAAGCACTTGGGACATTATTTAAAACTCTTACATTTCTCCCAAAATGTGGACATATTAATTTGTAATTCACCCCTGGGTTGGCGTGCCAAATGTATAGCCTCTCGCATACCATAAAAGTTAATCAAAACAAACAAACGACCCGCTTATTATTCTTCTATATATATATTTTAGTGCTAGCCTCAAATTTTGACCATAATGTATAAATAGGTCACTGTGGATATGCCTCAATGATGGATGTTAAGGCAGGGATTTTGATGATTTTGTAGCGAGGGAAGCCTCCTTCTTTCAATATCTTTCTCCACTCCTTCTCTGTCCTCTCTTTTCCCCCTGAGGTGTGTGCGACCATTACCAGGTCAAACACCAATCCGGCGTCATCAAACAGCCCTTTTCCTTCTGGCTCCAAAACTATGTCCACTATGATAATTTTCCCACTTTTCTCCGGTATTGCTTCCCGGCAATTCTTCAGGATCTTCACACAATCTTCATCGCTCCAGTCATGCATTATCCACTGCATAGATTTACAAAAAAATAACATATCAATATGAGAATATCAGATCATAAAAAAAAATTACTTTATAATATGTCAATATGTTTGCATGTATGTAATATATACATTAATCAGAAAAAAAAAATTCAGAATATTCCATCTCTTCTATGACTTCAGATCATATGAGAATATCCGCTAGTTATTTTTATAATAAACGACATAAAAAGAATGTATATGTGTGTGTGTGTGTGAGCTTGCCTTTAAGAATACTGCGTCAGCATTTGGAACAAACTCAAACATGTCACCCCCAACATGAGACACTCCGGGATGATTCGGCGCCTTGGCGAGTACATCTGGAAGATCAAAGTTAATGCCCTTGATGTGCGGAAAGGATTTAACGATGTCAGCCACGTCCCCACCGGTCCCCCCTCCCACGTCCACCAACGACCCCACTGAAGTACTGAAACCATTGTTATCGTAGTCCGACAGAACTGCCTTCATCACGATCCGGGAAGCACACTTCATGCCTTGGTTGAACATCTCGTTGAACTCGCCGTCCTCGGCGACGAAGTCCCATATCTCCGGCCCATGGGCCTTCTCCAAGGCGAGCCCGCCTTCCTTGACGCACCGGCTAAAGCAGTGCCACGGAGCCATCAGCAGCGGATGGTTCTCCAACAGGAGCATCGGCGCCAGAGTCAGCTGATCATCATTATCCGACGTGTCGCGCAGGAGCCACCTTGAAGATCGGGTCAGGCCGTAAAGAGTGGTGGTGGGGCCGTCTCTGGAGCAGTCGGATGGGCGATGAGCGGAGAAGATCTTTCGCCTCATGATGCGCCCGAGGCAGGAGATGTCCGGAGAAGGGGTGTTGGGAATGACGGAGACTATTTGGGCCAAAGTCATCGGGCCGCCGTGGGAGTTAATGATGTCGGGTATTCGGAGCTCCACGGCGCTTTTCATGGCCATGGAATCCGCGAAGCCGAACATGTGCTTCCATATCTCAGCCTGTCCTCTCAGATTTTCCTCGTCTAGTTTCATTTGTAATCTTAAATATTTTCTCTAACTTGATTTTTCTCTTTGTTATAAGCTAGAGTGGTTATGCAAATGGTCATTGCACGTTTTACTAAATTTATAGAGGTGGGCAGCGCGAAAGTAGAAAAGATTCTTTGTTATTAAATAATTTAATTTGTTCAAGGTTAATACTTTTTGGCCTTTAAAAGTTTAAACCCTTAGTATTGGGGGCTTTTTGGGACATTTTATTAAGTTTGTCGTCACATTTTTTTTTTTTGTTAGGTAACAATTCGATCGTTATTGCAATGCTGACGTCTAGTTGAAAATGAGTCAGGACAAGTGATGACATATACAATTGTTATAGTTGGAAATGAGTTGGAAAAGTACAGAAGATATTATTTTTAATAAGAATAAGTGCCCATTTCTGATCAATTAGAGACGAGACCTAAATTTCACTACACTTGTTTCAGAAGTTAAAAGAGACGAGACCTAAATTTGTCTATCTGCACTTGTTATAAAAGTTTAAACAAAAGGTAGATCGTGAAAGGAGTTTCGTCTTCCTAGCTAACTCTCGCTTTCAATATCCTTCGTCTTCCTAGAGTATATAACTACTAACGATGAGAGTACATATAGCTAGGTGCATATTTTACTGATTTCGAATAGAAACTGAATTAATATAAAGGTTTAAGTGTCCGTTTGGTATTTGGGTTCGAACCAATGTGATTTTGAGACTTGGTGGTTTGAACTGATGGTTTTTAAACTTATGTGGTTTGAACAGAATATTTAAATGGTTCAAAAAACTGAAAATTTAGGGGGAGCAAATTTGTGAAAATTGATTATGAGTTAAAACATCACATTAAAGTTCAAAAGCATTTCAGAAAACATATGATCAAATGCTAATTTGAACCAAGCTTATAGATCCATATGAACTCACGTACTAAACACATCTTAAGAATAGAAGTGTCTAATATGAATGCAGAGAAAGATATTATTAAGGAATGACAGCACATGTTAACAAGGGAGAATTTATTGTTTACGGTGAGGGTGTTCGTTAGGTTGGTTTCTTTGGTTTTGAGTTAGTCGGGATCGGTTTTGAGAAAGGCAAATCAAGCACCGACCAGTTATGAAAGGAGATTTGGTTGGTTTACGACTAATATTGGTTGGTTTAGGACCGTTAGTTTTAGGTAGAATAACCAGCCAAAATAAAAGTAGTAAGTCAATATATAAATAACAAAAAACGTGATTGTTTTTTCTTTTTCTTTTAGTCCAAATTAAGTGTATTAGAGTTCAAAGAAGTCTAAAACTCAACATTGTACAAGTTATGATATAAATATATTTGACTTATACATTATACAAATCATAATTTCCATATATCAATGTATTAATATATGTATAGATATAAGGTAAATTAAGTGTTCAATTGGTAGGTTTTCCACTGAGGCAAAAAAAATCTTCTGATAACTGACTGTCAAATTTATGTTGGCAGTTGGTTTCAGACTAGCATGGCTGTCAGTTTTTGGCTTAGAATTGATCTTTTCGTTTTTTTTCTTTTTAAGCCAGTTTTAGCTTTTTGGTTATTTTGAACCTCCCTAGCTAGCGAAGTCAATCGACAATAAAGTGGGAGTGGCGAAAAAATCTTATCCTCAAAACATGATGGGGCTGGGATGGGGAAGCATTTCTTGCCCCGCATCCGTCTCGATTTAGGCATGGTCTTATTTTGCATTATATTATATTACATTGAATATTAACTTTTAAACATTATTAGTTCTTTTTAGTTAAAAAAAAAAAAACTTCCTACTACTTACTATTCGTTTACTTGAGAAACAACAATTATTAATTGCAATTTACATCGGCTAACGATACTTCTTGATTTCCTATAAAAAATTATTACATTACCCTTACCTAGACTAAAAACGAAGGAGAATTTAGGTCTGTGTTTTGATTATTTCATTTTGATGAGAATTTTTATGGTTCATTTGGTTTGCATATATTTAGAATTTGGTTTGTGTTGTCATTGTTGCTTTAAATTTATAGTAATTTCCACTGTTTTAAGTTGTTATGCTTTTATAGTACACATTTATATTTTTTGGAGGATAGGAATAGGGACGGGAAATCATTTCCCGCGTATGCCTATTTATTATCCCTAATTCTTAGTTGTTTAATATTAACTGGAAATTGGCTGTTTTATTTAACTGGTAATTGTTTATTCTCTAGTTTAAAAAATGTGGGAGGCGTTAGGTGACATGTGACAAATGCCGCGTGTATATATATATATATATATATATATATATATATATATATATATATTGAGTATTAAGACTTTTTGTCACTTTCACTGTTTTTCCTCATTAGCACCCAATTAAAAAAATTGCTTAAGGGGACCACCAGTATGGGTTTTGCGCTATGAGATCTACCTGTGAATGATGCTTTGTACACCACTCTCCAACAAAATGATTTAATTACCCTGATCAATCCCTACCTCTCTTGACCGGCTCTTACCTTATTCGATGCCATCTAATATCTCTCTCTACGCAGCTTGACATTTCCTCGTTCCTGCGGCGAAAGCTCTTTGGCGGGCTCTGATTGTCGCAGCTAGCTCTGGTCATCAGCGGACTTTAGTACTTGGTTCAACCACACGGGAGAGCCGATGGTCTCCAGGTCGTGAAAGGCGAGAACAATGTGACAAAAAAATAGTTAGTAACAACGCTTTTCATGTGGGAACGCAAATGGAAAAAGGATCAGAAGACAATATTAGAAGAAATCTTCTTTTATATTTGAAAATTAGAACTTCAATTTGGCAGTATAGTAAAAGATGATGGCTTCCTTAAGGATGTTTAAACACAAGCCCCATAATATTGAAACACGGATTGCGAGAGTTCAAATCAGCCAATCACGCTCTGACTAACTACATAACATAGTAGAGACAACCTAACGACAAGTACATTTCGTACTCTAATCATGTACGGAGGTGACATAGTTTCTTTGTCTGTTCTAGCACCTACCAATAGAAAAACAAAACAAAAGAAAAAAAAAACCAAGAACCAAAAAATAAAAAATAAAAAGGAAAGAGAAAAGAGAAAAGTCAATAAATAAGAAAGACGTCCACGCTTTTCTTCATGCTCATGAATGCTGCATGTCGGTGAGAAAAAGATGGTTTGTGATTGAAACTCTTGTGTTTCGTGGGGATCTTCTCGAAGGATGTGAAGCTTCCTTGAGGTGGTGCTTCCGACGAGGAAGCCATCAACAAGTCCGTGGATTCTCTCCTTCGATTCTTCTTGGACTTCCTCTCATAGCTTTAAGCATAATCTTTTGAGCATTGCTAGGATCCACCGATAGAACATGGTTCTCACCTTTTATTTAGTAACAATGCTTAACACTGTCGGTGTTTCTAAGCATATTTCTATTTTTTTTATATATAAAAAAACGCTTTTTATTCCAAGTCGTAATTTTACGATCTACATGTAATTGTAACGCCCCTATATGGGGGTTAACAGTTTTTAATGAGATAAAATAAAAATAAATAATAAAAGTAAAACCTTAAAAATAAAATTTGCCCGGGACTTAAATGAAAACTCTCAACTCAAAAATAAAAATATAAACGATAAATAAACCACAGTTTTAATGTAGCACCTTAAATTTAATAATATAAACTGTTGTCATCATCATTTTAACCCTCAACACATTGTAATACAGTCACAGAAAGTAACAATTGATGCTTACATTATCATGAAGAACATTCTCAACAATTGAAGCAGTCCCAATGTAATATAGCTACATCCCTTCCTCAACTATATTTCTCGTAGCCACCTCACACTTAGTGAGTCCTGAAAAGATATAAACATAAGGGAATGAGCAACACTATGCTCAGTAGAGAAAGCCATTACTCACCTCTATCATTACCACATTAAAATCTGCATGGTTAGTAGGTTACATCATATTCCAGATTATGAGGTTTATTATGATCACATCTTATGGATACCGTAGTTAATCATTACCAAGTGTCATAATTACACATTTATACAAATATTACCAATCATCATTGTTCCTAGGTATCCATGTTAAATTGAGTATCACTCAACTCATCGAAACCCAAATGGGCGCACTTGATCACCCTATAAACATTCCAAGGGTGTTCCGGTGAGGGGACATCAAGCCCCGAGTCCTCACCAAATCGATTCCTGTACAGTGTGTTCTGGGACTTTCAACCCAAGGAAGCGTCATCGCCTTCCCCCTACTTTACCTTTTAGGGTATTCATGCCCAAGGACGTAACCGTCGCCCTTTTCATGTCTCACAATTTCTCTATATTAAATCATTATTAATAGAGTTAATTTTCCTAACCATGCTTCTCAATTTATAACATGTGTCAATTCATTATGTTCCTCGCCGTACAATACAAGACGAGTCCATGTCATAGTTTCATATGTGATACACATATAATATCAGTTCAACATAGATATATATATATTGCGGCAAAACAATCAATTTTAATTCTATAAAAACCTCACAAAAGATGAGTAATAGAATCCCTACCTTTTAAGCTTATCAACAGTCTCTTAATCCTGGAATCAATTAACGTTAGCTCCATACTCCCTTGATCCTAAGGCGTGCATAAGGACAATTAAAACTAAAGCACAACATACAACTACATTCATAAAATTTATTTTAATTTAATCTTAGAATTTCAAGAAATAACCACTGCCCATAGAGGTATTACAAAGTTTAACAATATAAATTTTCTGTCTAGGGCATATACACTTAGACTTCATACATATGCTCCAAAATAGCAACAAACATATACTTAGGTTTAAGAACGCAAATTTGAATAATCCTTTAGTATAAAAGAAAATTTATAAATGAAAGACTAAATTTGTTCATAAGATTCTAACCTCGGATTATGGTTAGTTGGAAGCTTGAAATGGCTTCAAAACAGGTTCCTTTACTTCGGTATGACTGAAATTCTTGCTCAAATGGAGGTGATGGTGGCTGATTTTTATGGCTGCCTTGAAGAAGTTCTCTAAGTATTTTGCTTCAGCAAAGAAATGAGAAGAAGAGTGTGGGAACCGTGGAAGAGAAAGGAAGAAAAGATGAAGTCTTTGAAGAGAAGTGATAGAAACAATTATAGAGGAGACATGTTGAAGCATGTCACGGAGGAAATAAAGAAAATGAGGGTCAAGAGTAGTTGGAAAAGATATCCTTATGTCTCATCTAAAGACTTTAACACACATAATGTCAATATGACATTTTTGATATTTATTAGAAGTTCTAAGGCTTTTTAGTAATCATACTAAATAAATATAGGAGAATTTTAAAAAAATTTAAAAATAGATAAAAATAAATATTATAAAATAAATTTAAATGAAGCAATTTTTTTTATACATTAAAAATTAATTTAATTACCTCAATACCCGTTAGAAGAATAACGGGTGTCACAGCTCTACCCCCCTTAAAGAAATTTCGTCCTCGAAATTTCAATTCTAGTAATACTAGTAAAAATTATGATTCCACTATGATTCCAATTCTGAGTCTAAACCGTTAATGTTGTTTGTCCTCCAAATTTAAGTTATCGTATCTCCACTTATTTACTTGCATAATAAATCTTACTCCTAAATCCCT
This sequence comes from Artocarpus heterophyllus, assembly GCA_025403435.1. Taxonomy (NCBI): domain Eukaryota; kingdom Viridiplantae; phylum Streptophyta; class Magnoliopsida; order Rosales; family Moraceae; genus Artocarpus; species Artocarpus heterophyllus. Next base: position 14,881,346 of record CM046348.1, on the reverse strand, counting down.
CAATGAGAGTATTTCTGACAAGTTTCAACTTGTAACACCGTATAATAGTCTAAGAATCTGATCAGGCATACATATTGACCATACCATGATTCCAGTCCTTCATTGTCCATGGACTGTGATTTACAATCACATTTAAGGAGATTGCCAGAGAAATTTTATATACTTCATCTTTAGGTTCCTTTTCCTTTTTGAGTAAGGAAAAGTCAAATATATTTGATTTCATACCTCAACTAATAAACTAAAACATAATCATAAAACATATATCACAAACACTTTTATTCAAAACTATACATTAAACTTACTCATAGAGATATTAAACGGAATCTCAGAGTTGCAAACATACCCGACATATTTTTCATTAAACAGCTATCCTCATGACACAAACATTCAACCCAAATACTATACTCAGATTTCATATGGAATATCCCCATAACTGACTCTGGTACTTCCACATAATATTAACAGAATATTACACATTACAAACATAATACGGATACGTTTCGAGAGTACAAGGCACTCCGTATACCAGCTATCCATATCATGCATGCTTATAGGATACAAAAACATCGATAAACAAAAGATCGGACCTTAAGAAGAATGCGTTTCGAGAGCATCAAGTACTCCGTATCCAGCCATCCCGACATTAGGCTCAACGAATCTAAAAGATTGAACAACAACGTACCACAAGAAACACAGAATACAAGGCAAACGGTTATTCGTAACACACGAAATACGGACACACATGCCTACATGCTAAAGATAAAACAAAAAGATTACAGATGGAGATTCAAATCAATTGGCCGCTCCCGGCTTTCCCTTTCCCATTCAAGCTTGGATGTTGCAGTGTCGGATTCTGGATGTATGATTTGCATTTTATCTATCAATTCCTCAGCTGTTGAAGCAGTGACAAAGATTTGTCTCTCCGATTCTGTAGTGATGTTTTCTTCCACAGCGTAATCTAGAAATTTCAAAAGACCGTCATAAAAACCCTTTACGTTCAGCAGACCCAAAGGTTTGGAATAAAAGCCCAACAATTGCCCACAAGCAACTATAAATATTTCCTCAAGAGTACCTAGACCACCAGGTAATGCTATAAAAGCATCAGAATTATAGATTATGTCTTTAAAATTTTTAGGGATACTCCTGACTCCTTCTCCCTTACCTATGGCTTCCTTACAAAGGTTTCCTTCAACTGGAATATGAGGCCAAATTCTTACATCAGTAGCGTCGCTAGACCTAGCTGCTAGTGCCATATTTACCATCATTTTTATACTACCACCCCCATAGATTATGTTAATCTTCTTGCGTGCTAGGACTTGCCCTAAGTGATTTGCAGCTTCTAAATAAGCTTTATCTTTTCCAAGGCTGGAACCACAAAAGACACAGACATTCTTTATTTTCTTCGTGAACTGGGAGGTAGACATATTTGGTTTATAGAAGTGGTTGCTTAATGTCTGCTCCACTTAGACTTCGGGTTCTACATGAGATTTTAAAGATGAGAAATATACAAAAAGGGCTAAAGAGATAGACGAGTAGGTAATGAAAAGGTAATCCAAAGATTTAAACAAAATCTTGTGCGGATAAGAAAGTAAGATAAGGTGATTGATAGTTTACAGAAAATCTGATTCACTTTTTGAAAAAGATTAGACTCTAATTGTATAACTTTTGACAATTGAGAACAATTCGACAGAAGACCCTCATGACACAACTGTAGACTTTTTGACAAATATACACCAAGACTAGAAATTTAATATAAACGACAAATACTGTAGAACTTTTGAAATTTGAGACACAAATCTTAAAATATCTGGATAAGTTTTTCAAAATTCAAACATATTACTGTACCGTATGTAACGTGTCTGATAAGATAATATATTTTATTATATATATATTTAAGAAAATCATAAATTAAATAAGATATTAACACTTACTGTATCAATCTAATAATCACAATTATTTCAAACACAAAAGCAAATATTCTGAGTAAAAGAAAAACACAAACTGTTGAACATCAGCTAAAACTGCTTCAAATAAGTAAAGACTAAATAACCTTTATAGAGCGATGACTTATTCCCCATCCAGTTTTCTTATGGCTTGGCAAACAGGATCTAGAAATACCATATTCCTAAGGCGTTGTCTTTCTGTATAAAATTTAGGCCAGAGTTTAAAAATAGCTCCTTGAACATATCCACTAGGGTGACCGTGGAGAGGAGGATGGATGCTATCTAAGTTCTCCTTTAAAAGTCCATTCCTACAAAACCTTATTTTATCCTCTCTATTCGTAGACATATAACCAGGTGAAGTACATTTACCGTTACAATTTTGTCTTCCACATTTGTTACAAGTGACCACGATGGCACGAGCTCTTCTTTTCATTGCACTACGACTGGTACCCGTTCCTGGTAAACCGACATCTTGACTAAAGTCACTCGGACGGATTTTCCCCTCTATTAACATTCTCACATCACAAGGGATACCAAAACGCATAAGAATCCACAACCGAGTAATTCTAGCCTTGTATTTCTTTCTAAGAATCTTTTGGGAGAGTGATGGGAAATACTTTCTCAGGTGTTGGTACTTTGGGTCCATGATGAGATGAAAGAAGAGTAAATAGAAAGGAAAAATTAAGATAGTAAATTGCAGAATCCTAGAATTCCTTCTTCTTTTGGAGGAAAAGAAGAATTTTTAATGAGAAAGAAGAGGATTTGCGATTTAGAGAGAAAATAACAAATTAAGAGAGAAAAAGTGAACTCGGAGAAATAAGCTCCTATGCACAGTAAACGTATATGTAAACAATGATTAAACCACTGTATATGACACGTATAGAAACCACGTGGGAGAGACAGTGTGAATCAAACTGATTTAAGATTTGAACTAGGCCCAAATGTTCTTAGTTGAAAATGGTCAGGTTGTTTCGGGCCTTAACACATTTAGAACGAGTTAAATAACAAACATAAAATTGAAAACCAATTTGTATACATCTTAAACCCAATTTAAAGCCCACTATAGATAAAGTTAACTATAAACAACAAATCTAATTTAACGACAACAAGGATCTTCCTGAATGATCCAGCAACTCAAATAATTTTGTTTTAATCAAAACCTTATTGAACAATGCATACACCCATATGTTATTGATAATACTTAACATCTATCAATGGATTCATCATCATTGCTACCAAGGGTTTAGAATGTGACTAACCTTGAAATCAATACGATTTACGTCTTTCAACATAGACCATATAAATGAACAAAGACACTTGATGTTACTACTTAAGAACATCTACAATCCCCACAATTCTACTTATACAATATATAATTTCCTCATATAACAAAACCTTAGGTAACCAAAGGATTCACTGATACACTTAAATACAAAGTACGTAACGAAATATTCCAATTTTGAGATTCATGCATTCTAGACTTTACACAGTCTCAACAGACCAAAAGTCTAACATTTATCTCTCTCAAGATTCAATACCATGATTCTCAACTTATATCATATTCCTCAAATAAATAGAACTTTTAAGAAAAGACATTGACACTTATGTGCTCCATCGAATCCACACATAATCATTACTTAGGTTTGAATCAATTACGAAAAATTTGGCATATCTATGCCAAACTTTAAAATCAATAAATCAAGCCTTATATTTTTTTTTATTGTTTTTCACGAGACAAAAGGCTCTTAAATCCTCGTATCTACACGAATTTCTCATCGTTTATACGAATTAGATATGCTTATAGATCCTAATATTATACGAATCTCTCATAAGCATTCTACTTATAAACTCATTCCATATAATTATCATTCCCTCATAACTATTAATACTTTCCTTCTATATAATTATTGTACTCATATAACCATAAGTATTTTCATTCTATGGCCTTTCCATGTTACATCCTTCTAGACTGTATAAATCAATGTGAAGGTTCATTTTGATGATGACAATGAAAATTCAGCTTCAAAACCATCTCAAAAATATATTTTTTAAAGTGGTGCTACACTCCCTAGGTTAACCGAACCTAGGCTCTGATACCAAAAATTCTGTAACGCCCCTATATGGGGGTTAACAGTTTTTAATGAGATAAAATAAAAATAAATAATAAAAGTAAAACCTTAAAAATAAAATTTGCCCGGGACTTAAATGAAAACTCTCAACTCAAAAATAAAAATATAAACGATAAATAAACCACAGTTTTAATGTAGCACCTTAAATTTAATAATATAAACTGTTGTCATCATCATTTTAACCCTCAACACATTGTAATACAGTCACAGAAAGTAACAATTGATGCTTACATTATCATGAAGAACATTCTCAACAATTGAAGCAGTCCCAATGTAATATAGCTACATCCCTTCCTCAACTATATTTCTCGTAGCCACCTCACACTTAGTGAGTCCTGAAAAGATATAAACATAAGGGAATGAGCAACACTATGCTCAGTAGAGAAAGCCATTACTCACCTCTATCATTACCACATTAAAATCTGCATGGTTAGTAGGTTACATCATATTCCAGATTATGAGGTTTATTATGATCACATCTTATGGATACCGTAGTTAATCATTACCAAGTGTCATAATTACACATTTATACAAATATTACCAATCATCATTGTTCCTAGGTATCCATGTTAAATTGAGTATCACTCAACTCATCGAAACCCAAATGGGCGCACTTGATCACCCTATAAACATTCCAAGGGTGTTCCGGTGAGGGGACATCAAGCCCCGAGTCCTCACCAAATCGATTCCTGTACAGTGTGTTCTGGGACTTTCAACCCAAGGAAGCGTCATCGCCTTCCCCCTACTTTACCTTTTAGGGTATTCATGCCCAAGGACGTAACCGTCGCCCTTTTCATGTCTCACAATTTCTCTATATTAAATCATTATTAATAGAGTTAATTTTCCTAACCATGCTTCTCAATTTATAACATGTGTCAATTCATTATGTTCCTCGCCGTACAATACAAGACGAGTCCATGTCATAGTTTCATATGTGATACACATATAATATCAGTTCAACATAGATATATATATATTGCGGCAAAACAATCAATTTTAATTCTATAAAAACCTCACAAAAGATGAGTAATAGAATCCCTACCTTTTAAGCTTATCAACAGTCTCTTAATCCTGGAATCAATTAACGTTAGCTCCATACTCCCTTGATCCTAAGGCGTGCATAAGGACAATTAAAACTAAAGCACAACATACAACTACATTCATAAAATTTATTTTAATTTAATCTTAGAATTTCAAGAAATAACCACTGCCCATAGAGGTATTACAAAGTTTAACAATATAAATTTTCTGTCTAGGGCATATACACTTAGACTTCATACATATGCTCCAAAATAGCAACAAACATATACTTAGGTTTAAGAACGCAAATTTGAATAATCCTTTAGTATAAAAGAAAATTTATAAATGAAAGACTAAATTTGTTCATAAGATTCTAACCTCGGATTATGGTTAGTTGGAAGCTTGAAATGGCTTCAAAACAGGTTCCTTTACTTCGGTATGACTGAAATTCTTGCTCAAATGGAGGTGATGGTGGCTGATTTTTATGGCTGCCTTGAAGAAGTTCTCTAAGTATTTTGCTTCAGCAAAGAAATGAGAAGAAGAGTGTGGGAACCGTGGAAGAGAAAGGAAGAAAAGATGAAGTCTTTGAAGAGAAGTGATAGAAACAATTATAGAGGAGACATGTTGAAGCATGTCACGGAGGAAATAAAGAAAATGAGGGTCAAGAGTAGTTGGAAAAGATATCCTTATGTCTCATCTAAAGACTTTAACACACATAATGTCAATATGACATTTTTGATATTTATTAGAAGTTCTAAGGCTTTTTAGTAATCATACTAAATAAATATAGGAGAATTTTAAAAAAATTTAAAAATAGATAAAAATAAATATTATAAAATAAATTTAAATGAAGCAATTTTTTTTATACATTAAAAATTAATTTAATTACCTCAATACCCGTTAGAAGAATAACGGGTGTCACAGTAATTTTCTAGCTGTATTTCTTATTCTGTAGTCAAAGTTTTACTTTAAAGGATGTGCAAGGTCAAAACACACATTAAGGTTCCCATCTTTTATTTATAGGTGTTTAAGAGAGTAGTTTAAACCATGAGTTTCGGTTTGAGAACTGCAGTATGTGAGAGTTTTACACTATATTTTTTTATTGTAGTATGTGAAAGCTTTACACTGTTTATAGTTCAATCTTACAAACATCTTATTAGTGATGGTATTTAATACCTAGTGATGGAGGTAGGATTTATTTGATAGGAGGACCAAATTTTTTTAATCAAGTTTATACTAACACATATATATATATATATATATGTAACAGTTTTTATTTATTAAATTAATTCATAACATATTGACACATAAAAATATCAATTTAAGAAGATCAAGTCTAATTTATACAAATACATAATATATTAAAATTAAAACTATCATATTTAAAAAAAAAATAGGGGCCATTGTCCCCCTCCTGCCCTCTGTCTCCGTCATTGTTAACACTGGTGGCGTCTCTAACTATATATATATGAAAACGCTTTGTGTCCCGAGTCGTAATTTTACAACCCACAGGTAATTTTCAGATGTATTTCTTATTCTACAATTAAAGTTATACTTTAAAGGATGTGAAAGGTCACATCCAAAGAACTCAGACTAAACGAAGCTTCTCTTTCTTCTCTTTCACATATACAAACTTAGCAAAACATCGACCTAAAACTAGGGCGTTTGGTTATGTTTCTTTCTGATTGGATACTTTTTTCAATAGTATTACTTGGCTCTTTTTCTTTCTGACCAGAGAAAAAAAATCAAAGAAGAACCCAGAAATGAGGACGACGATCGAAAAAAAAAAAGAAATTTAAATTAAAATTAGATCCAGACACATCGATGACCACTCTCTTTCTTTTGAAAGAAACATGGACCCAAGAATGAAATTGCTTTAAAAATCACAAAAAAGAGAATTTATTACTATTTTATTTTCATTTTTTTCTATTTATTTTCCATTCCAAAGCTTTCCAACTCCGAGAAACTACTGTGATTCAAAACTGTAAAAGATTAGAGAAGAGCTCACCGTGTCGAATCTGAGTCGACTTAGCGATCAGTTTTCTCCTGGTGAGAAAAAGAAGATAATTTCACTTTGAGTGGACATGATAGATTAGAGCTTTTATTCTTTGTGGGCAAATCAAACAACAGATTTTGCTATTCAATTAGTAAGTTTTAAAAATATGTAGAAAATAACATATTCAGTATTTTATAAACGTAAAAGCCCAAAATACCCAAAACTCTCTCATTTAAAAAAAATGCTCTCTCTTTCTCTACCATTATCTCTCTCATCCCAACCCCCTTTCTCGTCAGATCTCCTCCAGCAAAGGCCGCCACTCACGGCCGAGCTCTGACGAGCCAAGGAAATGGCGCCACCACTTGCAAAATGAGCTCCAAAATCGACGAACTCCTAAGGAGTATCTTCGACGAGCGAAGGGTGAGCTTTCGACGGAGATTGTGACCGTCAAGTTCGTGATGTTTTGTCATCAACGACGACAGACTTAGGTCATGATCTCTCGATTTTTTTCATTCCTGTCGGCTTCTAAGATGATTGAAGACGGCTGTGATAACCTATACGTGACAGACGGGGAAGAGAGAGACACGGCGGCGACTCGATTCTATTGTGTGAGATCTGATGTCGACATGTGTTGGATGAGCGCGTATCTACCAGTGTTGCAAAGATCAGCTCCATATGGTGTATGGGAGCCTAGTAGGGTCATCAGAGGACCTTTACATGGGGGCGCATGGGCAATAGTTACCGAACTATGGGCGGTCGTGGCCGGAGTGTGGCTGTAGTGATCAAGTATTTTTTTTTCTTTAGGTATATAATTCAGTTTTGTGGAAATATTGATATTTTTATGTAAAAAATGAAATATTTACAGCTAAAATGTTATTTATTTGTCATAGGTGTTGGTGATGTCGAACGACGATGTCGATATATTTTTGTATTTGTATAAAAATACAATATTTCCATTTAAATTTTATATTTTCCAACTGTAAGTAAGACTATAATTAAAATTTTTATATTTATTAGTAAGACTATAATTAAAATTTTATATTTATATAAAAATACTGTATTTTCATGTGCATATAATATTTTTGACTGCTGGCAATGTCGTCAGTACTGGTGATGTGTAAATTTTTATATACACATGGAAATACATTATGTACTTATTAATACGATATTTCTCGGGTCCAGTGAGATTGTCAGTAGATTTTTGTATTTATATGAAAAATAAAATATTTACATTTTAATGTAATATTTCCTGCCTATTGGCGACGTCGTTGTACCAGTGATGTTAGGCAATGTTTTTGGTAAAAAAAATTATTTATATGGAAATACATTATTACCATGTTAATACAGTATTTTCCAGGTCTGAGAATGTTGTTAGTTAATTTTTGTATTTACTTGGAAATACAGTATTTAATGTTGTTAATAATTTTTTTATTATTTAAAAATATAGTAATAACATGTTAACACGGTATTTCTTGATGAGGTTGTAGGTTACATTTTATATTTACATAGAAATACAGTGTTTATATGTTAATACTATATTTTCTATGGCCCCTTGTGACGTCATCGATGTTGGTGATAACCAACTATATTGCTAGTAAATTTTTTCAATACTTGGAAATACAGTATTACCCTATTATTATTGTATTTCTTTTCCAACCATCAGCAGCATCAGTGAGAGAGGAAAGTGAGAAATAGAGAGGAGAAAAATGTAAGGGTATTTTGGTACAATTGTAACAAAAGATAAAACATTGATTTGTAATTATGCTGAATTCTTATTGGAAAGTTTAATGACATATAACAAGATGAGAATAATACAGAGGGGCATTCCTCCAATACATATGCACATTATCATACATTCACTGCATATTGTTAATATACTTAAAGCTCTTTAAAATTATTATTGATATAAAATTCTTAGGGCAAGTTTTGAACTTGAAATTGTAAATAGGAAGTTGAAATATATCAAATGAGAAGATTACAAATCCTTGAACAACTATTGATTCCTAAAGTTGACAGAATGTTTGAGTAAAGTATTCTGACGACAATCAACCTTAATACATTATATGTGGCACACATTTTTTATGCCTAAAATTTGTATTTTAAGGGATAAGGGGAACTTTCTTTGCCTTTGAACTTTTTTGGAACGTGCAAGATACTTTGCATGAGAGCTGCAGTGTTTGCACCAGAAGAAGTCTTCTTTTTCGGTGGCGGAAGATGCCTGAAGTTGTTATTACACCTTTGAGGAAACTTGTGTATAGTGAATTTTTTAGAAACAGAAAGACCCTGTCTTTTCTTTGCGTCGTACGAAACATATGAAATTTGAGAGGATAAAACAAAAGGGAGAGAGACATAAGAATAAGCACTATTTGCATGCTAGACAAGGAATATTATAGGCTGTATTATGAGTCCCAATAATATGATAGCAGTGTTTATTCTTATGCGGATTTCTGCCATAATTCTACTTGCTTTCTTTGAGAAATATAAGCTATCTTTGAGAATGGACGAGTAAGAATTTACATACGTGCATTTACTGTATATATGTCCCAAAGAAAGTTCATTTTGCGTATAATGCTAGCATTTAGTAAAAAATAATCATATTGGCTCTTCGATTAGCTAATTAGTAAATCGTAGTCCAAGATATAGTAGCCTTTTCGTTATGTACGTTGGGTTGCTTTTAGGAAGATTTCCTTTATAAATTATTAATTTGTGTCTCTTAATTAATGTATACGTCCATTATATTTATTTGATTCAGTTCAATAATCAATTGTTTAAATGATTCTTGTCGATATATGCATACCAATATGGCTCGAAGAGAATCTCAAATATATGGAAACTGTAGGCAGTGATGGGGTTTGAATTTTTTTTTTTTTTTTTATTTAGTAGAAGGGCAATATGAAACACGAAAAGATTAAGTGCAGGTGCAATTAGAATGGGGTTGCCTATTGAAACAATTTAAGGAATTTTCATCATACAATCTTTTGGAACTTACGACTAGTGTTTGAAATTATTATATGCCACTGAAAGATATTATGATAGTTGAGAGGGTGTTGATTGATTTCGCAAGTATATGAGTTGTTTCAAGAAATAAATTAGTAAAATAAAGTATCGATCTTAAGTGATGACGTTTAATTATGATTAACTACCAAAATTTATTAACCTTAAAGAACATTTTAACGATCGTTTAAAAGACAAATTTTTTTTTCGCTGCTAGAAAGATAGGGGTTTTGATCCATTAATATAGTTAATGCTACAAGAATTTCCAAATTAAATTCATTGTGTCTGTTCCCTATGTTGATAGTTAAGTCTCTTTAATGTATTCATTAATTTCTCTCAAGTATTAGCAAAATACCACAACGAGTAAATTTTCATTGAAATGTTTTCTATAACATTTCAATGAAAATTCTAAACATGTCAAGATCCCATATAAACAAAGAAAATTAGATAACATTACGTAAGTCCATAGGTATCTCTATCCTACAGATTCCTCGCGGAATTTCTTTCAAAGGCCAAAACTATTATTATCTTTTGGTCTCCAATTGAATCCCAAATCCTGCAAATGATGGCTAAACATTCATAAGCATTAAGCATAAAATGGAACACTCAACAAAATAGGAATACAACATATGTTAATTGAAAATAGGAAAAGTCACATATTCATAGCTTGTCTATATTATAGCCTTAAACAATCAAACTACTCTATCAATAAATAAATATAATCTAAAAAATTAGAAATATTTTTTTCTTAGAAAACAGAAAAAAAAAACCAAAATAAGAAAGTTGCATATATATCAAATATTTTACTACAATTTGTTCTTCTAATTGTGATTATGTAGATCCATCAATATTCTTATTACAAAATATGCATGCGAAAATAAATATAAATATTAAATCATACACAATAACTTCAAATGAAATCTTTTTTGCGACACTTTATTATTATAATCTAGAAAAACATCATGTAAAACTTCTAAAAGTCCTATGAAACTTTAATTTGTCTATCCACATGATGCCTTCAAATTCCATAATCTAATCAAACCAAAAAGTTTAGCATACTTTGAACACTCGTTATACCATTGTGTCTCTGCGTCTTCCATTATCATCTCAAATAGCTCTGGCTGGTGTACAAAGTATTCTTTCATATCATTCATCATATCAACTATGTTACTACAGCCATCTTCCTCATCAACATGACAAACAGACATTTTATCTCACCATCGATGATGAAGTAGGGACATCCTCACCATATCATATCCATATTTGATAAGTTTAATCAATCTTATATCAATACGAATAAAACATAACATCTTCATATGATTGTTTCCTAATATTTCCACAATCCATATAAGAACAATAAATCATACTCCCTTTGACATTAATCTTCACAAAAGCCACAAAATCTAACCCCTTTCTCATATTCATCATGCATCCTTTAAGCATAAAGTAAATAATTTCAAAGAAACCAAATAATCATAAAGTACATCAATATAAAAAAAACATTTGTTACACTAACCAAATTACAACAAAATGCAGTAAGTGGTTTGTACATAAATCCAACTAAAACCAAACAATAAAATCATCCAACATAAAAAAAAAAAAAACTTAGATAACTAGTTAAACAAAAAAAAACTAATGCTAAATAAAATAGCCAAATAATTCTAACAAAACAATAACCAACAAAATAACTAAATCCAACAAATTCAACAATCAACTAATCACACAAACCAATTTCACAATCATGCAAACTAAAATATTCAAGAAAACTAAACCTAATTCAACAAATTCCATAATCATGCTAACCCTCATAGAAACTAATGCCACAAATTCGTGAACGAGGCTTTGATGGAGCAACAAAGACAATGGTGATTAATAACTCTATAAAAATAGAGTTTTGTTGTGCATAATTGCATGAAAATTTGCTATGTTCTAAGCACTTTTATTTCTTTTTTTTTAATTCTGTTTTATTTTTGCTAAGTTTTATTTTATTTTGTTTAATTTTCATTATTTTGATTTTATATGTTTAGTTATTTATTATTAATTTAATTTAATTTTGTAAAATTTTATTTAATTTTAATTTTAATTTCCTCTCTAACTTGTTATTTTATCCTCGTTTGCGTAGGTAATTTTGGTGAAAATGGAACTTGTATAGAATTTTAGAGCCTAAATAGGTTAAAAAAAAAGAGAAAAAAATTAAATTAAACCATCTTAAACAAGTCCTATTCGCTCGAAAATTAACTCGGAAGCTAACTCACAAAAATTGACCGTTGGATCGTGCGTCCAACCAACCTCACTTCGACAGACGCCCCAGGTATCCGCTCTGCCACTTGCAGCTTGCCAGTTGTCCGTGTGCGTTGGAATCCCTATCTGCTTCCTCTCCTGCTGGCTGAAGCAAAATCTGAAGGGAATAAATGCCCAGCCGCCAAAGAATTGAAAGAAGCTCCTCTTTTGGCATAAGCACACTGCCCAAAAATGAAAAAAAAAAAAAAAAAGAATAAGGCTTTTCTTCAAGTCATTTTTTGAGAGAGGGAAACAAAAAAAAATATTCTTATTATTTTGAGAGTTTTATTTTTAGATTTAGGTTTTGTTTTAGGTTTTGTTTTCAACAATCTCAAAGAAAAGAGATACCAAAAGGCAAGAAGAAGGAGAAGAGCAATGGAGATTTGGAGGATTTATACACTAGTTTTTCCTTAACCTTTATTCTCTTTTAATTATTTTTATTGGTTGTTGATTGATGTTGAAATCTTTGAGATTGTGTTTTTATTTTCAATTATGAATTAATTTTCTTTTTAGTCTAGAATTGCAATACCATCCAAATATTTACTCTTAATTTCTCTTTCTTAGTTTAATGCACGTTGTTTTACTAAATTGATTGTTTTATTTTGAGCCTAAAGTCTCTAAATGCTTGATGATCTTTTTTTTTCTTTTTTTCATACAAGAGGGGAGGGGGGAAATACCACCACTTTCAAATAGAGCATGGAGTGACTCGAACCCTCAACTTATGGTTGGGGTGGAGGGACTTACAACTAACTAGGCTGCCCTCACTCGTTGCTTGATCAGCATTTGGTTGTTGAATAGGTAAACCTAATGCACTTAGAAAAGTGAATTTTGTGTTTTGCCATGAATGGAATGACATGTTGTGTTAGAAAGGAATATACCACATAGCATGTGTAGCCATTAAAGAGAGCCTAGATCTTAATGAACCCTTGGTTTTTTTTACCCTCATAGGAATATAGCGGATAATGTATTCATATGCTATTGAGAGAGGCTTATGGATGTTAGAGAGGTTACTTTGCTAGTAATTTGGTTTCTTATGATTAATTAAGAAGAGAAAGAGGATTAAAGTGAATTGTTTAGGTGCACTTGTACTTCTAGATATTTTATTTTCATGTTCTTTAGTTTATTTTATTCATTTTAATTTTAGTTACTTTTCTTTTTCATAATCAGTCGTTCAAATAATTTTAGAACTAATCAAATTTCAGTAACTAATCTAACTTAAATACAATCCTTGTGGGACGATGCTCTTACTTATCATTATATTACTTGTTTTACAATTTCATCTACTTGTGGATTTCCAACCAACAGTGGTAGATAGCGCGACAGAGGTGAGGGCAATAAGGGCGAGGGAAGGTGAGGGTGAGGGAGGGAGAGGGTGGCTTTGGTATCTATGGCGATGGACTTGGCTTGGGCAATGGATTTGAGCCACGATGAGGGTGGCTTAGGTGATGGGATTCGAGGGCAAGAGCGATGACAATGATAGTGGAGCTTTGGGTGAAAGAGAGAGAGAGAGAGAAAATGATTGAGAAAGGGGGTTAGCTATTTTCACAAACTTTTTGTAAAACATTTTTTTGGTTTGATTTTCAATATTGACTAGTAATTCTAGATTATCTTCATTTCGTAACTTTAGACAATGGTTAAATATAAATCTTCGTCTAAAATGCGCTACGTATTTCTAAAACTCGGAAGCCTCCTTAATGCGGTTACATACAAAGGTTTCTTTAAAACCATCGTCTATTAGGTGTCGCCTAAGGCAAAATTTGTAGTAGTGAATTTAGTTTTGGTTTTAATTTTAGATTTTTATTTTCTATAAAATCAAGGGAGATTGTACTCTCAAAGTGACAAGAGGAAAATGAGAGGAGATTGGAGACTTGTAACACCTTCACATGAGTTTTCATATTCTATTATTTTATCTGTTAATTTTGTTCTTTGAGGATTTTTGATTCCTTATGGTGTTTTTTTCAACAGCCTAACGCAAGCGTCATATATAGGAGAAGAAATGCTCAACATTTAGCGATGGAATCAAAAGAATACACATTTTTACAAAAGAAACTAAATAAGATAATGCAATGACTAAGAGAGCCACCAAGAAAGCGAGCTAAAATGAAGGTTTTTTTTTTCATATTTTGAAATGAAAAATGCTACATCCTAACTTGTGTATCAACAAATAAGGTGTCATGTTTTAACAATCGAACCCATCTCTACACTCCGACAAGATGGCCTTTAAAACGATCCTGGCCGTGCATTCCATTGCATCATTGAACAGCTTGCTGAACTCGGGAGTCTCAGATGCTAGAGCCCATATAAATATCGCGTCCATGGGCCTTCTCAAAGGCAAGCCCACCTTCTTTGACGCATTGGCTAAAACACTTTCATGGAGACATTAGCCACGGATTGGTCTCCAACAGAAACATTGGAGCCAAAGTCAGCTGATCAACAGACGTCTCACACAAGAGCCATCTCGGCGAGTGGGACAGACCGTAGAGAGTGGTGACTCCGGAGCCGTCAGATGATTGATAAGCGGCGAAGATGTTTCGGCGGACCAGGAGCCTCATGATGCGGGCGAGGGAGGGGATATCCGGGAGGAAGCATCGCGAATCGCGGAGGCTATTTGGGCCAAACTCATTGGGCCTCCGTGGGAGTTGATGATGTCGGGTATTCGGAGATCCAATGCGCATCTCACAGCCATGGAATCGGCGTGGTTGAGCATGTGCTTCCATATTTCTGCTTGGCCTCTCAGAGTTGCCTCGTCTAGTTCCATATTTATGATCTTATTTCTCTCCCTAATATTTTATGTGTTGGACTAGTATAGCATGGCCGTGCTCTCATTGTGTGTTGATATATATAGAAGTGTAACATTTGTTCATAAGGTCACCCAAAAAAAAAAAAAAAAAAAAAAAAAGGTGGTTATGAAATGCAACGTCAGCTTGATGGAGCATGAAGCACGACAATGAAATTCTCTTTGTTTAATTTTATGAAAACAAAAATTCTCTTTGTTTATTTACTTATTTTTATTGTTTTTAATAATTTATTTATTTTTATAGTTTCTTCTCGAAAACAGCAACATATTGTAATTATCACGTGAATCGTCTTTACGTTAATTAATTATTTTAAAGATCAATACCAAATCAATGATGCTGATTTTTGGTGTAATCAGATTCCGAGGTCTTATATACACCTAGGGTGCTTTTGGCTCATCAAAGACAAAATTAATTAATTAATTAATTAAATCACCATCTCATGTTCTCATTGGTGACGAGTTGTAATCGCAAATATAAGATTCGTTTATACCTCAACTTTATCGTTGTGAAAAGTATTTGTGAGAATATGCCGTCACAATTAAAATTAGAGCACCATAACCTTAGTAGTGCGAGAATATTTCGTGCCCCTACATAGGTATTTATGATAATATTATTGCCGCAAATAATACTAACGCAACAACTGTCTTTGATCTATTAGACACATTTTTTTCGATTTCCATCTCGCCTCTCCTCCTATTCAATCTTCTCCTTCAACGATTTTGCCTTCCAAAAGCTTCAAAAAAATCATTTTCTTGCACAAGCATTAGATAGGTTTAATAATCTTAAAATAATAATAATAATAACTCACAACAAAACTCAAAAATCACAAAAACTCCCTATTTCCCAAAAAAAAGCTCTGCAGGATTTCTTCCCTCCGATGCCGCCTCCGTCGCTACCATCGTGTTGCTGCCAACCATTGAAATTCTAAATCCCGATTTTGTGCGTAATGGATTGTGTAAGTTTTTGTTTTTTTATTTTATTTTAGAAAAATGTTCAAAAATATTGAGAATATTGGGTAATTTTGAAAATTTTGTGTTATGTGGTTGTGTTATGTTGATAAATTTTGTTAATGTTGAGAAATTTGGATTGTGATTATATTGAAAAATTTAGTGTTGAGAATTTTGTTTAGTGTTGGAATTGAGTTATGTTTTTTGTTTGGATATTGAATTGAGTGTTGTTTTTTGTTGTTATGACTGTTATAATGGAATTGCATGTTTTTTGTGATTTTAATGGTTGTAATTGATATAAAAAAGTTGATGAGATGTTGGTAAAATTGTTTAATAAAAAAATATTATAATTGAATTGGATTTTTTTATTGTCTTGGTTGTTTTAAGTTGTAGATGAGCAGCGAACACGTTTCGGCGGACCGGGAGCCTGATGATGCAGGCCGACGAGGCAGGGGATATCCGGAGAGGAAGCATAGGGAATCGCGGAGGCTATGTGGGCCAAACTCATTGGGCCTCCGTGGGAGTTTATCAGGTCGGGTATTCGGAGATCCAATGCGCATTTCACGGCCACGGAATCGGCGTGGTTGAGCATGTACATGAAGCACGACAATGAAAATCTCTTTGTTTAATTTTATAAAAACAAAAAAAAATCTCTTTGTTTATTAACTCATGTTTATTGTTTTTAACAATTTATTTATTTTTATAGTTTTTTCCTCAAAACGGCAACGTATTATAAGTGTTGATTGCTCATTTTTAATTAATATATTTGTTTTTATATAAAAAAAAGGCGCGGATAGTTTTTTTATAACAGTGTGGATCTGGATAAGTTTTTATGACTAAGCCTTGGATCTAATAGACTCATCTTTTTTTTTTTTTTTTTTTGGGCAAATATGCCAATTTGAAGACAGATATTAGGTTGTTTCTTCAAAATCTACAGCATAAATCCCTTAAAAAATGCTTATTTATTAGTTGTTGGCGACAACTAGGCCAATGGTGGTTAAACGTGGATAAAAATGAGAAGAGAAAAGAACTTCATTAAGGGCAAGGGAATTTTATATCGACATCATGGATGAAAAATATAAATATAAATATATATAGCAAGGATTATTTGCTGTAAAAAAGGAAAAGAAAGAAAAAGAAAAGTAAGAATGATTTTCGGAGGGAAAATGGTAGCTAGAAAGATAAATTTTGGAAAGCCGAACTTAATTTGACTGTTTGACAGATAAAAGGGTCCCTATTTATCCTCTATAATAATAAATAAATTAATGGAAGGATCCACATAGTCTAGTATTTGTATCACAACCTATTTATGGTAAATAAACAAGTCATTTTGATCTAAATCAGACGGCATAATTTATCCCTCCTAATATTATGCCCCAAACGACGAGTAAGGACAACCTAGATAGTTGTAAGTCACTTCACCCCAACCATAAGTTAGAGGGTTCAAGTCACACTAAACCTCACTTGAAATTGGCTCCCCTTTATAAATATATATATATATATATATGTGTATATTATGCTCTAAACGGATTACTTAAGTAAAAACGACTTTGAGCAACAAAATCAAAGCTCCAACCCGAGTATTGTTCATGTAGATAGAAGCTCCGCACGTCTCTATTAGCAAGTTTTAGAGTGTTTGTGACTATGTTGTGGACAATTAGAAGATTCATCATCTAATATAAGTCCTCTAGTCTATGTTCATACTTTCGATTGGTATCAATTTAGAGCTTAGTTTCACTAATTCTAATATTGCTACAGTTTATCGATCGGATGCTCTGTAGAGACTGAATAGACAATCTTGAGCCAAAAAAAAAAAAAGAACAATGCCCTAGGAGTTCAGCAGCGAAAACTCCAGTTCACAACCTCCATTGCTGACGTACTGTAAAAGAAATCGTTTCAAATGGCCAAGCAGACCACAATCTATCAATCTCAGAGACAAACAACAATCTTGATATGCGGGTAGATAGCCAAGTAGAAGGAGAGCTCGCCCCAGTAAAATCCAAAAATCTTGGGCAGACTTGTTAGTTGAGGACTTTTTAAAGATTTAAGCTATAAGACATACTCTACAGAGCAAGTTTAATCATGTTTCTGTTGCAGATGCGGAGCCAAATCAAATCAACACTCTAGCAAAAAGAAAGAAAAAAAAGAGAAATACAGCGTTCATGAGGCAAAAAGGCAGTGTCGCGGCGCTGGACCAAGAACGCCTAGGCGTTGCAAAGAGCCTAGGATCTGGGTGTATAGAGCCTAGGCACTGCAGGGGAGAGCTGCAATGCTCGTTTCGAGCGTTGCAGCTCCGAGACGTTATGTTGCGCGATAATTTTTGAGTCAGAGTCGAACTCAAACGCCCTAAAAATGGAAAACTACTAGGGTTTCTCATTAGTTGCTATTTTTCTCTTCTTTTGGGTATAAATAGACATAAGGTGGCTAGGGTTGTGTGTGTGTGACATTGTGAGTGGCATTATTCTGTGTGAGGCATAGTTTTTGAGAGCTCCATCCTTGAGAGAGAAAAAATTCCCACAGGGTGTCAGGTAGAAGAGAGTTTTGGTAAGCACAATTTGAGAGTGTGTGAGAAACTTCTCTTATAATCTGTAATCTCCTTCATCATAGTGGAATCTGCAGCGACAGAAACAAGACGTAGTCTCGAATTTAAACAAACCTGTATAAAAATTTAGTGTCTTTTTTTTCTTCTTTTCTCCAATTTCTTTTCTGCAATTATTCATTCTTACGATCCTTAGAATTAGAAGAATCCTAATTCCACAACAAGTGGTATCAGAGCGAAGGTTTCGATCAAGAACGATGATGGGAGAAGAAGGTTCGGTAGCCGGTATCATCAAATTTGATGGTTTGAATTTTTCCTATTGGATGATGCAAGTAGAAGACTACCTCTACAGCAGGAAACTGCACTTGCCCTTAGGTAATAAGCTCGAACGCATGAAAGATGAGGAGTGGAATCTCCTTGATAGTGTAACGACCAGAAAAAATCCAAGAATTAATAAACGTGATTAATTAAAGATTGTTTCAAAATTACTTGGTTAAGTACTTGTAATGTTATTATAGTACATTAAAATAGTTATTTTTAATGTGCTAAACTAAAAGTTTACGATTCATTAATTTCATGTATGAGTCATAGTGGTGGCAATTATAAGAATCTCAATTTAAAAGATTTAAATTGAGATTATGTGATAAAAGTAGAATTTCCTAACTTAACATGATTATGTGAAAATTCCTGTATGATATCAGTTTAATAAGACTATAGTTATGTGTACGGAAATTTTAAGTTTGCAGATCCAGAATTTGATCAAACCGACCACAATACAGTATAGGCATCAAAGACCAACAATGATGCCTATATATATATATACTTGAAAATTCAAAAAAAAAAATATGCTTTCTCTCTCTACACTCTTTCTCTCTCTACTTTCTCTATCTATAGTTTCTCTCTCCTCAAACTCAGTCCAAGATTCGGCCTCTGTTTTTGACACCTCCCGTACCAATGGAAAGCTCTTGACGAGCTGAGTCCAATGAGGCGCCGTGCCACCCAAAAAGCCACCAGAGGAAGCCACACGCGCCACCTAAAGTGGCAGAGAAACCTAAATTTTTCGATGAGATATCTTTGCAGTCTGACGTCCGATTGACGTAATTCTTGTTCCTACACGACCACCGTGATGAGAGGAACAAAACCCATCCTTGGTGGCAGCTCAATAACCATCGGATTACTCCGCCCGTCTACCACCACCGTGTGCCGCCACACCACGGTGGAACTCCGCCTTGCCAAAGGAGGTGGCCGACACCGCCCCTCCCAATGGACTTAGAGAGCCAAGGCGAGCAAGAAGCCCCATCCAATTGCGCCTTAGCATCACCACCTATTGAAGCTCAACGCCGCTACCGCCAACTCGCTGTGGGGACTTCGAATTCTCCATTCCAAGCAACGTCGACCCAAATTGATTGGGGGGAAATATTCAGAGGAGGACGGGGAAGCTTTCCCCTACCTCAATTGCAACATCCCGTCAACGATCGACGGAGTTCGAGGTCCACCGGCGTCAACCATAGCAGGAGCCTCCTTTTTTGCTTTTCCCAGCCACGTTGCTTCAAATTAGATGAGGGGAAACACTTAGAGGAGGATGGGTAGCAAAAGCCCTCAGCCAATTTCAGGTTTCCATCGCCGAAAAGCCATGATCGAAGCCTCCATTTTTGCCATCAATGTCGAGCTCCGACCTGCTATGTTAAAGGCAGAATTAGGTGAAATTGACACTGTTATTGGACTCAGAAGGGTAAATTTAGTGGGGGTAGGCCCGAGCTCAGCTGCCAACAAAGCTAATTTGACGCCCGTCAATGCCAGTCAAAGTTGGTCAATGGTCGGTCAACGCTAGTCAATGGCGACCTTGGGATTTTGTGATTCGGACCTCCGATCGAAGATCCAAGACTACCTCCCGACTCGTTTTGACGCTCTAAACATGATCATGACCTCCGTTCGAGCTAATTCCACTTCGATAAAAATCGTCTGGTACCAACTACACGCGGATCGAGGCGATTTAAATTACAATAACTAAGTCCAGTATGACGTTTTCAGTAATGTACGATCTCTAGGAAGCATTCCTAGCCATTCATGTTTGCTTGAGGAGCACTATAGAGAATGTTCACATACTATAGATACAGCGATGTACAACTAGACTCGCTTAGCTCGGAGTCTAAGTAAGTAGAAATCTCGCATACAGTATGAATAGTTTTAAAATAAGATATTTTAAATGTGTTCATAAAAAGTTATGAAAATGCATGATCAGTGATTGTTACACTATTTTATGTTAGAATAGGTGTTATGTTATAATTTATTATGATATGTTATGTCATGATATGATATATTACGATGATGTCATGATTAATGTGTGATTAATGCAATATGTTTTACGATACAAGCTATGATTTGCAAGTGTGTTTGCATGCGATGTGATTGCATTTGATATGCTCACTAAAGTTAATAAGAAAGTAATGTAAAGATAAAAAGAAAGTATCGTACCAGCCTCTTTATTGTGAGGTAATGAAAGTAAATTTAAAGTTTGACCTCCTAGATGTGAGGTACATGACCTCGATGTTCGATAGTCTCAAGTCTTCCCCAAGGGAAGCATCATGTTTATGATCTCATGATTAATGATGTTGGTACGAACATTAAAGCAAAGTAAGGAAAGTTAAAGTAAGATAAGGAAATATAAGGAACAAGGATGGAAAGTTAAAGTAAGATATAGAAAGATAAGGAACAAGGATAGAAAGTTAAGTAAGATAAGGAAAGCTAAGGAATGAAGATAGAAAGTTAAAGTAAGATAAGAAAAGTTATGGAACAAAGATAAGAGTTAAAGTAAGGAATGAATGATTATAGGATGTTCATAATTAAGCATAAAACAAGTTGACAAGACAGCATAAAATGTTCGTGCATATTTTTATTAAAATGATTTTTAATTATGTTTTGTGAGACTGATTTTCTACTTACTAAGCGAAAGCTCATTTAAGTATGTTCATACTGTAGGTAAGAAAACCTGTCAGCGACATTTGTTGGGCAGTGGTAAGCGACGAACGAATGGTAAAGATAGGTATGGATACCACTATGGTATCTTTTCGTTGCCGAAAGAAAATGTTATTTTTTCACTATTTGATATAGTACTTTCAAAGTTTAAGAAAGTTGAAGCTAAGAATTATTTTCAAAGTTTAAGTTATATTTTACGAAATGTTTTATCCAATTGTAAAGTTAAGTTTTAAACTATGTTTCAGTAAATGTTTCTTATTAAGTTTTAAGAAATGATCAAAAAAAGGTTTTACAGGTATTGGTTGAGCAAGGCCTCAACCTGAAATGCGACAATAGTCGCAACAGTTTTTAAGTATGTTTTAAGCAATGTTTTAAAGGAAGTAATTCTTAAATAATTATCTTTATGTTAAAAGAAAAGTTTTAAGGATATTTTATTATTATATGTTTCAAGAAATTAATGTTATGAGGTATGCAAGGCAAGTGTTTACGAATTATGGATATGTTAAACCGTAATGATTATTATGTGATTTTTTTTCATGTTTGAGAAATTAATGTTAATATGTTAGTTTACAAAGTTATGTTTTGAGAAATGATTACTATTTCTATCAAGATTATATGTTACAAATTCTTTATTATCAAGAATTTATTTGAAATAATTATGTTTAAAGTACTTTTGCATTTTGTAATGCATAATGTTTTTACAGTTTAAGTTATAAGTTTTATGATGCATTTATTATATAGTAAGTTTTACAGTACAAGTTATGACTTGCAAGGTGTTTGCAAATGTTATAAAAGTTATTTTTAAGATATGTTTTTCACTTGTTATGCATAAAGTTATAAAGATTAAGTAAATGTTTACAATGTATTTGAAAGTAAAATTTTTATTCCGTAATTTTCAGTACTTTATGTTAAAGTATGTTGAAATTACGATTACGTTTAAGTTAAATGACGGCCACGTATGAGGGTCATCACAGTTGGCATCAGAGCGGGTATCCTGCCATCCTACTCCACGTCATCACGTGCTTGCTTCGCCACAGTCCAAGTAAGTTATGTTAGTTAAATGTTATGTTAAGTTACGTTAGATGATATGTGCCGATTTTTCATACAATGGCAATTAAATTATCAACATGCAAGCTTGATTTTAGACGTCCCCTTAAGGACCAACGTTAAGCCTAGCCGCCACGATATGTCGAATCACGGGAAGCTATAATTGGTGCTGGCTTCCTAAGACAGCTAAACAACATGTAGAATCACGCATATGCTTGAACCACTCTCTACACTCTTTCTCTCTCTACTTTCTCTATCTATAGTTTCTTTCTCCTCAAACTCAGTCCAAGATTCGGCCTCTATTTTTGACACCCCCTGCACCAATGGAAAGCTCTCGACGAGCTAAGTCTAACGAGGTGCCATGCCACCCAAAAAGCCACCGGAGGAAGCCACACACGCCGCCTAAAGTGGCAGAGAAACCCAAACTTTTTGGCTAGATATCTTTACCGTTCGACGTCCAATCGACGTGATTCTTGTTCCTACACGACCATCATGATGAGAGGAACAAAACTCATCCTTGGTGGCAGCTCAACAACAATCGAATTGCTCCGCCCATCTACCGCCACTGTGCGGCGCCACACCACAGTGGAACTCCGCCTTGCCAGAGGAGGTGGCCGACACCGCCCCTCCCAATGGACTCAGAGGGCCAAGGCGAGCAAGAAGCCCCACCCAATTACGCCTTAGCACCACCACCCGTTGAAGCTCAACACCGCCGCCGCCAACTCATCATGGGGACTTTGAATTCACCATTCCAAGCAACATCGACCCAAATTGATTGGGGGGAAATATTCAGAGGAGGATGGGGAAGCTTTCCCCCACCTCAATTGCAACATCCTGTCAACGATCAACGGAGTTCGAGGTCCACCGCCGTCAACCACCGCGGGAGCCTCCGTGTTTGCTCTTCCCAGCAACGTTGCTTCAAATTGGATGAGGGGAAACACTCAAAGGAGGATGGGTAGCAATAGTCCTTAGCCAATTTCGTGTTTCCATCACCGAAAAGCCATGATCGGAGCCTCCATTTTTGCCATCAATGTCGAGCTCCGACCTGCTATGTTAGAGGCAAAATTAGGTAAAATTGACACCTTCATTGGACTCAGAAGGGTCGATTTAAGGGGAGGTAGGCCTGAGCCTAGCTGCCAACGGAGCTAATTTGACGTCAGTCAATGCCAGTCAAAGTTGGTCAACGGTCGGTCAACGACTAGTCAATGGCGACTTTGGGATTTTGTGATCCGGACCTCCTATAAAAGATCCGAGACCGCTCCCTGACTCGTTTCGACGCTCTAAAAGCAATGGTGACCTTCGTTCAAGCTAATTCCACTTTGGTGAAAATCCTCCGGTACTGACTGCACGCGGATCAAGGCTATTCAAACTACAGTAACAGAGTCCAATATGACGTTTCCTGTAATGTACGATCTCTATGAAGCATTCTTACCCATTCATGGTTGCTCGAGGAGCACTGTAGAGGATGCTTCTTATACTGCAGATACAACAAGGTACAACTAGACCCGCTTAGCTTAGAGTCCAAGTTAGTAGGAATCTCGCCTACAGTATGAATAGTTTTAAAATAAGATATTTTAAATGTGTTCATAAAAAGTTATGAAAATGCATGATCAGTGATTGTTACACTGTTTTATGTTAGAATAGGTGTTATGTTATAATTTATTATGATATGTTATGTCATGATATGATATATTACGATGATGTTATGATTAATGTGTGATGAATGCAATATGTTTTACAGTACAAGCTATGATTTGCAAGTGTGTTTGCATATGATATGATTGCATTTGATATGCTCACTAAAGTTAATAAGAAGGTAATGTAAAGATAAAAAGAAAGTATCGTACCAGCTTCCTTGTTGTGAGGTAATGAAAGTAAATTTAAAGTTTGACCTCCTAGATGTGAGGTACATGACATCGATGTTCGATAGTCTCAAGTCTTCCGCAAAGGAAGCATCATGTTTATGATATCATGATTAATGATGTTGGTACGAATACTAAAGCAAAATAAGGAAAGTTAAAGTAAGATAAGGAAAGATAAGAAACAAGGAAGGAAAGTTAAAGTAAGATACGGAAAGATAAGGAACAAGGATAGAAAGTTAAGTAAGATAAGGAAAGCTAAGAAATGAAGATAGAAAGTTAAAGTAAGATAAGGAAAGTTATGGAACAAAGATAAGAGTTAAAGTAAGGAATGAATGATTATAGGATGTTCATAATTAATCATAAAACAAATTGACAAGACAGCATAAAATGTTCGCATATTTTTATTAAAATGATTTTTAATTATGTTTTGCGAGACTGATTTTCTACTTACTGAGCGAAAGCTCATTTAAGTATGTTCATGGTGTAGGTAAGAAAACCTGTCAGCGACATTTGTTGGGCGGTGGTAAGCGACAAACGAACGGTAGAGATGGGTATGGATACCACTATGGTATGTTTTCGTTGCCAAAAGAAAAGATTATTTTTCCACTATTTGATATAGTACTTTCAAAGTTAAAGAAAGTTGAAGCTAAGAATTATTTTCAAAGTTTAAGTTATATTTTACGAAATGTTTTATTCAATTGTAAGGTTAGGTTTTAAGCTATGTTTCAATAAATGTTTCTTATTAAGTTTTAAGAAACGATTCAAAAAAGGGTTTTAAAGGCATTAGTTGAGCAAGGCCTCAACTTGAAATGCGACAATAGTCGTAACAGTTTTTAAGTATGTTTTAAGCAATGTTTTAAAGGAAGTAATTCTTAAATAATTATCTTTATGTTAAAAGAAAAGTTTTAAGGATATTTTATTATTATATGTTTCAAGAAATTAATGTTATGAGGTATGCAAGGCAAGTTTTTACGAATTATGGATACGTTAAACCGTAATGATTATTATATGATTTTTTTTTCATGTTTGAGAAATTAATGTTAATATGTTAGTTTACAAAGTTATGTTTTGAGAAATGATTACTATTTCTATCAAGATTATATGTTACGAATTCTTTATTATCAAGAATTCATTTGAAATAATTATGTTTAAAGTACTTTTGTATTTTGTAATGCATAATGTTTTTACATGTTAAGTTATAAGTTTTATGATGCATTTGTTATGCAGTAAGTTTTACAGTACAAGTTATGACTTGCAAGGTGTGTTATCTCGACAACATAAAGCACTCGAATGACAGAAAAGACATCATAAAAACAAAAGAAAATTCATAAATATATCATAACACATTTTTAATACATCACAAAGCACAAAAGACATAAAAGCACAAAATAAGAGCTTCACAATCATTATATCTAATAACTTTATCATCTGCTTAGTCTCTTTGTCCACCATCATTTTCTTTTTATTCCCTACACAAGTAATATAGTTAAAAAAAAAACTATGATAGCATGCTTCCAAATATTTATATTTCAAGGCATGATTAAGGGGTTTTTTTAATCTCCCCCTTAAAATGCATAAATTTTGCCGCTGGGAGAAAACAACTTGAAAGATGTAATGGATAGACAACTTTAGCCTCAAAGAAACGATGACAAGCAGCCAATAAAACAACAACAAAGACTAAAAAAATATTTAAGAAAAAAAAAGAACTTATAAAAATTTGGACATGTTCAAATCCAATATATATATGAAACCAATTTTGCCAACGGCAGAATCTACATTGCAAGATCAAAATAGTTACAAGACATTGAGCAAGAGCTATTGACGTTATTATTGTTAGTTACTTTTTAATCTTATATGCAAGATCAAAATAGTTATTTTTTAGCCTCAAAGAAACAATGACAAGTAGCCAATAAACCAACAACAAAAACTAAAAAAATATTTAATAAAAAAAAAGAACTTATAAAAATTTGGACATGTTCAAATCCAACATATATATGAAACCAATTTTGCCAACGGCAGAATCTACATTGCAAGATCAAAATAGTTAAAAGACACTGAGCAAGAGTTATTGATGTTATTATTGTTAGTTACTTTTTAATCTTATATGCAACAACAACAAATCAATCCGTCAAGAAAGGTAATAAAAGCCGCAACATAAGAAATGAAACTTCTTACCTATACTTGTCAACAAGCCTTACTTTTTGGTATAAGATTTGAAAATTGTTGTATAACCCACGGGTTATGAAACTGACTCATGTATCTCCTTTTTCGTATCCTCGTTCGTGTCCTTCCAATAGTACCATGTCATATCAATTAAAATGCTATGTCAATTAAAATATCATGTTATTAATTATGTTGACAAAAATATTTTAATTTACGTGACATAATATTATTAGGGGAACACAAAAAAGGAGACATATATGCTAAAATCTTGAAATTATAGCTCCACTTTTTTACAAAAGGTGAGCCGCATTTGTAGGACCCAAGTGGACCCTATAATTAGAGCCCATCTCTTACGAGAGGGTGAGATTGTAGCCCTAGGAAAAATAATATTACTCAAGATATTATTACGACACGAATCTTGCATACGAAATGAGGATAAACAAAGGTAACAAAACCAAACATTCTCTTTTGTTGGCATGGAATCCTAATTACATCTTGAACATGCCCAAATTTGCTGCAACATAAAAAATTTAATGAGAAATGGTAAGAATGAGACATTATTCAAAAAAAAAAAATTTAAAAGTTTAGCTCCCAATATATAGAATTATTAAACATCTTTACTTGAAATGGTTGGAAACATCTTTCTCTATAAAAGTAATTTCAGCTGGAAAAGTAAGATAAATATGTCTATTTACGGAAAGAATTACACCACTTGGTTCATTTTTCTGACCAACATAGTCTAGATATTAAGGAACATCTTCAGCCAGTAGGCAAACTTGCATTACTGATTCTGTATGTAAACATATTAATAAAAAAGGAAGTTACTCTTATTTACTGTTTGCCTTTTGGTACAAAATAAAACGCATCCTTAATTTATCCCTCCTTACCTCAAAATTCATTTTTCTTTTCCTATCTTTTCTAGTGTCTAATTTATAATCCTCAAAGAAGCATAGTCTATGTTTTGCAATAGCTAATAAATTTGGCTCTTATTTTTGTTGTCGTGTTCCTTCAATAATATCATATCACATCAATTAAAATGTTACAAATGATATGACATATTAATATGACATGATATTTCAATTGACATAGTATTTAACTAATGTAGCTTGATATTATTAGCGGGACAAGAAATGAGATAAGAAAAAAAGACATGAGAGATGAACCTATAACTGAGGACCACAATAAAGCTAGTAACTAAGGGTGTATACGGTCTGGTCTAGCATCAAATGGCTAGATTTTCTTGACCGAACCCTTTTGGAATTTGGAAAACATGCAAACAGGGCACGACTAGACCATTACAAAACATGACATTCCTGTTTTAGCCTAGATTTAGGCCTTATAATTGGGCCCTATTTTGAACCAAAATGAGAGCGGTCCAATTGACTCTTAAAAGATTTTTGAGTATTTCATCTTGCCTTTTTTATTTGAAAAAACAAATTGTGGTCCTTATAAATTAATTAATCTTTAAATGCTAAAAACTTATTTATATAGTATAATATTAGGGACATTAACTATAATTCTAAATTCATGCATCAACTTTGAGTTGTTTGTTCTCATTGGTAAATACACTCTCTCGTCATTAATTGTGGTAACAACCTTCACCAATAATGACAGCTTAGTCGATGCATGAAGTTGATATCTCTAACATTTTTCATACATATATATGTAAATATATCAAATGTACACATGTGCGCGCGCATATACATATATATATATAAAGAAATGGCGCGGTTTGTCTGATCCTAGAATTTCACAAAGCGGACAGACAATATTTTGAACGACCTTGATCCGGCCTCGGACAATTGGAAAATGGTTCTAGTACAGAATCAAACTTGCGGTCTTAAAGTCGCTGGATTAATCCGGTCTGACGGTTTGAGGTTGGCCAAGGAACCGATTTGGCGCCAGTCATGTATTCTGCTGATCAGTGGAGAACAGCCTTTATACTAATAAAGATAATACATAATCGACGTACATGATGACTTAATGTTTTATTCTACCATCGTGTATCCGATCACTTTATTCTGCAAACAAAATGCAGCCTCTAAAAATTTCGTGAAATAATTAAATAGGATAGGCCTCAATAATTGAGGGTATGGCTGGAATATTGATGATTTTATAACGAGGAAAGCCTCCTTCCTCTAACAACCTCTTCCACTCGATCTCGTTTCTCTCCTTTCCATGGCCAGTATCATCATCGAATCGAATGTCGTTCTTGTTTCATGGACCACGTCCTCATGGCTTTCAGACTACTCAAGAACGACATCAACTATATATAATGATCTTCAGAGTCTTTTCTGGTGTCGCATTGCGGCAATTTCTCAGAATTTTGACACATTGTTCATGGCTCCAATTGTGCAGAACATACTGCATATGAAATTATGGACGTATTTAATTACTCTCAATTGACGAAGTAGAAATGATCCACTTATAACGGAATCTAGATATGCTTGTCGTGAATTTCTTGTGCTGTTGAATATCCCCTCAATAGTATTTTACAATATTATATATGCATTTAAGAGTGCTTAAATATTTAAATGCATTGTCAAAATAACATTGAGGTGATAGCCAATAAAACAAGAAAATGTGATATATAGCAAAATCAATACCACGTGAAATCTTATTCATTGTATTGTTCATCATGAATTTAGTTACCTTGATGAAAATAGCATCGGCACTAGGAATATCCTCAAACTTGTCACCAACTACATTGGTTATCTCATATTATTAAGGAGCTGTTGCAAGACATGTGGCAAATCCAAGTTCAAACCTTTGATGTGTGGATGAGATTTCACAATCTCATAAATGTCCCCGCCGTTCCCACCCGCCACGTTCACCAACGATCCAATGCACCTGAACCCATCTTTGTATGTGGACAGGACTGGCTTCATCACCATCTTGGCCACGCAAGAGATAGCATCATTGAAAAACTTGTTGAATTCAGGGTTCAGTACATGTCATGCCCGTGGGCCTTCTTAAATGCAAAGATGCCGTCTCTAACACTGTGGCTGAGGTGATGCCATGCGTCAATCAGCCATGGATGATTCTCCGCCAGGTGCAAGGCTTGTCTCCGAATCGTGAAGTAACCATTTAGAGTACTTGGGGTTCACGCGATAACGAGTATCTCCACAGCCATCCAACGGGTGATGTGCGGTGAAGATCTTTTTGCGGACCAGCTTTCTCATGGTGCCATCGAGGTATGACATGAGGAAGCTATTTGGGACAAAGTGATAGGGCTGTTGTGGGAGTGAATAATGTCGGCTATACGGAGCTCCACTGTGCATTTCAGTGCCATGGAGTCCACAAAGCTGAATAGGTGTTGCCAAATTTCTGCTTCGCCACTTAGCATTTCGCCGACTTCTTTTCCTCCTCCCATATTATTCTGTTTTTGTGGGGAAGATGAGTAAAACAGGCCAAAGCTATATATTGGTAGAGTAGTCGTCACCTCCTACATGAACCAAGAAATCTATTGTTTTAATAAGATAACATGATGCTAGCTGTGCCAAAAGGATACTGAATTATATTACACATTGATCTCTCTCTCTCTCTCTCTCTCTACAAACATACATACATACATACATGCATGTCTATATGTTTGTTGTTTGTTAGAAATGGTTACAGCCGTACCTTCTCGATTAATCTAATATTGGAAAACCGGTGCCATGCCGGCCAGGGAATCTTTGGATTTGAAAAGATTTTCTGATCAAAATATATTCCTTATAACAAGTTACTAGATGGACAAATCCTGAAAACTAGATATCAAGATTATTTGAAGGGGACAAACGGAGAAGACAAAAATAAATAAATAAGATGCAGGGGAAAGAAACAAGACCTACTTATCCAATAATTATAAAAAGACAATTTAATAACCTGCCCAGATTTCCAAGAAAAAGAAAAAAGATTACTATCCCGAGGTCCTTAACCTGCAGAAGTTATGTTGATTAACCTTTTTAAAGTTGTCATTGTTTGAGCTCTGCCTAATTATTAATTATTGACTAAGAAACATTCAACTTTTCTTTTCTTTATATCCTTCTTTAATTTTTTTTTAAATAATGTTTCATAAATATTTAGAATACAGCTTCTCTACTTCTGCTAACAAGCTATGAAAGTTTTAGGCTTATCCATATGATCAATTTTGTTGTTTCTGTAGTAAATAGTCGTCTTAAATTGTTTTTTAAATTTTGTATATTTAATTAATTAATTTTTTTTAGTTCATTATCGTATACCTTTACTCTCGTCGTTTATTTAAATTTCGTTAACCGATGTTGTCGTCTTGAAGCTTTATTCCCGTTTTAAGATTTATGTCGTTTCATATAAACCCGTAGTATATGAAGGATTTTTTTTTTTCAAGCCGTAGAAGATGAAGTTAACAGATAGCAATCGCGCACCAAGTTGTACGTCGTCGCCACAGCATTAAAAGCATAATGCTATCAATTAAATTTTATCGTTTTCATTTTTTTCGCTTATTACTTTTTCTATGTCTATCTTCCATTGTTTTACTTTGGAATTGTTATGTGGTACCTGTATAATGTCGTCCTTTTGGTTGTATGTACACGTTTTATCATTGTATAATCTTCTTTTAGAGAATAATGAAATAACATATTTTTGACACTTTTTAAAGTAAATAGTAAAATTTGAAAATATTTATAGTAAAGAATTGTAAAAAGAAAATATATCGATAATTTTTTTTAACTCATAGTAAATAGAAAAATAATTTTTTTACTAGTAAATTTTTTATTACTGCTATTTACTACAAATATTTTACGTTGAAAATGTGTTATTTACACAATTTTCCTTTAATTTAAAAATTTGTCATTTTAAGTTTTATGGCCTTCTCTTTTCCTAGTTCTCTATACATGTTGTTGTCATTTGATATCACCTTTCTTTCTTTCTTTCTTTCTTTCTTTCTTTATAGTTAGCATTTAAGGGTATTATCAGTTTTGTATATATAGTGATGCAATTGTTTTTCAAGTTGCATGATGTTGTTTTCAAAACTTCTTTTCCTAGATTTTATTTCCTTTTTTTTTCCAATATCATTTTGTTGTTTTGTGGTTTTGGCATTTGTATGTCGTTTTCGTATATTATTTGTGTTTTCAAGTAGTTATCGTTTTATAATCATATTGTCATTTTCTTGTTTTACAAACTTTGACGTTTTTAATACTTCTGTGTTGTAACCTCCAAAAAAAAATTCCATGTTGTTTTATATTTTCTATCATCGTTATGTTATTTTCGTTTGAGAGCATTATTGGGTTTAATTTCTATATTATATTATATTATATTTATTATATTATATACGTGTGTGCTAGTGTTTCCAAGTTGTATTTCAAGATTTTATAACCCTTTCTTATAATTATGTTGTTTTTCACATTACGAAATCTCGTTTTGGAAATTCTATGTCGTTTTCGCTATCCTTTTTAGATTTTATGTCGTTTCATAGTTTTTGTCGTTTGCTCCTTTGATGCTGTCATCGTTTTTTTCTTTCTCGTTTTCCCCCCCTAGCTTTAGATCCATTTAAAGGTAGTGCCGGACTAGGATTTGTTTCAGCATAATTATGTTAGAATCATAAATTTATCAATTCGTAGTATTGTTAAATAGTTGGATTAAGTAAATGTATAATCAATTTGTTGAATTTTTTGCTACATGAATATTTTTAAACGTTTATCTTCATTTTAATTTATTATTCTTTTTATGATTTTAGTTTAGTAAAATTTAAAGTGGAACACTTAAAAAATCATTGTGATGTGTCAAATTTTGATAAGAAATTATTTAACGCGTATATAAGAGAAAATAATATTTAAATAATTACAGGAAAAAAGGTGTTTAAGTAAAGACATAATAAATGCAATTATTTTTTTGGAACAATTAAGAAAAAAGTATTTATAAAGAACATATTTATAAAAATATTATATTATAGAATTATAGGGGAAAAAGCAGACACATTTTAGAAACATAATTTTAATGAGTGCAAATTAAAAAAAAAGACACATGTAGAAATATAAGACATTTGAAAAAAAATAATTGTAATTGGTACAAATTAGAGAAAAAGTCTGTTTATAAAAGTGCATGTAGTCTTCTAAATAAAATATATATATATATATATATATATATATATATGCATTGAAAATTTCAAAAGTTCAGGGGGAATAAGCTCCCGGACATTGCCTCCCTCTGCAACTGTTTACAAGGTATATACATATACCTTTAGCCTTTGAGTACCTTCTCTGGTAAAGATGTCAAAACGGGTGTCGGCAAAAGGTCTACGGGAGACTGGGTCGGTTAGAAGTTTAGAACTAATTAATAAAGGGTTATTTAACTTATTATACTTTGTGTGTTCAAGTTTATTAAAAAATTTATATAGCTTTAGTTTTTAATCTTATCAAACGTATCCCATTATATTTTATTTAATACATAAATTTATAATTTTTTGGTCAACGTTCAATTTTGATCGCTAAATGAATGCCCTTAAATAAAAAAGTTAAAATATTTTGAAAAGAGAGAGCTACATTGATTTTAAAATAACTAAAGCAACTAAAAATTTTCAACTATTGATCCAATTGTGCTTTAATTCCAACCATAAACACTAAGAGTAGTCTGAGACCCACCCACATCAATTTCCCATCAATGGTCAATGACACAAAAATGTAGTCTCATTGATGTGGATTTGAACTCATTCAGTTCTATCTTTCTTTTTTTACCATTTTTAGTTATATTTTCTTTTGAGCACCTCTGTGTTTTTTGTTTGAATTGGTTCTTGCAATAGATAAATTGAGTTTTGCAATTCTTTGATGTTGATTTTGGTTGGTATTAAAACTTGAGAAATTGGAGTTCTAAGCATTATCTTAATTGTTATATAGTTGTGGGATTTGCTTCTCTTCTTTTTCTTCCTTTCCTTTTTAATTTTGATGTTGATTTGTTTTTATTTTAAAATAATTCTTAATTTTTTTCTTTAGTTTTTATTTTAATTATTAATTTTTAAGGATATTAGTGTCATTTTCTTAGTTAAAATTGACCATTGATTAAGAAAGAATATACATTTGTAAAAATAATTTAATTTGAAAGTATATGTGACGCCCCGAGGTGGGGGTCATGGAGTTTTAGATGAATAAAAAAAAGAGTGTAAATATAAGTGAAAAATAAATAAATATCATCGAAATAAATAATAACATCGGCGGTCACCGTCATGCGAATGCCATGATGGTGGGGCCGAGATCCTATTCTTATTCGCCATCACGTGGATGCTTACCACGAATGTGAGTAGATAAATAAATAAATCATAATATCAATAATACAAAAACATTGAAATTCATCACAAATCATCGTCTCTAAGATAAATTAAAATATACTATCAACAGAGGTGAAAATAACATCAACACTGGGACAAGCCGTACAATACACGCATCATACCACAGTTTTAAAGAGAATACCATTTCAATCCAAAGAGCTAGGTTTCGATCCTGGGCCCATCCGTCCTCCTCAACCTGGAAGTGGGATTTTAAAAATAGAAAAACGTGAGCGGAAGGCTCAGTAGGATAATTAGTTAAAAACAAGTTATTTAAAAATAACATTTATAGATAAAATATCATTGATAATCTAATCTCAAGATCTTAATAAAAATCAATTAGTACTTACTTGAATAAAACTTGACAAACATTACCGTACGGGTTTTTGGAAATCCGAAAGGAATATCAAAATTCAATTCTTCAAACTCAATCACCAAAATCATTCTTAAAGGAAACATTTAAGAAATAAACTTTGGCCAAATAATTTAAAAGGGGCTACCAAAGAAAGGGATAGTAATATCCTACCTCATAAAAATTCAATAACGTAAGCTCCAAATAAAACCCAACGTACGCTCCACATACGTTCAAAACCTTAAAAGCTGTATTTAAGATCAGAAATCATATTTAACAAATATCATTATGTTAATTTACTTATCAGTGTGCCTTTAACTCAAAATAATCATAACCCCAAAAACATAATCCTTTTTGTAACATTTCAGAATCATCAAACATTGAAAACTGTAGCAAAAACACAATTTTTCCAAATCCACGGTCGGCCTGCCGAATACCCTGAATCGGCCTGCCGACAAACCAGGACCGGCCTGCCGAACTTTTCCTAGGTTCGGCCTGCCGACCAGATGAATCCGGCCTGCCGAACCTTTGAATCCGGCCTGCCGAACACGTAGTTCGGCTGCCTAACTGGAAAAGTATAGGGACCCGAGGCTTCGAGTCTCGATCTCCCCAAGCTCAAAATTCAAATTTAAAACATGTTTTTCAATTCCCAGATCATGAAAATCATATATAAAGCATAGAAAACCATAATAGAACACATTTAAAGCATTTTCTCCAACTTTAAACTCAATTTCACATTTGATTTGAAAATCAAAGAAAAATACAAAAACTTGATTAATTCAATTTTTGTTCAAATAAAGCTTAGATTCATTGTAAAATAAGTCCTATAAGCTTAGATTAAACATTATCTAAGCTCATCAAAGCTAGGGTTGCAAAATACAAAGAAAATTGAAAATTTGAAAAAGTTTTAAAATTTTAAAAACTAACATTGATTCAATCCTTGAATCGTGTTTGTGGTTGCTCAATCACATTTCCAAGCCTCCAATCTGCTAAATCGAAGCTTGGGCTCGATTTTGAAACAAAAATTTTTGAGAGAATGAGAGAAAGAAAGAGACGGTGAGAGGGAAAGAGAGAGGTGAGTGAAAGAGAGAGAGAGTAATCGTGAGAAATGGGAAGGGAAAGGAAAAAGAAAAGGAAATTTAAAGGCCCAATGACATTTTCGTAAATATGAAAAAAATATGGGGAAAAATGTCATTTGATATTTTTAACACTAAAATTCAAATTTTCAAATAGGACAAATGCAACAAAATCTTTAAATAACTAAAATTAATAACAAAATTTACACTGGCACACTTAATAACTAAACTTAACATAACTAACCTTGCTTTGAAATTTAGAGACGTTATAGTATACAACTATGGAGATTTAAAAAGCAAAAGCATGTTTTCTGAATAAGTTTAAAATACAGGGATATACAAAAATAAGTAACCCTATATTTAAGAGTTATATGCACAAGAGAGGATTCTAACGACTAACTTTTAGTGAGAGATAGGATTATTAGGAACCTATTGCTTGACGCATACCACAATGAGATGTGGTAGAAGAAAAGGTTAAAATATAGTCCACTCGGAAGAGCTTAAAAAGGCATTTGAGGCGTGACATTATCTTCAAGAAGAAAAAGAAAGTTTAACAAAATCAAATATAGTTTCAAGAGAGCTTTTTCTATTTAGGTCTTAACACTTGAATTCAGTCCTCATACTTCATTCATTTTTACTCAAAAATCCAATCAATATTTGGGAGTATGGCATTCTTGTTAAGCTAAATATGTACGTAAATTATACCAATCAAAATTTTCAATAGGGAACTTAATCTAAAAAACAGTACATAATCTGTCCTTTTTTTAAATAAAAAAATCACCGACTGACTCTTTCCTTAGTGGCTACTCCACTATTAGTCTCTACTTTTTAATTAGTCTTTCTAACCCATAGAAAAGCACGTACATAAGACAACATGTACGGCTCTGCTTATCTTTAGAACGGAGCTAGATGATAGCTGATTCAGTGAAATGATAAGATCAAATGGTTTTTCTTTTCTTTTCTTGTTTGTTTTCACTTTTAGAAAAAAAAAAAGAAAAAGATGGATCAACTAATTGTTTGGTCTAGATATCCACTCATAGAATATGAAATATTTTTCAGACAAGGATCCAATTATAAACCTGTGGTCATGCACATTGCTCTCATAGTGGGGCAAGATATTTTAATAATTTCTTTTAAATTTAAACAATTAATTTTGAAGAATTTTAATTGTGCTCCCGATAAGTTAAGAACCTTATAGTTGAGCTCCCACTATATCTACCCCCATAAATAATATAGAATTTTAATATTTATACCTCACTTTCTTTGTGTTCTATATTCTGTCCCTAAAAGAAAAGATTCCATGGATCCCCCCATATTGCATAGGATACCCACATGATCAGAATATTCTTCAATTAAAGTGACGCTTTACATAATTAGTAAGGACAAGATACATACGTGCACACACATACTATATATATATACACACATGGGGTGTAGTTTCAATGGTTACTTTTATTTTTATATTCATGGTTA
This sequence comes from Artocarpus heterophyllus, assembly GCA_025403435.1. Lineage (NCBI taxonomy): Eukaryota > Viridiplantae > Streptophyta > Magnoliopsida > Rosales > Moraceae > Artocarpus > Artocarpus heterophyllus. The sequence continues at coordinate 14,844,475 of CM046348.1, read as the reverse complement.
ATGTTATTTTATCGTATGTTATAGATCAAATGGCTATAAGGAATTTGATATTCAATAAAAAATAATGATAATTAATTAGCATTAAACTTAAAAAACTCATTAAATATGATTATGGATGGGCAACTTGTTGTCTACCTATTAACATGATTTTTTTACACATTTTTTTATTAAAAATAGAATCAAATTAAAGATTCATTTTCTTAGTTTTTTTAATCTCATCTTTAATTTCATTTCCATTCTGGGTTAGGTTTATTCCCAATTTTGTATTTCTCCATTTTCATTCGTGATCCTTCTAAGTAATAAATAATTTATGATCAAAGACCTATCTATTGAAGTATGTCGTATAGTGCTCTTCTTTTTTTTTTTTTTAAATAATTGGATTTCTTAGCTAGATCAATTTTTAAGCTTCTACTTAGTGGTTCTGGTTGGCAACATGTCCGTCATTGTGTCTGCATATTGAAGATAATTTTTCAGAGAGAGAATTCACTGATCTTCTTCCCATATGTTGGGATTCATGATTTAAGTTACTTCAGGAAATTCAAGAGTTTGATTCAAAGGTATATATGACTCTTGATTTTTTTTTTTTTTAAGTATAATATGTTGAGAACCTCTTGTTTATTCGACGTGTAAGTTTGCCTTTTATCTTAGACAGATATCAATGTTTTTATTTATTTATTTATTTAACCCATCTTTGAGTACTCTTCATGAGGTGGGTTTTTATATCTATTACTTTGTTTCCATTTTTTTTTCCATTTTCGGAACAAGTGAAAAAATAATTTATTTAGTTAATGTTTAATAATTTTTTTTGCTAAAAGTGATTAAGATTATTAGGTTGTTAAGCAACTTGTTACAGCAAGTAATATGAATTGTCACATCATCAAATACAATTAAAGCATACACATATTTCTAGGATTTTGTTTGTCACCATTGATGGTTAAAAAAAAGAGTAACCATTAAGAACTCTTCCATATATATGTATAAGAATTAATTCCAGAGAAGGTTTTTGATTGTTGTTGTCATTCCAATTTTAGTCCTTAACATAACATCTCAAACTTAATCCTTGATTTATAGATTTTTTCAATTTTTGTTCTTTTATCAGTTGTGTGTTAAAACTAGAACAAAATATGATTATTATTCAATAAGCACAATGTTATTTTACATTTTTGTATCATAATCATATACCTATTCCATATTCTATTAATTATTAGTAAAATACTATTTTCTATTATAATTAACTACATATTTTATCATTTCTTTTATACCAAACTTAAAAAAGTACTAAAATTAAAACAAACTAATAAATCAAAGATTAAGCTTAAGGCGTTTCAAAGTCAAGAACCAAAAAAAGATTGAAGATAAAATTTAGAAACCAAGCGTAAGATTAACCTTACAAAACAAATTCACCTATATGGGAATATTGGCTGTCATTATCGAGAAGACGCATGCAGGTGGCATCTAAAGCTTGGGTGCTGCCCATTTATATATATATATATATATATATATATATATATATATATATATAATTTATGATTAAGTTGTATGTCAACAAGAAAAAAGCTGCACAATTTTTTTCCAGAACTGTGCTAATATTAATCAGCACTTAATTGGGTCCCAAATGTGCAGCAACCTGCGACCTGTTTTGCCCTAGGCATGACAGATCCATTGGACGAAGGCCATTGAGGACTAGGGAGCTCAACTTTTTTATCAATCAATATATACATACGTATGCATATATATTGTATTGGATTAAACTACAAATAGCCCCTAAAAATTAAAAAATTGATCATTGTCTTTTAAAATTAAATATATTCACTCTCTCACACTTTTTACAAAAGGTCAATTTATTAAAAAACTCAATAATACACTTTATATAAATATCGGCTTGTTTCTTTATGTAGTACATACGATAAATACTAACTTTTTTTTTAGTCCTTTTTTTTTTTTTTTTGTAACATATTTTAGTCTAAATAATTCATTCTTGATTTTTGACAATAAAAAGCTATAATATTCAATTATAATTTTCTAAGTAGTATCCTAAAAGATTTTATGTTTGGAGCTTATGACACTTGGATGATCAGTTCTAAGGACTAATGCTTGATAAAAAGGTATTAGTGAACTTACGCGAAACATAGTCCAATAGGAAAAAAAATAGCTTATATATATCAATTAACTCGCATTTGACATTATCAATAATAACTCTAACAAGGATTATTGCTATTATGGAAAGAATATTTTTTTACTATGAATTTTATGAAGAATTGACCGTACAATTGAATGTGAAATCAATTGATAAATGATATTTCACTTGTGTAGGTCGAAAAAGATATTTTTGTTAACTTTGATAACAAGGCTGACAACAATTGTATTACATTAATAATTTTTAACTTTGGTTAAACTCGAACGTATTGCCGGAGAGGCCTGGGTGCCCCTTCTTGGATTTGCCTCCTACGGGGAGAGCGCATCCCCTGAGATTCAAACCTTTAATCCACACGTATAAGAGGGCCTTAAGTTCATCCCAGGTAACTTAAGGCCCTCTTGCGCTTTCTATGTTGAGGGAGATTTGCCTCCCACGGAAGGAGCACGTCACTTGGGATTTAAACCTTTGATCCACTAGTACAAGAGGGCCTTAAGTTCATCCCAGGTACCAATCCAATCGGCCATTTGGATTGGTACCTGGGATAAACTTAAGGCCCTCTTATACGAGTGGATCAAAGGTTCAAATCTTAGGAGACGCGTTTCTCTTGCAGGAGGCAAATCCGATCATGGACACCCAGGTCTCTTCGGCAATACGTTCGAGGGACCCACCAGGCCCCGGCCGTGGGACCAAAAACCCTCAACAACATGCATCATAGATATTGTTTCATTTGGTGAGCAATGTTTTCAAGTTGTCTTGACACCACCAATCACTGATGTGAATTAATTCGTTTGTTTTTAATTCCATGTCCTTACGTTAACGGCAGAAGAAAAAAGAAAAGAAGGATAATGAGGTAGTGTTACACCAAGAAAGGTCATATTAATGATAACTAAGAATTTGCATATAAGGCGTTTGGTAAGTCAGTTTTAAGCAATAATTTGAACTAAAAATACTGTAGCAAATCAAGTTTTATGAGAGATTATATTTGTAGTAAAATTAGTTTGAACCGCAGACTGCGTTTTGAACCATGACTCCTATACGTGTCACTAGACTTTCAATCATTTTTTCCCTTATATTTCAAGCCATTTGGAATATACTGATAACATATTTAATTACCTTGTCATTCGAACGTACCATCGATTTATTAATTCTTTGCTAGCTAGATTTAGGTCTATTTTATCGTCGTATGAAGTGTTTCTTGCCCCGATCTTTCTCAAGAAATGCAAACGTAATTTAGTTTTGTTCATCGCTGAACTGGCGTGCAAAATGAGCTTTTTTTTTTTTTGAGATAAATAAAATGCATAGATAGATTGATGAGAATTATGTTCTACTATATGGATACTTTAGTAAATTTGAACAAAGTATAAATATTACTGCACAAAAGTAATCTTTGACCTACTTCTAAAATTAATAATTAGATAGCAGTTGGAATCTGTTAATTAATAAATAAACATTCTAATAGTTGATTCTTTAAGAATCTAAAAACAACCTCCGAAAACAACGCCAAAATCAAATTATGCGTGAAAAATGCAATAAAATTACTAAAAAGGTCAAGTTTTTATCTACCATCTATTATAGTTAGTCACAAAATATGTTTCGACTATAATTTATGAAGACGTCACAGTGGATAAAAACCTGTGCTATCAAAGTCAAATTACAACCCCCTCCCCTTATTTATTACCACACCACACCCCACCCCACCCCGCCGCCCCCCTTCCCCAAAAAAAAAAAAAAAAAAAAAAATCCTTTTTGGCTCCAAAACTGCGTCCACTATGATAATTTTCTCATTTGTCTTTGGTATTGCTTTCCTGAAATTTTTGAAGATCTTTACACAAACTTCGATCGCTCCATTCATGAATTAATTATTTAATCGATTAATTATTTATGATTTAATCATATTATAATTGGGTCTATTCAATATTTAACATATATTAAACGTATTCGAGATCTCATTTTCTGTAGTCCCGAATTAATATATGAATATATGTTATCTTTTTACATTAAAGTTGTGAATTCCAAGTAAATGAAAAATGTTTCCGGCTATTCGCAATGTTATCTATCTAAAGTGTTAGATTATTAGTTATCTCAGCTATTGATAAATCAAAAGACGTAATAAATAAATGTTAGTTGATAAATCAATTAACAGTTTGATAATTGATTAATCAATTAACAGTTTCAATTGATAAATGGAAACACATAATAAAGGAATACTACTTGATTAACATGCACTGAACATATTTGAGATCTCATTTTTTAGTAGTCCCGTATCAATATATGAATATATGTTATCTCTTCATGTAATTGTGAATTTCCTACACTGTATGGAATGCTATGGGACTCCATAAAAAGTATAAAAAGAACGCTGGCAGTACAGGAAGTGTATCGATAGCATAGGAAAAATACTGTATAAAATTAGACTATTAAAGGATGATGTAGGATCCACCAATTACACATGGAAGATAGAAAATTTACCCACCTCACCATGACATACTTGGTTTTGGGTTTATGGTGGAGTCAAGTTTTTAATTAAGTATAAAAGACGACTAAATGTTGTCATCTTTATTTTATATGGCCATAAAGGAAAGGAAAAGAAAAAAAACAAGGCACTCCAAAGGGTGAAAATTGGCCACATCCCTCCCTAAGAAAACCGGTTGTAGGCTACTCCTTTTAGACAAATTGTTAGTCACTATTAAGTTAAGATGATGACTAAGCTAGTGAGTGTGACACCCGTTATTCTCCTAACGGGTATTGAGGTAATTAAATTAATTTTTAATGTATAAAAAAAAAATTGCTTCATTTAAATTTATTTTATAATATTTATTTTTATCTATTTTTAAATTTTCTAAAATTCTCCTATATTTATTTAGTATGATTACTAAAAAGCCTTAGAACTTCTAATAAATCTCAAAAATGTCATATTGGCATTATGTGTGTTAAAGTCTTTAGATGAGACATAAGGATATCTTTTCCAACTACTCTTGACCCTCATTTTCTTTATTTCCTCCGTGACATGCTTCAACATGTCTCCTCTATAATTGTTTCCATCACTTCTCTTCAAAGACTTCATCTTTTCTTCCTTTCTCTTCCACGGTTCCCACACTCTTCTTCTCATTTCTTTGCTGAAGCAAAATACTTAGAGAACTTCTTCAAGGCAGCCATAAAAATCAGCCACCATCACCTCCATTTGAGCAAGAATTTCAGTCATACCGAAGTAAAGGAACCTGTTTTGAAGCCATTTCAAGCTTCCAACTAACCATAATCCGAGGTTAGAATCTTATGAACAAATTTAGTCTTTCATTTATAAATTTTCTTTTATACTAAAGGATTATTCAAATTTGCGTTCTTAAACCTAAGTATACGTTTGTTGCTATTTTGGAGCATATGTATGAAGTCTAAGTGTATATGCCCTAGACAGAAAATTTATATTGTTAAACTTTATAATACCTCTATGGGCAGTGGTTATTTCTTGAAATTCTAAGATTAAATTAAAATAAATTTTATGAATGTAGTTGTATGTTGTGCTTTAGTTTTAATTGTCCTTATGCACGCCTTAGGATCAAGGGAGTATGGAGCTAACGTTAATTGATTCCAGGATTAAGAGACTGTTGATAAGCTTAAAAGGTAGGGATTCTATTACTCATCTTTTGTGAGGTTTTTATAGAATTAAAATTGATTGTTTTGCCGCAATATATATATATCTATGTTGAACTGATATTATATGATTATCACATATGAAACTATGACATGGACTCGTCTTGTATTGTACGGCGAGGAACATAATGAATTGACACATGTTATAAATTGAGAAGCATGGTTAGGAAAACTAACTCTATTGATAATGATTCAATATAGAGAAATTGTGAGACATGAAGAGGGCGACGGTTACGTCCTTGGGCATGAATACCCTAAAAGGTAAAGTAGGGGGAAGGCGATGACGCTTCCTTGGGTTGAAAGTCCCAGAACACACTGTACAGGAATCGACTTGGTGAGGACTCGGGGCTTGATGTCCCCTCACCGGAACACCCTTGGAATGTTTATAGGGTGATCAAGTGCGCCCATTTGGGTTTCGATGAGTTGAGTGATACTCAATTTAACATGGATACCTAGGAACAATGATGATTGTTAATATTTGTATAAATGTGTAATTATGACACTTGGTAATGATTAACTACGGTATCCATAAGATGTGATCATAATAAACCTCATAATCTGGAATATGATGTAACTTACTAACCATGCAGATTTTAATGTGGTAATGATAAAGGTGAGTAATGGTTTTCTCTACTGAGCATAGTGTTGCTCATACCCTTATGTTTATATCTTTTCAGGACTCACTAAATGTGAGGTGGCTACGAGAAATATAGTTGAGGAAGTGATGTAACTATATTACATTGGGACTGTTTCAATCGTTGAGAATGTTCTTCATGATAATGTAAGCATCAATTGTTACTTTCTGTGACTGTATTATAATGTGTTGAGGGTTAAAATGATGATGACAACAGTTTATATTATTAAATTTAAGGTGCTACATTAAAACTGTGGTTTATTTATCGTTTATATTTTTATTTTTGAGTTGAGAGTTTTCATTTAAGTCCCGGGTAAATTTTATTTTTAAGGTTTTACTTTTATTATTTATTTTTATTTTATCTCATTAAAAACTGTTAACCCCCACATAGGGGCGTTACAGAATTTTTGGTATCAGAGCCTAGGTTCGGTTAACCTAGGGAGTGTAGCACCACTTTAAAAAAATATATTTTTGAGATGGTTTTGAAGCTGAATTTTTATTGTCATCATCAAAATGAACCTTCACATTGATTTATACAGTCTAAAAGGATGTAACATGGAAAGGCCATAGAATGAAAATATCAATAGTTATATGAGTACAATAATTATGTAGAAGGAAAGTATTAATAGTTATAAGAGAATGATAATTATATGGAATGAGTTTATAAGTAGAATGCTTATGAGAAATTCGTATAATATTTGGATCTATAAGCATATTTAATTCGTATAAACGATGAGAAATTCGTATAGATAAGAGGATTTAAAAGCCTTTTGTCTCGTGAAAAACAATAAGAAATATAAGGCTTGATTTATTGATTTTAAAGTTTGACATAGATATGCCAAATTTTTCGTAATTGATTCAAACCTAAGTAATGATTATGTGTGGATTCGATGGAGCACATAAGTGTCAATAACTTTTCTTAAAAGTTCTATTTATTTGAGGAATATGATATAAGTTGGGAATCATGGTATTGAATCTTAAGAGAGATAAATGTTAGACTTTTGGTCTGTTGAGACTGTGTAAAGTCTAGAATGCATGAATCTCAAAATTGGAATATTTCGTTACGTACATTGTATTTAAGTGTATCAGTGAATCTTTTGGTTACCTAAGATTTTGTTATATGAGGAAATTCGATATTGTGTAAGTAGAATTGTGGGGATTGTAGATGTTCTTAAGTAGTAACATCAAGTGTCTTTGTTCGTTGATATGGTCTACGTTGAAAGACGTAAATCGTATTGATTTCAAGGTTAGTCACATTCTAAACCCTTGGTAGCAATGATGATGAATCCATTGATAGATGTTAAGTATTATCAATAACATATGGGTGTATGCATTGTTCAATAAGGTTTTGATTAAAACAAAATTATTTGAGTTGCTGGATCATTCAGGAAGATCCTTGTTGTCGTTAAATTAGATTTGTTGTTTATAGTTAACTTTATCTATAGTGGGCTTTAAATTGGGTTTAAGATGTATACAAATTGGTTTTCAATTTTATGTTTGTTATTTAACTCGTTCTAAATGTGTTAAGGCCCGAAACAACCTGACCATTTTCAACTTAGAACATTTGGGCCTAGTTCAAATCCTAAATCAGTTTGATTCACACTGTCTCTCCCACGTGGTTTCTATACGTGTCATATACAGTGGTTTAATTATTGTTTACATATACGTTTACTGTGCATAGGAGCTTATTTCTCCGAGTTCACTTTTTCTCTCTTAATTTGTTATTTTCTCTCTAAATCGCAAATCCTCTTCTTTTTCATTAAAAATTCTTCTTTTTCTCTAAAAGAAGAAGGAATTCTAGGATTCTGCAATTTACTATCTTAATTTTTCCTTTCTATTTACTCTTCTTTCATCTCATCATGGACCCAAAGTACCAACACATGAGAAAGTATTTCCCATCACTCTCCCAAAAGATTCTTAGAAAGAAATACAAGGCTAGAATTACTCGGTTGTGGATTCTTATGCGTTTTGGTATCCCTTGTGATGTGAGAATGTTGATAGAGGGGAAAATCCGTCCGAGTGACTTTAGTCAAGATGTCGGTTTACCAGGAACAGGTACCAGTCGTAGTGCAATGAAAAGAAGAGCTCGTGCCATCGTGGTCACTTGTAACAAATGTGGAAGACAAAATTGTAACGGTAAATGTACTTCACCTGGTTATATGTCTACGAATAGAGAGGATAAAATAAGGTTTTGTAGGGATGGACTTTCAAAGGAGAACTTGGATAGCATCCATCCTCCTCTCCACGGTCACCCTAGTGGATATGTTCAAGGAGCTATTTTTAAACTCTGGCCTAAATTTTATACAGAAAGACAACGCCTCAGGAATATGGTATTTCTAGATCCTGTTTGCCAAGCCATAAGAAAACTGGATGGGGAATAAGTTATCGCTCTATAAAGGTTATTTAGTCTTTACTTATTTGAAGCAGTTTTAGCTGATGTTCAACAGTTTGTGTTTTTCTTTTACTCAGAATATTTGCTTTTGTGTTTGAAATAATTGTGATTATTAGATTGATACAGTAAGTGTTAATATCTTATTTAATTTATGATTTTCTTAAATATATATATATAATAAAATATATTATCTTATCAGACACGTCACATACGGTACAATAATATGTTTGAATTTTGAAAAGCTTATCCAGATATTTCAAGATTGTGTCTCAAATTTCAAAAGTTCTACAATATTTGTCGTTTATATTAAATTTCTCGACTTGGTGTATATTTGTCAAAAAGTCTACAGTTGCGTCAAGACGGTCTTCTGTCGAATTGTTCTCAATTGTCAAAAGTTATACAATTAGAGTCTAATCTTTTTCAAAAAGTGAATCAGATTTTCTGTAAACTATCAATCACCTTATCTTACTTTCTTATCCGCACAAGATTTTGTTTAAATCTTTGGATTACCTTTTCATTATCTACTCGTCTATCTCTTTAGCCCTTTTTGTATATTTCTCATCTTTAAAATCTCATATAGAACCCGAAGTCTAAGTGGAGCAGACATTAAGCAACCACTTCTATAAACCAAATATGTCTACCTCCCAGTCCACGAAGAAAATAAAGAATGTCTGTGTCTTTTGTGGTTCCAGCCTTGGAAAAGATAAAGCTTATTTAGAAGCTGCAAATCACTTAGGGCAAGTCCTAGCACGCAAGAAGATTAACATAATCTATGGGGGTGGTAGTATAAAAATGATGGTAAATATGGCACTAGCAGCTAGGTCTAGTGACGCTACTGATGTAAGAATTTGGCCTCATATTCCAGTTGAAGGAAACCTTTGTAAGGAAGCCATAGGTAAGGGAGAAGGAGTCAGGAGTATCCCTAAAAATTTTAAAGACATAATCTATAATTCTGATGCTTTTATAGCATTACCTGGTGGTCTAGGTACTCTTGAGGAAATATTTATAGTTGCTTGTGGGCAATTGTTGGGCTTTTATTCCAAACCTTTGGGACTGCTGAACGTAAAGGGTTTTTATGACGGTCTTTTGAAATTTCTAGATTACGCTGTGGAAGAAAACATCACTACAGAATCGGAGAGACAAATCTTTGTCACTGCTTCAACAGCTGAGGAATTGATAGATAAAATGCAAATAATACATCCAGAATCTGACACTGCAACATCCAAGCTTGAATGGGAAAGGGAAAGCCGGGAGCGGCCAATTGATTTGAATCTCCATCTGTAATCTTTTTGTTTTATCTTTGGCATGTAGGCATGTGTGTCCGTATTTCGTGTGTTACGAATAACCGTTTGCCTTGTATTCTGCGTTTCTTGTGGTACGTCGTTGTTCAATCTTTTAGATTCATTGAGCCTAATGCCGGGATGGCTGGATACGGAGTACTTGATGCTCTCGAAACGCATCCTTCTTAAGGTCCGATCTTTTGTTTATCGATGTTTTTGTATCCTCTAAGCATGCATGATATGGATAGCTGGTATACGGAGTGCCTTGTACTCTCGAAACGTATCCGTATTATGTTTGTAATGTGTAATATTCTGTTAATATTATGTGGAAGTACCAGAGTCAGTTATGGGGATATTCCATATGAAATATGAGTATATTATTTGGGTTGAATGTTTGTGTCATGAGGATAGCTGTTTAATGAAAAATATGTCGGGTATGTTTGCAACCAGAGATTCCGCTTAATATCTCTATGAATAAGTTTAATGTATGGTTTTGAATAGAAGTGTTTGTGATATATGTTTTATGATTATGTTTTAGTTTATTAGTTGAGGTATGAAATCAAATCTATTTGACTTTTCCTTACTCAAAAAGGAAAAGGAACCTAAAGATGAAGTATATAAAATTTCTCTGGCAATCTCCTTAAATGTGATTGTAAATCACAGTCCATGGACAATGAAGGACTGGAATCATGGTATGGTCAATATGTATGCCTGATCAGATTCTTAGACTATTATACGGTGTTACAAGTTGAAACTTGTCAGAAATACTCTCATTGAGGGATTTAGGAGTAAGATTTATTATGCAAGTAAATAAGTGGAGATACGATAACTTAAATTTGGAGGACAAACAACATTAACGGTTTAGACTCGGAATTGGAATCATAATGGAATCAAAATTTTTACTAGTATTGCTAGAATTGAAATTTCGAGGACGAAATTTCTTTAAGGGGGGTAGAGCTGTGACACCCGTTATTCTCCTAACGGGTATTGAGGTAATTAAATTAATTTTTAATGTATAAAAAAAAAATTGCTTCATTTAAATTTATTTTATAATATTTATTTTTATCTATTTTTAAATTTTCTAAAATTCTCCTATATTTATTTAGTATGATTACTAAAAAGCCTTAGAACTTCTAATAAATCTCAAAAATGTCATATTGGCATTATGTGTGTTAAAGTCTTTAGATGAGACATAAGGATATCTTTTCCAACTACTCTTGACCCTCATTTTCTTTATTTCCTCCGTGACATGCTTCAACATGTCTCCTCTATAATTGTTTCCATCACTTCTCTTCAAAGACTTCATCTTTTCTTCCTTTCTCTTCCACGGTTCCCACACTCTTCTTCTCATTTCTTTGCTGAAGCAAAATACTTAGAGAACTTCTTCAAGGCAGCCATAAAAATCAGCCACCATCACCTCCATTTGAGCAAGAATTTCAGTCATACCGAAGTAAAGGAACCTGTTTTGAAGCCATTTCAAGCTTCCAACTAACCATAATCCGAGGTTAGAATCTTATGAACAAATTTAGTCTTTCATTTATAAATTTTCTTTTATACTAAAGGATTATTCAAATTTGCGTTCTTAAACCTAAGTATACGTTTGTTGCTATTTTGGAGCATATGTATGAAGTCTAAGTGTATATGCCCTAGACAGAAAATTTATATTGTTAAACTTTATAATACCTCTATGGGCAGTGGTTATTTCTTGAAATTCTAAGATTAAATTAAAATAAATTTTATGAATGTAGTTGTATGTTGTGCTTTAGTTTTAATTGTCCTTATGCACGCCTTAGGATCAAGGGAGTATGGAGCTAACGTTAATTGATTCCAGGATTAAGAGACTGTTGATAAGCTTAAAAGGTAGGGATTCTATTACTCATCTTTTGTGAGGTTTTTATAGAATTAAAATTGATTGTTTTGCCGCAATATATATATATCTATGTTGAACTGATATTATATGATTATCACATATGAAACTATGACATGGACTCGTCTTGTATTGTACGGCGAGGAACATAATGAATTGACACATGTTATAAATTGAGAAGCATGGTTAGGAAAACTAACTCTATTGATAATGATTCAATATAGAGAAATTGTGAGACATGAAGAGGGCGACGGTTACGTCCTTGGGCATGAATACCCTAAAAGGTAAAGTAGGGGGAAGGCGATGACGCTTCCTTGGGTTGAAAGTCCCAGAACACACTGTACAGGAATCGACTTGGTGAGGACTCGGGGCTTGATGTCCCCTCACCGGAACACCCTTGGAATGTTTATAGGGTGATCAAGTGCGCCCATTTGGGTTTCGATGAGTTGAGTGATACTCAATTTAACATGGATACCTAGGAACAATGATGATTGTTAATATTTGTATAAATGTGTAATTATGACACTTGGTAATGATTAACTACGGTATCCATAAGATGTGATCATAATAAACCTCATAATCTGGAATATGATGTAACTTACTAACCATGCAGATTTTAATGTGGTAATGATAAAGGTGAGTAATGGTTTTCTCTACTGAGCATAGTGTTGCTCATACCCTTATGTTTATATCTTTTCAGGACTCACTAAATGTGAGGTGGCTACGAGAAATATAGTTGAGGAAGTGATGTAACTATATTACATTGGGACTGTTTCAATCGTTGAGAATGTTCTTCATGATAATGTAAGCATCAATTGTTACTTTCTGTGACTGTATTATAATGTGTTGAGGGTTAAAATGATGATGACAACAGTTTATATTATTAAATTTAAGGTGCTACATTAAAACTGTGGTTTATTTATCGTTTATATTTTTATTTTTGAGTTGAGAGTTTTCATTTAAGTCCCGGGTAAATTTTATTTTTAAGGTTTTACTTTTATTATTTATTTTTATTTTATCTCATTAAAAACTGTTAACCCCCACATAGGGGCGTTACAGTGAGTTATAAATGTTGGAAACAAAAATCATCCTTAATCCATCATTACTTTGCATGGACCATGAAGAAAAACACCCATTTTTCTACTACCAAAAACCAGCCCCTATAGCATGGATACCTCTCAAAGTTTTGATGATTTTAAGCCTTAAATCATTCAAGGAATCAAGTTCAAGAAATCTAGAGAGATTATGCAATTTTGGAGGTAAAATCCAAAGCTTTTTCCCATGGGTTTTTAGTGTCTTTGCATGGGTTTTTAGGAGGATTTTCATGGGTCTTTGTCATCACTATTGACAAGAAGGATTGGGAGACTTTCAAGCATCATATATGAGGTGCAAAGCTTGAAAAATCTCTTGGTAAATCTTAAATCCTAGCTTTTAAAAGTTTAATGTTTTCTAAGATTCGTTTATGGATTGTAAACTTTATGGACTATGGCATATTAAGTGAACTTTATGGCAAAATTATATGGTATGTTATATGGATGATGATGATAATGGAAAGTTAGAAATTAAGATTTTTGTACTGGAAAGGGAAAGGTTGTCAAACTTTGTCAAAATATAAAGTTTAGCTAGTTTTCAAAGGAATGGGTTTTTGAAGGCCCTAGAGGCCAAATTATTTTTGGGATTCAGAGCATAGTTTATTGGAAACATCAATTTGGACAACTTTCGTAAAGAAATCTTGCTCGAATTCTGATCGATACAAGCCAAAACACATTGATTACGGTTCTACCTTTTCAAGAACGCCATTAAGATGAATGATTTTGATAAAATTTAAAACACAAAAGTTGTAGATCTTATCAAAATGGTTAAGAAACGCAGACGGTTCATGAAAATTCCGTGCTTACTTTAAGTTATGAATTTTATGAGAATTTAAGCACAAAATTTCGTAAAACGGAAATATGAAATGGTTTTAATCAGACTAAGGAGCTTTTGTAAGTATTTATCCTTGTAAAAAAACTAGAAATTTTGATATAAAGTGATCCTTTTTTGTTCTGGGGGTAAAAATGTCAAAGATTTTTGTGTCGGACAAAAACCATAAAACAGTGTGAAACTGGATTTTTACTAAGAAAATGTTAGTTTCCTACACTGCTATGGGTGGTGAGTAGCCATAGATTTTAGGTTAGAAAGGATTAAGAGTTTTTATCAAGAAAAAAAAGAAAAAAGCATCAAAGAGGAAATTGTCAAGATTTTCAAATGCCAAGTCAAAACCGTAAATTTAATAAAATGAATCTCTCATGAAAAGAAAAGCAATGTTTGTTTCTTTCTTTTTTTGCATCATTATGAGTTCCAAGGATATGTAAATTTTGTTTAAAATAGATTTTGAAAGTTTTCTAAGACCCGTCAATGGCGAAATGGTCATTTTTCACCAAAACATCCAAATTAGAAAAACATCCATTAGTTGGAATTTCTCCATAACCCTTAAATATCAGGATGGTAAAGTGAAACATGAAGTTTAGTAAAGTTATAAGGCTTACGAAAAGTCTCTAAAACGGAGCCCGAGCGATTCGAATTAGCGAGAAGGCCATAGATGGAAAATGTTTTGTATCATGTTAAATAATAAAATCGTTAAATAAGATGAAAAGTTTGACTTAAAAAGGTTCAAGTTAAGTAACAGAAAAATGAACCGATAAGGATGAGGTTAAGCAAAAAGAATGAACGGTTAATGTTTACGTTCCATTATGGATCGAGTAAGTTGATAATGAGAGCGGTTAGGTAATAGTCAGGTGTTATTTAAAACAAGACATAGAAGTCGACTAATAAAATAAAAAAACAATAAAATAGGAATGCTAGAGCTAAAGCATATAAGTCTCAAACCTCACCTATGGCATGAAGCAAATGATTTTTAAATGCTTTAAATATGCTTGAAATATGTTTGCATTAAGTATGCATAATGTTTTAAAAGACCATGCATGATTTATAATATGGTGCATTTGTAATATGTTGTATTTGCTATGTTCATGTTTAATGCTAAGTTATAGTATAAGGTATGTTTAGAATTGTATATGCTCACTAAAATTTACAAGAAAGAAAATCAATAATGATAATTAAAGTGTTATACCAGCCTCCTAGATATGAGACATATAAGTTATGTTAAAGTTATGACTTCGTTATTTGATGGTTAAGTTTTACGCAAAGGAAGCATTATGTTCATGACCTCATAATTGATGGTGTTGGTGCGAACACTTAAGCCCTTAAAATAAAGAATGGATAAGAACGATGATAAGAAGTTTAAGTAAATCATAAATGACAATAAGAAGTTCATAATTGAACATAAAAAGAATCATGCATTATGACCTTGCTTGCATTCCTTTTTCATGATATGTTTACAAGAAATGTTTATGAAAAACATTTTATGAAAAATGCTTACAAGAATAGGTTCATAAAGAAAGTTTTATAAGAAAAGTTTAAAAGTGATGTTTTACAACAAATTTTTTTATATTTTGTGAGATTATATTTGAACTTCTTGAGCAAAAGCTCATTGCAAGTTTCTTCGTGTTGTAGGTAGTCTTACAGGAGACCAGTATGACTGGTTGAAGAGCTTGGTGCCACAGACAAACATATTTGATGGTTTGGTATGGATACCACTATAGAAAGTCTTCCGCTGTATTAAAGAAAATGTTTTCCAAGAGTTGAAATATATGTTTTAAAGAGTTTTAAAAAAGTAAATGTTTCTTAATGAATTCTAGAAAACATTTTGAATGATTTTGATGTTAAAATTTGAGTTATGTCTTAATTTATGTTGTAAGGGAAGTCACAATAGTTTTTAAGTATGTTAAAAAGCAAAAAAAATTACCTAGCATTTTTCTTACTTGTAAGTGAAATCAAGTTTAAGAAATGAAGTTTAAGCAAGTTAAGTGACAGTTTGAAAAGGTAGGTCGTTACAAGCACTAGTAAATTTTATGTGCAAAAAAAAAACAAAAACAAAAAAAGAAGGGACAAAGCCTCCTTAACCAGACTGAGTTTATTTCTAACAAATATATTTTTAGTTAAAAATTTAAATTTTTTTTTAACATTTTAAAACACAAAACGGAAGATCTTTTAAGAAAAAAAAATTAATGCATGTTTCATAATGCCAATTAAATTTCAATAGACATAAAACTAACAAACGATGCATGTTTCAACTATCAAATTATATAACATCTACAAAATCATAAATAAGACATACACACACATATACTACAAAATCATAAATAAGACATACACACACATATATTTAAATATTCTTATGAATCAAAACAATAACATACTGAGATAAAATTTGGGATATTTATCTTTTTATACCCTGTATTTTAAGTTAATTCATAATCTATATCTTTGGTTTTTAATCTAATTGAATATATACTTTTGGATTAGATTTAATATATAAATTTATATATTACTTTACTTAATAGTTGATTTTGACCTTTAAAATGATTAAACTATCCTCAAATAGAGTAGAAAAAGTAAAAAAATTCAAAAAATAAAAAGAAAACAAAAACAAAAGGGTATTTTATGCATTTTTGAAGCCAAAAACCTTACTATAATTTTGTTTAAAATTTTAAAATTCTCTTATTCTTTAATTTGAAGGTATTTTGAGCAATTTCTTAGGTCAAAATTAAATATTAATTAGGAAAAAGCATACATTTGTGTATTAAATATAATTTAGAGGTATAATTTTGTTAAGATCTAAAATTGAAGGTATAGTATTTAAATAAATATTCTAAAATACAAGGTATAAAAAGATAAATAACCCAAACTAAATCAATAAATACGTATATCAATAAACAAGAAGTCAACCTTTCTAAATTACGTGGGGTATTAGACTTCAAAAACCAAATCCAAAAAAATATGAAATAACACAAGTAAATTGCATAGTTTATTTAATTTGTTAATATAAAGCAATTTTTACAATTTTTAAAACATGTAGTTTTTTTTAATTTTACCCCAAATTTAATAAGCTCCAAACCTAAGTCCCAAATGAAACTTTAACTTGCCTTAATCCTAATCCTAAATCAGAAAAACCCTCCCTCTCTCTCCTCCCTCACTCACTTTCTCCGATGATGACGGTGCAGCGATGGCGACAACAATGAGTGACTTGGGTCGTGGGAGAAAACTCGAACAACCATGAACACTATCGATGTTGTGTAGGTCACCATTAGAATCAAGTGGGGTTGGAGTAGTTATGGCATCGTGCCCATATATGTGAATCAACGGCTCCAACATGGGTAGAGAAACCTTTGACGTTGGAGGTTGTAAACGTCTCAGATCATTGTTGCTGGAAGGTTTGATCTATCTAGGCTCACCATTGATTGAAGATCGATGACATTTGAGCATGTGAAAACCATAGGCCTCTTTGAATGTTTCAAAACCACGATCGAGGTGTTTGGATTTGGAAGGACCGAGATTTCATCGATCTACTTTGACAAATCGAGAAAGAGTGTTGGGGATGGTGGAGAAGAAAGACACTAATGAACTCGCAACTGGGAGCTAGCTTCCTTTTAAAAACTTGCAATTGAGAGCAACGATCAAAGATGGATTCTGTTGATGTTGGAAATTAATCAACAATAATCTTCGCAATAATGCTCATCAATCACTCATGGTACCCACTAGTTAATGTAGTAACAAACGTAAAAGTAGGGACAAAAATAAAGGGGACACACGGATTAATAGTGGTTCATTCTTAAATGAGCTACGTCCACTATAGTTGTTCTTCTCAAGTGTTTGCATACAATACATGGATTTTTCAGAAATGGAAAAAGAATAGTGTTTGTTTCAAAGAAGGGAGAACTCTTTGTTTCTCTGTGTTTTTCCTAGTCTCGAATCCATCCCTTTTCCTCCCCCTATCTCTCCCATTTATAGTATTGATACATTATAGGAAAATGATTAAAATATTGATAATGGGGGCAATAATCTCCTTGTTCTACACCAGCCCATATTATTTGCTCATGGTCTCTTTGCACATACAGAAAGTGCATTAAGTTTTGTGTTAGTGGACTTAATTTTAGAAGCACTGTCTCAACTGTCGGCCTCACCCACTGTTGTCTGTCTCTAAAGTGGGGGTGCATTAATGGCCGGAGAACACGAAACTTGTTTAACCTCAACTTCCTTCTAGAGAGGCAAGCTCTAGCGTTATTTGGACTTCTATT
The DNA here is from genome assembly GCA_025403435.1 of Artocarpus heterophyllus. NCBI lineage: Eukaryota > Viridiplantae > Streptophyta > Magnoliopsida > Rosales > Moraceae > Artocarpus > Artocarpus heterophyllus. The sequence continues at coordinate 14,826,338 of CM046348.1, read as the reverse complement.
ATATTTGAGTAGTGGGCCGAGTTGGGCTTTTTCTTCATCTCGTCCTTCGGTCCTTAGGCCTCTAGATATCCCACAACAAATTCCATCTAGATGAACTCTGATGACGAGCAATGCCTATGAAGATGATTTCCAAGTCGATTGAGGATCTGGTGGGAGGGGAAAAATTTTGGGATTTTGGTCTGAAAGGGCATTTCTGGAATTTAAAAACAAAGTGTTATTTTTCTTCACCAAAAAATATTAAAAAATTATGTTACTTTTTTCACCAAAAAAATATGCTATTAATTTTTACTCTACAGCTTAAATATGCCATTTCTTTCTGTCGCTTAAAAAAAATCTCAAGAAAAGATTTAAAAACGACAGTAATATTTATAGGAATTCATATCCTTATGTGGCCGTGAATAAGCTGAAACTTAACCAGCTGCAAAATTTTCAATTGGGATCATCATATTCATGGCGTCGATATTAATTGTAGTCATAAAAATTTGGTCAATTTGTTATCATTCCACATTTGAAATAAACAATACACAAAATTTTCATCCATACATTCACTGTGCTGGGCAGGGGTGTGCATATAGGTGCAATAAAGGAAACTTGCAAAAAAGTCGCAGTAAAACATAAAAGTAAAATAAGTTCCAGCAAGTCAACTCAGATTAACGAAATCTGGTACCAAGTTTTTGGCTGAAAAAATCCGTATACATCAAAGCAATCAAGAATAGCTTTAAGACACGTATACATATAATGTATATGAGTCTTGAGCTATTGTCTTCTAGACTTTAAGACTTTTAACAACTCATCCCAAAACTTCTAAGTTTTGCAATTATTGTAATGTGTTTCATTTGTTAAATTCCCCTTCATTTGAGATTTGAATTTGGAAGAATTTGCCTCAGGGTTTGAATTAGATTTATAATTTTTTTATTGGACATAGGATTATTTGTCGTGACATGAGGCACATGCATGTGAGCTTTTCATCACCGATTCAACAGGAATATAAACAAAATAGGACACATTGTAATAATTTGAAAAGTTCAAGAGATAAATTATCAATTAAATGCTTAGGGCTGGACAAAGGAGTCCAAAGCCAAAATAATTTGAAGCCCAAATTACTAAGGGAAATTTTTATAAATGTAATAATTCAAAAACTTACTTTTTATAAATGACGCACATGTTTAAGTGTGACATAACTTAGTGTGGCTCTACTTTTTTAAAGTGTAACATGAATAAACATATTTTTTAAAAGTGTGACATAGCGTAATTTTTTTTATATAAGAGAAGGGGAAATACCACTTACTTTTGAGTGAGGCTAAGCGTAACTCGAACCCTCAATCTATGGTTAGGGTGGAGAGACTTACAACCAATTAAGCTGTCCTCATTTGTTCATAGCGTAATTTTTACAAGACTATTGAAAACTATATTACATATGTGGTATTAATCAAGGCGAAACCAGAAAAATTAGATAGGGGCGGAGCTTATACTAACATTGTCAAAAAAAAAAAATTAAGTGCAAGAGATATAAAACAAATGGAACATAATTTCGGAGGAGCGAATATAGTTTAAAAAGAAGCGAAATATAATTTTTTAAAATTTTTTATATAAAATTATTTATATAATATTGAAAGGAAAAAAAAGTTTATAAGGAAGGTTGTCTACCCTCGTTCACGTGTAGCTCCTCCTGGTATTAATAGTTATTCTAATATTTACCATATGTAACAAAAGGGCAACTTATCAAATTTTATGGCCAGACGACATAATTGTGATTCACCTTGGCAATATGCCAAGAAAAATAATATCTACGACGAAATATGTGATTCTAGATAAAATTACCAATCAACTCGTGATCCCGCAATTTACAAAAGAATTTGAAGGCATCATAAATGCGTGCGTAATGACTAACAGCACAATATAGGGCGCGATTTTAGGAAGAAGCGAAGTACGTAAAGAAATATCGACAAAAGCGGAAGAGAAAAACAAGAGAGAGAGAGAGAGACAGAGAGACGAAACTTGACGAAAAATCACAAGTTGTTTAACTTGTTTTTTTATATGACGCTTGAGGTTTTTCTTTTAATCATATAAATGATTATAGATTTATGGATTAAGCCTTTAAATTCGTTAAAAACTAAAAATTAAAATAAATATGATATAACATAACATAGCTCAACAGTATCCAACATAATACAACATAATCAATATGTTTAGTTGAACTTGAAAGGTAATATGTGATTGTTGTTTACTTATTCTTTTAAAAACTTAACTATGTATAATTTATACAATATATATATATATATATATATATTTTAGATTCACGAATTATTTGGATTGAAGATATTGCTCAATTCATATTCTAGTCTATATCTATTAGATTAAGAAAATCTTAATTCATCACTAATGCATAATTCTCACAATCCTAATTTAATTTAGCAAATTGGATTAGTTAGATTGAACAGATTAATGGAATTTATATACATACTAATAGATGAAATCTCAGACATGTTTATTAATAAGTGATGACACGACCAGGACTCTCATGATTCAATATATTGTTTCAATATATTGTTCATTCAATACATGTATATTATTTTATAATCATTAATTATTTCGTTCGCAAGGAGCCAGATGAGAAGAAAATCCACTTATTTTGTGAAATTTTCTCCTTCTGGAAAAGTTTTATTTTTGTTTGTAGTTGATGCAACGCATAGGAGTCCTTTTAGAAGTAGTCCGGTTGACTGGACTATATTATTGGTCGACCGGCTAGCCGAATTCAGCAGTTCGATAAGTTTCCCGTTTTGAAGATTTTCTAAGTTATTTTCAATTCAAATATTAGATTTTGTTTTCCATAATCGGATAGACTTTAATTACAAATTTTTGGATTATTTTTAGTTTCCAAATTCAAAATAGGATTACTTATTTTTTATTTTCTAATTTTTGAAATATTTATTTTCCTATTTTTATTTGTAGTTTCCTCTTACCATTTGGGACAAGCGAAAAATAGGATAGTCCTATCACATGTAACACATAAGAATTATTATTAATGAAATTAGAGTGTTTTACTTTCTATTTATCCAGTTTTTTCGATATTCTTTATAATCAACGAGTAATTAATACCTATTCTTCCAATATCTTGAGATAATTACTAGGTTTACAGATGTCCTTTCTTCCGGTATTCATATTGAATTAATAGATTTTCCGGCATTCATTTCAAATCAAGGGGCTTTAAAAATTTATACTTTTTTCTAAGTTTCTTTTTCCACGCTTTCGGTATGTCAGTAGTTGATAATAAGAATCTTTATTTATTATTTTAGTAATCCATTGTACAAAATGGAAAGCACTTTGGACATTATTTCAAACTCTTACATTTCTCCCAAAATGTGGACATATTAATTTGTAATTCACCCCTGGGTTGGCGTGCCAAATGTATAGCCTCTCGCATACCATAAAAGTTAATCAAAACAAACAAACGACCCGCTTATTATTCTTCTATATATATATTTTAGTGCTAGCCTCAAATTTTGACCATAATGTATAAATAGGTCACTGTGGATATGCCTCAATGATGGATGTTAAGGCAGGGATTTTGATGATTTTGTAGCGAGGGAAGCCTCCTTCTTTCAATATCTTTCTCCACTCCTTCTCTGTCCTCTCTTTTCCCCCTGAGGTGTGTGCGACCATTACCAGGTCAAACACCAATCCGGCGTCATCAAACAGCCCTTTTCCTTCTGGCTCCAAAACTATGTCCACTATGATAATTTTCCCACTTTTCTCCGGTATTGCTTCCCGGCAATTCTTCAGGATCTTCACACAATCTTCATCGCTCCAGTCATGCATTATCCACTGCATAGATTTACAAAAAAATAACATATCAATATGAGAATATCAGATCATAAAAAAAAAATTACTTTATAATATGTCAATATGTTTGCATGTGTGTAATATATACATTAATCAGAAAAAAAAAAATTCAGAATATTCCATCTCTTCTATGACTTCAGATCATATGAGAATATCCGCTAGTTATTTTTATAATAAACGACATAAAAAGAATGTATATGTGTGTGTGTGTGTGAGCTTGCCTTTAAGAATACTGCGTCAGCATTTGGAACAAACTCAAACATGTCACCCCCAACATGAGACACTCCGGGATGATTCGGAGCCTTGGCGAGTACATCTGGAAGATCAAAGTTAATGCCCTTGATGTGCGGACAGGATTTAACGATGTCAGCCACGTCCCCACCGGTCCCCCCTCCCACGTCCACCAACGACCCCACTGAAGTACTGAAACCATTGTTGTCGTAGTCCGACAGAACTGCCTTCATCACGATCCGGGAAGCACACTTCATGCCTTGGTTGAACATCTCGTTGAACTCGCCGTCCTGCAGCGACGAAGTCCCATATCTCCGGCCCATGGGCCTTCTCCAAGGCGAGCCCGCCTTCCTTGACGCACCGGCTAAAGCAGTGCCACGGAGCCATCAGCAGCGGATGGTTCTCCAACAGGAGCATCGGCGCCAGAGTCAGCTGATCATCATTATCCGACGTGTCGCGCAGGAGCCACCTTGAAGATCGGGTCAGGCCGTAAAGAGTGGTGGTGGGGCCGTCTCTGGAGCCGTCAGATGGGCGATGAGCGGAGAAGATCTTCCGCCGGACCAATAGCCTCATGATGCGCCCGAGGCAGGAGATGTCCGGAGAAGGGGTGTTGGGAATGACGGAGACTATTTGGGCCAAAGTCATCGGGCCGCCGTGGGAGTTAATGATGTCGGGTATTCGGAGCTCCACGGCGCTTTTCATGGCCATGGAATCCGCGAAGCCGAACATGTGCTTCCATATCTCAGCCTGTCCTCTCAGATTTTCCTCGTCTAGTTTCATTTGTAATCTTAAATATTTTCTCTAACTTGGATTTTCTCTTTGTTATAAGCTAGAATGGTTATGCAAATGGTCATTGCACGTTTTACTAAATTTATAGAGGTGGGCAGCGCGAAAGTAGAAAAGATTCTTTGTTATTAAATAATTTAATTTGTTCAAGGTTAATACTTTTTGGCCTTTAAAAGTTTAAACCCTTAGTATTGGGGGCTTTTTGGGACATTTTATTAAGTTTGTCGTCACATTTTTTTTTTTTGTTAGGTAACAATTCGATCGTTATTGCAATGCTGACGTCTAGTTGAAAATGAGTCAGGACAAGTGATGACATATACAATTGTTATAGTTGGAAATGAGTTGGAAAAGTACAGAAGATATTATTTTTAATAAGAACAAGTGCCCATTTCTGATCAATTAGAGACGAGACCTAAATTTCACTACACTTGTTTCAGAAGTTAAAAGAGACGAGACCTAAATTTGTCTATCTGCACTTGTTATAAAAGTTTAAACAAAAGGTAGATCGTGAAAGGAGTTTCGTCTTCCTAGCTAACTCTCGCTTTCAATATCCTTCGTCTTCCTAGAGTATATAACTACTAACGATGAGAGTACATATAGCTAGGTGCATATTTTACTGATTTCGAATAGAAACTGAATTAATATAAAGGTTTAAGTGTCCGTTTGGTATTTCGGTTCGAACCAATGTGATTTTGAGACTTGTGGTTTGAACCGATGGTTTTTAAACTTATGTGGTTTGAACAGAATGTTTAAATGGTTTAAACAACTGAAAATTTAAAGGGAGCAAAGTTGTGAAAATTGACTATGAGTTAAAACATCACATTAAAGTTCAAAAGCATTTCAGAAAACATATGATCAAATGCTAATTTAAACCAAGCTTATAGATCCATATGAACTCACGTACTAAACACATCTTAAGTATAGAAGTGTCTAATATGAATGCAGTTTATTTTTCGGTTCTTCTTTTTTTTCTTTTGTTTTGTTTTTCTATTGGTAGGTGCTAGAGCAGACAAAGAAACTATGTCACCTCCGTCCATGATTAGAGTACGAAATGTACTTGTCGTTAGGTTGTCTCTACTATGTTATGTTGTTAGTCAAAGCCTGATTGGCTGATTTGTACTCTCGCAGTCCGTGTTTCAATATTATAGGGCTTGTGTTTAAACATCCTTAAGGAAGCCATCATTTTTTATCATACTGTCAAATTGAAGTTCTAATTTTCAAATATAAAAGAAGATTTCTTCTAATTTTGTCTTCTGATCCTTTTTCCATCTGCGTTCCCACATGAAAAGCGTTGTTACTAACTATTGTTTTGTCACATTGTTCTCGTCTTTCACGACCTGGAGACCATCGGCTCTCGCGTGTGGTTGAACCAAGTACTGAAGTCAGCTGATGACCAGAGCTAGCTGCGACAATCAGAGCCCGCCAAAGAGCTTTCGCCGTCAGGTACGAGGAAATGTCAAGCTGCGTAGATCGAGATATTAGATGGTATCGAATAAGGTAAAAGCCGGTCAAGAGAGGCAGGGATTGATCAGGGTAATTACATCATTTTGTTGGAGAGTGGTGTACAAGGCACCATTCACTAATAGAAGGTAAATCTCATAGCACAAAACCCATACCGGTGGTCCCCTTAAGCAATTTTTTTAATTGGGTGCTAATGAGGAAAAACAATAAAAGTGACAAAAAGTCTTAACACTCAATAAATATATATATATATATATATATATATATATATATATATATATATACGCCGCATTTGTCACATGTCACCTAACGCCTCCCACATTTTTTAAACTAGAGAATAAACAATTACTAGTTAAATAAAACAGCCAATTACCAGTTCATATCAAACAATTAAGATTTAGGGATGATAAATAGGCATATGCGGGAAATGATTTTCCGTCCCTATTCCTATCCTCCAAAATATATACATGTGTACTATAAAAGCATAACAACTTAAAACAGTGGAAATTACTATAAATTTAAAGCAACAATTACAACACGAACCAAATTCTAAAAATATGCAAACCAAATGAACCATAAAAATTCTCATCAAAATGAAATAACCAAAACACAGACGTAAATTCTCCTTCGTTTTTAATCTAGGTAAGGGTAATGTAATACTTTTTTATAGGAAATCAAGAAGTATCATTAGCCGATTTAAATTGCAATTAATAATTTTTGTTTCTCAAGTAAACGAATAGTAAGTAGTAGTTAGTTTTTTTTTTTTTAACTAAAAAGAACTAATAATGTTTAAAAGTTAATATTCAATGTAATATAATATAATGCAAAACAAGACCATGCCTAAATCGAGACGGATGCGGGACAAGAAATGCTTCCCCATCCCAGCCCCATCATGTTTTGGGGATAAGATTTTTTCGCCACTCCCACTTTATTGTCGATTGACTTCGCTAACTAGGGAGGTTCAAAATAACCAAAAAGCTAAAACTGACTTAAAAAAAAAAATACGAAAAGATCAATTCTAAGCCAAAAAATGACAGCCATGCTACTCTGAAACCAACTGCCAACATAAATTTGACAGTCAGTTATCAGAAGAGTTTTTTTGCCTCAGTGGAAAACCTACCAATCGAACACTTAATCTACCTTATATTTATACATATATTCATATATTGATATACGGAAATTATGATTTGTATAATGTATAAGTCAAATATATTGATATCATAACTTGTACAATGTTGAGTTTTAGACTTCTCTGAACTCTAATACACTAAATTTGGACTAACACTACAGGAAAAATTACATTTAACGACATATTATTTACGACATGTAGTTTTTAAATGTCGTTAAAAAGTACATACAACGACATCTCCAACAAACATGTCGTTAATAATATTTGAATTAACGACATCTATATAGATGTCGTATTAAAGGTCTCCTTTTAACGACAATAGTTTAGTGTCGTTAAATTATTTAACGACAAGTAGGATATGTCGTCAAAGCCTTAAAGATTCCACGACACTCCTTAACGACACTAAACTATTGTCGTTAAAAGAAGACCTTTAATACGACATTTATATAGATGTTGTTAATTATTGTTTCAAATGTCGTTAATGACATCGTTGTTGAAGATGTCGTTGTACATATTTTTCAACGACATTCAAAAACTACATGTTGTAAATAATATGTCGTTAAATGTAGTTTTTCTTGTAGTGTAAAAGAAATAGAAAAAACAATCACGTTTTTTGTTATTCATATATTGACTTACTACTTTTGTTTTGGCTGGTTATTCTACCTAAAACTAACGGTCATAAACCAACCAATATTAGTCATAAACCAACCAAATCTCCTTTCATAACTGGTCGGTGCTTGATTTGCCTTTCTCAAAACCGATCCCGAGTAACTCAAAACCAAAGAAACCAACTTAACGAACACCCTTAGCGTAAACAATAAATTCTCCCTTGTTAACATGTGCTGTCATTCCTTAATGGTGAGAAAAAGATGGTTTGTGATTAAAACTCGTGTTTCGTGGGGATCTTCTCAAAGGATGTGAAGCTTCCTTGAGGTGGTGCTTCCGACGAGGAAGCCATCAACAAGTCCGTGGATTCTCTCCTTCGATTCTACTTGGACTTCCTCTCATAGCTTTAAGCATAATGTTTTGAGCATTGCTAGGATCCACAGATAGAAGATGAGTCCCACTTTTTATTTAGTAATGATGCTTAATACTGTTAGTGTCTCTAACCATTTTTCTTCTTTATTTTTTTTTTCTATATAAGAAAACGCTATGTATTCCAAGTCATAATTTTACGGCTACATGTAATTTTCCAGCTGTATTTCTTATTCTGTAATCAAAGTTATACTTTAAAGGATGTGAAAGGTCAAAACCCACATTAAGGTTCCCACCTTTTGTTTGAAGGCATTTGAGAGATTAGTTTAAACTATGGGTTTGGGTTTGAGAACTGCAGCATGTGAGAGCTTGACACTATATTTTTTTTATTGTAACATGTGAAAGATTTACACTGTTTATAGTTTAATCTTCCAAACATCTTATTAGTGATGGTATTTACAGAGGCAAGATTTATTTGGTAGGAGGGCCAAATTTTTTTAATCAAGCTTATACTAACACGTATATATATATATATATATATGCAATAGTTTTTGCTTATTAAATTGATTCGTGACATATTGACACATGAAAACATTAATTTAAGGGGTAAAATTTAATTATGCAAATACATAATATATTAAAATTAAAGCTACCATATTAAAAAAAAAAAAAAAACTCTAGGGGCCATTGGCCCCCTCCTGCCCTCTGTCTCCGTCATTGTTAACACTGGTGACGTCTCTAACTAGTTTTTTTTATTATTTTAATTTTTTATATATAGGAAAATGCTTTGTGTCCCAAGACGTAATTTTACAACCCACATGTAATTTTCGGATGTATTTCTTATTCTGCAATTAAAGTTATACCTTAAAGGATGTGAAATGACACATTCAAAGAACTCAGACTAAACAAAGCTTCTCTTTCTTCTCTTTCATATATACAAACTCAGCAAAACATCGACCTAAAACAAGGGCGTTTGGTTATGTTTCTTTCTGATTGGAGACTTTTTTCAATAGTATTACTTGGCTCTTTTTCTTTCTGACCAGAGAAAAAAATCAAAGAAGAACCCAGAAATGAGGACGACGATCGAAAAAAAAAATTAAATTAAAATTGGATCCCGACACATCAATGAGCACTCTCTTTCTTTGGAAACAAACATGGACCCAAGAATGAAATTGCTTTAAAAATCACAAAAAAAAAAGAATTTATTACTATTTCATTTTCATTTTTTTCATTTATTTTCCATTCCAAAGCTTTCCAACTCCGAGAAACTACTGTGATTCAAAACTGTAAAAGATTAGAGAAGAGCGCACCGTGTTGAATCTGAGTCGACTTAGCGATTGGTTTTCTCCTGGTGAGAAAAATAAGATAATTTCACTTTGAGTGAACATGATAGATTAGAGCTTTTATTCTTTGTGGGCATTTCAAAGAACAGATTTTGCTATTCAGTTAGTAAATAATGTCAGTAGTTTTAAAAATATGTAGAAAATAACATATTCAGTATTTTATAAACATCAAAGCTTAAAATACCCATAACTCTCTCATTTAAAAAAAAGCTCTCTCTTTCTTTACCACTCTCTTTCTCTCATCCCAACCCCCTTTCTCATCAGATCTCCTCCAGCAACGGCCACCACTCACAACCGAGCTCTGACGAGCCAAGGAAATGGCGCCACCACTTGCAAAATGAGCTTCAAAATCGATGAACTCCTAAGGAGTATCTTCGACTAGCGAAGGGTGAGCTTTCGACGGAGATTGTGATCATGAAGTTCGTGATGTTTTCGTCATCAACGACGGCAGAGTTAGGTCATAATGTCTTGAGTTTTTTATTCCTGTCGACTTCTAAGATGATTGAAGACGGCTGTGATCACCTACACGTGACAGACGGGGAAGAGAGAGACACGGCAGTGACTCGATTCTATTGTGTTAGATCTGATGTCGACATGTGTTGGACGAGCGTGTATCTAGCAGTGTTGCAAAGATCAGCTCCATATGGTGTATGGGAGCCTAGTAGGGTCATTGGAGGACCTTTAAATGGGGGCGCGTGGGCAATAGTTACCGAAGTATGGGCGGTCGCGGCCGGTGTGTGGCTGTAGTAATCAAGTATTTTTTTTTTCTTTAGGTATATAATTCAGTTTTGTGGAAATATTGATATTTTAATGTAAAAAATGAAATATTTACAGCTGAATATGTTATTTATTTGTCATAAGTATTGGTGATGGCGAACGACGATGTCGATATATTTTTGTATTTGCATAAAAATATAATATTCTCATTTAAATTCTATATTTCCTAGCCATATGTAAGGTTGTTGTTAAATTTTTTATATTTGTACAAAAATACTGTATTTTCATATACATATAATATTTTTGGCTGTTGGTGATGGAGCCAGTACTGATTATGTGTAAATTTTATATATACATGGAAATACATTATGTACTTATTAATACGATATTTCTCAGGTCTGGTGAGATTGTCAGTAGATTTTTGTATTTATATGAAAAATAAAATATTTACATTTTAATGTAATATTTCCTGACTATTGGCGATGTCGTTGTGCCAGTGATGTTAGGCAACGTTTTTTGTTAAAAAAAATTATTTATATGGGAATACATTATTACGATGTTAATATAGTATTTTCCAAGTCTGACAATGTTGTTAGTAAATTTTTGTATTTACTTAAAAAAACAGTATTTAATGTTAATAAATTTTTTCATTATTTAAAAATACAGTAATAACATGTTAATATGGTATTTCTTGATGAGGTTGTAGGTTACTTTTTATATTTACATAGAAATACAGTATTTACATATTAATACTATATTTTCTAAATACTGTATTTTCTATGGCCCCCGGTGACATCATCGATGTTGGTGATAACCAGGTATATTGCCAGTAAATTTTTTAAATACTTGGAAATACAGTATTACCATATTATTATTGTATTTCTTTTCCAGCCATCAACAGCGTCGACGAGGGAGGAAAGTGAGAAATAGAGAAAAGAAAAATGTAAGGGTATTTTGGTACAATTGTAACAAAAGATAAAACATTGATTTGTAATTATGCTGAATTCTTATTGGAAAGTTTAATGACATATAACAAGATTAGAATAATACAGATGGACATTTCTCAAATACATATGCGTATTATCATACATTCACTACATATTGTAAATATACTAAAAGTTCTTTAAAATTATTATTGATATAAAATTCTTAGGGCAAGTTTTGAACTTGAAATTGTAAATAGAAAGTTGAAACATATCAAATGAGAAGATTAAAAATCCTTGAACAACTATTGACTCCTGAAGGAGACAGAATGTTTGAGTAATATATTCTGACGACAATCAACCTTAATACATTATATCTGGCACACATTTTTTATGCCTAAAATTTGTATTTTAAGGGATAAGAGGAACTTTCTTTGCCTTTGAACTTTTTTGAAACGTGCAAGATACTTTGCATAAGAGCTGCAGTGTTTGCACCAGGAGAAGTCTTCTTTTTCGGAGGAGGAAGATGCCTGAAGTTGTTATTACACCTTTGACGAAACTTTTGTATAGTAAATTTTTTAGAAACAGACAGACCCAGTCTTTTCTTTGGGTCGTACGAAACATATGAAATTTGAGAAGATAAAACAAAAGGGAGAGAGACATAAGAATGAGCACTATTTGCATGCTAGATAAGGAATATTATAGGCTGTATTATGAGTCCCAATAATATGATAGCAGTGTTTATTCTTATGCGGATTTCTGCCATAATTCTACTTGCTTTCTTTGAGAAATGTAAGCTATCTTTGAGAATGGACGAGTAAGAATTTACATACATGCATTTACTGCATATATGTCCCAAAGAAAGTTCATTTTGCGTATAATGCTAGCATTTGGTAAAAAATAATCATATTGGCTCTTCGATTAGCTAATTGGTAAATCGTAGTCCAAGATATAGTATCCTTTTCGTTATGTACGTTGGGTTGCTTTTAGTAAGATTTCCTTTATAAATTATTAATTTCGTGTCTCTTAATTAATGTATACGTCCATTATATTTACTTGATTCAATTCAATAATCAATTGTTTAAATGATTCTTGTCGATATATGCATACCAACATGGCTCTGGCAGAATCTCAAATATATGGAAACTGTAGGCAGTGATGGGGTTTTATTTTTATTATTTTTATTTTTTATTTTTAGTAGAAGGGCAATATGAAACACGAAAAGATTAAGTGCAGGTGCAAGTAGAATGGGGTTGCCTATTGAAACAATTTAAGGAATTTTCATCATACAATCTTTTAGAACTTACGACTATATAGTGTATGAAATTATTTATATGCCACTGAAAGATATTATGATAGTTGAGAGGGTGTTGATTGATTTCGCAAGTATATGAGTTGTTTCAAGAAACAAAATAGTAAAATAAGTATCGATCTTAAGTGATGACGTTTAATTTTGATTAACTACCAACATTTATTAACCTTAAAGAACATTTTAACGATCGTTTAAAAGACAATTTTTTTTTTCGCTGCTAGAAAGATAGAGGTTTTGATCCATTAATATAGTTAATCCTGCAAGAATTTCCAAATTAAATGCATTGTGTCTGTTCCCTATGTTGATAGTTAAGTCTCTTTAATGTATTCATTAATTTCTCTCAAGTATTAGCAAAATACCACAACGAGTAAATTTTCTATATCATTTCAGTGAAAATTCTAAACATGTCAAGATCCCATATAAACAAAGAAAATTAGATAACACTACGTAAGTCCATAGGTATCTCCATCCTACGAATTCCTCGTGGAATTTCTTTTAAAGGCTGAAATTATTATTATCTTTTGGTCTCCAATTGAATTCCTAATCATGCAAATGAGGGCAAAACATTCATAAGCATTAAGCATAAAATGGAACTCTCAACAAAATAGGAATACAACATATGTTAATTGAAAATAGGAAAAGTCACATATTCATAGCTTGTCTATATTATAGCCTTAAACAATCAAACTACTCTATCAATAAATAAATATAATCTAAAAAATTAGAAATATTTTTTTTAGAAAACATAAAAAAACCAAAATAAGAAAGTTGCATATATATGAAATATTTTACTACAATTTGTTCTTTTAATTGTGATTATGTAGATCCATCAATATTGTTATTACAAAATATGCAAGCGAAAATACATATCAATATTAAATCATACACAATAACTTCAAATGAAATCTTTTTTGTGACACTTTATTATTATAATTTGGAAAAATATCATGTAAAACTTCTAAAAGTCTTGTGAAACTTTAATTTGTCTATCCGCATGATGCCTTCAAATTCTATAATCTAATAAGACCAAAAAGTTTAGCAAACTTTGAACACTCGTTATACTATTATGTCTCTGCATCTTCCATTATCATCTCAAATAGCTCTAGCTGCTGTATAAAGCATTCTTTCGTACCGTTTATCATATCAACTATGTTACTACAGCCATCTTCCTCATCAACATGATAAACATAGACATTTTATCTCCCCATCGATGAAGAATTAGGGACATTCTCACCATATCATATCCATATTTGATAAGTTTAATCAATCTTATATCAGTACGAATAAAACATAACATCTTCATATGATTGTTTCCTAATATTTCCACAATCCATATAAGAACAATAAATCTTACTCCCTTTGACATTAATCTTCACAAAATCCACAAAATCTAACCCCTTTCTCATATTCATCATGCATCCTTTAAGCATAAAGTAAATCATTTCAAAGAAACCAAATAATCATAAAGTACATCAACATAAAAAACATTTGTTACACTAACTAAATTACAACAAAATGCAGTAAGTAGTTTGTACATAAATCCAACTAAAACCAAACAATAAAATCATCCAACATAAAAAAAAAATTAGATAACTAGTTAAATAAAAAAACTAATGCTAAATAAAATACCCAAATAATTCTAACAAAACAATAACCAACAAATAACTAAATCCAACAAATTCAACAATCAACTAATCACACACACCAATTTCACAATCATGCAAACTAAAATATTCAAGAAAACTAAACCTAATTAAACAAATTCCACAATCATGCTAACCCTCATAGAAACAAATGTCACAAATTCGCGAACGAGGCTTTGATGGAGCAACAAAGATAGCGGTGATTGATAACTCTATAAAAATAGAGTTTTGTTGCACATAATTGCATGAAAATTTGCTATGTTCTAAGCACTTTTATTTCTTTTTATTAAATTTTTTTTTATTTTTGCTAAGTTTTATTTTATGTTGTTTACTTTTCATTATTTTGATTTTATATGTTTAGTTATTTATTATTAATTTAATTTAATTTTGTAAAATTTTAATTTAAATTTCCCCTCTAACTTGTTATTTTATCCTCATTTGCGTAGGTAATTTTGGTGAAAATGGAACCTGTATAGAATTTTAGAGCTTAAATAGGTTAAAAAAAAAGGAGAAAAAAATTAAATTAAACCATCTTAAACAAGTCCTATTCGCTCAAAAATCAACCGGAAGCTAACTCACAAAAATTGACCGTTGGATCGTGCTTCTAACCAACCTCACTTCGACACATGCCCCATGTATCCTCTCTGCCACTTGCAGCTTGCCAGTTGTCCATGTGCGTTAGAATCCCTACCTGCATCTACTCCTGCTGGCTGAAGCAGAATCAAAAGGAAATAAATGCCCAGCCGGCAAAGAATTGAAAGAAGCTCCTCTTTTGGCAAAAGCACAGTGCCCAAAAATTAACAAAAAAAAAAAAAAGAGTAAGGCTTTTCTTCAGGTCATTTTTTGGGAAAGAGACACAAAAAAAATATTCTTATTATTTTGAGAGTTTTATTTTTAGATTTAGGTTTAGTTTAAGGTTTTGTTTTCAACAATCTCAAAGAACAAAATACCAAGAGACAAGAAGAAGGAGAAGGGCAATAGAGTTTTGGAGGGTTTATACACTAGTTTTTCCTTAACCTTTATTCTCCTTTAATTATTTTTATTGCGTGTTGATCGATGTTGAAATCTTTGAGATTGTGTTTTTATTTTCAATTATGAATTAATTTTCGTTTTAGTCTAGAATTGCAATATCATCTAAATATTTTACTTTTAATTGCTCTTTCTTAATTTAATGCATGTTGTCTTACTAAATTGATTGTTCTAATTTGAGCCTAATGTCTCTAAATACTTGATCATCCCCCTTTTTTTTTTTTTTTTGATACAAGAGGGGAGGGGAGAAACTACCACCACTTTCAAATGGGGCATATGGTGACTCGGACCCTCAACCTATAGTTGAGGTGGAGGGACTTACAACTAACTAGGCTACCCTTACTCGTTGCTTGATCATCATTTAGTTGTTGAATAGGTAACCCTAATCCACTTAGAAAAGTGAATTTTGGGTTTTCCCATGGATGGAATGACATGTTGTGTTGGAAAGGAATATACCACATAGCATGTGTAGCCATTAAAGAGGGCCTAGATCTTAATGAACCCTTTCTTTTTTACCCTCATAGGAATATAGCGGATAAGGTATTTTTAGGTATTTCCATATGCTGTAGAGAAAGGGTTATGGATGTTAGAGAGGTTGCTTGGCTATCAATATGATTTCTTATGATTAATTAAGAAGAGAAAGAGGGTTAAAGTAAATTATTTAGGTGCACTTGTAATTCTAAATATTTTATTTTCATCTTCTTTAGTTTATTTTATTCATTTTAATTTTAGTTACGTCTCTTTTTTGTAATCAGTTGTCCAAATAATTTAAGAACTAATCAAATTTTTGTAATTAATCTAACTTAAACACAACCCTTGTGGGACAATGCTCTTACTTACAATTATATTACTTGTTTTATGATTTCTTCTACTTGCGGATGTCCAACCAACAGTGGTAGATAGTGCGACAGAGGTGAGGGCAATAAGGGCGAGGGAAGGTGAGGGTGATTGGGGAAAAGGGTGGCTTTGGTGTCTACAGCAATGGACTTGGCTTAGGCAATGGATTTAAGCCACAATGAGGGTGACTTAGGTGATGGGATTTGAAGGCAAAAGCGATGACAATGATAGTGGAGCTTTGGGTGAAAGAGAGAGAGAGAAAGAAAAAATGATTGAGAAAGGGAGTTAGTATTTTTGCAAACTTTTTTATAAATCATGTTTTTTGTTTGATTTTCAATATTGACTAGTAATTCTAAATTATCTTTGTTTCAAAACTTTAGATGATGATTAAATATAACTCTTAGTCTAAAACGCGGTACGGATTTCTAAAACTCGGAAGCCTCCGTAACGCGCTTACATACATAGATTTCTTTAAAACCATCGTCTAATAGGTGTCACTAAAGCAAAATTTGTAGTAGTGAATTTAGTTTTGGTTTTAACTTTAGATTTTTAATTTTAAAGTAAGGTTAGTTATGTTAAGTTTAATTATTAAGTGTGCCCGTATAAATGTTGTTGTTAACTTTAGTCATTTGGAGATTTTGTTGCATCTTTCATATTTAAAATTTGATTTTTAGTGTTAAAATATCAAATGATATTTTTACCCCATATTTTTTCCATATTTACAAAAATGCCATTGGGTCTTTATTTTCTTTTTTCTTTTCCCTTTCCTTTTCATTTTTCGCGCTCTCTCTTTCTTCTCTCCCTTTTTCTCACGCTTAGCCCCCTCTCTCTTTCTCTTTCTTTCTCTCAAAAATTTTGATTTGAAGCTTCATTCTCATAGATTTGAGCAAAGATTGAAGTTCAATCATCAAGTTTTTCATCCAAAAACACCATTAAAGATTAGCTTTCTCTTTTTCTTAAATTTTTAAATTTCAATTTTCAAATTTTCTTTGATTGTTGAATCTGAACTTTATTGAGCTTAGTTAACGTTTAATCTAAGTTTGTAGGACTTGTTTTACAATGAATCTACGCTTTATTTCAAAAATTTGATTTAATCAAGTTTTTACATTTTTCTTTGATTTTCAAATCAAATGTGAAATTGAGTTTAAATTTGGGGAAAATGGTTTAAACTTGTTCTATAATGATTTTCTATGCTTTTTACATGATTTTTATGCTCTGGGATTGAGAAAATAGGTTTTAAATTTGAATTTTGAGTTTAGGGACGTCGAAACTCGAAGTCTCGGGTCTCTAGATTTTGCCAGTTCGGTAGGCCAAACTTGATCTTCAGCATGCTGGATTCATAGGTTCGATAGGCCGGATTCATCAAGTCGGCAGGCCGAACTTGGAAAAAGTTTGGCAGGCCAGTCTGGATGTTCGGAAGGCCAAATTGTGCAGTTCGGCAGGCTAGACTAGGATATTCGACAGATCGACTGTGGACTTGGAAAATTGTGTTTTTACTTCAGTTTTCAATGTTTAATGGTTCCGAAATGTTTCAAAAATTATTATGATTTTGGGTTATGGTTATTTTGAGTCAAAAAGGTATACTGATAATTAAATTAACATAATAATTTTTGTTAAATATGATTTCTGATTTTAAATGCAGTTTTCAAGGTTTTGAACATATATGGAGCATATGTTGGATTTTATTTGGAGCTTACGTTATTAGATTTCAAATGAGGTAGGATACACATATATTTTTGTCCCTTTCTTTGGCAGCCCTTTTTAAACTATTTGGGCCAAATGCTTGACCTTTTGAATGATTGATGAAAATAATGTCTTTGATTTTGAAGAACTGTATTTTTAATATTCCTTTCAGATTTTCAAAACCCGTACGGTGATGTTTTATTAAGTTGCTTTCAAGTAAGTGTTTTTATTGATTTGTTAAGACTTTGAGATTCATCTCAAATAGAACGGTTTGTAAACAATTCTCTGTTTTTTATTACTATTTTAAAATAACTTGTTTTTAACTAATTATCCTGCTGAGTCTTCCGCTCATGTTTTTCTGTTTTCAAAATCCCACTTCCAGGTTTGGAGAGGAAGGATGGACTCAGGATCGAAACCTGGTTCTTTGGATTGAAATGATTTTTTCTTTAGAACTATGGTATGATGCGTGTAATGTACGACTTGTCCCAGTGTTAATGTCTTTTCGTCTCTATCAATTGTATATTTTTAATTTATCTTAGAGACGATGATTTTTAATATTTTGTATTATTATTCTTGATATTGTATTTTAATTACCTGCCCACCTTTGTAGTAAGCATCCACATGATGATGAATAAGAATAAGCTCTTGGTCCTACTTTTGTGGCATTCACGTGACGGTAACCGCCGATGATATTTATTTATTTTTCACTTATCTTTATTTATTTTTTTAATTACTTCGTTCATTTTATCTTATTTACCTAAAACTCCCAAACCCCCTTTCTAGGGCGTCACATTTTTATTTTCTATAAAATCAAGGGAAATTGTACTCTCAAAGTAACGAGAGGAAAATGAGAGGATATTGGAGACTTGTAACACCTTCACATGAGTTTTCATATTCTATTATTTTATCTTTTAATTTTTGTTCTTTGAGGATTTTGATTCCTTATGGTTTTTTTTGAACAGCCGAACGCAAGCGTCATATATAGGAGAAGAAACGCTGAACGCATAGCGATCGAATCAAAAGAATACACATTTTACAAAAGAAACTAAATAAGATGACGCAATGACTAAGAGAGCCACCAAGAAAGAGAACTAAAACGAAGGTTTTTTTTCCATATTTCGAAATGAAAAATGCTATGTCCTAATTTGTGTATCAACTAATCAGTTGTCATGTTTTAGCAACCGAACCCATCTCTATACTCGGACAAGATGGCCTTTAAACGATCCTGGCCGTGCATTCCATTGCATCATTGAACAGCTAGCTGAACTCAGGATTCTCACACGCTGGAGCCCATATAACGCGTCCATGGGCCTTCTCAAAGGCAAGGCCACCTTCTTTGACGCATTAGCTAGCACACTTCCACGGAGACATCAGCCACGGACTGGTCTCCAACAGAAACATCGGAGCCAAAGTCAACTGATCATCATACGTCTCAAAAAAGAGCCATCTTGACGAGTGGGTCAGACCGTAGAGAGTGGTGACTCCGGAGCCGTCAGATGATTGATAAGCGGCGAAGATGTTTCGGCGGACCAGGAGCCTCATGATGCGGGCGAGGCGGGGGATATCCGGGAGGAAGCATCGGGAATCGCGGAGGCTATTTGGGCCAAACTCATTGGGGCTCCGTGGGAGTTTATGATGCCGGGTATTCGGAGATCCAAAACGCATTTCACAGCCATGGAACCGGCGTGGTTGAGCATGTACTTCCATATTTCTGCTTGGCCTCTCAGAGTTGCCTCGTCTAGTTCCATATTTATGATCCTACTTCTCTCTCTAATTAATGTTAGATTTTGATTTTCTTTTATGAGCGAACTAGTATAGCATGGCCGTGCTGTCACTGTGCGGTGATATATATAGAAGTGTAATAAGTGTTCATGCGATGCAACGTTATCCTGATGGAAAAAGTTAATTAATATGTTTGTTTTTATCCAAAAAAGAGCGGATCTCGATAAGATTTTATTTTGAGCTTTGGATCTAATAGACTCAATCTTTTTTTTTTTTCCCTCGTAAATATGTCGACTTAAAGACAGATATTAGCTTATCTTTTCAGAATCTATCGTAAAAATCCCTTAAAAATGTTTACTTATTTCTTGTTGATGACAACTAGGGCAATGTTAAACGTAGATGAAAATAAGCGGAGAAAACAAAAACTTTATTAAGGGCAAGGGAATTTTATATCTACATCATGGATGAAATATATATATATATATATATATATATATATATGAGGTTGTTTGCTGTGAAAAAGGAAAAGAAAGAAAAAGAAAAGTAAGAATGATTTTCGTAGGGAAAGAATAGCTAGAAAAATAAATTTTGGTAAGCCAAACCTACTTTGATTGTTTGATAGATAAAAGGTTCCCTAATTAAGCCTCTTAGACACCGAAAAAGTCAATCTTCTACAATAATAAATAGATTAATGGAGGAACCACATAGGCTAGTACTTGTATCGCAACCTATTTATGGCAAATAAGCAAGTCATTTTGATCCCAAACAGTCTGCAAAATTTATCCCTGTTAATTTATGCCCCAGACGGACCATTTAAGTATAAACGACTCTAAGCAACAAAATCAAGGCTCTAGCCTTAGTGTTGTTTACATAGACAGTAATAATAATAATCTTAAAAAAAAGGAAACATGTCTACACTTTGTAACAGTCTTTTTTAAGGTTTTTTTTTTTTTCCCAAATATATATATCTCTCTCTCATCTCTAATTAAAAAAAATAATCTCAAAAAGAAAAAGAACCATGCCTAGACCTTGTAACACAGTCTTTTTTTTTAAAAAAAAATACATCTCTCTCTCATCTCTAATTTAGAAAAAAAAAAATTAACCTCAAGAAGAAAAGGAACCATGTCTAGCCTTTGTAACCTAACACAGTCTATTTTTAGTCCCTTTTTTTCAAGTTTGTCTATCTTTGTCTATCACATCTCTAATTTTGAAAAAAAAAAAATCTCAAGAAGAAAAGGAATTATGTCTATACTTTGTAACGCAGTCTATTTTTAGGTTTTTCTCAAATGCATCTCTCTCTGTCACATCTCTAATTTAGAGAGATACTAATCTAAAAAAGAATAAGAACCATGTCTAAACTTTGTAACACTGTCTATTTTTATTTTTTTTTTCAAATATATCTCTCCCTGTCTAGATCTCATCTCTTATTTGGGAAAAAAATTAATCTAAAAAAGAAAAGCAACTATCTCTAGGCTTTGCAACTTGGTCTAATTTTAGTTTTTTTTTTTAATACGTCCCTATCTCTCTCTCATCTCTAATTTATAAAAAAAATAATAATCACAAAAAGAAAAGGAACTGTGTCTAGACTTTGCTATACAGTCTTTTTTATTTTTTATTTTTCAAAATACGTCTCTCTCTCATCTCTAATTTAAAAAAAAAAAAAAAAATCTTAAGAAGAAAACGAACCATGTCTAGCCTTTGTAATGTAACACAATCTATTTTAGTTTTATTTTTCAAATAGAACTCTCTCTATATCTCACATCTCTAATTTGAAAAAAAAATAATCTTAAAAAGAAAAGGAACCTTGTCTACACTTTGTAACACAGTCTACTTTTACTTCTTCTTTTTTTCCAAATACATCTATCTCTCTCATCTCTAATTTATATAAAAAAAAATTAATCTCAAAAAGAAAAGGAACGATGTCTAGACTTTGTAACACAATCTTTTTTTTTTTTTTCAAATACCTCTCTCTCTCATCTCTAATTTAAACAAAAATAATAATCTCAAAAAGAAAAGGGACCATGTCTAACCTTTGTAACGTAACGCAATCTATTTTTAGTTTTTTTGTCAAATACACCTATCTCTGTCTCTCACATCTCTAATATGGAAAAAAAAAATTTCAAAAAGAAAATGAATTATGTCTACACTTTGTAACACGGTATATTTTGAGATTTTTTCCCAAACACAACTCTCTTGCATTTAGAGAAAAAATTAATCTAAAAAAAAAACATGTCTAGAATTTGTAACGCGGTCTATTTTTAGTTTTTTTTTTTTTCAAGTACATCTCTCTCATCTCTAATTTAGAAAAAAAAAATCCCAAAGAGAATAGAAACCATGTTTAAACATTGTAACATGGCATACTTCTAGTTTCTTTTTTTTTTCCCCAAATACGTCTCTGCATATGGCTCTCTAGATCCCATCTCTAATTTAGAGGAAAAAAAAAACTAATCTCAAAGAGAAAAGGAACCATGCCTACACTTTGTAACATAGTCTATTAATTATTTTTTTTTCAAGTACGTCTCTCTATCGAGATATCATCTGTTTAGAAAAAATCTCAAAAAATAAAAGGAACCATGTCTACACTTTGTAACACAATCTATTTTAGTTTCTTTTTTTTCAAATACATCTTTCTCTCTAGATCTCATCTCTAATTTAGAAAAAAGATCTCAAAAAGAAAAGAAACTATGTCTTGACTTTATAACATGGCCTATTTTTATTTTTATTTTTCAAATATATCTCTTTCTCTCTCTCATGCCTAATTTAGGAAAAAAATAAAAAAGGAACCATGTCTTGACTTTGTAACACAATCTATTTTTAGTTTTTTTTGTTTCAAATATCTCTCTCTCTCTCATCTCTAATTTAGAAAAAAAAAATAACAATCTCAAAAAGAAAAGGAACCATGTCTGAGAACTATGACTACACTTTGTAAGATAGCCGATTTTAGTTTTTCTTCTTTCTTTCTTTTTTTTTGCTTCCAAGTACATCTCCCTCTCTCTCACACACACACAACTTTAATTTAGAAAAATAATAATAATCTCAAAAGGAAAAAGAACCATGTCTAGACTTTGTAATACAGTTTTTTTATTTTTATTTTTTTCAAATACATATCTCTCTCATTTCTAATTTAGAAAAAAATTAATCTCAAGAAGAAAAGGAATTGTGTCTAGCCTTTGTAACGTAACACAGTTTATTTTTATGTTTTTATTTCTAATATGCATCTCTTTGTCTCTTACCTCTCTAATTTGGACAAAAAAAAATCTCAAAAAGAAAAGGAATTATGTCTACACTTTGTAACACAGTCTATTTTTAGTTTTTTTCAGATACATCTCTCTCTCATCTCTAATATTCAGAAAAAGAAATAATTTCAAAAAGAAAACGAACCATGTCTTGACTTGTGAGAAAGTCTTTTTTTATTTTTTATTTTTAAAATCTCTCTCTCTCTCTCACATCTCTAATTTAGGAAAAAAAGAATGTAACAAGTCTAGACTTTGTAACATAATCTATTTTTATTTTTTTTTTCAAATATGTCTCTCACATCTCTAATATGGAAAAAAAAAAAAAAAAAAAAAAGATCTCAAAAGGGAAAAGAACCCTGTCTAGACTTTGTAACATAATCTATCCCAGTTTTTCTAATCTATTTTGAAACCCTCAGCGCCATTTTTGTTAAATTCTATTTGCAAATAAACAATTCGTTAATAGATAAGACAAAATTATATATTCCATAAACGTCAAGATAGTTAGACTACTTAGAGCAAGACTACTTAGAGCTCCAAAAACAAATGTTGTGCCAAAGTAAATATGTTATATAACCAGGGGTAATCAGTGAAACTAACCATTTTTTATAACTTGTGGGCGTTAATATTGGAATTTTTTAATTTATTATTATTATTATAATAATTGTTATTATTATTCACTTTCTCTGAAGTGAATATTGAAGGATTAGAACAATGAAACTATACACATACGAAAGTTGACAAGTTTACCATATGTAGCATCTCACTTGTCCCAAAGGAAAATGAGCAAAGGAAAGAATAGCTATATTAAGTGATCTTCTAAGCCATAAAATATCAAGAAAATAATTTACATCGCAATGTTGCATCAGAAAAATAAGAGGAATGCATCGGAGTATCATCAAGGAAGACATATAAAGTGTGACTTTCAGACGGTTTGAATAGTTTACGAGTATGTAGTCTTCTACCGCTTATTGATACTCTGCAATCTCAAAAACTCGGGTTGTTCCATCGTAAGATGCCGGAACAAGGATATCTGTGTCTAAAAGGATTGACAAAAGGTTTTAAAAAAAAAAAAACAAAGACCTTCTAAGCACTTTAAATATTTTGTTATATTTTAATATCTTAAAATCATTTTTTAAATCAAGGTATGGAATTTTGCTAGACTGTAAATTTCTCAAAAGGATGAGAATTAAATGGAAGCTAAAATTACACCTTTTTTCCCATTTAGTTTTTTTTTTTTTATACCACAAAAAACAAAACCTGAAAAACTTACGCTACTTTATTTTCTTTTCTTTTTACAATACTTTAATAAAAAAAATATTTCTCTCTCTCTCTCTCCCTCCTAGAATTTCTCTCCCTCGCTCCCCTTTTCCTGCTCTGTTCCGTCAGTCGTTTCTTCTTCCCTCCCTCCCTTTATTCGCACTCTGTGCCGTCAGTTGTTTATTCTCCTGCACGGGGCTCCGCCAACAACTCGAGCATTGCCGAAAGAAGATTGTCTCTCGCTCATCACGATTATGATTCGGTGAAGTTATATTGAGAGCTTCCATGCTGTAATTTCGTTGTCTGGCCAAAAGCTACGTCGTTCGTCAGAGAGAAGGAGGGAGGTCAGATCCGAGCTTGCATATCGCGCCGTAGCAATTTTGTTGCTTGACCGAAGCTAAATTGTTTGTTAGAGACATTAGGGAAGGAGGTTAGATCCGAGCTCGCGTTGTTTTGCTGCTGTTATAACCTTAAATAATGATAATAAATAAAAATGATGACTACGAATTTATTTTCAAACCTAAAACATGACTTCAAACTCAAAGTAGTAGATTCTTTACTAAGATATAATAGATTTAACATTTCAACAAAACAATGAATTCATATAATATCTTTATCATAATGATAATTTGAAATTTAACAAAGCTTTATATTGTTATTTACGTTCATAAAGATTTCAAACGATCAATATATATATATATATATATGTGTAAAGCAATATCTTTAAACTGCTGCAACATGTCTCATTTCTAGAAAGAACATTACAATTATGACAAAAAGAAATTATGTTCTATAATTTAACCTTTCATGATAATAAATATTAAGTCATTAAGAACAAGGCATGAATCCAGATTGCCTCTTTATCATATAATGGATTCTTTATTACAAATTACAACGAATATATAATAGAAATAGCAGTTGGCAATTCATATCAATTTTTGTCACAATGACAGATTCATTGTTATAATGAAGATGTAATAGAACTAACAGTTGAAATTTTAAAAAAAAAAAATATACATCATAGCGTTTATAAAAATAGATACATATAAAATCTGACAAAGATTTTAAACAAAAAATATATGTTTAAAAATAACAATTATATGTTCACATTATGACAAAGATGATGTGCATTAGGAACATACATATATATATATATATATATATATGATGTTAAAAATTTACATCATATATTGACGGAGAATAAACGAATAAACATTTGAAAAGAACTTTTAAGTGAAAAAAAAAAGTACTAAACCACAATACAAAAATTATCCACGTGAATAAACAGAAAGCAAATGCGAACTAACTGCAAGGTTCAAATTTTGGATTGTTGCAATGACGTGAATAGTGCAATTAAGGAAAAGTGGCAAACGGTTGAAAACGCATTAATTTATATGCAACTCAGGGTATGATTGAATCATGAAATTAACATGATCAAGATAATGAACCAAATATGGAAACATATGATCATAAAATAAAAAAAGGCCTGAAAAAAGAAAGTTTAAATCATCAAAATTTAAAAAACAGATAGGATTATAATATTGTTTAGAAGTGGACGATTTAAAACTCATAAAGTTTAAAAGAGACATTTTGTGTAAATACTACCAAAAAACAAAACAAAAACTAGAACGACGCTCACTCAAGGACAACGAAAGGCCAAGCCCAAACGACACTCTTCCTCCACGACCAATGAATTAAGTCAATCTGGGTAAGCCTCTATTATGGATGTTAAGGCAGGGATTTTGATGATTTTGTAGCGTGAAAAACCTCCTGCGTTCAATATCTTCTTCCACTCGTTCTCAGTTCTCTCTTTTCCACCTACGGTATGTGCAAGCATTACAAGGTCAAATACCAAACCCGTGTCATCAAACACGCCATTGCCTTCTGGTTCCAAAACTACATCCACTATAATTACTTTTCCTTTTTTCTCTGGTATCGCTTTCCGGCAATTTTTCAATATCTTCACACAATCTCCGTCGTCCCAATCATGCATTATCCACTGCATACAAAGAAATATTGAACATATATCACGCTTTTTCATTGTTTATTTGTTTGTTTTTAATGTTTTAGTCGTCTCTGTAATTTTTTTTCAAATTAAAAGGTTAATTTACATGTGAATACATTTAAACACACATATATATGATATTTATGTGCATTCTATATGTATCTAAGGATCAGATGCATGGCTCTTAAAACAGTGGGGAGCTTACCTGAGTTGAAAATGAATTTCTTACGACAGGTGGTTGCATTAGGACCTTGCCAGCAAATTCTAGCTTTATGAAATAGTGTACGTGAAGAACAACAAAACATTAATGCAGATAAATAATGCACGAAGTTCCTCATTTCCTATATCACGGCGGTACACAGACACATATATAGCGCGTGTATATATATATATATATATATATATATATAATGTAATAATAAAACATAGAGATAAGTTGATCAAGTACAAAACGTAGTTTATCAACAGGTGAAAATTTGTATATCAGGACTGTTATACACAAACGATCGTATAATCGGCAATATTGCTATTATTTTGCAATAAGCTAGAAATCGTAAAAGCGTACGTAGACATAAAACACGATTTAGCAGATATAATATTTAGCGTTCGTTCACGTACTTTATATCTTATCTTTATCGATTTATATATATTACTAGTTTGATGTACGTGTCTTCCACTCATGTATGTATTTTTATTTTGTATATTTCTAAATGTATGTATATCGTTTACCAATTTACTAATGACTATATATATTTTCTATATATGAAAAAGGCTTGATGTTGGACGCAGATTGAATTCAAACCGCTAAACAACTTGCTTGGCTTTTTTTTTTTTAAAAAAAAAAAAGGTTGGGAGGGTACTGTTTTTCATTTCAAGCGTTGCCATTCGCTTGGGTGCTTTGAAAAGAAGATGGGGAAGGGAGACATATATCAACAAAAGCCCACCGCTTGAAAAAAGAGGACATATATCAACACAATCTAACAAAAAAGCAAATAGAGTCGCATTAGAAAAAAAAAAAAAAAAAGACTGCATAACCAGATTACACATCCTAAATAATTGTGCATGCCTTAAGGATTTAGCAAGTTTAATAGTTATATAATAGCTATTTTTTAGGGATTTTTCAGTTAGTTTTATATTATTACTAATATTGTTTTGGTAGAATTCTGTTACTAATAATAATAATTGCTTTTGGTCTAAAATAATAATAATAATAATTGTTTTAATTATCTATAGAACGAAAAAAAGGAAGAACAATGATAAAAAAGAGAGAATACGAAAAAAGAAAAAGAAAAGAAACAATGATTAGAACATTTTTATAAAAAAACAATTATAGAGACACAGGATGCATTTTGAAGATTGCAAATAACTTAATCTATGTAAACTTGAAAGAATAGCAGGAAAAAAAAAACATAAAAAGTGTTTTTTCTTTATATAAATATTTTAGAGGAATTTGAAATTACAGGACTTACTTTTGTACTGAAAATTTTTAATTTTTTTTATTAATTCATTATCATTTGTTACCACGATACAAGAACAGATAAAGCAATAAACATTGTATGCATGGATCAGACATTAAGTTTCTGTTTAATGGACCCGAATTCATACTTTTTTCTTTTCTTAATTTTTGTATCTTCTATTAGTGTTATGAATACATTTTTTTTCTTACTCAGTTTTATACAAAAATATACTATATATTAGATTAAGACTTGTAATTTTATAAAAAACGGGGCTTTAATTATGTGGAGAAGAAAATGATTTTCTTACTATGAACCCTCTCCAGTACCCTCAAACATATAGAAGAAACTCTTTTTGAGATAATAACAAAAAATAATAATAAAATAAAAAAGCAGCACCTGAGCATCTAATGTAAGAGGAGGAAAAGACGGAGGGCAAAAGACAAAAGAAGGGAAGTCCCCACGGTAGAATGAGCAGAACCAAAAAAAAACAACATTGCACGCTTGCCAACAACTTCATCAATGCCCAAAATAAATAAATAGATAAATAAGGAGTTGCTCATTGGAAACAGCTGCAGGTGGAAAAATATATACATTTACCCTTATAGACAAGGGTAGACATATTATATTTAGTGTTCGTTCACGTAGGTCATCTTTTCTTTATCGATTTATATATATTATATATTAAAAAGCAGAGACATATACAACGAAAGAAAGTTAATTGATACCTGCCTTCATGAAAACAGCATCGGCATTGGGGATTCTCTCAAACATGTCCCCACCGACATGGGACACTCCGGAGCACACCGGTGCCTTGGCAACGACATGCGGAAGATCAAAGTTGATCCCCTTGAAGTGCGGATGAGATTTCACGATCTCAGACAGGGCCCTACCGGTCCCACCACCTACGTCAACCAACGACTTCAAACAACTGAACCCATCTCTATACTCCGACAAGATCGCCTTCAAAACGATCCTGGCCGTGCATTCCATGGCATCGTTAAACAGCTTGTTGAACTCTGGATTCTCAGATGCTAAAGCCCATATATCGCTTCCTTTGACGCATTGGCTAAAACACTGCCATGGAGACATTAGCCACGGATTGGTCTCCAACAGAAACATCGGAGCCAAAGTCAGGTGATCATCAGACGTCTCACTCAAGAGCCACCTCGACGAGTGGGTCAGACCGTAGAGAGTGGTGTCTTCAGAGCCGTCAGATGATTCATGAGCGGCGAAGATGTTTCGGCGGACCAGGAGCCTCATGATGCGGGCGAGGCAGGGGATATCCGGGGAGGAAGTATCGGGAATCGCGGAGGCTATTTGGGCCAAACTCATTGGGCCTCTGTTGGAGTTTTTGATGTCGGGTATTCGGAGATCCAATGCGCATTTCACAGCCATGGAATCGGCGTGGTTGAGCATGAACTTCCATATTTCGGCTTGGCCTCTCTGAGTTGCCTCGTCTAGCTAGTTCCATATTTATGATCTTATTTCTCTCTCTAATATTTTATGAGCTGGACTAGTATAGCATGGCCGTGCTCTCATTGTGCGTTGATATATATAGAAGTGTAACATTTGTTCATAAGGTTACCAAAAAAAAAAAAAAAGGTCGTTATGAAATGCAACGTCAGCTTGATGGAGTATGAAGCACGACAATGAAAATCTCTTTGTTCAATTTTATAAAAACAAAAAAAAATCTCTTTGTTTATTTACTCCTTTTTATTGTTTTTAACAATTTATTTATTTTTATAGTTTTTTCCCGACAACGGCAACGTATTATAATTATTGTTTGCTCTTTTTAATTAATATATTTGTTTTTGCATAAAAAAAGCGCGAATTTGATAGTTTTTATATAACAGTGCGGATCTAGATAAGATTTTATGTTTGAGCCTTGGATCTAATAGACTCATCTTTTTTTTTGGGGGGGGGGGGGAAATATGCCGATTTGAAGACTATATTAGGTTGTTTCTTCAGAATCTACCGCATAAATCCCTTAAAAAATGTTTGTTTATTCCTTGTTGGCGACAACTAGGCCAATGGTGGTTAAACGTAGATAAAAATGAGAAGAGAGAACAACTTCATTAAGGGCAAGGGAATTTTATATCGACATTATGGATGAAAAATATAAATATAAATATGTATAGCAAGGATTATTTGCTGTAAAAAAGGAAAAGAAAGAAAAAGAAAAGTAAGAATGATCTTCGGAGGGAAAGGGTAGATAGAAAGATAAATTTTGGAAGGCCGAACCTAATTTGATTGTTTGATAAATAAAAGGGTCCCTACTTAAGCCTCTAAGATACCAAAAAAAGTCAATCCTCTATAATAATAAATAGATTAATGGAAGGATCCACATAGTCTAGTATTTGTATCACAACCTATTTATGGTAAATAAACAAGTCATTTTGATCTAAAGCAGACTGCAAAATTTATCCCTCCCAATATTATTTCCCAAACGACGAGTAAGGACAGTCTAGTTAGTTGTAAGTCTCTTTACCTCAATCATAAGTTAGAGAGTTCAAGTCACACTGAACCTTACTTGAAATTGGTGGCATTTTTTGCTCCCTTTATCAAAAAAAAAAATTATATGTATATTATGCTCTAAATGGATTATTTTAGTAAAAATGACTTTGAGCAACAAAATCAAGGCTCTAGCCCTAGTATTGTTTACATAGAGTGAAGCCTCCGCACGTCTCTATTAGCAAGTTTTAGAGTGCTCGTGACTATGTTGTGGACGATTAGGAGATTCATCATCTAATATAAGTCCTCTAGACTATGTTCATACTTTCGATTGGTATCAATTTGGCGCTTAGTTTCACTAATTCTAATATTGTTACAGTTTATCGATCTGCAAAAGACATCGTTTTAAATGGCCAAGCGGACCACAATCTATCAATCTCAGAGACAACAACAATCTTGATATGCGGGTAGATAGCCAAGTAGAAGGAGAGCTCGCCCCAGTAAAATCCAAAAAATCATGGGCAGACCTGTTAGTTGAGGACTTTTTAAAGATTTAAGCTATAAGATACATACTCTACAGAGCAAGTTTAATCATGTTTCCTTTCATTAATTATGATCAAATAATTAATCAAGCTATTAAGGAAGCCATTGCATTTGCTAGACATTCTTGAGCGGATCATGTTGTGGAAGGAGAAAGAACATTAACACCCGTTAAATCAAGAAAACATCGTAAGAATAAGCAGCAAAGCAACGATATTAAGGATAGTAACACGATCCATCAAAATGTTGTAAAATGTAAACTTGAAACGTTAAAAATCAATGGCTTAAAAACAAAAAATAGGAAAAAAAAAAAGGAAAAAAAACCATGTGCTTGTAGAGAGAATATCAAAAGACAGGTAAAAGTTATGAGCAACCAGATCAGATTTCAAAAAAAGTTGCCTAGTTGAGTCTTCTAGAAAAGAGAAGTGAATAAAAAATAAAACAAATTTGTAATAAAAGGATATGGACCACATTGTGAATTTGGATTGGCAAATAAAAGGTTTCATTTTGGCTATTTATTAGCGTTTTTTTTTTCTATAAACACCTTAAATTTGACTTGTTTTATAAGTGTTTATAAAAGTCATAAGTTAATTACAACCGGTCATGGAAATAGACCAAAAATAAGTTTTGAACTAAATAAGCTAAAAGCATAAAAAGAAGTCATTCTACACATCTATATATATATATATATATGTTGTTGGATTTATCATTTTCGTTAGATTGTAAAAATTTTAAAAAAAAATCAACACCCTAAAAAACATAGAACATGGAAGAGACGTACTAGAACGGCAACAAGATGTGTTCTTTACCTCCTAATGTTCTCATTAAATTGATTCCTGAATTAATACATTTTGGTGTTTATTTAACCAAGAACATTAAGCTCAATAATAACATAATCATTAGTAGTATAGTATACCTCTTTGCAACCGTTGAAGTTTGAAATATTGCACGTTTTAATTGAGTTTAGTAGTACCGGCCATGGTAGAGACAAAAATTGAAACAGATAAAAGAAGAAAAGGGAAAAGAAAGAAAAAGAGGGAAAGCGAATGGCAACCTACAATCGCCATCAACAATTATCAATCAAACTATCCATTGATAATTATTATTTTTCCTCTAGCTAATTGTATTATATAATAAAAGACCAAATTGGGAGTGTGAGAATTAATAATCACTCTTGACTTATATGGATGGCATTATTTGTCCTAATTACCAAGAGGAATATTCGTAACTGTTGAAGAAGAATATTCGCCCTAATTGTCACTGCATACCTTCTCTTTTACCTGTTAATTCCCATGTGTCTCTCTCTCACGCGTTGGAAACGGCGACTTATAAAATAATCACATATTTTCATGAAGAATGGGAGAGATTAACCCTCTTTGGCCATGGCTCATGGATGGATCCTCTCAAATTTTTGCAAACATTAGACAAAATTTAAACGCAAATACACAAATTATTTAGTTAACCCACAAAATGGATCCAGTTCAGTAGACACGAATAAAAGTAGAAATTAAAAATAAAATTAAAAACTAAGATACAATATACGATGGGATATAAGACCAATTATTATCGATCGATAGGACAGATTATATATTAAAGACACTAATAATATGTCTAACCATGCCAAGCTTCGATGAGGTAATTATCACCCTGGATAGGCCTCAATTATGGAGGCACATGCAGGAATTTTGATGATTGTGTAGCGAGGAAAACCTCCCTCTTTCAATATCTTCTTCCACTCATTCTCAGTTCTCTCTTTTCCACCCGGGGCATGGGCAACCATTAATAGGTCAAACACAAAACCAGTGTCATTAAATAGGCCATTGCCTTCTGGGTCCAAAACGAAATCCACTATAATAACTTTCCCACTTTTCTCTGGTATTGCTTTACGGCAATTTTTCAAGATCTTCACACAATCTTCATCTCCCCAACCATGCATTATCCACTGCATACAAAGAAATAATGGACATATCATGCTTTTTGGTTTCTTGTGTAAAGTCAAGATTTATATTTCCAAAGTTATAGGAATGGGCACGTTACACTTTACACTTTACACGAATATGTATCATAATATGGACTGTAGACAATGTGGAGCATGAACAGTTTAAAAAATGAATTTTTTTATCAGGGTGGTTGTATAAGGAAGAAAAATATTTGCTAAGCTTTATTTTATACGACTTTTTTCATTTCACCTACTGATTTTTTTTTAGATATCCAGAAAGACACATATAGTGGACGTGTAAAGAGCAATAAGAACAAAACAACATTGCTTTATGTTAAAAATATGGTGGCCATTTCCCAAAAATAAATAAAAAAATATGGTGGCAGTCCACTTTTTTTTTTTTTCTCTACCTATCAAAAAATATTTGAAAAAAAGAGAGAGAGAGAAACATAACTAAAACAGATGATAAGGGATGAAGAGTAGGTAAGCTTGCCTTCATGAAAACAGCATCGGCGTTAGGGATGCTCTCAAACATGTCACCTCCGACATGTGACACTCCCTGGTACACCGGTGCCGTGGCGACGACATGTGGCAGATCAAAGTTGATTCCCTTGATGTGCGGATGAGATTTCAAGATCTCAGAGAGGGCCCCACCAGTCCCACCACCCACGTCAACCAACGACCCCAAACAACCGAACCCATCTGGATACTCCGTCAAGATAGCCTTCAAAACGATCCTGGCCGTGCATTCCATCCCATCGTTAACAATCTTGTTGAACTCCGGATTCCCGGAGGTGAAATCTCGGATCCCCCGTCCATGAACCTTCTGGAAGGCAATCCCACCTTCCTTGACACACTGGCTCAAGCAGTGCCACGGAGCCATCAGCAACGGATGAGTCTGCATTAGAAACATCGGAGCCAGGGTCAGCTGATCATCCGACGTGTCACACAAGAGCCATTTCGACGAGTGGGTCAGACCGTAAAGAATGTTGCCGTCTCCGATGCCGTCTAAAGAGGGATGGGCGGTGAAGATCTTTCGGCGGACCAGGAGACGCATGATACGCGCGAGGCGGGGGATGTCTGGAGAGGAAGCAGTAGTGTTGGACTTGGAAATGGCGGCGGCTATTTGAGCCAAACTTGCTGGACCTCCGTGGGAGTTAATGATGTCGGGTATTCGGAGCTCCACGGCGCATCTCAAGGCCAAGGAATCGGAGAAGTTCAACATGAACTTCCATATCTCTGCTTGGCCTCTCAGACTTGCCTCGTCCAGATCCATTATTTCAGATTCTTTTTAATTATCTTTCAGAGAGCTCTTTCACTTTTTGATGTTTAGCTGGAGTGATGGTTAGAAAATAAGCTCTTGTTAGTGCATAAATAACTTGAAGCGTTGATATCATGTCATGATAATTGAAAGGGAGTAGTGATGTCATGGCAATGCTAAAAAAAGTTGAATTCATCATTTTAGTGTTGTTATAATTCTTAGTTTTTTGGCAACAACTGCGCAAGCAATACAAAAACTCCAATTGAATATGAGGGACGGAAAGAGCAAAGTGACTGGGGTTGGAGATAAGAGCAGCCAATGACGTGAGAATACTCTAGTTAGAAAACAAAAGAAAATCTTTACAATATCACCAAGTTTTAAGGGGACTTTCAGAATCTCAATAGAGTGCACGTTTTGAAGTTATGAAATTTAATTAAAATATTTTTTAAATGTGGATGTATCAGGCTAAACAACTAAAACTCATCAATAGGTATTTGTTTCGATTACACTAGAGAAATTGCCAAGTTTTAAACGGTCAAACTTTTATAAGTTTTGTTTCACTGATATTCTTTGTTAATTATAACATATATTATTATGATATTGCCAAGTTTTAATCAGTCAAACTTTTATAAGTTTTGTTTCACTGATATTCTTTGTTAATTATACTTTTATAAGTTTTGTTTCACTGATATTCTTTGTTAATTATAACATATATTATTATGATATTGCCAAGTTTTAATCAGTCAAACTTTTATAAGTTTTGTTTCACTGATATTCTTTGTTAATTATAACATATATTATGATTATAAGTGTGGTTTTTTCTTAGTAGCCTAACACATAAGTCTCCAAAATGTCGTATAAAAAGACAAATGGGTTGCATCCTTGCCTCTTGTACTAAAAAAAATAAAAGAATAAAAATAAGGAATTGTCTACCATGAGGAACTGCTTTTTCTTTATAGATGAAGTATGTTGCTTACACCGTTTGATTAAATCAAGGAGCATAAATATTTGACGTAGAGGTATAGCAATATGTGTTAAGAGAAATGTGAAGCCTAATTTAAATTCCTACGAATATTAAAAAGTGTCGACGTGAGAAAGTTTTTTTTTTTTGTTTTGTTTTTTGTTTCCTCTTTCTTACCAACCTATAAATTAAACATTGTAGGGCTTATTTGTATAGTTTAAAAAATATAGAGAGAGAATAGAGAGAGGGTGTGCAATTTTTCTCTTCTAAATTTCTTTATCATTATAGTAAATTTTTACAGTGACTAAAAGTGGACGTAGCTCTCATGTTTAGAGTAAACCACTATGAATTTTGCATATTCTTGTTTATTTTTCATTTGCTATATTTTACCCTCAGTAGGATTAAGGAGTCTAATACACAACAATATGCCATACCACAATGAATTTTACCCATCTTAGCAATTTTTTTTTAAAAAAAAAATCTAGAAATGCAAAAGGGTCGGAGGCAGCAAAGAAGTCTTTGGGTAGAGGAGAGATAGCGCATTTGAGCAACCCTAGTAGTGGGGGAGGGAGGGGAGAGGATGTTGGGGTTTGCCCCATCATCAAAGGAGGAGGATTAGGAATCACAAAAGATGGGGGAGGAAGTTTACAACTTTTGGATAGACAAGAGATGGAACGCCGGGGGGATGGATGGAGTTCATGCCTTCGGAGGAGCAAAGGCATAAGTAGTTGTTGGAGGTAGTGAAGAAGGTCACCTATGAAGGGATATGCACCGTCATGAGATTTGTGTGCAGTGTTGGCCGACATAGCGGAGGAGTGTGGTAATATTGCACCTTGCACCGCCATGGGGAGGGGCTGGTCTTGCCGCTATCACTGACATTTGGCTTTTGCAACCAATGATGGGTAATTAACAAATGTGGGAGAAAGGAACGAGAGGAAAGAAAAAAATAAAAAATAAAAACTTCAAGTTAATTTTTTTCCTTTAAGCATCATTATTATGAACCATCAAATTTAAATCCAATGGCCAAATTCACTTGTTATAGGTGGGGAAACCCACCATTTCTTCTTCTTGTCTTGTTTTGTTTTGTTTTGTTTTGTTTTTTAAGACATTTCTTAAAAATAGAGTGTCCACATCATGTTTGGTAGAAGGGCCATGGGAAGAGGGTTTAGAATATTCAAGAAAAAATTGAACTCAAATATAGCAATTATCTAAAGTGGTATTTCATCTTTCTCGTTGATAATTATGCAGTAATTGTAAAGTACGACTGCTATATTTTACAGTTGGTTATCGAATCCATGACTTTTATTTCTTTAAAATGAAACATAATGATTTAACGTTGCGAGGCTACTGCCTTCAAAAAACATTGATAGGCTAATTCGCGAGTAAACAAATTGATCCTTTATTTTTTGGGTCCTTCACAGAAATAGTTAGAATATCTACAAAAGACAATAAGCAAAACAATGTTTGAATTAAATATAAAACGCAGCAGAAAAAATAGATCAATTGATAAACAAAATTTTTTGAAAAACTTTAATTTTCGGGAATGGCTATATAATTTTAATTAAACATTAAAAGCATAGAAGAATTTATTTCAAATCTTTTGAAGATCTATCAGGGTTTCCTACAATTTCTCTTTAGCACCACGATCTTTCAAGCCAAGCTTTCACACCAAGAAAATTACGAGTGGGCGTTAAAACTGCAAGGATGAATTATCTGACACTATTTTGGTTCTACTATGTACTCACCATATGAGATAATAGAACTTTTTTTCCAAAGAAATAACTCTCAATTTTTCTCACGTATGCCAAAAACTGATATCTTCACTGTTTTATAATGAAGCATTTAGTTATTAATTAATTTAGTTTTAAATTTTTAAAAACCACTTACTAATCTCTTTAGTGGGTGAACTAGAGCTGGCAATTTCGGACATGGCATGATGACACGATACGAAAACGGCACAATATGAGTAGGTTTGGACATGCGATTATTAATTGGGCCATAAATAGGTTGGCATGAATAACACGAAAATAAATGTGTTGAATTCGTGCGAGCATGTTTAACACGTTTACTGCACGTTTAATGTTTACACGACACAGCACGACCCGCCCATTTATAGCACATTTAAACTTAAAATAAAAAAATTATGATTTTGCAAGTTTAAGGATTCAAACCTTGCACCTAAATGTGTATTATTGAGCTTGTCTCCACCACATTGAATGATCATGTGATGTAAAATAAGAGCTTTTAATATATTTATTATGATTTTAACACTTTTGAAACTTAAAATTTTTTTAAAAAAATTATATGATTTTGCAAGTATGAAGACTCAAACCTTGCACCTGAGAGTAGTATTATGACACTTGCCTCCACCACTCTTGATAATCTTTTGGTGTGAAATAAGAGCTTCTATTTCATTTATTATGGTTCTATTACGTTTTGGTAACTTCCAAACATTCAAAAGTCCCCCATGGAAAGGAAACCAAAATTTTTGTCCCAAGTCCTCTATATAAGGACTCGTTTCTTGCCTTCGGCCTGCATTGCCATCTGCTAATGAAGCCATTTATGGCTTTTAAATACTTTTCTTAAATCCTAATTTTAAAGATTGGATTGAAGAAAAAATACAGTTTAAGACATTTAATAATTTAATGATAGGAAAGATAGGAACATTTTAATTTAAAGAGGGGAATATTTTGATGTTGGTTATTTTTTGAATTTTGAATTAGAAATGTTTGTTATGTTTGAAATTTAATTAAATATAATGTTATTTTTTTATTTTTTTACGGGTTATAACATGTTATAATTGTGTTAATCTGTTACGGTTTATTTAATAATCGTGTCGTGTTATGCGTGTTATGAGCGTGTCATGTTTGTGTTTGCGTTTTAAGTACGTTTATTAATCGTGTTAGTGTTTAGTGTAGTTATGTCGTGTTGTAATTTTATTGACACGAACACGACATCTAACATGATTTTGCCAGCCCTAGAGTGAACTGAAGAAAAAATCTCCAAAATAGGTATGTAGAGGAGCTACACGTCCAACCTTTTTTATTTTTTAATTATAAAACTCAAAAGTAATTCCATGTACAAACCACATGTACGTGTATATGTATATATGGACTATAGTAACATATATATTTAATTTATTTAAATAAATCATATTTATTCAATTTTAAAATAAATTATATTTATTTAAAAATCAATTTTAAATTAATTAATAATTATTTAATTTATGTCCATATTGGAATAGATAAAGTGTGGTCCCACCACATATGTGTCACATAGGAGAAAAAAAATTTAAATAATTTTATTATTCAAATATAGTTAATTAATTAATTCAAAACACATTTAATTAATCTTATTAATTAAATATAATAAATTAATCAATTAACCAATACTCAGTTAAATATGAAAATATTTTTCACATTATATTATGTGTTACAGAGAACATTTTTAAGTGTCGCATTAATATATCTAGTGTGAAAAAATTAATTCAGAATTAAATAATTCCTAATTAAATGTATATAATTCATTATATGCATTAATATGATACAGTGTTACAAAAGTTGTATTAGGGACCTATGAACCTCTAATTCAAGCTTCAATAAATTTGATAATTAATTAAATCTTTAATTAATGTGTCAAATTTATTAGTTTCAATAATACTCTACTAAAAACCTAAAAATGCACTCTTAATATTATAGTAATAATTACTCAAAAATAGAAAGTAGTCTATTGAAATAATCATTATATAGAAGTCAATCCACTATAAATAGTTCATAATACGAGCTAGGTTCAATTCTCGTTCACCTTTCTTATTATATCTTTATCTTTGGTTATAATCATCCTCTAATGAATAGTTAATTCATAATCTTATTATGAACGAGAGCTCTACTATTCAAGCTATATATCATCACTCAAAATGTAACACCTCGAATTTAATTAAGTGTTATTAGTGTGTAAAATGGTGTATTAGTGTGCCAAATTGTGATTTAACTTTAATCTAAATATTTAGTAATGATTTTCTAATCAAATTAATTTTAAATCATTTTTAAATTATTTTTATTTTTTATTTGTATTTTAAATTTTTAGAACAAAACAATTTGTTAAATACCGAACATGTCCCATTTGAAATATGTGAGCTGCACACGGTTTTTTTGTAGCAAACCACTTCCCTCCTCTTTATTTGTTTCACTCTCCCTCACTCCTTCCCTCTCACTCTCTTCTCTCTCTCCCAGCTCTCCTTCTCTCTCCTTCTCTCCCTTTTGCTCGCTGCTCTCACTTCTCTCTCCTTTTATTTCAAAAATTTGAGCTCAAGCCTTGTTCCTTAGCTGAATTGGAAGCTTGGAGACGTGTTTGAGCAACTACAAACTCGATTTGAAGCTTAAATCAATGTTAGTTTTCAAAATCTTAAACTTTTTCAAAATTTTCAATTTTCATTGTATTTTGAAATCCAAGTTCGTTTAAGCTTAGAAAGCTCTTAATCTAAGTTAGAGAAACTTAAAATATCTAGAATCTAAGCTTACTTTTATGAAAAACAAATTCGAACCAAGTTTTTCTATTTTTTCTCTATTTTTTTCTCATTTTTGGATTTTCTTGAATTTTTCAATGCAAATCTTGTTTAAACTGATTTAAAGGTGTCCTATTATATTGTTCTACCTTCTATGAATGTTTTGTATGCCTGGGATTTGAGAAAACAGGTTGAAAATGAGGATTTGGGCTCAGGGAGGCCGAGACACGTGCCTGAAAAATTTTAGAATTTTTCCAGTCCAGCAGGCCGAATTTCATGTTCGGCAGGTCGGATTCATGAATCTAGTAGGCCGGACTCATACCTTCGGCAGGCCGAACCTGGAAACCTTCGGCCGACAGAACCCAGATGGTCGGTAGGCCAAACTGTGCCCAGACCAGGGAAACCGGCATGCTGACCGGGCATAGTAAAAAAATTTGTCGTTTTTTGTCTATTTTTACTATTTTGAACGCCGATTGATATTTTAATCTCGTAGTATGATTTTATAAACACAAGTGGCACACTAGGACACCATTGGATAGTTTAGCAACATGGGATATCTTAAGCTAGATATTGAT
Organism: Artocarpus heterophyllus; assembly: GCA_025403435.1. Classification (NCBI taxonomy): domain Eukaryota; kingdom Viridiplantae; phylum Streptophyta; class Magnoliopsida; order Rosales; family Moraceae; genus Artocarpus; species Artocarpus heterophyllus. The sequence goes on along the minus strand of CM046348.1, from coordinate 14,786,518 downwards.
AGACTTAGTTTATATATTTAAGGTTGTTCGTAGTTCCTTGGAGCTAACATATAGCGGATCGGGACTGCAATATTAGACATCAACACAGATATTGAGGTAGGACTTCAACCCCTTTCCTTGGTAGCCACGTTTTTAAATAATTTTGGCCTCAAAAGGATTTTTATCAAAATGTTTTCAATGATTGATTGAAAAAGGATCTTATCGGTTATTTTTTCGAACAGTGGATTGAGGTGAATTTCATAAACATGGATATTGAGGTAGGACTTCAACCCCTTTCCTTGGTAGCCACGTTTTTAAATAATTTTGGCCTCAAAAGGATTGTTATCAAAATGTTTTCAATGATTGATTGAAAAAGGATCTTATCGGTTATTTTCTCAAATAGTGGATTGAGGTGAATTTCATAAAGAACCACATAATGAACATAAATGAATATACTTGGTGAATGGGTTTTAAATGATAATAAAAATACATAGATGGGCATCACGTCATATTAGAGATCGGGTCGTGTAGCGTGCGACATTGGGGGCAGGTCCCGAAACCTAGCTAGGCCACTTCGGTGGTGATAACTATGGTTTGCCCAAGAAAGATAAAAAGGTACTTTTCTGAATGAACTGATTTCGATAAGTTTTATTTAAACGAATTTTATCTATCTAATTTTGTTTTCTAAATTATTTTTCTTGGAAAATAAATTTTATATTTAAATCATCCATTTGTTTTAAAACATAGTCCTACTGAGCCTTTCGCTCACTTTTTACTTGTTTTCAACATTTTCTCCTAGGTGGAATTCAGCTTAGGATTGACGAGGGGTCCGCAGATCAAACTTGCGACCAATAGAAGACCTGGGTAGGTTGTTGTACAAATTAATCAAGGCATGTATTATTTTAACTTCTCCTTTTATTTTGGACTGTGGTTGTAATTTATTTATTGTTGATACTATATGTGTGCACAAGTTGTGGGTCAGTGGGACCCAACGCGTATTCCCTCTCTCTTTATTATTTTATTTATTTCATTTTGCTTTATGTTATTTATTTAATTATTATTAATGTTTGCTTAAAAAGGGTTTTAAATTATCATTACTTCTTAATTAATTAAATTCTTAAACTTGTGTTTTAATTAAAATTTTTACTTAATTAACCTAATTAACCTGCCACGTCACCTCCCGTATTTCGGAGCGCGTCACAAAAGCACTATTTTTTTAACTTCTAATAGGAAGGAATGGAACTATTCTTTTAAGTTCTAATAGGAAGGAATGAATTCCTTATCTGTATAATATCATTCCCAACCATTTATTTCACTATGTTTCCAAGATAAAAAGTTGTGATATGTTTTTAAACAAATCTTACCAAGCAAGTAAACAAACACAATGTCATAAATAGGAGTCTAATAAATACTCAAGATTGAGACTGTCATAGATCATCATAGTAATAAATTTGAATACTCTATTTGCAATAGAAGATTATTAGAGATTTATCTGGTCTAATCCTATATAATCTTATTATATAAAATACCTCAAATCAATGTATTTACATTAATAGCTTGGATAAGACTATTTCATTCTAAATGAAATTGGACCGCACTTGAAATATTTAATTAAAAATCTCAAACTTCAATTAATTATTAAGGACTATTTAGATTATTATCTATAAATTTTGCTATAACATATGAGAGCTTTACACTGTTTTTAACTAAAAAAGTTAGTTATAACCAATTAATATTAAACAGGATATAAATAAGTATTTATAGAATACACTTCTCTAACATTATTAACAGATTAAAAGTTTCTAAACCACAGAGATCGAGGTCATCCATGTAAGATCAGCTTAAAAAAGAAAATGGCTTAAGGAGATGGTCATAAATACGTAATGATGACTAATAAAGGTTGGTTAGATTTCAACAAGGGCTTTTTTTTTTTTAATGAATGGTAAAATTTCAATCCCCAAAAGATATCACACTCAGGGTACGTTTGTTTCGTGGTTCGAATCATTTTGCTATAATATTTTCCCTCATAAAAATTTAAATCTTTATTCAAATCTTTTATTCAAATCTATGAACCAAACAGACTCCAGAAAGTGAAAGATACCTAAGGCCTGGACAACTTCAACTATGCTATGGAATCGGTTGAAAAATGAGAAACTCGGGAAGAAATAATTAATCAGGAAAAAGAAAAAAGTTAGTCCAGATTTCTGTTTTAAAGTAATTCAGTTGTCAAGTAATCTCAAAAAGAAAAGGAACCGTGTGTAGACTTTGTAACACAATCTATTCTTAGTCTTTTTTTTTTTTTTTCAAATAATGTTCTCTCTACGTCTTTATCTTTAATTTGAAGGAAAAAAAAATAATCTCACAAAGAAAAGGAACCATGTCAAGACTTTGTAACACGGTCTATTTTTTTTTTTTTTTTAAAATAGTCTCTCACATCTCTAATTTGGAAAAAAAAATATTCTCAAAAAGAAAAAGAACCATGTCTACACTTTGTAACACAATCAACCTGTTTTTAGCTTCTTCTTCTTTTTTTTTTTTTTTTTTTTCCAATACTCTCTCTTTCTCTCTCATCTCTAATTTAGTAAAAAAAATTAAGCTCAAAAAGAAAAGAAACTATGTCTGGACTTTGTAAAATGGTCTATTTTTAGTTTTTTTTTTCAAATACGTCTCTCTGTCTCATCCCTAATTTAGAAAAAAATTAATCTCAAAAGGAAAAGGAACCATGTCTAGACTTTGTAACAGTCTTTTTTTATTTCTTTTTAAATACGTCTCTCTCTCATATCTGATTTAGAAAAAAAAATAATCTCAAAAAGAAAAGGAACCATGTCTAGCCTTTGTAATGTAACACAGTCTATTTTTAGTTTTTTTTTTTTTCAAATATGTTTCTCTTTGTCTCTCACATCTCTAATTTGGAAAAAAAAAATAATCCCAAAAAGAAAAGAAACCATGTTTGCACTTTGTAACACAATCTATTTTTTAATTTTTTTTTAAAAAGACGTCTCTCTCTTATCTCTAATTTAGAAAAAAAAAAAAAAAAAAAAAGAAGTTAATCTCAAAAAGAAAAGTAACCGTGTCTAAACTTTGAAACACAATCTATTTTTGTTTCTTTTTCAAATACTTCTCTCTCTCTCTCATCTCTAATTCAGAAAAAATAATAATAATAATCTCAAAAAGAAAAGGAACAATGTATAGACTTTGTATCTCTCTCTCTCTCTAAAAAGAATAATCTCAACAAGAAAAAGAACCATGTCTAGACTTTGTACCACCATCTATTTTAGTTTTTAATCTATTTTGAAACCCTCAGTGCCATTTTGTTAAATTCTGTCTGCAAATAAACAATTCTTTAGCAGTTAAGTCAAAATTGTATATTCCATAAATGTCAAGATAGTTAGAGTACTTGGAGCTCCAAAAACAAATGTTGTGTAAAATAAAACAAGTTATATAACTAGTGGTCATCAGTAAAATAAACCAATTTTTATAACTTGTCGGCGTTAACGTTGGAATTTTTTTCATTTAATATTATTATTGTTGTTCACTTTCTCTGAAGTGAATATTGAAGGATTTTAAAAATGAAACTATACGCATTCGATTGAAGAGTTCTTTATTTTTATTTTTATTTTCTCATTTTTTGACATTTCATTCTTTCAACTGCCCTATAGCCTGGAAATTTTGAGCAACTCTTATGATCCAAGTCAGCTGATAAATCTAATCCTAAATTGATCATTAATTATCAGATAGCTTCATAATTAACTCAAAAATTTTATAGTCCTCTTGTTATGTAGATATTCTGTATAATCATCAGAGCTATAAAGAACCTCTGGACATAACTTGGCCTTGTGATGCAAAATTTTCGTGCACGGTGAAGAACTTTGCCAAGTTGTAACATATCAATCATTCTCATGGTATTCTAATTAAGAGGTGCTCACAAAACTACTGGTACAAAAGATTGTATGCAGGTAGATCTTGTACTCTGTGTATGTCTTCTAAAGACAGCTCTCTTTCCAATTGAGTCCTCGTGACTTGTAAAACCTCCTGAAAACATTTCAAATCAGCAAAGCGTTTAGTGATCTGGAGTAAGAAAAATCCTTTTCAACCTTGTCAAGTTAAAACCATAATATTGACAAAACAATGGGCCTTAATCTAATTCACAATCTACTTATTAGACCGCCACCTGTTGTCTTATTAGTAGCAAGGTTTTAACCCCATGGTTATATAGGAGTGCTCTTTAGATTAGAGAGAAATCTCACTATTTTATATAAATCAAGGTCTATTATCTTATTTTTCTGATCTGTTAGTTGTCCGTCCAATTAAATTTTTGACACCTTATCGAATCACTTATAAATATATGGTCAGGTTATTAAATTTAGATGACATGACAAATAAGTAGTAAAGGGACATGACAAATTTAGAGACCACCAGTCTGAACTCATTCTAAACAAATGATCATTTAGAGAGAGAGTACATTAAATTCCATGTAAGAAGCATGCATGGCAAGCCACTGCGCGTCCATCATCTCAAAAGCCATGCAGTATAGGACATCAAATGCTTCTTCATCTTCTGCAATTGAGGAATTAAAAATACGAATTATTCGAGAAGAGAAATTGCAAAATATGTAGTTTAAACAAATCAAAAGAGACATGTATACAGTATAACAGGCAAGTTCTTGTGTTCTTTACCTCCTAATAACCTCAGGAAATTGACTCCAGGAATGCATTTTGGTTTTGCTGCAAAGTATACAGAGCAGAAAAGAAAAGATGTTCAAAAGCAACAAACATGTGTGCCAAATGATCTATTATTTGAACATGAAAGAAGTTGTGTACTTAACTAAAGATGAGGATTTTGTTACAAGAATCTTAATCACCTGAGTAAAGATCCAGCATCTGAATCAACATAAATGATACGTTTATTCCTGCAACAGCAAATGGATACTCCCATGTTGCCCGCTTCCCTCCTTGCTTGAACAATAACCTACGAAAAGACGCCTTCGATTTTGAATTTTACTTGATTAGTAATAAGTCATCTTCTGTACTAGTTTGCGAATTAGAGAAACTAGAAAGACATCATCAAAATGCACAAGGGTTAAATAAATTACAAGAGCAATATTGTAATTGCCGCATACCGGATAAGTCCTGGCGAAAAATAGCAAATTCTCTAGTGAAATATATCCGCAACCCCTACGTGTAGTAATTTACTGTGAGCAAAGATACTTCTCAATTGAAAAAACTAGAACATTATGTCAAAAAACAAAATGAAAACAAAACATTTCTATCTTTATTTTCGTTCTGCTTTGATGATTGAAATAGAGGAATATGAACACAAGCATAAACACAAACACAATGCATATAAAATTGTTATACAAACAAGTATTAAACAGAACAGAGCCGTACTACCTAAAGTCGGTGGATGGATTAGGACCTTGCCATCCCATGTCTTTCCATTGCTCAGAGATCAACCCTTTCAGAGCAGTATTTGGAAAGGCAGAAAACCACAACGCTCTCAAGGCTTCCTGTTATTAAAGACACCACTAAATTTTAATTTTGACAATTGTTAATATGAGAGAATTTGGATCAAAGAGTGAGGAAGAAAAAGAAGACATTGAAAATAAGATGAATTAGCAGAGACTAGTGTTGATGCAAAAGAAGACTTCGATGATGATTTCTACACTAATTTTTTAAACAAAGCCAAGATTTTCGATGGACAAAAGGAAGCATGAATTGCCCCGGTTCTACCTCCATAAGGACAATATTCTTTGATGGCATAAATTTAGCTTAGGTTATCAAACTCAAGTGAGTCAAATTTGGAAGTAAAGCAGATGACAGAAAAATGATTAAGCAGAGCAAAGAGAACATACTTGGTGATCGGGACGAGTCTCATCAAACGGAACGTGTAATCGCTCTTGAAGTCGTTGAAGCCTATGTTCCTGGTAAGAAACTTGGAAACTTATGACCAATTCAAACAATAAGTTTGATGGTAGCAAACGAAAACAATGTAGCTTCGCGAGTACAATATAACTTTCAATTAAGGATCAGGTTAACCCGACTTCAGGAAGGCAGAAATAAGATTGGACGCTAACATTGACGTTCTACTATGGCTAAAAATATCATAATAGCTACTTATTTGCTACTTTTTTTTTTTCTTTCAAACAACTCACTTAATACCTGAAGAGGGGTCAATGTGTAGTCAAGATACTTGTCATTGCGCTTATTGTTTGAGCGAGTGAAAAGTCCTAGAAACCATGACCGTGGTCCGACCATAGCATTAGCTGCAAAAATTGAAATACTTTGCCGGTGAATAAAAAAATTTTACTTGTATATCGTAAATTCATATATAGATATATAGATATATATATAGAGTACGGAAGGGCATTGTCAAATGCAGCATTACTTGCATTTCTTACATACAGAAAACTTCTCATAATGATCCTAATTTGCTTCAACAGGTATAGACCAAGATGCAGGCCAGCTGTGGGAATTACTGAGGGTCCATTTACATTTAAGAAAGTAAATTTCATTCCAAAAAGAAAGAGTAAGATCAAAGAAAAAATTGGTTATGAAGAAAGAGAGACACAGAAACGGTTAATGACGGTCCATCAATGTTTTAATGGAAGACAAAGAAATCTTGTAACAAGTATTTTATTATATGATTACAAGTAACTTACGCACATTGCAATTGTATATCATTTATCAGAAAACAGAAATATGAGTTGAAATGTAGCATGAAAAAAGACCAACATTAAAAACCATGAGAAGATTTGAAAGAAAGGGGTAAAGAAAGATTCTACTCACCAAAACATTGAGCTAACTGCGCTATTACGTGGGTGGAATCATGTGACCACTCCAACTCCTCATCATCCTTGGTTCGTCTCCAGTAAGTTTCATCCTCATCAACCTAAAAAAAATAAAAGTAAAAATAAAAAAATATTTTAAATATACAAATTTGAGCAATTCTAAGAACTTCTATTTCTTTTAATTTTTGCTAGCTAACTTTTTAATACCAATTTAGCTTTATATACTTTTAGTAATGGCGCGAAATTGTAGCAAGCATTAAAAACAAAAAGAAACAGAAATAGATTAATTGAATGAGACAAAGAGAATAGAAGAGATGGGGTTGAGCTAAGGGGTTTTACTCTGTGATGAGAAGAACAAGAAGGAAAGCATTGTCTACGCCTTCTTAATCTCATTAGGGGGACCAAAAATGAACAATGAGAATATTTCACCTCATTCTAACCGAAAGTAAAAGAAAGAAAGGCATAATAAGACCAAAAAAAAGAACAAAAAAAAAAAGGGTTTTGAAAAGAAAATGGGTAAAAAATGATTGCACCCATCTCCATGCCCTCCTACTATTTTTCAACCTTGGCATCATTAATGTAATTGCTTCAGGTCTCTCAGTTTCATTCACTTTTTTGCTCATCTCTCTCTCACCCCCATTGCAATTTGGAGACATGGGTTTGCTTGCCCAAAAGCCATGCATTAAAAAGAAAAAAGAAAAAAGAAAAAAGAAAACTAATAGCGCAATTAAAGGGATGCTTAAACATAATTGTGTATGCATAATATGCTACAAAAAGCATGTAATGCAAAGAAGAAAAGGTTAATTATAAAAGAAAAGAAAGAAAAAAAAATTCTAATTTGCTCAATGGGGTTTTGATGTTGTTAGAGGCATAAGGTGAGGCCTATTTGGTAGGACTAGCCTATTTGATGGGACTGATGGGGTTCTAACGTATAAGTTTGCTCAATAAAAATGAGAAAAGTTGACGGATGTTTTCTCAATGACGCCGTAACAAGACAAATGCGTAACAAAGTTGAATCTCGTAATTATATTTTAAATTGTGGTTTAAACTAAATTCTCAAACACCGCCATCAGATTATAATAAAACACAGAAAGAAAAAGAGAGGCCGGAGGAGAGACAGAGGAAGACAAAAAAGTACCAGGCTATGGCATTTGAGGAGACATGTTTGGCGGTGGATGATCTGGGTACAAAAGGGGCTTTTTTGGATGTTATGATGGAGTCAGGGGGGTGGGGCCCAGTCGGAGAAAGTGGTGCTGGTGGTGGGACCAGAACTGGTACAGTTGTTGAAATGAGACGAAGAGGAAGAAGAGGAAGAACAATGGCATTGTAAATTTTTATTTTTTTGGGATGGTGATTTTTTTTTTTTTTTTTTTTGCATAGAAAGAGAAAAACATTCACGTACCGTTTTTTGAGATGCCAGGGAGGTGTTTACGAGGCTGCTCTTGTCCCTCTCCTGTCTTCCCAACTCAAACCGTTCCCTTCCCTATAAACCCGCCTATGCCGTAGCCCTATCTCCTTAAATTTACTTGCGTCTCCAAAATTTTGGGTCTTGTCTTGTGAAAAATATCAGGGTCACTTGTTTAGTCAACTCAATTTTTTTTCTTTTATTGTCATGTTTTCAATTTTTTATAAAAATAAAATATAATTATAAATTATTTTACTTTTATTATAACTTAACTTATTTTTGTTTCAAACAGAAAATCTTTTAGAGAAAATGACATTGCATGTAGCTACCAAATAATTTTTCTCATGCAAGAGCCAATGTTACATGTCTTCCAATGGAGACATATCTAACAACATTCTATACAAGTCCTTGAAATGCATTCCTCTCTTCAATATTAAAGACGCTATGAGTCTTTTTTTTTTTTCTAAAAAAAAATCTTCTATATAAGATGTTCTTTAATATCATATGTTTGTGTATGTACGCACAGCAAGGGGCTAAGAAAATGGTGTAAAATGACACAATCAAATGAGAAAATGTGTCCAATAAATATCTATAAAAAAAAGGGTAAAGAAAAAAGAAAGCTAAAGAAAATACGTATAAAATACTTAGAGACAAGTAAAGTATAGCCCAATAACAATTTTGTGACATTAAAGAGGACTTAAGTTGCAATAGTAAAATAACGATCTATAATTTATGAGAAAACTATATGAAATGCCATTTTATGGACGCCCTTTAGTGAAAATGTCCTCTTTTTTTTAACTTTTCAAAATTGTTCCTTTTCTTATTTTATTGTTTAAAATATTAATTACATATTTACTATTTTACCTATTATAATACAATCTCAAAAATTGAAAACCTTACTTCTTTCTCTATTCCCTCATGATGGAGTGAGAATAGAGGGTAACTCGAACTTTTAATAAATCACTAATTTAGAATAAAAGGGCAGTTTTAATAAGTGGTTTGTTAGATGTTATTTTTGATAAGTTGTGGCATTTGGGAAGCATTCTTGTAAGTTGCCCATAATTTATACTCTATTTTTAAGGAAAATTTTAAAAGTGTACTTTGAGTTTATTCAAAATATCACACATATACCTCAAGTTTTACTAATAAAAAATCACCCCTTATTTTTCTAAAAGAGATAAAAAAAAAAGACATTTATTTGACTAGTCAAATTGTTAAAACTGTCAACAAATCGTTACTGATAAGCATTTGAGATTCAAAAAAAAATTATATTGTTTTACAAAATTAACTATACGAAAAACAAATGAGAATTAGATTTAATACAAATTAAACTTAAAACTAAAAATTAAATCTAGAAAGTAAGAAGCAAGGTTAGACTTCAGAGCAAATCAATCATTGATGGGGTAGGTTTGGCCAAGTACATTGACGAACTAAGAGGGTGTGAGAGAGATTTTTTTAATTTTTTTAGTTTTAAAATATTTTGTTTCATTTTTTAAATTGTCAATGTTGAAGCGATGCTTAATAATAAGTATATTCTTAATTTTTTTTAACAATTTGATTAGTTAAAGGGATTCTTTTAACTCTTTTAAATAATTGAGAGATACTTTTTTATTTGTTAAAGTATGCTGTATATTTGTGGTATTTTGACTAAATTAAGGGAGTATTTTTAGAAGTTTTCCTTAATTTTATCGAGAGATTATATGGGGGAAAGAGGAGAAGAAAAAGAGTAAAAAAGAGAGTAGCTAAACAAGTACATAACATTTTTGTAGTGTTATTTTAACTCTCTTAACTTTATTGTGATTGAACTCAATGTTTCATGAATTTTACAGTTTCTAAGTTCATAAATTTGGATTAAAACTTGTATCTTTTGTCATCTTTTGATTAATAACATCGGACTAATTAAAAGTGAGGAATTCCGTCCAAGTAAATTGACAAAGACATGGACATTGAGATAAATTTACAAAGTACAAGAACTCCAATGTTACACTTACAAGTTGAAGTTCGGAAACAAAGTTAAACAATCACCAATCTTTTTATCTTTTTTTTTTTTTTTTTTTTTGAAATGGATCAACAATCACCAATCTTGGAGGCATAAGAAAAATTAACTTTTTTTTTTTTTTTTGCTAAAAAGTTCACTACTTACCTCAAAAAAAAAAATCTACTAATGCCCTATAATGCTTTTTTTTTTTTATGTTTTTGAGGAAACACAAAATTAAGGGACATTTATAGGGTATTTGGGAAAATGGTTGAGAGCTCCAACAGCCAATAGTCTAAAGCTCTCATATACAACAATGTGTGATTCAAACTATTAATGTGTGATTCAAACTCTTCTTCTAAACACTCTATGATAAATTTATGATCTCAATACCAAAAGTATTCAATAGAACTAGTGCAATCAGCTAATAGAAATTCAACTTAATACCAAAAGTACTTAATGCAATTAGTGCAGTCAGCTAAGAGAAAATCAACTTAAACCGGGTCATAAGGATAAAGCTATATAATGCAGATAATAATAAGTTTAATGTTTAAAAAAAAAAGAAAAAAAGGAAAAGAATAGTCAACACGGTGAACCAATGTCATTATGTTACACTATGATAACCCAATTTAAACTTGTCATGATGGGGCTTTATCCTATTTACTTGCACGGGGTAAGCCTCGTGCAGTATGACAACACGTACATGAAATAAAGGAATATGGCTGAGAAAAGATGAGAGAAAAAGTAATAAGCGAGTGCCGAACAACTCCTTCAATTATCATCATACCATCAAAGTAGGGTTAATTAAGGCTGAACCCATTTAATACATCAGGGTGTCCCTATTCTGTACTTTTTGGATTTAGGTACAATCAAACAAGCATTAACCTCTCCCGTATGATGGATTTTGTATCTTTATTTTCTCATTTCTGAACTTAGTTTTCCTTAAATATCATGGTGGTGGCATAGCGATAAATGATGATCAATCAAGATTTTCTCACTTAACATTTAAAGATTGATTTTTATTGTCCACAATGAGGCCAGAATTTTAACTCCTCATGATTTCAGTAGATTTCGGTTACGTGGATGTTGAATTCAAGACTATCGTTGTTTTCCTGCAAAACTAAGAGAGAAAAATTACACAACATGGCCAAATTATTATAATGAAATTCAAATTTAACACAATTTTTAAAACATCTTAAAAATCACTATAATTACATAGTAATTATCGTATGATGTTACGTTTTTTACTTTATAATTACATCGTACTTATTTTAATAATATCATTTTTAGCATCATTAAAATTCACAAATTAAAGCCATATATAGAAAGTTTACAAATTTGAGCTATATTCTAATTCTATAATCATAATTATGTTATATTATGTCACATGTCTCATAATTAACTCCCATATTAACTGGTGAGAGAGAGAGGTTTTCTTTTCCATTTTTGTTAATTTAGAGAAACGTACTATCAGTAAAGGGTCGTCCAAATCTGTAGAAAAATGGAGATAAATGGTATATATTTTGGTGGAAAAAATATAATGCCAGAAATTTTGAATAATTAATTAAATAAATAGAATAAGATTTATTGGATAAAGCTTAAATTCACCTCACGACTAAATATTGCAAAGAATAAAATATAGGATTAATCACAAAAATTCCCCCTAAACTATAGCCTTTGTAACACGTTGCTCCCTAACTTCAAAGCGTAACATCTATTCCTCCTAACAAAAATGGTCTTTCTGTTAGAATTTTAATTATAAATTAACAAACAATTTTAAAATTAAGGGTATTTTAGTAATCTTAGTTATTAAATAACCAAAAAATTAAAACTATAATAAAAATAGTCTTTATTGATAATTAAAAACATAAAAAAATCAATTAAAAATATACTATTATCATAACCCTTTTTTTTATGTACCAATTTTTTAATTTAATTTTTTTCACAATCAAAAAGTATTTTAAAATTTTAAAAGGTATAAATATGAATGTAAACTTCAAATATATGAAAGAAATTTTATTAATATTACCAGAGTTTTTTTTTCTCTTTGAGAATTTTGGGTTATATTTTTTTTATATTGAATATATGTGTTATATTCTTTTTCATTTCATTAATATATATAACTTCTAAAAATTTCAAAATACTTTTTATGTTTGAAAAAAATTAATAAAATTTTGAAGAAATTTTTGGTATATCAAAAAAGAAGGATTCTAATGTTATAATGTTTTAATTGATTTTTTATATTTTTAATCATCAATAAAGACTATTTTTATAGTTTTAATTTTTATGGTTAATTTTATTACTAGAATTAACAAAATACTATTCTAAAAAAAGAATTACCAAATACCCATCTATAATCATTTGCCAATTTTCTATTAAAATTCTAACAGAACAATCATTTTTGTTAACAGTTCATACTTCATGGGAACAAATGTTACATTTTGAAGTTCAAGAGCAAAGTGTTACAAAGACTATAATTTAGGGGGAATTTTTGTAATTAATCTTAAAATATAATGACATAAATCTTGAATAAATAAGTAAATAGCATAAGATTTATAAAAAAAAAAAAAACTTTTAAATTTTACAACGTGACTAAATTTGGCAATATTTGGGATTACATGGTAAATTCTAAATTCATCACATGATCACATTTGATAAATCTAAATTTTATCTCACTTATTATCGTAAACTTTAAATTATATACATTACATTTGCATTTGTATCTATAATTTTTATTTACAATAAAGATTCAAAACTAGGTTACTCTAGCTACAAGTTTCAATCCCTTATTTGCTATCATTTTCTCCTATCCTTCATCAATTTAAGAAGAACAAAATTTTAAGATAATGACACAAAAGTAAAGAAATAAGCTAAAACGACGGACTCTTTATTTTCTAATTTTCAATTTTTAGAAGGAAAATTTTAAAAAAAAAATTGAACTTTTAGGCTAAAAAGAGACTTTTTTCTTTTTGGGTAAATTTCATATTTAAAGACCAAGGTAAATATCATATTTAACCATGAAACATATATTTCACATTTTCTTGCTAAAATAATTGATAAATCTCGTATTCAATGAGTAAACATGTTATTTACTAATTTATTCGATCATTTTCTTTATCATTGAAAAACCTAGCCATATACCAAGATAAAAATAGAAATTAGTTATTTCTTATAAATTTCCTTTTTCCAACGGAAGGGTTTGGTCGCAATTGTCATTAGCCTTCTTTTTTCTTTTTATTTTCAATTCTTCTCTTATTCAAAGGAAGAGCCTTGCAAATTCTATGCAGAGTAAATCATAATTTTATTTTTGGCTTTTTTTGAAGAATTTTACGTAATGTATAAAAAATAGGAACATTTTTATAAATGTCATCTTTTAATATTTACTTTTTATAAATGCTCTATATGTTCATTTGGCACAACTTAACATATAATATGAATGATAATGTGATATAAACTTTTTTAATTATAGTATAAATAAACACAGCTTTTAAAAATATGGCATAACATGTAATTTTTTCTAAAAAATATTCCAATGATATTGTGTAATTTTGGATTGTCAAACTCAATAACGAAGCTGGAAATTTTGTTCAGGGAGGGCTTGAGTTAAATCAAAGTTTTAGATGAATTAATAGTGTAATAAAGACTGAAAAATATTTTCTTTTCTTTTCTTTTAATATTTCTATGAATCTATCATTTTTATGTTTCCCTTTTCAATATATAATGAAGCTGAGGTGGTTGTTTGAAGTTATAAAAATTAAAGACAAAATCTTAACTGCTTTAAAAAATACATAATGGGCCCCTTTGGAGCCCTCGGGCCTAAACTTCCTTCGTCTGTGGTCAGACCTTTGTTAAATATTATTGAATTTTTTGTCTTTTTATCTTTAATATAAATCTAATGTAGTGACAAATTTTTACGCACTATCAATGGAAGACCTTTTTTTCTTCTTACAATTTTCTTTTTTTTCAGCTGGTCCAAATAGTGATATTTAATGTAACCTAACGAGGTGGTACAATATTAGGCTTGTAATGAATAGTCCACCTATCACACTTTTGTGTAACCTAAGTTTTCCTTCTCTTTCTTATTTTTCACAGGCTTTGTGTAACTTGGGTTTGTCGAGACTGTGTATGTAGCCTGTAGGTTAGGGCTTTTGTATATACACTGTAAAGCTTGTATTGATTTGTGGCACATAAAAAATAATTACAGAGAATATCATACTACATCATTATATTATATTTATAAATATCAAATATACTCTCAATGTTTTATTTACATTATTCGCTTGATAGGTATCACATTTACATGGTAAATATTCTATTTACTAACATACCATATTCTTTTTTTTTCCCAGTTGTAAATGAATTATTTGTCATGTAAACGTAACATTTACCAATAACATTCAATTTGTTTTAGTTATATATAAAACAGGTAAATATCATGCGTAAGTTGTAAATAAGTCATTTATTAATAATATTCAATCTGTTTGACTTATATATGAGAATAATTAATAATATTCAATCTGTTTGACTTATATATGAGAACAATTAAATAATATTCAATCCGTTTGACTTATATATTAGAACAGTTAAATATCATATGTAAGTTGTAAATGAGTTATTTAATAATAATATTCAATATGTTTGACTTATATATAAGAAAGATAAATATCATGTATAAGTCAATGCAAATGAGTCATTTACGATATAAATGTAACATTTACCAATAATATTCAATTTATTTGACTTACACTAGAACAGGTAAATATTATATTTACAAGGTAATGTTTAGGTTACTAACATAACATGATTTGTTTTTCCAGTTGCAAATGAATCATTTACCATATAAATAAGATCTATTTTGAGGGTATTTTGGTGAGGACATTTAAATTTTAATTATGCCTCTATGGCATATTTTCAAATAGTTTTTGAATCAGTGGTATAAATCAATCCAGTGAAAATTTATGTGGCATATAGCATAAATATCTCTGTAGATTGCGGTGGCCTTTGGTAGGTTAGTTTTGATCATCTAAACCCATGAATTCAAGTCAAGCTCATGTTTAGTAAACAAAATAAAGCAAAGGTTCAAATCAATAAGAATGATATAAAATGGGTAAAACCTCTTACTTTTATGGCTTAAACTATCCAAATCCATGACTATATTTTTGGTTCCCTCAATGCTCATTTATTCAAACACTAGCTTTTTGTTGTGATGTTTTATTCCATGTTTTAGGTTTTTACATTCGAAACATCAGTTCCAAATTTTCATTCAAACACTAGCCTATGGCATATTTTCAAATAGTTTTTGAATCAGTGGCATAAATCAATCCGGTGAAAACTTATGTGGCATGTAGCATAAATATCTCTGTAGATTACGGTGGCCTTTAATAGGTTAGTTTTGATAATCTAAACGCATGAATTCAAGTCAAGCTCATGTTTGGTAAACAAAATAAAGCAAAGGTTCAAATCAATAAAAATGATTTAAAATGGGCAAAACCTCTGACTTTTATAGCTTAAACACCAAATCCATAACTATATTTATGGTTCCCTCAATTCTCATATTATTCAAACACTAGTTTTTGTTATGTTATTTTATTCCATGTTTTAGCTCTCTACATTCAAAACATCAATTCAAAACTACCATTCAAATCCCACAAGTTAAAAACCATCAATTCAAAATACAAAGTTCAAAATCATACTAATTTAAACCCGCAAAATAAATGGACCCTATGATTCAAATACTTTTGTTACGTTATTTTTATCTCATAAAAGTTTGAATTTTAATTTAAACTTTAGATTATTAACACCAATGGCCTTTAAGCTTTAGAGTCTCTCCTATTTTGTTTGGAGGGCAAAATGATAATTTTTAAAGTACAAGTAGCAAGGTGGTGATTCTTCAAGTTCACGGGACAAAGTGGAAGAGACTTCAACCTTTAAGGACTATTGGTGTTAATGACTCTTAAACTTTCTATTTAAACTTATGAACTAGCCGGCCAAGCAGTCTCTACCTGTTTAGTAGTGTTTTTAAAATTATTTTACCGTGAGAAATGAAAATATTATAGAAATAGAGTTGCTACTGTTGAAATTTTTGTCTAAAAAATGAGCAAAACACTTCTGCAAATAATACGGAAAAAAATACTACTGTTTTCCATTTTTATGAGTGGGAAAATTCTGAAACTGAAACTGCATGACTGTTGAAGTGAGCTTTTACTCTGTGTATTAGGTGGCAGCAGGGAAACACTAATGGCAGTCACATCAGAACATCAGCACGCTATTTATTACCTCGTAAATTTTATTTTCTTAGAAAAAAGTAAAAATTAAACAAAGATCTACAAAATCCCGTTGGCACTTTTGTCTATCAACGCCGTGCTAAAGACCGGAGTTTCACATAAAAGAAAGCCCCTTTTAATATTGCAAATTCTTTTCACAATCATATATATTAAAAATATCACCCTTCTTCCAAAAGAAGCAAATTAGCTCTTCATCAGTCGTGTGACTAACCTTTGTTTCGAACCCTCTCTTTCATGCGATCTCTCACTCTTTCTCTCTCATGATTATCACACTCTTATACGTACTCTTGCCTGTGATTCGCTTCAATACTCTTCTTTCCAGTTTCATTCGCATGTGAAAGCTGAAACCCACTTTATATATATCCTTCTACTTCTCTCAGCTGATCTTGTACACCGTTTCTTCCAAGCTCATCACAACTTTAGAGAAAGAAGAAAAAAAAAAAAAAAAACAAGATATATCGGGTAAAAAAAGGAAGGAAAAAAAAGCGTTAATTAGTTTGAAGTCATGAAGGGTTCTATTTGTTTGACAGCACTTGTAATCATTTTTGCACTATTAGTCCCGGCGATTATGTCTACCAGAAACATAGCAGGTATATCACTCTCTCTCTCTCTATATATATATACACACACATACATACATATATACACCCACTAAGTTTTTTCCTTTTTTTTTTTGTGCGCGGGCTATGCATTTTTTTTTTTTTATCTTGCTTATTGGGTATCGGAGATAGATTCGAAGTTATGAGAGTTTGAACGTTCAATTTAAAGCTCTCAGATGTTATAGTGTAAACTATAAATTAAACCTCACATGCTACAATCCGTTTTGCCAAGCACTCAGATTAACGTTTTTGTTGTTGATTGAAGCAGATCGTCACTCGGCAGAGCCTAGGATGATAAGGAAGAGTAGTACTAGCCATGTGGCTCATAATAATAACAACAACAATAACAAAGTAGTGGAAGTTGAGAAGTTGCACTGGGATATTCAGAAGCAAAGGAGGCAAACAATGAAGAAGCGAATGAGGGCAGCTGGTGGTCCAGACACCAGTAGTAGTAGTAGTAGTAGTAGTGTTCAAGTAGCAGGGTCGAGCTTGCCTGATAGTTCGTATGCCTGTGGGTCATGCTTGCCACGTAGATTAGTTATGGTGAGCTTCGTTTGTGCTTCGTTAGCTGAGGCTGAGACTTGTCCTATGGCCTACAAGTGCATGTGCAAAAACAAATCATATCCTGTCCCTTAAATTATCCTCAATCCAATCAACATATGTAATTAAAGTTGTAGCCCTTGTTTTCTTTTTCTTTTTCTTTTTCTTTCTTCTTTTTTCTCTCCTCAAGATTTCTTTGTTATAAGGTGTTGGTTATTGTACTTGGCTTCAATCTGTAATCAGAGAGCTCTTAGACAGAAACTGTATGTGGTTGTGTGGCGCTTCTTGTTCTTTTTTGTTATGATAAGAATTTTTGGGGCCACTGCTTAGTTTTGCTTTGCATTAATATTGTAAGATGTGACAATGTATTCCCTATTTGTTATGGTATCTATACCGGGAGGAAAAAAAATGAATATAAAGTTGACTACACTAATTTGTAGGGGTGTTCACAAATTAGATTTTATAGACCTGATGTCAATCTGTAATCTTTTTCAATCTATACTTCGATCCAAAACCTTCAAATTGAAAAAATCCTAATCCATTACCATTGATTTCACATATTGGAAATTGAACTAGGACCTTCAAAATAAGAATATTAGAGGCCAGTTTTTTCAACATTAAATCTAACGTAAGCATGTCATAATATAAAATGTCTGAAATTAAACTTGTTACAACCCATTCAATTTTTTTGGTAAGAAAACACTAAGATGCACCTACTACATACCACACACTCGGACGACTAGTATGGTCCTTCCCCCATTGAAAAGCCACTTATCCAGACCAGTACATCTTTGTTGTTTTATCAAAGCAAGTAAACACATATTAGGGATCGACTAACTAAGAGTGGTTATTTGATATACTTCAAAAAGAGGGATATAATAACCACTCATTTTGAATTGGTTAAGCCCACCTATGGGCGCCCAAAAATAAGGCTACGTCCAGCATCTCCCACTCGCACATAGTGGGCATTAAAAGCATGCATCTCTCTCATTATCTTTCACATCACTCTAGTCATACTTAGTAAATGAGTCCTGCAACTGTCGAGCCACCTGCAAAAGAAAGTTCAGGAAAACTATACCAAATCACATAAAAACCAGCATAAAACATCCCTCATAGGGTCCCGTTGTTCTCCAGATCTATCTAGCCACATCAGATTTGTTCATCTCTAATCCCTCTAGTCAATATATATGTCAATATATTTCAGAGCCATGCATAAATCCATCGTTAGTATTTATTTTACAATTATTTTGCATTCCTAGAAGCAATATAATTTGTCGACAGTGAACATAAAACTTAAATATGTTACTAAATAATCTTCCCTTCGCCCATGTATCATTTAGCTTTAGTTTAATTGCCTTTCTAACAATATTCCTTTAGCCTGAATCAAACATGACTATAGGAAACATGTCAAAGTAGCATACATCTCGCCTCTACTTCATGATGAAGTCAAAAGTCACATAGGGTACAAATAAAATAGTAGGATAAATATAAGAAATAACGATCCATAAGGACTCACACAATGAAAAAGTAGGGATTCATTCTTCGACTCCCTTATTGTGGTCACTAAGCACATGTGGTGTGAACATATGCTATGGTGGAGATCTCCTTCCAAGGAGCGTATGTCTTATCTCATAATAAATACACTATAAGGATCTTAATCCAGTTGCCTCTCAACACCTGACCCAAAACCTTGCACGCTCATTACTCAACGCCATGTAAAGGGTTTCGAATCCGGCTAACTTACAGGTTGAATATGGATAGTAGGATTTAGTCAAATCTATGGTCAATTTTTAAAGATCTCATCTTGGCTCTTTCCAAGGTGACATTTAGAATAAAAGTTTTGGGCTTAGTTCGCTTCTCAAGTGCCTTAAGCTGATCAATATGTCTCATCTTTGCTCACTTTCAAAGCGCCAAAGGCGAATCGCTTGTGTAAGTGAGCTGATCTATACCTGTTGACGTACTTTCTAAATATGACTAATCTCATGTCACTAATTCACATGTATGTTATGCTAAATGAAATATCTTGTCACATCAGAATATGGACAAAGAAAATAGAATTTCATTAATGATATCTCAAAAACAAATATCTGATACAAAATAGTCAACTAGAACATGCTAAAACATAAAACAAATCACATTCTATGCAGTCCTAGACTCCTAGCATGTGACACATAAGCCTCTTGAGCAATAGGCTTAGTTAAAGGATCTGCAATCATACGACACATAGAAATGTGCTTCAAGACTACCTCCTTTTATGCAACTATGTCACAAATAAAATGGTATCGAATGTCGATATGTTTGGTTTTTCCATGGCACTTAGGGTCCTTTGTATAAGCGAGAACTACCATGTTGTCGCAATGTATGGTGATGGGCTCTAAAGCACGTGCGACAATGCCAAGCTCTACAATGAACCTCATCAACCAAACACGTTCTTAAATTGCATCAGAATATGCAACGTACTCCGCCGCTTGATGGACAATGCTATACAAAGTTGCTTCTTGATACTTTAAGTTATAGCACCATTGCTAAGTAAGAAAGTATAGCCAGAAGTTAATTTGCGCTCATCTAATTCACCACCCCATCAGCATCACTATAGCCGACTAAGCACAATTTGATGCTTGATAGCAAAGTCGTAATCTGTTGTCCCTTTGAGGGACCGAAGTACACGTTTTACTGCTTTCCAATGAGCAAGGCCAGGGTTCAATTGGAACCGGCTAACCAACCCAACAACATGGCAAATGTCAAATCAAGTACACATTATATCGTACATCAAACTTCCAATAACACTGGCGTATAGAGTTTGAGCCATCTTTTTCTTTTTTTCTTAAGTCTTTGTACACATATCAAGGCTTAAGGCATCTCCTTTTCCAATAGGAGTGTCAATGGGTTTGTAATCTTGCATCTAAAAACATTCAAAAATTTTCCTAAAATAAGTCTCTTGAGACAAACCAAGGAACTTCTTTGAACGATCTCTAAGGATCTTAACTCCAAGCATATGGTTTGCTTCGCCCATGTCCTTCATCTCAAATTTTGAGGATAGCCACACCCGGGTGATGACAATCATCTCTTTATCATTTTCGGCCAATAATTTATCATCTGTATACAACGATAGGATAATAGAACTTTCTTTGGACCATTTGACATACACATAGTAGTCTTCCTCGATCATCGTAAACCCATATGAAATAATGGCTCGATGGAATCTTAAATACCACTGTCTAGAGGATCACTTCAAGCCATAACGGCTTAATGAAGCTTACAAATTTTGCGCTCTTATCCCTTGACTTCAAAGTCTATAGGTTGATCCATAGATCTTCTTATCTAGTTCTCCATTGAGAAATACAGTTTTAACATCCATTTGGTAAAGTTTCAAGTCCAAATAAGCGAGAATGGCTAGAATAAGGCGAATGGAGGCAAACCTTACTACCGATGAGAAGGTTTCCTCATTGTCAACACCGTCCTTTTGGGTGTATGCTTTTGCGACAAATCGAGTCTTATACCTTTCTATGGATCCATCAGTTTTGCGTTTGACTTTCAAAACCTATTTGTTTCTTATGGTCTTACGCTTAGCAAAGATCAACTAAGTCCTAGACTTGGTTTTCTTTATAGACTCTATTTCTTCACTCATTGCAACTTTCTATTTCTTAGAAGCGAGAGAAGAGAGAGCCTCTTTGTAATTTCTAGGCTCATCTTCATCTTGCAAAGCACACATGAAAGCTTCCCCCTCAATCTCAAACCAATGACGTGGGATGCTGACACTTTTGCTTTTATGTACTTGTGGATCGTTAGAACCTATATCTAGTGGTGCACTCCCACTCAAAGGTACACTCCTACTAGGAAGAATGTCACTTTTTGAATCCAAAATTGGATTTTGAGTAGGGGTTTACAAAAACCGCCCCATAAACGCTGGCCGCCGGTGCCCGCGCTCTACCCGCCCAAAAAAAAAGACTCTGCGGGTTCAACCCGTCCGTCTATATATGTTGATGAGCGGGTACAATTTTAAATTTTAGGTTGAACCAGCCCGCCTAATTCTTAAAAAAAAAAAATCCTAATCTAAACCTCCCCCACTCCTCACTCCTTAAAAAGAAAAAGAACACTTGACTTTGTTCATCATTTCATCTGTAGTATCCTGTTATTTTCGAACCCAACGAACAGGTTTTATGGAAGAACAAGAATTCTTGACTTTGTTCATCACTTCATCTGGAGTTGATTCTTGTTGCAATGAATGATTATGTTTCTTAATTTATTGTGGATATGGTCATTGCCTTTAGGCGTCAAACTTGGTTGTTGTTAGGAATGCTTCATACATTATCATATTATATTTTTTACAAATTTTCTTCACTTTTTTTTAATAAAGAAGAGCTCAAAAAATTATATTGTACATTAGTGTAGACCCAACCTGCCCCACCCGCCCGCCCCCAAACCAAAACTGCCTGCCATTTCATGGGCGGTTTGTGGGTTGGTTAATCGTCAACCCACCATTTAAAAAAACTAACCCACACCCGTCCAAAAATCGCCAAACCACCAGTTGTTCACCCTTAATTTTGAGTGCCATCTTTAGGTTCTTTAATTTCATAAAACTCTTAAGTTTTTATCTATATCTCCCCTCCTTGGAAAGTCCTCCTCGAGGAAATTTACATCTCATGGCTCCATTTTAGTTACACTTCCATCAGGGTGCTCGCCAAGCATCACATAGCCCTTTGATTCATGAGAATATCTAATAAATATGCATTTATGCGCCCTTGGTCCTAACTTCCCATGTTTATGAGAAGTAGTGTGCACAAATCCAACTAATCCCCGTGGACAAAAATGGTCTATATTGGGCTTTTGCCCTATCCATTGCTCATAAGGGGTCGAAGGAACTGATTTTGAAGGCACTTGGTTAGGGATATAGGCCACAATCAATAATGCATCCCCCTAGAAATATATTGGGAGGTTGGCTTCATTGACCTAACCATTTCTAACAATGTACGATTCCTTCTCTCCACTACACCATTTTGTTGCAAAGTTTCAAGAATAGTCAATTGTCTTTGAATTCCTTTTTCATCACATAATTCCTTGAATTACTCAGATAGATACCTACAGCCACAGTCAGTTCTAAGAGTCTTAATAGTTGTGTCTGTTTGATTCTTTACCAAGTTCATAAATCGTCTAAAGCAATCCAATGCTTTGGACTTATGGGAGATTAAATTAGACATGACTATAGCACATAAAGTCATCTATAAAAATGATGAAATAGGAGGCACCATGCCTCGCCATAGTATTCATTGGGCCATAAATGTCAAATGTACTAGCTATAGAGGAGTCGATGCTCGCATGGGTTTTCCAAAGGATTTCCTAGTTGACTTTCTAGCCAAACAATGTTCACAAATGGGCAATTCAATTTTAGCGATTTGGCCAAATAGGTCTTCTTTAGCCAATCTATTCATTTTGTCTTGTCCTATATGGCTTAGCCAAGTATGCCATATTTTAGAATTAACAATATTTGCAGAAGTCAAATAAGAAGCGGCATTGTTACTATTATTTGAATAATCAATATCCAAAACAATAAGGCCATCCATAGGAAAACCACAACCATAATAAATTGTTCCTAAATAAAAATCACAACTGATACTATGAAAATTAGAATGAAAACCTAACTTAAGCAAAGTAACAACTAATAACAAGTTTCACCAAACTTCAAGAATAGATAGAACATCATGTAGCAACAAAGTGCGCCTATCATACAATTCTAGCTTGTAGGTGCCAATGCCTAACACTAGCATGCCAGCTCCATGACCTATGTAAAGTCTTTTGCGACAGTGTTTTAGTTGCTCCCAAATCAACAATCTAATAAGGATCTGAGTAAGCAACCATAACATGACTACAAACATAAGTTTGTAAAAAACGAAGTTTAGGGAATACCTTTTTCGGCTCAGTGCAGTCACAAACGAAATATCCTTCCTTGTCACAGTTGAAACATTTACTGTTTCCGTCCTTGCCACCTCATTTTCTCCACTTATGCTTGGTGGACTTTGCCTTCTTAGGCGTAGGTCCATTTCTAGAATTATTTACACCAACATTGTTCTTACGCTTGGGCCTTTTGCCCCGCACGAATCAACTGCAATGGCACTCGCTGCATTTCTTATAGCTTTTGATGCTTCCAAGTGTTTAGCTTTGAGTACAAGGTGATTTGCCAGGTCATCAAAAGTTTTGGTGCTCTCATTATGCGTCATACTCACCTTCGTTGTTTCCCATGAATCTGGTAAAGAACGAAGCCTGCCTCTGATTTTAGTCAAGTTGTTACCAATCACTTTCAGCTCATAAATCATAGTTGATATCACTCTAAGATGCTCCTTCATTGTGTGATTCGAGCACACCTTATAGGAGTCAAACTTGATTGTCAGTGCACGTAGCCTAGTTGTAGAGGTTCTATCAAACTTGAGCTTCAAGGCATCCCACATCTCATGAGCTTTGGCATGATCCTAAAACTCACCAATTAAATCATTGTTCATCTTACTCGGCATAGTAACGCACACAACAATCTTTCTTAAGCCAACTCTGGTAGGCTTCTTGATCGTAACGGTGTTGAGCCATGTTGCCATCCATAGATGGGTTCCATTGATTGGGTCAAGGTTTTCATAACCTCTTGCTCATCTAGAATATATTGGACCTTACAATGCCAAATGTCATAACTGTCACCATCCAATTTCTTGCCTTTGTTCAAATCATCAACAATGCTCTTAAAAGCCATCTATTAATACGCAAAAAGGATGATCAGATATATATAACATTGCAACACACACAACTAATCATTTTGTAAGCAAGCATTCTAGATTAATTTTAATAATCTTCACAAGTCATAAAATCAAAAGATAGCTACGCTCATAATCATATCCTATGGCAAGTGTTAATCATTAAAAATAAATCTAAATATCATGCAAAATTTGTATAGGAGAAAAAATAAAATTCTACTACTATACTCCTACTATTTGTGACATCCATCGCATGTTTTTAACATACATATCACAAAGCCTAATCATGTACAATATTAGAATGCATTGCAAATAAATAAGCAATAAAATTATAATTTATTGCAAATATTTCAAACATGTTTTTATAGATAATTTTACTTAGAGCTTAAAATAAATAAGCATTATCCAAAAAATTGTCATAAACTTATACATGCAAATTTTAAAAAAAAAAAATAAAATTGCATGCAAATTATCCAAATCAAAATATTGCACATAATCAACAAATATTTCCAGCAAATAAATAATTACATAAAATGAATACATATTGATAGAAATATGTAATTACAAAATTTATGCCACATGTATAAAAAATACAATTATATAATCTAGAAAGAAATAAAGAAATATTAAAAAAATGTTTTTTTTTTTTAAATAAGGGTGGTCACAGTATAAGGCTAAAACATCCCTTTGGGCTCAATTGGGGTGGGCCTAGGGGCGGCTGGGTTGCTTGGGCATGGCCTAGTGCGCTAGTCCAATGTGGCTAGACGCTCCAGCCCACTAGCAGACCACCTTATCTCCCACTTGTCGCGTGGCAATAAGATTAGAGGCCCAAATTGGGCCTAGCTTGCTTTTTGTTGTAGCAGCCCAAAAGTCATCACCCTAGCACCCTGTGTTAGGTTTCCACTCTCCCAACGGCAAGTGGCTGCCACCAACCGCCATGAAAGCCCTAATATGGTAATGTTCCGATGTCAACTTCATTGCCTTGGAATCCCAATTCTAATGACGTCCGAACCTTTACCTTATGCCAACTCTACAATGGTGGGTGAAACTCACTCTTTGCCCAATGTGAGTGAGATTTAGCAAGAAAAATATTGATCAGAATTAGCATCCAAAACTTTAAAATTCAATAACTATAGCTATACATAACAAAAATTAGCAAAAGAAAATGTATATCAATAAAAAGCTAGTTTCGGGAGGAATTTGTGTATACCAAAATCACATCTAAATAATCAATGATTAAAAAGATATACCCAGTCAAAATTTTAGATTTTGTAATTTTGACATAATTTATTTAACTAATCATAAACAGTATAACCACAAAATTAATATAGTAGAACAATATCATTATTACTCTTAAAATATGCTCACGGTATGGTATATAGGAATTACAAGAACTCCCACAAGATTCTATAACCCAAAACGCAACTAAGAATGAATGTGAAAAGGAGGCTAGACAGCAAAGAAAAAAAAGTTACGTATATTTTTTCTCAGATATTTTGGATATATATCTTATATGTTGGTTATTAGATTCCTTTAAATAGACCATAAGTAACCATATATCAGAAACCCATTAACAAAGAGTGGTTACCTGACATCACCAAAAAAAGAGATATAATAGCCACTCATTTTGAATTAGTCAAGCCCACTTATGGGCGCCCAAAAATAAGGCCACGTCCGACAGGTTCCAAACATGAGAAAATCAAATCCTTCATATATATTTTTTTCTTTTACCTCTCAAAATTTCTGGGTTTCCTAAATATTCCTGATATCTGGTTGTCAGGATTTGTTCATCTAGTAACATGTTATATAAGGGATACATGTTGATCAGAAAATCCAAAACATATATATATTTTTATCAAAAATCCAAAAAATATATATGTTATTTTGATCAGAAAATAAGGTAAAACGCAAAGATTCCCTGGCTAGCTACGGTTTTTCAATATTAAATTAGATTAATCGAGAAGGGTTGACTATGTTGGACCTATTTCTAACAAACAACAACCATATCATATGAGAGAGAGAGAGAGAGAGAGAGATATCAAGGTGTAATTTAATTCAGCGTCGTTCTCATCTTCATCAGAAAACAGAATAATATGGAAGGAGGAAAGGAAGTACTCGACGAAATGCTAAGTGGCCAAGCAGAAATTTGGCAACACCTAGTAAGCTTTGTGGACTCCATGGCGCTGAAATGGCAGTGGAGCTCCGTATAGCCGACATTATTCACTGCCACAGCAGCCCTATCACTTTGTCCCAAATAGCTTCCTCTATTCCTAATTCAACCTCTCCAAACATCTCATACCTCGTGCGCATCATGAGATTGCTAGTCCGCAAAAAGATCTTCACCGCACATCAGCCCTTGGATGGCTGTGGAGATACTCGTTATGGCGTGAACCCCTAGTACTCTAAACGGCTACTTCACGACTCGGAGACAAGCCTGGCACCCGCTATACTGGCGGAGAATCATCCATGGTTTATTGACGCATGGCATCACCTCAGCCACAGTGTTAGAGACGGCATCTTTGCATTTAAGAAGGCCCACGGGCATGACATGTATGAATTTGCATCACTAAACCCTGAGTTTCAACAATTTTTTCAATGATGCTATTTCTTGCATGGCCAAGATGGTGATGAAGGCAGTCCTGTCCACTTACAAAGATGGGTTCTGGTGCATTGGATCGTTGGTCAACGTGGTGGGTGGGAACGGCGGGGACATTTATGAGATTGTGAAATCTCATCCACACGTCAAAGGTTTCAACTTGGATTTACCACAACTCCTTCATACGATGGGATAACCAATGTAGTTGGTGACATGTTTCAGGATATTCCTAGTGCTGATGCTATTTTCATAAAGGTAGCTAAATTCATTATGAACAATACAATGAATAAGATTTCAAGTGCCATTGATTTTGCTATTTATCACATTTTTTTGTTCTATTGGCCATCACCTCAATGTTATTATTTTGACAATACATTTAAATATTTAAGCACTCTTAAATGCATATATAATATCGTAAAATGCTATTGAGGGGACAGTCAATAGTACAGTAAATTCACGGCAAGCATATCTAGTCTCCCTTAGAAGTGGATCATTTCTACTTTGTCAATGGAGAGTAGTTAAATACATCCATAATTTCATGTGCAATATGTTCTGCACAATTGGAGCCATGACCAATGTGTCAAAATTTTGGGAAATTGCCGCAGTGCGATACCAGAAAAGACTGGGAAGATCATTATAGTTGATGTCGTTCTTGAGTCGTCTGAAAGCCATGAGGACGTGTTCCATGAAACAAGAACGACATTCGATCCGATGATGATGACACTTACTGGCCATGGAAAGGAGAGAAACGAGATCGAGTGGAAGAAGTTGTTAGAGGAAGGAGGCTTTCCTCGTTATAAAATCATCAAAATTCCAGCCATACCTTCAATTATTGAGGCCTATCCTATTTAATTATTCTATGAAAATCGTGCGTTATGTTTGCAGAATAAAGTGACGTCTTATACACGATCACATAATTTGTGGTGGAATGGAACTTTACGTTGTACGTTCGGCTATGTGCTATCTATAATTACTATTTATCCTAATTTCACATTGTATTTGCTACCATTATTAGTCAATATTTTTTGACATTATCTTTTGCAAGCATATATAATCTTATGAAACATTTATCTTTTTTTTTATTGGAAAAAAGCAAAAGGGTCAACCTCTTCGATTGATAAATTGTTCCTTACATCAGTTTCAAGGTTGTATACGCCAAGAAAATCTTTGTAGTCCAGTTTCTTCATTCTTTTTCATCGAATAAGAGTTGACCAGTTTGTTTGTTTGCATTTTTTTTTTTTTTGAATCACTCCGCATCTACTGGAGAAAAACAGAGAGTGATAAAATGAAAAAATTCCACCATTTTTAAAGGGAAAGATTGTACTCTTTTAATCTGACAAAAACGCATTCTTTTCTTTTCTTTATTTTCTTTTCGTTGCTTTTTTTTAGGTTGCTTTGTTGATGTCAAGATTCGGCGGTGACAACCAGAGTCACTGCTTCAAACACTGTTGATCAGCCATTGGAGTAACCGGAGGAGAGCTTCTCGGGGAGTCCGTCGGAAAAGAAAAAAGTGGCATATGGAAGGAGCTAAGGCCAAGGACCCAAGGATGCAGCTGTGAAGGAGTCGGATTAGAAAGGGAAAAATGATTTTTTTTTCAAAACATTGATTTGTGAATGATTTTTCTTAGGACGACTTAAGAATGTCTTGAAGAGAAAGCGCAGAAAACCCATTTTTTTGGATGAGGATTGAGGAAGACTAACGGAAACCGTTTTTTCTTTTTGTCAGGAGAAAAAAGAGAGAGAGAGACGGACGTTTGCTGCTTTGGTCCTCCGTTATCATTTAACGCTCATCAATGACGTGGCCTTATTTTATTGTGTGGACAGGGATTGGGACAACATTTTTGGTACACAGGATTTGAGTCTCTCACCTCACTCCCACTTGCACTTTCAAACCAAGATGCTATTTTGTTGTTCAATAGTAGCACTCTTAACACTTTGAAAAAAAAAAAAAAAAAAATCGACTCTAATTTTAACTTATATACTAATTTATAGGTTATTATATTTTTATTTGTAGGTATTTAAAAGATTATCATATTAATAGGTTGTATCTACTAATTATAGATTAGTGACAACTCAAAGCTTAATATACAGGTTGAAATTAGAGTTGTATTTTTAGCATTATTTTAGGTTGTAAAGTGCCCTACTCCAAGCAAAAACACAAACTTTTTTCCGAATAAAAAGTGCAATTTTTCGGTCCTTTTAGTCTCTCTAGAATTTTAGACGACTCAAGTTTCTGTTGAACACTCGTTTGTTATTGTAATTTGTTAGGGGCATAGAAATTCACATTCATAGAGTAAATATTAGAACCTTGCGCAGCACGTTTGCTTCGGATTCAACTATTCTTCTTGATGCTTCGGATTCATCTATGAATAAGCCTGATGATTTTGATGATTTGATTTTTTAAACTTTTTTAAACAACATATTATAATTTTATGCATTAATATTACCTTTTTAAGCCCTTTCGGGTGGAGTATTTTTTAACCTTCCTCCATGACATCTCATCGTGATCTCAATCAAGCAATGGCTTCTTAGGAATCCTCTTTTTCTTTGTTTCTTTTTTTTCTTTCTTTCTTTCTTTTTTTTTTTTTGTCCATCCTCATAATCATCTCAATATTCATTATAACCTTCAAATGTGAAACAAAATTTTGTAGTGATAAAATCTCATTTTCTTTCTTGTAGGTGACCCATGTTCGAATTATTTGGGTTTAATTCTGTTTATTCAAACAGAAAATCGAAAGTTTAGAAGAAAAACTGATGAGCTTTGAAATTTTAGGGACCAAAGTGAGAAAGACCATAGGGGCCATTTGTATTAATAGTCTTAAAATAAATGTTATGATGGTGCAAATATAGGTTGTGAAAACCCTATGTGTGTTAAGGAGAGTCTCTCCTACCTGCAGAAATATGAGGTATATCATGATATTTCTTTCTTTTTTCAAATAATTTATACAATCTTTAAAAGTATCGTGTGGCACTCAAGGAAGAAACATAGAACGATTTGTCATAGATGATTCGTCCCCCTTTTTGTTTTTGTTTTTTTTTTTTTTTTCTACTTTGATGTTGCTTTTTTTTGGCTTTATTTGTTTTTTCAAATTTCCTTTTTTTTTTTTAACTCCGCACCCTAAAAAAAATAAATTCTTATCCTTTACAAAAAATTATACTAGGTATTAGCAAAATCAATTCCGACCAAAACTTTTAGTTGCTATAACATAAAGCTTTCATTTGCTACAGTAATTAGAAAAAAGAAGCTATAATGTAAAACTTCCATATGTTATAGTTTTCAGTTGACAAATTTCAGTTCTAACCACATTTTCCCAACACCCTACACCTCTTTTTTTTCACTTTTAATAGTATTTTTTCTTTTGCTTCTTCATATGTTTAGTTGCTTTACCATATCAAAATAAATTCTTTCAAATTGAAATAACTCTTTTCCATCTTACTTTTTAGTTTATAATTTCATTTTCTATATGTTTCTTTAGAATACTTTGTTAATCTCGCTTGCTACTATTAAAATAATGTTGTTGGGTATTTATAGCTAGCCCATTACAATAACTTTTTCCTTGAAAAAAATGTGTTTCATTTTAAAAGCTTTTTCACCCCTTTTTTTACTATTTTTTTAATAAATGCATTCTTTTTTATTTAATCATGTTGGAAGTACTTTGAATTGCACATTTTTTCCCCTTACTTTACTCTTATTGAGACAATTTTTTCTATGCGTGCTCGTGCTTAGTCCTTTCTTTTTTAGGTTAAAAGATCCTGTATATTGTACTCCTTTAATGTGCTTCTTTTAAATAGTTTTCTCATCATCTATTTTTATTTAGAGATATACATATATAGATGTGTCCCTATTTAGTTTTTTACTATGCAAATCTTTATCATTTTAAAAGTGACAGCTATAAACAGATTTGTGTCAGTTATGTATTAACTAACAATTAAGATCTTTATTATTATATGAATTAATAATAATAATAATAATAATAATAATAATAATACGGTAACAAAAACTTAACATATAGATAAAATTTTCAAGATGGCTCCCACGTGCATAACGTGGAGTTGAACTAATAACATTAAAAGGCGTAATGAAATTCAACAATAAGTAATTGTTTTTTTCTAGTCGTCCTTTCTAAAATTGCCATTGTGTCAAAGAAATATCATATATATTATAATATAAAGCAAAAATACGCAATCATGTAAAGTTGTCACATGCATATTTTGAACTTATTTGCCAAACACTCTGTGCATATATCCAAACTCAAACCCGAACATTGAGGTGAGTGTAGAATTGTAGCAGCCTAGTAGAATCTATATCGTGTTTGGCTCTCGGTTAGATTCAATTGGTTCTAACCAATAAATAGTATAAAACTCTAAGCAGTTACAGTAAAAAACAAAAATTGCTACAATGTAAAACTTTCACATACTATAATATTTTTAACCAAATTTCGTTCTAACTATAATTCCTAAACACCCTACAAATCAGTGACGGCTTATGGTTTATTGCCTGCACATCTAGTACTCAACCTAGTCAAATTGTGACTCTGATTTTTTTAATGCTCGCAGTGGTCATTATTTTATATGTTTATTTTTCACCCAAAATTCTTTTGGCATTTTTGCGAGGGAAGAAACTTATTGGATTTGATCTCTCCCATAATTTAATTGTAGCCAATCCATTTGACGAAGGACGCCAATCCATTTGACAAAGGACGAAAATGTTAATGTCGTTGAGATTGTCAAGATTTTGATCTATAGATATTGTTGTAGATATTGTAGATATCGACAGATATTCGAAAAAAAAATCAATATCTTGAGAAAAATTTGTAATTTTTTCTTACAATTTTACACAATGCTAAAATATCAAATTAATTTGAATCAAGTTAATAACATAAATAATATAATTTTGGTCTAATATAAGAGTTACATTGCTTATGATAAAAGATATCATTATTATATATGTTGATTATGATTCTAATATTATATTACATAATCATTACAAACCAGGTACAATAATAATATATAAAAACTACCACCAAACGTAATAAAGTACGCATAAACTTCAAGTGTCTTCAATATTAAAAAGAGTTTCCACCCAAATGGAAAGCATTTGTAGGATCCGATCTTGATCTAAACAGTGCATATGTTAGGATATTATCCTTGAATAATTCTGGAGGTAATTGTTGATGTGCTACATGTATGTTTCTTGATCTCTTTCAACTGTTAACCCATAAATTGGATATTGTTGATTCATCCAACTTGATCAGTAGTTTTCATAGAGTTGTAGTGACATCTCAACACTAATTTGTATAGGGATATACAAGTATATCGATCAAAGAAACCATCTTAATTTTGTACTTCTAAACTTGTCCCCATTTGAGAATTATAGGGAACATTAACCATAAGAACTTTGGTTAGTTCTTAAGCTCATAGAATCAAAACTTAAGGTAAAAGAATACTCATCAGTTTGACTCATTTAGGTTGCACCATATCTTCTTATAAATTGCTTTCCAACGTCACCAGTACCCTCACCTACTGGCCAGCAACTATGATCTCCATCTTGTGTGGTACGTGTAAATTCTTCTTCTTTAGTGAATGGGCTAAAGGGTATATGACTAGACATTATACTTCTGCTTCTCCCATAATTCTCATCATCATTATTATCACCACCCCCACCATCGTCATCGTCGTCGTCATCATCATTAGTGTCATTGATACTGTCACTATCATCATCACCATGACGTGTGAGTGTTCGCATAGCTACTCCAAATGAGCCAGTGCTAATACTAAAAGTTCCTACTTCTGAAAAGAGTACTCTATCAACATCAATGCCATATTCTTGAGCATGTTTTGCAATTCATGGATCAAGATTACCATTCTCATCATCTAAATGTGTCGGCCTGATCCGCTGAATAAGGGGATCATCATCATCTTTACCTGGCTCAACTATTACTTCGAGCAAGTCTAAATAATCGGTTTTTACCACTTTATCATGCTCTGCCTCTATATCTCTTATTTTTAACTTCATATCATAATAGCAAAAAACTAATTGTATGTAACATGACAAAAAGGTAGACAAAAAATAAAAATATATTACATATATTTATATGTAGCATGACATAGAGCTCTGCAAAAAAGTCATGATTTATTTAATTTAAAAATGAAAATTATTTAAAGACTAAATAAGTTTTATATATACTTTTTTTTTATTGTTTTTAGCTTCAAAATATTAGTCATATTTTTATTAAAAATAATTTAAAAATTTTCTAGAAAATTAATTTTTGTGCCAAAAATTTTTTTTCAGTCCTTCTTAGACATTTTGTGAAAATTTCTTAAAATATCTTGGATTTTCACGGATATTCACAAATATTACAGATATTTAAAGATATTATAAATATTTTATGGACATCCCAGAAGAAAAATCATTCCCTCCTCGTATCCTATCGAAACTTCAAAATATAAATATTGTCGTGAAACTATGAACAATATTGTAGATATTTTCACTGTTGCTCTTGGCTAATACGTTTTTCTTTAGCTTTTGCAAGAAAGTTCTACTTCTCACTTGCGACTAATTTTTATTTACTCACCTTTTTTTTGGTCATATCATTACTGCTTCCTGCTTTATATTATTACTCGTTTTCCCTTCATATTTATTTATTTATTTATTGGGGCTTCAAAACTCGAGCAATTTCAACGAACTTCAATGTTCTGCTTGTCAAGTGACAAGTGCACTAAATGCTGACCAAAAATAAAATATTTTGGTCATTGGACAATATAGATAGCTTCGAGATGATCTCTTCTCTTGTTCTTAACGCTTGTCGTCTTAACTCTTTTTCTAGTTTTCTTCCGGTCTACGCAAACAAATTATTGCTTGTGCCTTTTGTGGTTGGTTTTATCGTCTGCAGCAAACTACCCAATACCATGCACCATCTCGAAAGAATAGAGATGTCTTTGATCGTTTATTCTAATTAGAGGCTCCATTTTAATTTTTGAAATAATTTATAAGGTGTTTCATTTATCAGAAAAATAAGCCCAAATACTATAACATATTATAGGCTTAATATTATGCAATTATTTTTTGTTTTACACTATACCACTAGGAGCTTTACATTATTAATGGTTCAAATTGAGGAGCTCGAACCGAAACGGAAGATTAGTAATTTTGATTTGAAATAATTCAATGGTCTCCTAAAAGAATAATTAGATGTCATTTTCTCAAAGTTAATAATGTTGAAACGTCGGGAAGTAGCAATTATTTTATTTTAGATAATGTTATAGCAATAGGGATCTAAAGTTACTAGTAATAATAGAGACTGAGCCACATTAGGTGAGGGGCTGGGGAGACTGCCTTCCCTAAGACGGTAGGCTTTATTCAAAATTTGCTCTAATTCTGCCGGTTTCCTCTTTCTGATCTTTCGTAATGGTAATATTCATGAAATATTTTTAAAAATTTAAATTACGGCTTAGGTTTTTATGTTTAGGTACACTTAATATGTTATCTTCAACTTTAAAATCTCTATTAAATCAAGTCCAACTATACTGCTATTCAGATTCATAATTCTTTTTTTACTTTAAAAAAAAACCTAAATTTTAAGAAGTAAATTAAACCCCCTTTTAGACTTGATCCATTTGGAGAAACAAAAGAAATATGCAAGAAGAGAAAAAAAAAAAGAATTAAAAAAAAAGAATAAAGAAAATAATTGTACTATTATTTTAATTAATAGTTTTGCTTAAATACCCTCCCTAAAAAAATCTATGGCTCTAGACTAAATAAAATGGCAAATAAATTGTATCTTTTCAATTTACAAATCTATTGGTAAGAAAATGTATGTCAATAAATAATCATGAAAGTACCAGTTATGTCGTTTTACCAAGTTTATGTTTAAGTTGGTTATAACAAGTTTATATTAAACACAAAACAGTAAATGGAGATAAGAGATTGGTATTACAGTTCGACAACAACCTACGTCCGCGAGACCACGCTTAGACGTATGAATTATTCACTAAGTAATCAAAATTACAAATTAATTGGACTTATTCACCCCGAGCTCTCTCTCTAAGTATGATGCCTATGACTCATAACTACCTAATGAACATGCTCAGCGAGATGCCATCGTCTTAATGTGAAATCCTTTCAACTCTAAGTTTTCTCCCCAAAATCCAAAATTCTTCTCTTGAAAAAATAAAGAAAATAAGACCCTTACAAAATAATCTCTCAGCAATTTTAAGACTCTAAAAGCGTATGTCGATCACTTGTGAGACTTCATATAAATAGTCAACATTGCTTGCAATTCGAGATCTACAAAAAGTCCACTGATTGGATTTTGTTGTAAAAAGTAAACAAATCCTCAAGGCTGGAACAAATCTCGAAAGAAATTGAGTAAGTTAAATGCTTGCACGATTTCCTCTTTTCTTAAAAATACAGACACCAAATCAATTAGTTTTCATATTTTTATTGCTAAACAATTCTAATAAATTGTTTCCAAATTTATTGCTTGCAAAACAAGTGGAGACAGTAAACAGGAAACCAAAGAATGAGAAATGCAATAATATGCACATTTCAGTCAATTACTGAAACTTTCCAAAGCTTGTACCAAAATCAATTCAGTGTCAAATTCTATAACTGACTAAATAATGCCACAAGATTCCTAACAAATCAACAGCTTTTTTTCATTTATCACATCACTTAGTACATAAATTTCGATAAATAACTTAATGGATTCTTAGAATCGTCTTTAAATTTATTTATTTGCTTTAAAATACTTTAAAATTTATACAACTAATGCCGTAAAATGGCAAATTCCAACGAAAGATTGTGTGCCACATATATTATCCTCATCTAGGGAAATTATACAAGATAGTAGATTTTATTGATCGATTAGTAGAAAATATCAGATGTTTTAAAAAAAGTAAAATAAATAGCATACTATGGTCAGCATTTTAAAAGTTCAAAATTCTAAATGTGCCCCCAAATCTGATATTCTTTTCTTTTCCATTTTTTTTCTTTTTTCCTTCATCTTCCTTTCCGCCGTATTTCTCTCTCCTCTAGTCTCTCCGCCATGGCTGGAACTCGACCCATCCAAGTCGTCAACATGATGTCCATGTCACCTCCGTCATGTCCGTCTAACAATTTCTATTTGCCGGTGCTGTTGATTTCAATCCTTCTTCCAGTTCTTCTCTCCTCTATCTGCTCCCAACCTTTCTCTCTCCTCTGCCATACTCGTCACGATACGATTTGCGATTGACTTCTTATTCTCTATGTTGAAGTTTCTTGAGAAACTATGGTGTTGCTTTGAGTGAGGGAAGGAGAAGGAAAGAGATGAACACGAGAGAAAATTTCTGAGTTGTAGGCAGTGTGTTATTCATGTTGTATTGATGATTAAGATTAAATATACAAGCCTCCCCTTATCATTGAGCAACACGTGACCAAATCTTAACTGAATACAGATGTAACCGACTGACTTACACCAGGTAACCGACTGGAAGCTAACTAACTCTAACTGTCATCTGTACGAGTCATCAGTAACCTATCAGTTTACGTATGGTAACCTGCTGTATGCAATAACTCAGCACACTCCTTTACTCTCAACACTCTGCCTCAACTAAGCAAGAATTAAGAACAGAGCGAGGCCGCCATTGAGACCAACTCCGATCAAGAATCCCTTCGTGGAGGCAGTCACGATCCCCTGTAGCTTTTTGAGTTCTAGAATGGAAATTCACAATACACTGATCTGCGACGACATGGCCAAGCATGAAGGACAACGATTGGATTTGCCGTTGCAATGCACAGAGGTCGTGTTGCCGCCACTGAGCTCGACATGGTCAATTCCGACGCAACCGTTCAGGAGACGGAAGCTCACATAGCTGCCGCAAGTTTGCAAAAAACGCGACCTCCTCGATAATGTTGTTCTGTCTCGAATCTGAGGCATTGTCAAAGATCTAATGGCAGTCTAATGCCGGCGACAACGATCAGACGACGACGGCATCAACGGCACAATGACAATGATAGAGACAGAGATGGAGTCAACGACAAGTTCTAAAGTTTTTTTTTTATTATTTTTAAATGAATTTTTTTACATTTAGATCTGATTGTTAATAATTGAGATATGATTTTGGGAGTTTGCGATGGAAATGCTGATGTTGTGTGGTGTGCTTTTGTAGTGGATAGAAAATTCAGTATTTTCTAGCCATCAACGGTGTTGTTAGTGTCGATAATATTCGACAACGTCGTTGGTAAATTTTTATATTTACATGTTAATATAAAATTATAGGTTAATAATGTATTTCCTCACCTCCAGTGATCTAGTAAAGTCGCAAATGAATTTTGTGTTTGCATGTTAATACAATGTTATCAGGTTAATGCTGTATTTCTCAACCGTTGACAGTCTGACAAAATTGCCAATAGATTTTGGTATTTACCTATTAATATAGTATAATCAGTTTAATATTGTATGTTTCAGCTGTAAGCACTTAGAAGAGTGGGAGATATAAAAGAAAAAAAAGATAAGGATATTTTAAAATTTTTGTTCATAATTTCTTATAAAATATTACTCAATTTCTTATAATATACTACATTTTAAAACTATATAATATTATTTATTAAATTTTAACCTAAATATATTATTTCTCTTCCTCCGTCTTATCTACTCTACTGGTACAGCTGTCCTAAATCCTGTGTCCCTAAGTCAGACTCATTAATAAATTTGGTTGGTGGGCCACCAAAACAAATTGTTGACTACAAGCGCCCGCCAAAGAAGAACAAATAACGGTCAACCGTCCTTTAAATTCTACAACAAATAAATTGAAAATAAATAAATGAAAACGTGTGTCCAAGGAAAAAAAAAAAAAAACTGTGTTTTGCTCTATATTATATAAAAGAGCAGGCATCCAAATGTGTTGATCTCCAACAAAAAATTTCAATCTCATACTGTGAAAAGATGAACACTCTAATCCGAAGCACGACGGCGAGTCTCAGCCGCCGATCCAACGGCTACGAGCCGTTGGATCATCATCATCAACAGCAACAACAACAACATCAGGTTGGCTGGAGAGCTTTCTCTAAGCGCAAAAAAGAGTCTACTCGAATGGCTTATTCTCGAAGCTACAGAAACGAGAGAGCCAAGCACAGAAGGATTTTTCTAAAATCATACAAGTTGGCGCCGGTGGAGAAGTCGCATCGCCGCTGCCGTCGAATGACCAAGCCTCCTCCTGGGCTCAACAAGTTGGCTGTCAAGCTTACCAAAGCTCTGGTTTCTGTTCTGTCGTTTCTGAAAATCAGATCTCGTCGTTTGAAATCTTGTGATTGTCGTTTGGCCATCGATGCTTCTTCTCCGACTCCTAAGCATAGCAAGTGAACCTTTTTTTTGGGTCAATTTTTTGATCTTGGAAGGTTGATTCACTTGGTGAAAATTTTTGAGAATCTTTTGGTATGTGAAAAGTCAAATAATATATAGGACAGTGCATATTATAACGAATTGGGTTTCTTCTCTAATGATAAATAAAGTCTAAATATTATTTGTGTATTCGTCAGTAGTTATTAATTCTTTCTGTTCTAATAAATACTAGCACGTTTGGTTTGGAGATTGGAACTATAGTTAGAAACTATTTTATATAGTATTTGCTTTTTTTTACAAAAAATTTAAATTTTCATTTTAAATTTTCGTAAATCTATAAACTAAATAGACACTACAACGACTCCAATTAGTGCTTTTTTTTTTGTTTAATATAGAATCTCTTTAACGACATGGTGTAATTTTTGTTTGTTATATAATCTGTTTAATGGCTTCCACAATTACATCATGCCGTCAAGATATGTTTTTAATTCTCAACATTTAGTTACCAAATGTTAAAGCACATAAAATTGTTGATAAAAGTGTTCCTGTGTGTGATTTCTCGTCAATTTGGTGAACAAAAACTAACATTTTTAGTCCAAAAAAAGGATCAATTAAGGACTCAGAGCCTGAAATAGAAAAACAGAGCACGGCACTAACAATAACCCCTCCACATCCACACACATGCAACAATGCCCTTAACCATAGGAAAACATGAAAAACAAACCATCCCAACAACAGCCTCTCTCTCTCTCTCTCTCTCTCTCTCTCTGTCTCTCTGCCCATCAAACAAATTAGGGCTTGAATTTGATCACATTCTTCCCAATTTTTAGCTTTCTTCTTCTTCTTCTTTTTTCTCCATAATCACCAATTACAATGGACCCTTCAAACCAACAAACCAACTACGCCATGTACTCTCAGCACCAAGCAGGCAGCCTGAGGCCGCCACCATACCGGCGCAACGTCCCGCGGTACCACTCGAACCGTGAGAAGGCCAAGTCTGGGCGCTCCAGCTGCTGCTTCCGGTGCCTCGGCTGCTGCTATTGCTGCCTCTTCCTGATCGTATTCCTCGCCGGCGCCCTCACCTTCTACCTCTACACCGTCTACAAGCCCCAGGTCCCCTCCTACTCTGTCGATAACTTCGCCGTCAATGCCTTCAAGGTCTCGCAGGACACCTTCAGCCTCACCGCAGAGTTCGTGGTGGTCGTTAAGGCCGACAACCCCAACGAGAACATCGGGTTCATCTACGGCAAGGACAGCTTCGTCATCGTCATGTACTCGGGCTCCGAGCTCTGCTCCGGAAAGCTTCCAGCGTTTCACCAGCCGGTTAACAACGTGACGATGATGAGGGTGGAGTTGAAGGGGCAAAGCGAGTTCGGGTCGGGGCTGCAGCAGGCGCTCATGGACAACCGGCACACCGGGCAGATTCCGCTGCTGGTGAGGGTGAGAGTTCCGGTGAGCGTCGTGCTGGGCAGTATCCCGCTCAGGCAGGTCGTCGTGTTGGTGAATTGCTCGTTGGTTGTTGATAATTTGCAGGCTGATAAAAAGGCCAGGATTCTGTCCAGTAAATACAGTTACGACGTTGAGTTTTGAAGAGTTATTGAAAGATGAAAATGATGATATATTAGACGGGAAAAAATGGGAGTACGTGAAAATGTGTGTTAATCGTTTAGTTAAAGGAAGAAAAAGAGAGATCATAGATTTAGATTTGTGTACAACGTTATGGAGTTTTTCTTTTCCTTTTTCTTTTTCTTTTTTTTTTTTAGTAATTATTGGGTAGAATTTCTGGTTTATTTATTGTTATCTTAAGTATTAGGGCAAGAAAGATCATGCCATGAAATTTTTTGCAAATTTATGTTTGTTTATGAACTGAAAGATAAATTAATTCTTTGTTCCAGCTCAGTTATTATTTTTTATTTGATTCCGTTTACAATTTGAAAATTTTTGTTGAATTTGGACATGATGTATACTTTTGGACATTTGTTTGATAATTTATTGAGAAAGCACCCAAAAAAATTCAATCATTGAATTAAAAAGAATAAGTATACAGATCTAAGCAAACAATGTTCATGTTATAGTACTACTATATTTTATTCAATTAAAAAGTATAACTTCGTTTAAAAATAAAAAATAAAAAACAAAAAACAGATGTGCAGTATATTCTTTTTATTTTTTATTTTTTGAAATTATATTCTTTCTATTTTAGTCCTACAAAAAGTTTTTAATTGTTATTATATTAGTGTGGAACTAAAATATTGTCTCTTTTATCTTAACATTTGGCAGCTACATAGTGGATAATTTGCTTTTTGGGGGGAAAAACGATTGGCGTAATTAAAAGGAAACTAATGATTTATTGAATATGCATCAAGTTAATTAATTAACTGTCCCTCGTTTGATGATGCATAAGCCGTTCAATCTTAACAAAAAAAGAATACCGTTTGTAGTTACATATAATTTGTTGTTAAGTGCTCAATAATACACACAAGTGGCAAATCATGGACAGATGGACCCAACAGTTCCCGACTTTGCAGGAGAAGGAAAAAAAATTGGCCATAATTATAGACTAAGAAACGGATGCAACAATAAGCCTGCCGGGCAACCGGTACGCCTTTACGCGGTTTTTCGCTTAAAAGAGCCGCCGCCACCACCACCACCACACCATTAGGAAGGCCAAGGTTGCCTTTGTCTCCGTTTTTCTTAAATAATTAATCTCAGAATTTCCCATTTTGTGATACCCTCTGAAAATTTTTAAGCTCACGCGGCTGTCCAATGTATAGTTCATATCTACGGATTCATAAATAAAAAACGTCAGACGCTTAAAAGCTTAACATTTTTCTTTTTTGTGCTTATTTTGGGTTGAAGCATCTTAGACAAATATATAGCAGCGTTGGATATAGCAGAGATGGCAACTGGTTTATACAAGGTGGCGCCTTTGTTGTGCCGCTCCCGTTCGACCGGATTTCAGGTATGAATTATAATTCTATAAGGTTTGTTTTTATGTAACTCAATGTGAAGTTAAAAAAAAATTTGTTTGAGAATTTCAGCTTTATATATTTCAGGACAAAATGCTTGTTAGTGATGCAAACGTAGTAGAAATGATTGAGGAATTAATTTATAGAATGTTTGAGTCCAGGTTTTAATCAATGTTGCAAGCTGAACTATTGCCTTCTTTTAAAGCTAGCCTTCACCAATTACCATGTCTAAGCAAGGCTGTATATATATATATATATATATATATATTGGAAACTAGAAATCAAGCCAATATAGTATCTAATTAGCCTTTTAAATTATGTTTCTTAACCATGAACACCAACACCATTTTTATAGACTGATATCAATCTATATATGTAATTATTTTATGAGAGTGGCTACACTTATCATAATGACATGAATAATTAATCTATTAACTAGATGCCAAGAAATAGGGAAGAAATTTTAGCATTCTGCAACTAATTTTCTTGAACAATTTCGATATGGAAATCCATCAAAAGAGTCGCTCTCTTGTAGGGAAAATGCTCAGGGATATCCAAGAGCCCAGGGGAAGTGGCGGGAATCGTGATGGCATCGAATTCTCATGGATGGACAGGAATTTTCGTCTTGATGATAGAGCTTCGGAAGAGGATTCTAACCTTTAGAGACACCATTGATCTTCCTCCTTGTGATGATTCAAACCCCATCGATGAGGTACTAAGAAGAGGTTATCAATGTACCAATTAATTGTGTTTTATTTCATTTTCTGAATATTTTCTTTAATCCCTATTGTTACAGTTGGTCAAGGGAACCGTAGAAGATCTCCACAATCTCTATCCGAATATTGTTCCCTACGACATGGCACTAGAGATGGAAAAGATTCCATTACATCAGGTTTGGGAAGATTAGAAATAATTTACTTGTTTGTGTTTCCTGCTTTTAACATGTGGATTGTGGACTGACCAAGACAAGTTTTCATAAAGGGTTTAACTTTCCTTTACAATGCGCTAAAATCCATTGAAGATTTATGGGTTAAGAATTATAAGTGGATAAGCGCTATGGGAAATGAGGGACAAGACTGCCCGGACAACATGATCGGCTTGGAGCAACTTGGTAATCTTGCCTAATTTGAAATTTCCATTTATTAAGTCCACAACAAATCAAAAGATGCATGTTCATACTAATTTTGCCATAGGAGGAAGAGTTCTGTCAAAGCTCAAGCACATGACTCATGTTGCGAAACAAATATGCGACATGATGGATGAAGACGAAAAGAACAATGAGGACAGGAGTTGGGGCTCCACCATTGGAGAGATGTTGACCAAATCATATTTAGATAACAACCTCATGAACTGTCCTTCACCAAACACTCCAACTTCAGTTCCTCCAGAGCTGAGTTCTTTTAATATGGAATTAGGCAAATTCACCGATGTTTCGTATTCAAGATCGCTTCTCTTGCCTTTCAGACTCAAGGCACTCGAGAACTTGAAGCCCGTGGGAATGAAGCATCTCTTCTCATCTGATATTTGTCCTCTTTTAGTCACTCAAGATTCCAACCCCTTGGAAGGAACAAAAAAGAAAGTAGTTGATCAATGGATCACTGAGGAATCGCCCGTTAGAGCAACTCATGAGGAGATAAAAGATTCCGGAGCTGCAACAATTAGTCCACACTTTCCAAACTTGATCATGTCAAGTTCAATGCCATCATCATTATCACCACCATCAGCGTCACGATCACCACCGCCACCAGCACCAGCACAGCTGTCTAATGCTTTAAATG
Organism: Artocarpus heterophyllus; assembly: GCA_025403435.1. Lineage (NCBI taxonomy): Eukaryota > Viridiplantae > Streptophyta > Magnoliopsida > Rosales > Moraceae > Artocarpus > Artocarpus heterophyllus. The sequence continues at coordinate 14,743,551 of CM046348.1, read as the reverse complement.
TGACTGCTGCAGTCCCACCTCCACCACCCGTTCCACCTTCTAATAATGTATCAGCAGCGCCAATGCCACCGCCTCCAATGCCTCCAACAAAGGGAACCAGGCCACCTCCTCCTCCTCCTCCATTGGGTGCTGCTAAAGCCTTGCGCCCCAAGAAAGCTACTACCAAATTGAAAAGATCATCCCACATGGGAAACTTGTATAGAGCTCTAAAAGGAAAAGTGGAAGGCTCTAGTTTAAATGGTAAACATGGGAGAGGGAGAAAATCTAATATTGGAGGAGGATCAGCTGGAGGAAAGCAAGGAATGGCTGATGCTTTAGCAGAGATGACTAAGAGGTTTGACATTTTACAAAATAAATGTTCAGAGTTGGGAAATAGAAGATAATTATTTCTCTTGATAGTGACCATGCTTTCCTTTTTCTTCTTGTCTTAGATCTGCTTATTTCCAACAGATTGAAGAAGACGTTCAGAAGCATTCCAAGTCAATCCTGGAGATTAAAGCTGCTCTAAACTCCTTTCAATCAAAGGATATGTCTGAGCTTGTCAAGTTCTACAAACATATGGAACAACATTTAGAGAAACTTAGTGATGAGACTCAGGTAAAGATACATGTCTCTGTTTAGATGGTTTAATGCTATTCCAAGCTTGGTTCTTGGATCCTTAAGTACTTCATGTAATTGCAGGTGCTTGCGAGGTTTGAAGGTTTTCCCACTAAGAAGCTGGAAACATTGAGAACTGCATCAGTTTTGTACTTGAAGCTGGAAGAAACATTAAATAGCCTGCAAAACTGGAAAGTGGTTCCTCCTTTAGGCCAGCTTCTTGACAAGGTCGATTCCGTATTCGACAAGGTAGCTAAAACAAAAGAAACGGAATATGAAGTGTTTTTCTCCAAGCTTTTCTAGTTTCTCCTATCCTTGACCAATTTTGGGATTTTTCCCCCTAGCCATAAAATTGGCTTGATTTTTCCAATTCCGCTGCATCACATCTCAAATGATTTTATTTTATGCAAACAGATCAAGGGGGAAATAGATGCATTGGAAAGAAGCAAAGATGAAGAATCCAAGCGTTTTCAAAGCCACAATATCACTTTTGACTTCAACATTTTGATTCTGATTAAAGAATCCATGGTCGATGTTTCTTCTAGCTGCATGGAATTGGCACTTCAGGTAAAGCAATTGCCCAGTATAATTTCTACTTATGGTGTGCTTGGGAAGGTCATTTGAACCGTAATTTTACTGTTCCAATCATTTTTTGTACATTGTTTCCTCTCACATATTATAGTGTTTTTGGTTTTAACTTGCGGTTCTAACTATCATCCCAAACACCCTGTTACTAGTCATGGACCAAGAATGTCCAATGTATACATATTGAAATTTAGAGAACATTCGAGAACATAGTTAGAACTATGAGTTAGAACTTAAACACTCTAACATGCAAGAGCTTTATACTGTAGCATGTGAGAATTTTACATTGTAGACAGCTAAAGCTCATAATTCCAACTATTTATCTATGCTGTTCGCTGAATAACTCATACAGCCACTTGCTAACAGCTTTCTTGCCTTCACGGCTGACAAAAACATATTTGGCTTCTTCCTAACTCTCCCATGAATACAAATCTTTCTTCACTTTTCGGATGAAAATTCACCTTTCAAATTAAGAATCATCTTTCGTCTTCGGCATTCAATAAAACATTATACTTACTCAATTGTCAAACATACTCTAATTAATTATTTGGGGTACAGGAAAGGAGAAGGGCAAAAGCAACGGCCGATGAAGAAAATGTTGGGTGGTCTAAAACTGATCAAGGGAAAGCAAAGGCGCACACAAAAATGCTTTGGAGGGCTTTTCAGCTTGCGTTTCGTGTGTATAGCTTTGCCGGCGGACAAGATGATCGGGCTGATAAGTTGACCAAAGAATTGGCCTTTGAAATTGAGACTGATCCTCATCATGAGTGATGTACAAGCTCGATGCAAGCCTCGTTGCAAATACAATATACAACTACATATATATATATATATATATATATATATATGTATATATATATCGAAAGTACCCAATACAAGATACCTACTTGATATAATAATATATATACACACATATTATAATACATATATTTATATATGTGATATATTATATATAATACACATGTCATATATACATATATGCGTGGTTATTTTTAGCTAGCATTTTGCAGGCACCACCCTCTTGTCAGTACACAAGCAGCTTACTAAAAGGTATGGTTTTTTGTACATAATTCGAATTACAATTTGTCCAATCAAGTCTTCCTTTGTTTTGCTGTAAGAACCGTGGATTAAAGGGCTAATTGGAGTATATCTTACATATATTTATACAACTATAGTGTGTCTATCTTTTGAATGTCATAGCGCAGAATAAGAGAAAAATGAGGTAGTAAAATTTATGTGTTGGGTTGGGGTGTCAAGTTGTGTAAAGCATAATTGTACTATATATATGTGTGTATATATATATATATATTTTTTCCAACCCCAGTTGTAATTTGAAACTTAATTTAATTTCTAATTCTCGTGATATATAGGAGAGACTTTTAGGACCAAAAATCGTGCATGTACACTCTATTTATTTCTTGTAATTAGTATGAATAAGGCATTTTAATTTCTAAGAGGGGGAGAACCAACTGATCATTGGCCACATTTCCAGGTTATAAACATCTTCGTGGGTGTTTCAGATCAACTCCCTAACCGCCATTCCAAAGGAAGTTAGTGGCGGCGCGGCCTTCGCGTTGCAGTGGTGGAGTCAAGCTTTCTACTTTAGTAGGAGCATATACTCTGTGTGTGTGTGTGTGTGTGTTTTTTTTTTATTTTTTTGAAGTAGACAAATAAAAATAAAATGGGATAAACTTCAATAAGAACATACATGGAAAAAAAATTATATCTCAATGCGGACTAAACTAAAAAATCACAAATTTTTCGAAGGTCATTTTAGAAAAACAAAAAACCTTAGCGGGACATATGCCGTCACTCGTCCTCATGTGGCTCCGCCACAACGACCATGTAAGGCGTAAGGTATTGGGCGATCGTAGCCGGATGCCGGAGGTGAAAGGGCAAGGGAAGAGGAGACGCCACTCAAGTCGAGTATACAACCTTTGTCGACAAGGACGAACAAAAGCTTTGGAAACGACAATAACACAAAAAACGACAAAGAAACGATACAACAACAACAAGATGAAAGACAAGAAGTCGACAACCCCGCGAAAAAAAAAAAACAAGGAAAAGGATAACGGAAATTGAAGGGAACGCGAAGACTTCGCAATAATGAAGACAAGATGAAGCCAAACCAAAAATAGTTAAAATGACATTGAAGGGTTTTTGGCACGTTTTCCCCTTGAATTTTTCACTTTTTTATAATATATTTCTTCTCTCTCTCTTTTTTTTTTTTTTACGGCAATTGAATCTTTATATTCAACAAAGTGTTGTAATTAAGTCCTAATCATAACACTTTTCAAAAATTGAGATAAAAAATGATCGTATAAATATATGTGATTTATTTAGAAGACTCATGCACCTTATTTGTTTCTAAGAAAAGTCAAATTATTTAATTTTACACCTAAAAATGAACATAAAGTGGAAAAAAAATATATCATTGTTAATGATTTTTTAACAATTTTGTTGGCTTACGTACATATATATATATATATATATATATATTATAATCATTCTAATACTCAAAATTCCGCATCTTTCCTTTTAAATGGGCCTTGTGTGTCTCATGTGTCAGTTTTCCATCATAATTTTGACAAAATATGTGACTAAGGACTTAGTTGCTACATTTAGCTAAGTTTAAGACTTAATTACTACAAAAAAAGTTCAAGGGACACATTGCAAAAAGCAAAAACATTAAGACGACAAATATGCCAAAAATCATGACAAAGTGAAATGACACTTATATTGAAAGGGTTTGTGGCATTGTCAATTTCAACTAAAACTTTTAGTTGTTAGTTGATATAGTGTAAAGCAAAAACATTAAGACGACAAATATGCCAAAAATCATGACAAAGTGAAACGACACTTATATTGAAAGGGTTTGTGGTATTGTCAATTTCAACTAAAACTTTTAGTTGTTAGTTGATATAGTGTAAAGCAAAAACATTAAGACGACAAATATGCCAAAAATCATGACAAAGTGAAATGACACTTATATTGAAAGGGTTTGTGGCATTGTCAATTTCAACTAAAACTTTTAGTTGTTAGTTGATATAGTGTAAAGCTTTCATATGCTACAATGTCAAAAAAAATGAGATAATGTAAAGCTCTTATATGCTATACAACTACAATATTTATAACTAATTAGTTTTAATTAGTTGTAACACCTCGAAATTTATTTAATGTTAATGTAATATAAATGATGAATTAGTGTGCCATAATTAATGTTTCAACATTAATTTGATTATTGGGTTGGATTTTGAATTTTTGGTTGTTTTGTTAATTTGATGAATTCAAATGATTTCTTATTGTTTTAAAATGATGTTTTAAGTTTTAAAACATAACAATTTGTAAAATGTTATAAATATTCCGTTTTACAAAACCGTGGGCGGCACATGGTTTTCGCACAGTAAAATCGCCCACCGATTTTTTCTATTTATTCTCTCTCTTCCTCCTCTCTCCTCACACTCTCAGATTTCTCTCTCTCTCTCTCTTCTCTGCTCGTGAGACTCTCTCACCCTCCCTCTCGGTTTCTCATCTCTCCCTCAAGTTCTCTCTCAAAATTTTTGAATCAAATTCGAATCCAAGCTTCGGGTTAGCAAGGAGGAAGCTCGGGGACGTGATTTGGCAACCGAGAACGCGAATTGAAGCTTCGATTCAAGGTTAGTTTTGAAATTTCTAAACTTTTTCCAAAATTTTTAATTTTGTGCATTTTTGAAATCTAGGTTTGTTTAAGCCTAGAAAACCCTTGATTTGAGTTAAATGAACTTAGAACGACTAGAATCTAAGTTTAGATTGAAGAAAAACGGATTGGATTCAAGATTTTTCATTTTTCTCCATATTTTCTCATTTTTGGAGTTTTGAGATTTTTGAGTTTAAATCTTGTTTAAATGAGTCCAAATGTGTACTAGTATGTTTTTCTATCAACTATGATTGTTTTCCATGCCTGGGATTTGAGAAAAACAAGTTAGGATCAAGATTTGTGTTTTGGGGAAAATCGGAAACCCGTGGCTAGATTTCTGGGTTTTCCCAGTTCAGCAGGCCAGACCACGTGTTCGGCAGGCCGGAATGGGGATCGGTAGGCCAGTGTTCTTCTATCCGGCAGGCCGAACCTTGGGATGTTCGGCTGACCGAACCTGGCTTCCGACAGAACAGTTCGGCCGGCCAAAGCAGGGAGTCCGGCAGGCCGGCCGAGGCAGAGAAAATTTTGTGATTTTTCACCCATTTTCACTGTTTTGAACCCCAATTTAAATTCCAACCTTATAGAATGATTTTAAAGATACAAATGGCACACTAGGAGATCATGAAATGGTTTAGTAACATAGAATGTCTCGAACTAGATATTGATCGACTTAGTTTGTATCTAGGATCATTCGTAGTTCAGCAAAGCTAACGTATAGCGGACTGGGATTACGGTGTGGGGGCACCGGCACGAGTATTGAGGTAGGACTTCTACCCTATTTCTTTGGTAGCCTGGTTTTGAAATGATTTGGCTTTGAAAAGGATTTCTATTAAAATGTTTTCAACGGTTGTTTGAAAAATAAATTTATCGGTTATATTCTAATATACCGTGAACTGAAATGAACTTCATAATGAATGTCAATGACAACACTCGGTAATTGGGTTTGAATAATGATGATAATGAACGTATAGGCATGATGCCACATCAGAGATCCGGTCGTGTAGCGATCGACCTTGGGAGCAGGTCTCGAAACCCAGCTGGGCCACTACGGTGGTGATACTATTATGGTTTGCCTAGGAAAGGAAAATGATATTATTGATCATACGGGTAAATTGTTCTGGGTAAGAATGATTTTACTCAAATTTATTTATTTACTTATTCATTTAAGGTTTCTTTTAAATAATTCCCGAATAATGAAATGTTCCTTTAAATTAAATTATTTTATAAAACATAGTCCTATTGAGCCTTTCGCTCACTTTTTATTTGTTTTAAATTCCCTCCTCTAGGTGGTTTTCCATTTAGGTTCAGAGAAGATTCGACGGACCGAACCCAAGAGCAGTAGAAGAACTAGTATATCTTTTGTATTAATTAATCAAGGCATGTAAGATTTTAATTTTATTTGTATCTGGACTGTGATTGTATTTATGATATTATTAGTACCATGTGTGTGCACAAGTTGTGGGTTTGTGGAACCCATACTCGCTATGTTTAATTTTTAATATTCATTTTTCATGTAATGGCTTTCTTTAAACTTTCATATTTTATTTTTGATTCAACCCCTTAAACTCTGGATTTTAATTAAATTCTTTTTTAATCAAGTTAACTAATCCGCCACGTCACCTCCCGTACTCTGGGGCGTGACAGAATGGTATCAGAGCTCAAGGTTATGAACCTTGGGAATTGTGCACACATAGGTTTGACAATGAAATACCTCTGACAGTCTAAATTTTGTTTTCAGAAGTGAGAGAATGGCACCTAGACGTCGTTCGACAGCTGACGCCGAGTTTGAAAATGATGAGGGCATGATGAGGTCTATGTTTGCGGCTTTTCGGCAGATGGCAGCCAGGGCTAGACTGGAAGATTCTAATGTTGGTAGTCGACATGCGTACTTTAAGGAATTTCGGCGTGCGTCTATTCTGACTTTTGATGGTAATGGGGATCCGCAGTTAGCAGAGTATTGGCTGGATTCGGTCTTGAAGCATTTGGATACCCTTGGTGTGCCTGAGGAGTATCGTGTGGAGTTTGCTACATATAAGCTCGAGGGTGGCGCTAACACTTGGTGGAAACAAGCTAAGCGTCTGGAGCGCGGTGGTGATATCAGTTGGGACAGGTTCGAGGAGCTGTTCTATGATCGATATTTCTGCAGGGGTATAGAGATCAGAAGGCAGCTGAGTTCTACAGGTTGTAGCAGGGTGATCTGTCAGTTCGGGAATATGAGGCAAGGTTTAATGAGTTGGCTAGGTTTGCTCCATCAGCTGTGGCATCGGAGCGTGAGAAGTGCATTAAGTTTCAGGAAGGGCTCAAGGCTCCTATTCGACGACAGTTGGTTGCTCTACGGCTTAGGAGTTTCGGAGAGCTTGTGTCGTCGGCGATATCCGTAGAGAATTATTATGTGCAGTATTGTGAGGACCGAGCCAAGGCTTCAGGAGGACCGCAGAGGAGTGGTAGGAAGAGCACCAGTAGCCGTCCGACTTCGGGGAAGAATAAGCAAGGTGGCGCGACTAGTGGTAGCAGCAGTTCATCTGGCAACGGGCGTAGCAATCCCTACAGCTTCCATTGTCATTTCTGTCAGCAGCCCGGACACATCAAGAGGAATTGCCCGATCAAGAGTGCTCGTCTTGGATCTCAGACCGGGGAGGATGCCAGTCGTCAATCTCAGCCTCAGACCCTACCTCAGCCTCAATAGTACCCGCAGTTGCAGTATCCCTAGTTCTCTCCTCAACAATTCTCATACCCGGCACGGGGGCAGCAGCCGCAGCATTTCCAGCGCAGTGTCCCTCAGTATCGAGCGCCGAGTATAGGTAGTGTGTAGTCATTTCCATCCCAGCAGCATCGACAGAATAATCCAAGACCCAGCAATGTTGGTAGAGGAAAAGGGAAGGCTCCGGTGCAGGTTCATGCAATGGCATCTGGAGGTTCAGATTCTCATGTTGGTAACGCGGTTATCGATGGTACGATCTTGATTTCTAGATCTTTAGCTCGCGTTTTATTTGATATCGGTGCCTCTCATTCTCTCATTTTGAGTTCTTTTGTGCATGCCTTGGGATTAGAGATAGAAGAGTTTAATAAACCCCTAGTCATAACTTCTCCCTTGGGACGGGTGTGTGTAAATTATATGTGTAAATCTTGTAAAATAAAGATTGGGGATGAGATTTTGAAAAGTGATTTGATTATACTCCCCATGAGCTCCTATGATGTAATTCTAGGGATGGACTGGTTGTCTAGGTATAATGCAGTTGTGGACTGCCAACTTAGAAAAGTGACCCTAGTGTCTGATAGGGAAACGGTGATCACTTACCAGGGTGGTGGTGATTGGTTAATAAGTGAGCGTCTCATGAAGTCGTGTCTAGGAGGGCGAAGGAATCTAGGTTGTTGTGCTTTTCTTGTCAATCTAGATTGTGAGCCCTATGCTTTGAGAGGTAATGTAGCGATTACGGTGGTTGATGAGTTCGAGGATGTCTTTCCCGATGAGTTGCCAGGATTACCACCGCATTGGGAAATCGAGTTTGGTATCGAGTTATTTCCAGGGACATCACCAATTTCTATGGCACCGTATCGGATGGCGCCGGCAGAAATGAAGGAATTGAGGAAGCAACTTCAGGAGCTTGCTGATAGAGGGTATATTCGGAATAGCACATCTACGTGGGGAGCACCGATTTTGTTTGCTAAGAAGCATGATGGGACTCTCAGGTTGTGTGTGGATTATCAGCAGCTGAATCGTGTTACGGTGAAGAACAAGTATCCCTTGCCTAGGATTGATGAGTTGTTTGATCAGTTGGGAGGTTCACGGTACTTCTCAAAGATTGATTTGCGGTCGGGTTATCATCAGCTCAGGATTAAGGAAGAGGATATTCCCAAGACAGCTTTTAGGACTCGGTATGGGCATTTTGAGTTTCTGGTTATGTCGTTTAGGTTGACAAATGCTCCGGCAGCTTTCATGGATTTAATGAACAGGATATTTAGGCCGTATCTGGATCAGTTCGTGATCATGTTCATCGATGATATTCTTGTGTATTCTAAGACTTGGGAGGAGCATAAGCAGCATCTTCGGATAGTGCTTCAGACTCTATGGGAGCACCAATTGTATGCTAAGAGGGAAAAGTGCGAGTTTTGGTTGGCTGAGGTCAAGTTTCTAGGTCATGTCATCTCAGAGCATGGTATTTCTGTGGATCCGTCCAAGATTGAGGCTATAGTGGAGTGGGAACGACCAAGGAATGTAGCGGAGATTCGCAGCTTCTTAGGTCTTGCTAGTTATTACAGGAAATTTGTAAAGGATTTTTCAAAGATTGTAGCTCCGTTGACGAGATTGATCAAGAAAATTGTCAGGTTTGAATGGAATGAAGATTGTGAGCTTGCTTTTCAGGAATTGAAGAACCTGTTGACTTCAGCTCCAGTATTAGTTATTCCTAGCAGTAACGAGCCATATGAGGTTCATGCGGATGCTTCAGGGAGCGAACTTGGATGCGTGTTGATGCAGCATGGACGTGTAGTTGCGTACGGATTGAGACAGCTACAACCTCACGAACAGAATTATCCTACTCATGATTTGGAGCTCACGACGGTGATTCACACGCTGAAGATTTGGAGGTGTTACTTGTATGGAACGTCGTTTTAGGTCTTCTCCGATCACAAGAGTTTAAGATATTTATTCATTCAGAGGGATCTTAATTTGAGGCAGCGTAGATGGGTAGAGTATATGGAGGATTATGATTTTGTGTTGCAGTATCATCCCGGGAAAGCTAATGTGGTCGCGGACGCGCTTAGCAGGAAGTCTTCAGGGATTCTCGCTTGTTTGGCTTTTGAGGACTGGAGCAGGGATGCGACAGTGAGCGAGTATAGGCTACGATATCATGAAGACTATGATCGAGTTTCGGTATATCATGTGGAAACGACCCCAGCTCTTGTTCGGATGGTGAAGCAAAGTCAGTGGCAGGATCGGCATTTGCAGGGGATTTGGTCGCGGATTCAGAACGGGGAGCAGTTTGAAGAATGGAGCGTGCATGCAGATGGATCGTTGTATTTCTGAGAGCGTCTTGCAGTTTCAGCTATCGTCGAGGTGACGAAAGTCGTATTAGATGAAGCTCATAGGTCTCAGTTCGCTATTCATCCAGGGAGCACAAAGATGTATCGCGATTTGAAGAGGCAGTATTGGTGGAGAGGCATAAAGAAAGATGTTCGAGAGCACGTGGCCAAGTGTTTGACGTGTCTTCAGGTGAAGCCGAGCATCAGAAGCCTGCAGGTCAGCTTCAGCCGCTTCCTATTCCAGGGTGAAAATGGGAGCATGTGACGATGGATTTCTCACAAGTTTGCCGAGGACGGAGCAGCGGCATGATGTAGTTTGGGTCGTGGTCGACAGGTTGACGAAATTGGCGCATTCTATTCTGTTTAGGTCGACGTGTTCGAGGAAGATTCTCGGGGATCTATATCTGCAGAATATTGTGAGGTTGCATGGAGTTCCTTTGTCCATCACCTCTGATCGAGACACCAGGTTTAATGCTAAGTACTGGAGGAGTTTTCAGGAGGCTTTAGGTACAGATTTGAACTTCAGTACAGCGTTTCATCCTCAGACTGATGGGCAGTCTGAGCGGGTTATTCAGATTCTCGAGGATATGTTGCGTGCCTGTGCGTTGGACTTCGACGGGAATTGAAAGCAATATTTGCATCTGGCGGAGTTCGCATACAACAATAGCTATCAAGCGAGTATTGGTATGGCACCGTTTGAGGCGTTGTATGGGCGACCGTGTCGGTCACCTGTGTGTTGGGCCGAGCCAAAAGATAGGGTTATTCTTGGGCCGGATGAGATCCGTGATAGCAACGAGAAAGTCGCGGTGATTCGAGATCGGTTGAGGGCAGCTCAGAGTCGACAGAAGAGTTACGCGGATAGGAGACGTAGACCCTTAGAGTTCGCGGTTGGAGATTTCGTTCTCTTGAGGGTATCGCCTCGTAAGGGAACTATGCGGTTCGGAGTGAGTGGGAAGCTCACGCCGAGGTATATTAGGCCGTTCGAGATCACTCAGCGTGTTGGTGTGGTCGCTTATCGGCTTGATCTTCCGCCCAAACTTTCTCATGTTCATGATGTATTTCATGTGTCGATGCTGAGGAAGTGTCCACCTGAGCAGGGTAAGATAGTTTCGTTTCGCGATGTGCAGGTTCAGGAAGATACGACGTACGAAGAAGTGCCGACTCAGATCATCGGCCGGAAAGTGATTAGTTTGCGTCGTCGTGAGATACCGTTGGTAAAGATCGTGTGGCAGCATCATGGGGTTGATGAAGCCACATGGGAACTAGAGTCGAGTATGCAGAAATTGTATCCGTATTTGTTTTGTTTTTGAGATGAGATGTAAATTTCGAGGGCGAAATTTCTTTTGGAGGTGGAGAGTTGTAACACCCCAAAATTTATTTAATATTAATGTAATATAAATGATGAATTAGTGTGCCATAATTAATATTTCAACATTAATTTGATTATTGGGTTGGATTTTAAATTTTTGATTGTTTTGTTAATTTGATGAATTCAAATGATTTCTTATTGTTTTAAAATGATGTTTTGAGTTTTAAAACATAACAATTTGAAAAATATTAAAAATAGTCCGTTTTACAAAACCGTGGGCAGCACATGATTTTCGTACAGTAAAACCGCCCACAACCTTTTTCTATTTATTCTCTCTCTTCCTCCTCTCTCCTCACTCTCCCTGATTTCTCTCTCTCTCTCTCTCTCTCTCTTCTCTGCCCATGAGACTCTCTTACCCTCCCTCTCGGTTTCTCATCTCTCCCTCAAGTTCTCTCTCAAAATTTTTGAATCAAATTCGAATCCAAGCTTCGGGTTAGCAAGGAGGAAGCTCGGGGACATGATTTAGCAACCGAGAACGCGGATTGAAGCTTCGATTCGAGGTTAGTTTTGAAATTTCTAAACTTTTTCAAAAATTTTCAATTTTGTGCATTTTTGAAATCTAGGTTTGTTTAAGCCTAGAAAACCCTTGATTTGAGTTAAATGAACTTAGAACAACTAGAATCTAAGCTTAGATTGAAGAAAAACGGATTGGATTCAAGATTTTTCATTTTTCTCCCTATTTTCTCATTTTTGGATTTTTGAGATTTTTGAGTTTAAATCTTGTTTAAATGAGTCCAAATGTGTACTAGTATGTTTTTCTATCAACTATGATTGTTTTCCATGTCTAGGATTTGAGAAAAACAGGTTAGGATCAAGATTTGTGTTTTGGGGAAAATCGAAAACCCGTGGCTGGATTTCTAGGTTTTCCCAATTCGGCAGGCCGGACCACGTGTTCGGCAGGCCGGAATGGGGATCGGCAGGCCGGTGTTCTTCCGTCCGGCAGGCCGAACCTTGGGATGTTCGACCGACTGAACTTGGCTTCCGGCAGGCCGAACTGTACAGTTCGGCCGGCTAAAGCAAGGAGTCTGGCAGGCTGGCCGAGGCAGGGAAAATTTTGTGATTTTTCACCCGTTTTCACTGTTTTGAACCTCAATTTAAATTCCAACCTTATAGAATGATTTTAAAGATACAAATAGCACACTAGGACATCATGAAATGGTTTAGTAACATAGAATGTCTCGAACTAGATATTGATCGACTTAGTTTGTATCTAGGATCATTCGTGGTTCCGCAGAGCTAACGTATAGCGGACCGAGATTACGGTGTGGGGGCACCAGCACGAGTATTGAGGTAGGACTTCTACCCCATTTCTTTGGTAGCCTGGTTTTGAAATGATTTGGCTTTGAAAAGGATTTCTATTAAAATGTTTTCAACGGTTGTTTAAAAAATAAATTTATCGGTTATATTCTAATATACCGTGAACTGAAATAAACTTCATAATGAATGTAAATGACAATACTCGGTAATTGGGTTTGAATAATGATGATAATGAACGTATAGGCATGATGTCATATCAAAGATCGGGTCGTGTAGCGATCGACCTTGGGGGCAGGTCCCGAAACCCAGCTGGGCCACTACGGTATTGATACTATTATGGTTTGCCTAGGAAAGGAAAATGATATTATTGGTCATACGGGTAAACTGTTCTGGGTAAGAATGGTTTTACTCAAATTTATTTATTTACTTATTCATTTAAGGTTTCTTTTAAATAATTCCCGAATAATGAAATTTTCATTTAAATTAAATTATTTTATAAAACATAGTCCTACTGAGCCTTTCGGTCACGTTTTATTTGTTTTAAATTTTCCCCTCTAGGTGGTTTTCCATTTAGGTTCGGAGAGGATTCGACGGACCGAACCCAAGAGCAGTAGAAGAACTAGTATATCTCTTGTATTAATTAATCAAGGTATGTAAGATTTTAATTTTATTTGTATCTGGATTGTGATTATATTTATGATATTGTCAGTATCATGTGTGTGCACAAGTTGTGGGTTTGTGAAACTCATACTCGCTATGTTTAATTTTTAATATTCATTTTTCATGTAATGGCTTTCTTTAAACTTTCATATTTTATTTTTGATTCAACCCCTTAAACTCTGGATTTTAATTAAATTCTCTTTTAATCAATTTAATTAATCCGCCACGTCACCTCCCGTACTTCGGGACGTGACATTAATGCTCGCAAATATCCTAAAAATAACGAACACCTCAAAACAGGGCAATAACCGAATGAACTGCAAGCAAAACAACAATAGTAATGACAACTTTTTATCATACGCAAAACAAATTAAAAAAAAAAAAAGCAAACAAAAACGTAAAACGAAAAAAACTAGCTCCAAACAACATAACATTTAAATGACATGAAGATCCCGAACTAATATATATATATATATATATATATATATATATATAACCCTAATCAAGAAGTTTGAATGTGTGATTACATGCATTATTTATTAATAAATACATAAAATGAAAAGTTCAATTCCTCTACCTTAATTTAAAAAAAATTCCAGATTATATTATATATATATATATATATTAAAGGAAAATTCTAGACGATATTAGTGGAAGAAATAATTACAAATCCCCATCATAAAATATCAATAAAATAAATGAAACAAAAATGAGAATGAACGGTAAAGCATGCAAGTCAAAAATATCTAAAGGTCATCTACATCAAATATCAAAATCGTGGAGGCAAAAGTCAGTAAAGTATGAGATAACGAATTGTTTCTAGCAAAAATTAGATGTTATGTCATATATTTAAAAAAAAATGTGTTTATTTATGTCTTATTTTAAGTTGCGTCATACTTTAAATTTATACAATATTTATAAAAAAGTAAAATTAATTTAAAAGAGGAAATTTATAAAAATTCCCCTTGTTTTTGACATGACACACCTTATATTACAAATAAGAGTTAAAACACGGGTTCTTCATCTAACAATCCAAAAGAGAAGGCAGAGTAAATTAGGACGAACATAAATAACGTGGGCCAACTCAAAATTCACAAATGTATACAAAGTAGTAATTATATAATTTACGTGTATAATAATCAAAAACTACTACATTGCTATCATGTTTGGTGCAAGTCTTTTTTTTCTTCCTTGTTTTTTTGGATAAATGATCATGTTTGGTTTTAAGTTGGTGACCTCAGAAATCTAACCCAAGTTGTCTAATTTTTGGTTTAATTACGAATTGCCAAACTCAAGCATTCAAAGAATTTGCCCAAAAAATATAATGTTGTCGTCCACGACCATATATATATATATATATATATATATATATATATATATATATCATGTTTGCAAAAAAATAAGTGGTTAAGCCTTTTGCAAACAATAAATGGTTAAGCCTAGCGGCATATACACGTAAATCATGTCCTAATTATTCACTAATAGCCATTCATATATAACCTATATATATAAAACATACAGAGGATGCATCAAATGAAGGCATTTGAAACTGATGATTTGACAAATAACTCTTGAAGGCTTCGATGATTGGCTTTGTCAAACCAATAATTAACCCATCAATTATTATACAAATAGATTAGATATATTGTAAATATTTGGATGAATTATAGCCTTAGTTAAAAATCCAATGGCAAAGGCAATAAATAAGTGAATAAGGACAAGAATCTAAGCTAATTAAGGCATCTGAGTACACAGACAAATTTGCTAATTAATATATATATATATATATATATATATTGTGTTGTAGTTAAAGTTGGTTTTTAACTGGATTTGGCAGAGAAAGGTTAACAATATTTGTCCATACAAATCCTAGAGAACCTTAAAGGGGGGATAATGCATCAAGTTCGGACCACTTGACCAAATTTACGTCACATAGATTAGTTAGTGCGTAATCAGATCTAATTATAAGGTGTTTAGAAAGTATAGTTTAAACTATTAATTTGACATAATTTTAATTGAAAACACTATAAAATATAAAAGTAATATTTTATACTGTAACAATTGAATCGAAGGTTTTAGTTGAAAGTAACGTTGGCAAATCAATCACACTAGAAAATAATTCTCAGGAAACAAACACGAAGTACGAGTGTTGATGCTTACCGCTGTCCGGCGTCGGATCAACACCCAAGTGTGACTGAACACCTTCTGACCTCCTCTTAAGCTTGCCCCTGGTCGGGATTGAGTACCTGCGAGAGGGATGATTCGGAGAAATGGGGTTAGCCAATAGACAAGGGCTCTCCGATGCTCAAGGCAAGAACTGTTCGGCAGAGGTCGGCAGCTGATTAAATGAGAAGAGGTCTCTCTCTCTAAAACGTCATAAATGCATCCTATTTATAGGCCACCAGCTGGATCGGGTGCAAGATGGGTTTTGCCCATTACCCAGGTGTCACATCAAAGTGTATCAAGCAATAGGTGACAAGTGTCGCGTCCATAGTCCAATGGATTGGACTCTATCGGACGGCAGCACGCCTGCCTGGTGTTGGCCAACAAGGATGGGTAGTGACGTGTTATGATGAATAGCGTGGCCCGGCCCGAGCTACAGTTCATCCCCCGAGGTGGCAACCTTCTTAGGGGCGTGCCCTCAGATCGGTGGAAGGCTCCCCAGGAAGAAGCATAATTCGTCGGGTCGGACGGTAGCCATTTCTGCCGAACTTATTTGCCGACCACCAAAGTTAATGTCCTCGGTGGGAGTGCCGAGCTACCCTCAACATTAGCCCCCCAGTGCACCTGGTCGGTGTTCGGTCGAGTGGACTATGCCGAGTGGGTGAGGTCAGCTCAAAGGAAGAAGACTAAGCGACACTTAGAAGCGGGGTGAGGTGAAAAGACGCGCGGATCAGACGGGGGACGTGTGTCGCGTCGCAGCCGTCTGTGTGGCTGTCAGGCGTATTAATTGCGCCTTTTGGGTTTTCGCGCTCGAACTTCCCGCTTAAAGTGGCTATAAATAGGGCCCCTCCCCTCCGCAATTTGCACTTCATTTTCAGAAATTTACGAACGAGAAATTTTAGCTGCCGAGCTCAAGTACTAGCCGAGGATTATATCAACCGAGCAACCAAGAACCCGAGCAGGTAATTCCCGAGTGAAAAATGAGTGATTTATCCGACTCGCAAAACGTAGAGGTTTCATGGTCAGAAAGCAGCAGGGAGAGCAGTAGCTCTTCTTCGACTCAATCTGACGCCGAGGTGGCGTCCCATAGACGGGAAGGGGCCAGGCGGCTGGAGCAGATCCTAAGGGTCGATTCCCAGACCGTGCCCGAGCAAGAATTTTTAGATTTGCTGGGCGGGCACAAACTTATCAGGCCGTCCAGGGAGCAAGACCCTTACACTGGGGCGGCAACAGCGGGCCATTCCCAAGTTTTTCCAAGGGAGAGGACCGAGTTTCAAACCCAGGAGGACGCTCCGAGCACCTCTGGTCGGAATGCCGAGGCCCCCGTCCAAGTTGCAGGCGTGATTACGGTTGATGCCTCCGATGAGGAGCATGCGGCCGAGGAGGCAGGGGCAGAACAGCCGGAGATGGAGCAGGAGGTCCAGGCCACCCGCGTACGGGGCGTCACAGCGTATCGGATAAGCTGTCCTGGGCAAACCTCAGCGGCAGGATATACGAGCGCGATTACAGAGTCGCGGTTAGGGACACTGCGCGCCGAATATGGTATTCCGGCCGATGTGGATCTCGTCGTTCCCGACGAGGGGGATTCACCTTTAGAGGCGCCGGAGGGGTTTATCACACTTTACGCCGAGTTCTTCAAGGCCGGGCTGCGTCTGCCACTGCACCGTTTCCTTCGTCGGGCGCTTAATGACTTTAATGTGTGCCCGGCACAATTAAACCCAAACAGCTACAGGTCGCTGATCGGGATGTATATTTTGTGGAAGTACCACCGGAGTACTGAGATGCCGCTGGAGGCCTTCAAGCAAGTATTCAAGATGAAGAAGCTTCCTCGGCAGTCGGGTTGGTACTACTTCACCGGCTTCAGAAAGGACTTTATTCTGGGCAACCCCGACTCGGACAAGCTGTGGAAGTACGAATGGTTTTACGTCGGGGGGAACTTTTTAGCCCGAGCCAGTGAAGTTGTCCCCGAGGATGAACAAGTGCCGGGGTCATTCGAGTGGGGGCACGTCTGGATTAAGCGCCCTTGGGCACCGAGCCATGTAATAGAGGCCGTGGACGAGCTGTTCGAAAAGCCCGAGTCGTCCAGACAACAGTCCTTTCTTCTGAGAAAGGACACCCTGTCCAGATACGGTTGGTTTGGGGAATCTAGCAGTCTTCCCCAAGCTAGGCGTTCTGCCCGGAAAATCGGGCAGGTTACTGTTGCCCATATGGGTGATGCGGATCTTCCAGGGCCAAGCACTTCCCGGTCCGGGTGGCCGACGAGGGAGCCTTCATTGTCCAGTACCGAGGACTCGTCCAGTGGCTCCCTCGGTGCGGGGCCACCTGTAGCCGACGAGAACCTCGAGGGCGTGATTAGGCTCCTGTACCCGTCGGGCCAACTCCAGATCGGAGGTCAGCCCAGAATTTTATTTATAGTCGCCGTCCTCTTTTATTTCGTCCTTTGCTTAACTTGGATTTTCTTTGTACAGAAATGACCGCACCGAGCTCCCGCTCTGGTAGGCTTGCCCAGATGACAACACAGAGGAAGGGCAAGGGCAAGGCCGCCGAGGCCAGCAA
This sequence comes from Artocarpus heterophyllus, assembly GCA_025403435.1. NCBI lineage: Eukaryota > Viridiplantae > Streptophyta > Magnoliopsida > Rosales > Moraceae > Artocarpus > Artocarpus heterophyllus. The sequence goes on along the minus strand of CM046348.1, from coordinate 14,725,666 downwards.
GAAGCGTAAGAGGACGCCAGCACCCGAGCCCCCGACACGTACCGGGCAGACCTCCACATCAGTCCAAGCTCCACCGCCACTGCCAATAAGGACCTCCTCAGAGGTCGGCCGAGTAGACGAGGCATCCAGAGGTTCTTCCGAGAACCAACAAAGAAGGCGCCCGAACTACCGCGGGATGCTCCTTGAACGCATCGGGGACGTGGCTCCCTCGAATGACTTCTTTATGGAGATTCAGGGTGAGGACTTCCCCGATTTGTGCAACCTGGCACTCCGAACGGCAGCCTCAGTAAGTATCCAAGTCGACTAATGGTTGCAGGGACTTCTTATAATGTTGCCGAGAACTTATCCCTTGGTAATTTTCACAGCTGAGCGCCGTTGTGCACATGGCGCACTCCATCAGGGTGAGGGAGATCCACAAGGAGCAAGAAAGGCACAAGAAGACCCTCCTCCTGAAGTTGGACTCTGACAGAGAGCTCAAAGACACGAAGGATGAATTAGGTCAGGCCAAGGAGGAGGCTCAGAAGGCAAAGTCCGAGGCCGAGGACATGTTGAGGCAGCTAAAGGAGGCAGAGGATAAGGCTGCTCGGCAGGAGGAGATAGCCGCTCGGCAGGAGGAGAAAGCCGCTCGGCTAGAGGAATGACTGGCAACTCTACAAGCCGAGCATCACCGATTCGTGGCCGGGCTTCCGGATCAGCTGGCCGCTACGGTCAAGGAGTTCAAGACATCCCCCGAGTACACTGATCTCTACTTCGATGGAATGGTGGATCTCCGCGACCATCTGATAGAGAAGCATCCCGAGGCCGCTGCATTCGACTGGTCGGTTATTGCCGAGCCGGACCAGGGTGAGGCCGAGCAACAACGGGATGTTGAGGAGGTCGTCGTTGTAGACGGTGACGACGACGGGGATGTGCAACCTGCCGAGGGTGGTCAAGACGACAGCGCGGCCGGGGACGAGACTCAAGCTGGTGATGAGACTCGGGCCGATTGATCCTCTGTTTCTTGCTTTTTGTGATTGGGCTTGGGAGGTGCCTGACTTTCTTGTACCTCCTTAATAAAGAAATTTAAACGATTTATATTTTCCCGTTTTGTATCCACTTTAGCTTACGTGTAGTTTTTTTACATCCCACGTAACATTTAAGGTTAGATACTTCTCGGGTAGATTCCCAGGCTGGGGGACAATTGACCGAGCAGAGGTGAATGGTGCGATTGTTTTCGGTTAATTCCGATACCTCTGTCCTCAGTTGATCCGAGGACTTCAGTTCTCGGTCGTTCCGAGTAGTTATCCACTTATGCTTGGATATTGATCCGAGGACTTCAGTTCTCGGTCGTTCCGAGTAGTTATCCACTTATGCTTAGTTATCCAAGCAAGTTTAGGTTTCTGGTCTCGGTCGGGCATGATGTAAACGGCGTACAGCTGCCCTTACCCTGTCGCCCCCCTTAGACTTGTGGAAGTTTCAAAGAAACTTTACAAGTATAGGACTGATCGGGCACATAAATGTGCCGAGCAACTTAAAGGTGTCTGCATGACAGACATGATACATATATTGACTAGCCCCCCTGTCCAGTTTGACGAGGATAACGCCCTTGGCTGGGAGTCAACATCCTGTCTTCCGAGCTGGGGTTCCGGCGTCTTGGCCTAACACTTCCCTTAAAAACATTGCTTAGGCGGAATGAGATTAGGGAAGTTGTGTTCCATGAATGTAATATTTACATTGACTTTTCCAGTCCTGCTCAGCAAGTCTAGTTACAAAAGAATTGTGGCCAGAGGTCAAAAAAGGAATCTGGCTCTGATTTCCTGTTTTTTTTTTTTTTCAGGAATAAAATCTTTTTAACAGCTCGGCATTCCAAGGATGACCGAGCTGATTCCCCTCCAAATCGACTAGCTTGTAGGTGCCTGCTCGCACGACACCTTCGACTTTAAGAGGTCCTTCCCACTTCGGACCAAAGGACCCGAGACCGGGTTGCTGAACCGTGACTTTCTTCATTACTAAGTCACCAACCTTAAAGCTCCTCGGCTGGACCCGTTTGTTGTAATACCGGGCTACAACCTGATTTCGGGCTGCGTTACGGATGGATGCTCGGTTCCTTTTTTCTTCAAGTAGATCGAGCTCAGTCATCATGAACTTTTCATTAAGTTTCTCTTCGTATTGCTCAACCCTTAAGGTCGGCAATCCAACCTCGGCTGGGATGACGGCCTCTACCCCATAGACCAGGGAGAACGGTGTCTCACCAGTTGCAGCTCGCGCGGTTGTTCGGTATGCCCAGAGCACTTGGGGCAGTTCATCGATCCACGCACCCTTAAGCCTTTCGAGCTTCTTCTTCAGATTGTCTTTAATTGTCTTGTTTACGGCCTCCACTTGGCCGTTACTCTGTGGATAGCTCGGAGAAGAGAAGACTTTCTTAATGCCGAGCTTTTCACACAAATGCCGTAAACCCGAGGAGTCAAACTGCTTAGTATTGTCGGTCACGATAGTGTGCGGGATTCTGAACCGACAGACGATATTTTTCCATACGAAGTTGGTGCACTTAGCTTCAGTCATATTGGTGCAAGGCTCGGCTTCGATCTATTTTGTCAGATAGTCGATGGCGACGACACAATATCTGAATTGCGAACGAGCCGGAGGGAGTGGTCCGATCAAGTTGATGGCCCATTTTGCAAATGGCCATGCTGAAGTCACCGGATTTAAAGGCTCGGTGTGCGAACCTAGCATCCGAGCAAATTGTTGGCATTTGAGGCATTTTCGTGCGAAGCCCACGTAGTCTTGCTGCATACTAGGCCAGTAATAACCCTGTCGCAGGCATTTTTGGGTCAAGGAACATCCACCCGAGTGATTGCCACACAGGCCCTCATGAATCTCTTTCATTAAGTACTCGGCCTCCTGGGGACCCAAACATCTCAGGTATGGCGTTGAGTAGCCGCGTCGGTATAGCTTTTGCCCAATCATTGAATACCGGGCCGAGCTGTTACGTATCTGACGTGCTTCTTCCCGGTCATCGGGTAATTCGGCTAAGGTCAGGTACCGGATTATCGGGTCCATCCACGTGTATTGTGGTTCGGCTGCCAGGCTCATGACCTCCGTACTGATACTTGGTGCGGAGAGTCTCTCAACAGGAACGGATATCGGGTCTACTCCGCCTATCCCGGAGGCTAGTCGAGCGAGGACATCGGCTTCCACGTTCTCAGATCGGGGGATTTGCTTAAAAGTGTAGGACTTGAATTGTCCAAGCAACCGTTTCGCTTCTTTTAAATATGCCGCCATTGATTCTGCTCGGGCCTGGAATCCTCCTGTGACTTGCTGCACCACCAGCATTGAGTCACTATAGATAGTCAGCTGATCAACTCCGAGGTCCCGGGCAATTCGTAGTCCGGCCAGCAGAGCTTCATATTTCGTTTCGTTATTTGAGCTTTTGAAGTCGAAACGAAGGGCATAAATGACCTTATATCTGTCGGGGCTTGTTAAAATCAAGCCTGCCCCCGACCCATCAACGCAGGTTGAGCCGTCGACGTGTAGTTCCCAGTTCAGCTCCGAGGAGAGGCCTTGTTCACTGCAGCTAGCTGTATCTGGCTCCTCCACGGGTGATTTCTCAACTGAAGGAGCGACCTTCCCGGCTTCTGTAAATTTGGCAAGGAAATCCGCCAGGACTTGGGCCTTTATTGCCGTTCTCGGCACAAAATGTATATCGTATTGGCCCAACTCGACCGACCACTTGGCCATCCGACCTGATATTTTCGGGCTCTGTAGGACTTGTCGGAGAGGAAACTTGGTCGGGATCTTAACGGTATGGCCCTGGTAATACGGCCGCAGCTTCCGGGCTGATGTCATTAATGCGAAGGCTAGCTTCTCCAATGATGAGTAGCGCTCCTCGGCGCCTTGGAACGCATGGCTGGTATAGTAAACCGGCCTTTGGACCCCATTTTCGTCACGGACTAGTACCGAGCTGACAGCCTTCTCCGAGACGGCTAAATAGGCGGTTAACACCTCACCGGGCGAAGGTTTGGACAGGAGCGGGGGTGTGGCTAGGTAAGTTTTTAAGCCTTGGAAAGCGTCCTCACACTCCCTGCTCCACTCAAACCTCCCCTTAAGTGCCTTGAAAAAGGGGTGACACTTGTCGGTAGCCCGAGAGACAAATCTTGACAGGGCAGCCACCATGCCGGTAAGCCTTTGCACGTCTTTTACAGTCCGAGGAGAATGCATGTCTATGATTACCTGGGCCTTAGCCAGGTTCACCTCGATTCCTCGTCGGTTAACCAAAAATCCGAGGAATTTACCGAAGCCGACGCCAAACGCGCATTTTGCCGGGTTAAGTTTCATCCCATATTCCCGGAGAATGTCAAAGCTAGCTCGGAGGTCGGCTATGTGGTCCATCGCTTCGACAGATTTTATTAACATGTCGTCCACGTAGACCTCCATAGTTTTTCCGATCAGCCGAGCGAACATTTTGTTGACGAGCCGTTGGTAGGTAGCCCCGGCGTTCTTCAGACCAAACGGCATCACAACGTAACAATACAAACCCTGGTCAGTAACGAATGAGGTTTTAATTTGGTCCTCTTCGGCCATTCTTATCTGATTATATCCAGAGTACGCGTCCATGAAGCTCAAGAGCTCGTGTCCGACTGTGGCGTCAACGAGCTGGTCTATCCGAGGAAGCGGAAAGCAGTCCTTGGGCAGGTCTTGTTAATATCGGTATAATCGATGCAGACCCACCACTTGCCATTCGCCTTTTTGACGAGGACGACATTTGCCAACCATTCGGGATATTTGACCTCTCTAATGAACCCAGCTTTCAATAGTTTCTGGACTTTATCATTAATGGCGGCATATCTCTCTGGGTTGAAGGCTCTTCGTCTTTGTATCACCGGCCTGTGACCAGGTTGGACGTTAAGCCGATGGCTGATGATGCTCGGATCTATGCCGGGCATGTCTTCGTGAGACCATGCAAAAACGTCGCGGTACTCAGAAAGAAGGGATTCCAGGTCGGCCCGGATCTCAGGTTGTAACTGAGACCCGAGTTGGACTGTGCGTTCTGGCCTTTCGGGGTCTAGGGAGAACGGCACTAAGTCTTCGACCGGGGTGCCCCTTACTTCTTCCTCGGGAAACCTAGGGTCTAGGTCCGCGAGCATCTTCGGCATCGGATCAGTTGGGAGGTCGATCTCGTCGATTGTGTGCACGGCCAGAATTCCCTGCTGCTGGGCTGAGGCTGCCCGGACTGCATTTGCATAGCAAGCCCGGGAATCCACCTGGGACGAGCGGATTACTCCAACGCCACCGTCGGTTGGGAACTTCATTGCCAGGTGATATGTCAAGACCACGGCTTTTAATCCGTTGAGTGTCGGTCGGTCGATGATTATGTTGTACTGAGAGGGTTTATCGATGACCAAAAAGTCGACCACCCGAGTAACCTTGGCAACACATTCTCCAAAAGTTATCGGGAGACTAACCTTCCCGATTGCTCGGACACACTCACCCGCAAAGCCGAAAAGTGGGGTCCGGACTGAGACCAAAGGCGCATTGCTGATCTTCAGTCTGTCAAACGCCTGCTTAAAGAGAATGTCCGCCGAACTGCCATTGTCAATTAAAACACATCGTACAACGTTGTTGGCGATAGGCAGTTCGCAAACCAAGGCATCGTTGTGGGGATGCATCAGCCGGTCTGCTTCCTCCTCAGTGAAGGTGATCGGGATGTCTTCTTGGCGGCATATCTTATTGATATGCTCGGAGACATTCATGAAATCACCCCGTTCGACCCGCCGGGCTTCTCTGACGTAGGATCGTCGCCCACTCGATGTGTCCCCGGCTACAGGCCCACCAAGTATTGTGTGTACGATATTCGGGGGTTCCGGGGCGTTCACACTATCGGTCCTGGGTCGGCCTTGTACGTCTCGGCCTGACGAGTCGTTCCTTCCAGAGTTCGCCCTCAGGTTTATGGCCTTCTCCATGAAATCCTGCAGTAGACCTTCTCGGACCAGCCTTTCTATTTGGTCCTTAAGTTGGATGCATTCTCGGGTTGTGTGACCCACATCCTGATGGAATTTGCAAAATTTTGACTAGTCACGCTTCGCCCTAAAGCCTCGAAGCTTGGGCGGCGGTGTCAACTGATTCTTGTCGCCGACCTGGGCAAGCACCTCATCAATGGTTGCCACCAGAGGTTTGTAGTTTTGGAACTTGTCGGTCGGCCCCTTCGGCCTGTCAGATTTCTCCTTCTTCTACTTCTTCGCATGCTCGGCACTATCCTGCACTGGTCCTTTTTTCTGCTTCTTTTCCTTTTTCGTCCCGCTCGGGCCAGCTTCCTCCCGGCGGCTTTTCATATACTCGGCAGCGTCTGCATGCCTTTGAGCATAGCCGAGCATTTGCGAAAACGTGTTTGGCTGCTCGAAGGCCAGGGACCAGGTCAGCTTCTCGTCTCGGAGGCCCCTTACAAAAATATGTTTGAGGGTTTCGTCTTCGACGTGCTTGACCTCAAGGGCAGCCCGGGTAAATCGGTTGACGTAATCCCTGACACTGCCGTCTCCCTGCTTGACAGCGTACAGAGAAGTTATTTCTTTCCTCCGCGTCCTAGTTGTAGAGAATGCAGCGGAGAAGGCGTCAGTTAAGTGCCCAAAAGAAGAAATCGTCCCTGGTTTGAGCCGTCGAAACCACTGCCGAGCAGGGCCTGTAAGGGTGAGGGAGAAGGCTTTGCACATTGCAGCGTCACTGGCATTCTGCAACAGCATGTGCCCGCGAAAGAGCTCGGCATGCTCATCCGCGTCGGTGGCCCCATCGTAAGACTTGATTTGTGGGACCTTGAACTTCGGCGGCATGGGTGCCCGCATTATATGATCCGGGAAGGGCGGACCCTGCGCCCCGATCTCATCCGAACCGAACCTGCAATTGCGGATGTCATCGATCTGTCGCTGCAGCACCCGAAATTGGCGACTATTCGTATCTTCGGGCAGTTCGACCCGATAAGGTACTCCGCCCTCAGCACGGCCTTCAGCTCCGCCTTGGCGATTTTTGTTAATCCCTCGGTGTCCGAGCCGATCAAATACCGAGGCTCTAGAACCTTGTGGTGAGGGGACACGGTGTGGTTGACGACCCATCTGTCGTTCATGAACCAATCGATTATCGAGCAGGGGCCCTCTGGTGGATCCTGGAGACTGCTCTGATCGGTCCTCCCAATTAGTGGCACTCTGCTCACGCCGACCCTCTGCCTGGTCAACTTGGACAGGGGGTGGCAGTTCTGGCGCAGCTTGTTCTCGAGCTTGCGCGAGCTGTCGAGTTAAAATCCGAACTGCATCTGTGAGCTCCTAGATGGGGTCATGTGCAGCTCGGGCCTGCATCGACTCAGCTCTTGCCGCGCTTCCTTGCCCTCCGGACCGAGATCTGGCGGTCCGAGGACGACTGCTGGGCCGTTCTATAGCTGGTTGCCTATGCCTGGCATCGCCCGACTCCTGATGTCGGGCGGTACTATCTCTTACGTTACCTCGTGTTGTCATTTCGGAAATCCGAGGTAGAATAACTTTGGATTGGGGCGCGTCGGCCCTCCTTCTAGCGCCAAAATGTTGATGCTTACCGCTGTCCGGCGTCGGATCAACACCCAAGTGTGACTGAACACCTTCTGACCTCCTCTTAAGCTTGCCCCTGGTCGGGATTGAGTACCTGCGAGAGGGATGATTCGGAGAAATGGGGTTAGCCAATAGACAAGGGCTCTCCGATGCTCAAGGCAAGAACTGTTCGGCAGAGGTCGGCAGCTGATTAAATGAGAAGAGGTCTCTCTCTCTAAAACGTCATAAATGCATCCTATTTATAGGCCACCAGCTGGATCGGGTGCAAGATGGGTTTTGCCCATTACCCAGGTGTCACATCAAAGTGTATCAAGCAATAGGTGACAAGTGTCGCGTCCATAGTCCAATGGATTGGACTCTATCGGACGGCAGCACGCCTGCCTGGTGTTGGCCAACAAGGATGGGTAGTGACGTGTTATGATGAATAGCGTGGCCCGGCCCGAGCTACAGTTCATCCCCTGAGGTGGCAGCCTTCTTGGGGGCGTGCCCTCAGATCGGTGGAAGGCTCCCCGGGAAGAAGCATAATTCGTCGGGTCGGGCGGTAGCCATTTCTGCCGAACTTATTTGCCGACCACCAAAGTTAATGTCCTCGGTGGGAGTGCCGAGCTACCCTCAACAACGAGAATAACCAAAAATGGGAGTAGTGTGGTCTAATGATTACTCATTTCCAAGTGAGGCTCAAGAAGATGACATTATTTAAAAAAAAAAAATGTTTCAGAGAGAGAGAGTCAATTGGCTTAAATCATCACCATCAAATGCTAGAGCTTTTTTTAGCTTTACCTGTGCCACTTTTCTCTATGTCTATTCCTGAAAAAAAAAAAAAAAAAAAAAAGGGAGGATCTCTTTCCCACATCACTCTGAAGACTTCGCTTGCCTTGCCTTGTGGTTCACCGGCCACTATTAAATAAGGAGAAAGGAAGAGAGGCGGATTCGATTACCTATTCCTTTGACTCAGGTTAACACTAACAATCACGCAGTCATTTGTTTCTTTCTTTAAAAAAAAAAAAAGCTTATCTTACATTTCTATATTGCGACAAGGTTTCAGTTCAATCATCAGATCTCTCTTTTAGCCTCTTTTTGGTATGAAAGAAAATTGGATGGAAAGAAATGGTGGAGGGATTTTAGGATAGAAATTGATAGATGAGAGTATTGGGTAGGAGGAAGTTTGGATGGAAAGGAAAATAAGATGAAAAAATTACCAAATAGGTTTCATTATATTTTCTCCTCTCAAAATTGGATAGATTATCAGACGGAAAAGATTTTCAGTTATATAAACAAGACAAAATTATAAAATTATCCATAAAAATTATATGAAAAAAATATAAAAACTACTTTATCTCTCATACTTCACGAATCTTCAGTACATTTTACATTTATTTCTTGACTGGTTCTCTTCTTTACAAACCTTCACTAATCACTATACCTCACATCTTCATCGTAAATTTCCCATCTTTTTTTTTTTTTATATAGAAAAGCTTATTTTTATAATTTCTATCGTTAAACATTGATAAAGGTATGTAATTCAAATTAATTTAAATTATTGTTAATTTATGGTTGAATCTCTCTCCTATTGATTTTATGTTTTGTTGTCTTATTGAATTAAGGAGGATGTTGAATTTTTCTTTTTTTTTTTTGTGAAAATTGAAAGTGAAGAATTTTATTGATTGTGTTGGGTAAAAAAGTAATTACATTGATTATAATTTTTCCATCATTTAGATTTTTCTTTCAATACCAAACAAATAGAGGTAAGTTCATTTTCTTTCATCTCTATCATACCAAACAACTATAGAGAAAACTAAAATACTTTCATTCCTTTTAGTTTTTCATCATTTATAATTTTCCTTTCCCTTTTATTTTCTTTCCTTCCTACCAAATAGAGGGTTAAAAATTACAAGTGAAATTGCTTTCTTATATTAAAAAAATAAAAAATTACAAATTACAAGGGACGGTGTTTTGTGGTTAATTAACTGATCCACTAACCCACGTTTTGTCCCAAGTTTATTGGGTTTGTGTCGTGGGAGAAGTAAAAATAATATTTTAATTACAATTTTTATGCTCATCCAATTCTTTTTTTCTCTTGCAATTAACATTTCGTATGAAAAAAAAAATGTATCCCGTATGTAGTTTTTTTTTTTTTTTTTTGGCTCTGTACCCGTATGTAGTCTATTATGTGCTCTAACACAAGGAGCAAGCAGTCTCACTAAAAAAAATAAATAGAGCAAAATAAAATGCAATATGTCATATTTTTCTCCGCAAAAAGAGAAACAAATAATGGGTTTTTTACCCTTCAAAATTTTGAGCAAGTGGAACACGTTGAAGAGGAAGTGGGCAGTAATTCCGGAACAAATAATACAGACAACAGTTTCAACCGATTTTTGTGGTTTATTTTTCTATTAAATGTGCCCTTTATCGTACTGGTTCTAGAAATTAATATGCGCATCAAAAGCCATGAAACTTTTACTTTTGTCACCTATGGGCTCACTATAACTGCAAAAAAAAATATTCATGTATTTTTTGCATAATCTTGTAATTTTTTTTCAAGTGAATAATCTTATAATTTTACTTTATTCGTATAATTACATTAGAAAGAACGAGCAACTTTCCAAAAAAAAAAAAAATTCCTCATTTTTCCCTCCGTAATAAGCTGAAAAGTGTCCCATACACCGGGGCAGTGGAAGCAAGTGGGAACGGAATCCTCTCTCCTTCGATGTCTTTTTATTTTTATTTATTATTATTTTTTTTTTACATATTAGCTCAACTAAAATAACAACGAAAAAATCATTTTTCAGATTGTAATCATCTTGTTGCCAAAAAATGAATCTTTTTTAATAAATAATGTACTTATTAGATTAGAAAGCAAATTCCATTTATATAGAAATGCTTACAAAATGAGTAATATTTTGTAAGCCCGTAAAGGATACACTGTTTTTTGAATTTAAAATTTTTGTACCATGTGTCGTTGTTTAAAACTATTTAAATGGTATCGTTGTTTTTAAAAATTTTATTTTAGTACTCTAAACTTATGTTTTATAACATAAAATTTTCGACTTATATTTTTATTAATGAATCTTAAATTAATTTTGTAAAATTATAAAAACAATAATACAAAAAACATTTTAATGATGAGTATTGTCTAATCTTTTGTTATAATTTTCTCCTACAAAATTAATTAGTTAAGGTTTAATTTCACTTTACAAAATACAAGTTTAGAGTACCAAATGATATTTTCAAAAATTACAAGATATTATTTTGATATTTTCTAAATAAAAGATACTAAATTGATAATAATGCCCAAGCTCTGGTCTATATAAAGAGTGTATTTTAAATTTAGGGTTGATGGATTTGAATTTTCACCTTTAAATTGTATCGAGTGTGGTTTACTGCTAGCTTATACCTACAGCCATATCCTCTAACATATGTTTATCTATCTTGATAAAATTTTTCTTAATTTTTTTAAACCTCACACACTATCTTTTCTTTTCTCGAACCTTTTTTTTTTTCTATTTATCAATGCTTAATTATTACCTTTTCTTGGCCAATGGTCAATGTTAACCCATAAAAAAGATTGAAAGCCCTATAAAAAAGAAAGAGAAATACAATTGAAAATACAAGTATAAATTTGATAAAATCTAAAATGTAAGGTATGGTTATGTCAAAATGCAATATGTAAAAATTAAAAAATCTAAAAAAATTACAAAGATTTGAGGGGAACAGAAAGAAAGAAAATTGGAGAAAGAGATAGACTGGAGAGAGAATTTCTTGAGAATCCGTACTAAAGGAGTAAATACCAGTTAGTTGTTTTTTTTTTATTTTTATTTTTTTTTTATTTTTTTGAAAAGTCGGTTTGTTAGCGGTGCAGGTGAGTGGTTGACGTTAGTAGAACAGGAAAATGGACATCACAGACACCCTCTCTCCCACTCTTCCCATAATCACCTTTTTGCCAACAAGTCTCATAAAACGAGTTGCCATGTCGCTTGTTACCCAAAAAAAAAGGGCAATTTGCGCCATTAGTATTACTCAAAAAAAAAAAAAAAGAGCATTGCATTAATCTCCTCTTCCTCTGCAAGCGTACGTCGAACTCTCCAACATGTTTGACGTCCTGTTTGGGTGGCGAAAAGCTTCCAAGTGGTAAGTAAAAACACACAAATAAACAAAAAACGTTTTTAAGTTTTTTTTTTGGTCTTACTTTTTTTTTTTTCTCTTTGGCGAATCAAATTCGGTCGTGTTCTGTTTTGTGTTTTGCAGCAAGAAAGTGATCAAACTGGCACAGTGCCGGCTCAAGTTGCTGAAGAACAAGAGGGAAGTAATAGTCAAGCAATTGCGTCAAGACACTGCTCATCTCGTCAAGACTGGCTGTCAAAATATCGCCTTTAATCGGGTATATGGCTTAACTCTTAACTATTCCAAAACCCCATCAATCAAAATCTTTGCTTTATGCCCTGTATTCTCTTATCCCTCAAATGGGCAAATTTTTCTTTCCGTTTAAGTTGGCTCCTCTAGTGTTGCAATGAAATTTTGCTCTTGTCGTGTTAGCGTTTGTGATAAAAAGCTGATATGATAATTTTGTTAACAAGGAAAATCAAGAAAGACTGGTTTCAAAGGCATTGTATTTTGTCGATTCAGAGTTTATTTCATTAAAATAGACCGACCTTTGGAATGCAAAGCCTTCATATTTTCGAGATTAAAGCTGAACAAATTGACTCAATTTTTCAAAAAAAATAGTATAATACCTTTGATAGGGTCCAAAATTTGAATAACTTCCTGTTGTATATAGCTGAACAAATTTCTTAATTCAGGCGGAGCAGCTGATACAAGATGAAACCGTATTGACAGCATACGAATTGCTGGACCGTTTCTGCGAATTCATCCTCAACAACTTTTCGTATATTCGAAGACGCAAGTAAGGATTGCATCCTATTCATTTTGCTGTCATTTTTTTTTTTTTTTGTGTTCCACAATTGTTGTTTAAATAATAAAATTTATGTTTGGTGATTTTGGGTGGTTTCAGGGACTTTCCAGATGATGTAAACGAAGCAGTTTCAAGTCTTATATACGCCTCTGCAAGATGTGGGGACCTACCTGAACTTAGGGTGATCAGGAAGCTCTTTGAAGATCGTTATGGCAAGAAGTTTACTTCGGCTGCTGTCGAATTGTTCCCCGGGAATCTGGTGAATCTGCAGGTTGTTAATTGTAACATTCTTTTCACTATTTTCTGCTTAATTTGGAAGGGTATTTGGGGACATGAACTGTGTGTAAATTACAGGTGATGGAGACACTAGCAATGAAGTTGGTGTCAGATGAGATGAAACGTAGAACGGTCAATGAAATAGCTGAAGACTACTGTCTCAAAAAACCCGAGATTTTAGCACTCGAATACTATCCCGAATGGCAACATCAAGAACTGGTAACGTCATAAGCTTCATCAATATGATATACCAAACTCAATGGTTTTTTGCTTATTCTCTTTTTACTCAACTTAAAATGATCTTCTTTGTTTCCTACTACAGGTAAAGGAAAGCAGTGAAGACAAAGTACTGGCTAAAGATGTTCAAATTTCAGATGCTGATATAGAAGCTGAAATCATACTTGTTGATTCATCATCAACTAGGACAAACTTATTGACCGAGCCGTTGTCAACTAGAGTTCCTGATGTTTCTTCTACAGTTCAGCAAGCTTTGCCAATTGTTTTGGAGTCTACACTGGATAATAAGGCAGAGAAAGTGGAGAATTCATTTGAAGCAGATTCCCAAAGAACTTCCAGTCCAGGGACTGAAGAAACTAAGAGAATCGTCATCGAGGCCAATACTCATGAACCTGAAAATGCCTTGGGAAGCAAAGAGGAGAGAAGTATTGGAGCATATTCTTCAGAAAGCTTGCCAAAATTTTGTGAGGAGACCGTGGTTTCTCTGGATGACATAGAGGACGATCAGTCTTCCGCCGCTAAAGATGTAGATCTTCAGGACCAAAGATTCTTCAAGTTCAAGTCTTCTTCAAGGGTATCTAAGAGGATGAATTCTCAAAGCAGTTGTGATCGAAGTTATTGGGAAAGCAATGAATCATGGACTGAAAATTCGAGCTCAAAAGATTCTCAGAGGAGTTGCATCGTGTCTAGGAAAAGATCAAGGAGAAGGCTGGCGTATTGGGAAAACCAAAGCATAAAAGATATTGAATGTGCTAGCTATTATGATCAGCCACACAAGAGCACTTTCAATCACAAGCATAAATCTTATCACCAAAGAGAGCAGCAAAACAAGATGTTGGCAGCGGAAGGTGAGCAAGAAAGATCATCATATGATGCTGATAAGAGGCAAAAGCAATTTTGCAGCAGGGAAATTGCGATTAACCCTTTAATAAGTAACCGCAGATGTTGCTGCAACCATGAAATTCCATGCTATTTTTCGACCGACGAGGATAACGATGATTATGAAGTCCCATCACGGAAGCAAAAGAATTTGGTCAGTAGGCATTGCAGAGACCAAAAGTTTTTGATGGCAGAGTCGAATAATGTAACGAAACGGGCTGCAAGGCCTCCAAAACCAAGAAGCAGAAGCTATGACAATGGAGCTCTGGCGTATGATATTTTCACAAATCCAGACCCCCAAATTCATAAACAAAACAATGGATTGAAAGATGCGGCAGAGGAGTTTGGCTTGCAAGGCGGTCGTGCCTTGTTCAGCTCTTGCGGGAAAAGGAAGCACACAGAAGTTCCTCCTTATTTAAGGACAGTGACAATGCCTCTGGAGAGGTCCAAAGATAGTTCCAAGGATGACTTTCAGAGATCAAAATCTTGCCCGGTCGGATATCCCAATCATGTCCATCCGAAGTTGCCCGACTATGATGAATTGACGGCTAGATTCATGGCTCTCAAGAAAGAGAAAATGCTGAACAAACTCCATTGCGGAAAGCAGTAACTTTTGCAAGAGCACATGGTCGTCTTCCCTTTATAGGACAAGCTCGTTTCTTTTCTCTGTTCATTTTTGTATCTGCTGGTTTTTAGAGATCTCTACAAGAGATTTCCTATGTTGCAAGATTAGGACATTCTTATTCTTTTTAATTCTTGCCAATATTAAACTACGGGATGGAAATCAATCCCTCCGAATCCGCATGAACTTTTCCAAGGATTACCGCTTTTTCTACGTTTTCTTTTCCCTTTGTTTTGCTTGTCATCAACAGATCAAAGGCTCTACCTTAAAAAAAATAAAATAAAATCAAAGGTTCAATTAATTGCTCTCTTATTTTTCATATCTCTCTAAGCTAGGTTGGCAAGCACGTTTCATGACCATATATTAGGTTTAGGAAAAATTCCTCGATAAGCATGTTTATTAGCGATTTGATGAAGTTTTAATGGCGTAATATATGAGTGTTGGGATTAGAAATCTTGGTAAGATTTTGTCTTGCAATATAGGATTGAAGAGCTTATATATGTTTTTGTCAAGATTAGCGAATATGGAGAGATGATATTCGAGATGGGTCTAATTGAAAGAATTTTTTTAGTCTTGGCCTCTAATTCAAATGGAGCAGTCCAAACTGCACAAATGCTTATTATTTCTCGGCTGAAATCCTCCGTCCCATATTGAGCGCAATTAATGCAACTCATAGGACCTCCCAATAGCAGCACTAAATTCCACAGAAATAATAAATAAAAAATATTTTAGTTCATCCATGTCATTATTGTGTGCTGCCCCCAGAATATAATCACTGCTCTAAATAACCCTTTACAGATAACTGAACGTGGTTTACATGCTTTTCAGATTGCTACAAGACAAATCACGACGAGGCACATAGTACAAAAATTTATACGTTTTCTTTTGCAACAGAAAAAAAAAAAAAAGAAACAAAGATTAGTATTCGTTAATAACGTGTTCATATTTCTCATAAAAAAATAATGTGTTTAAGAATTTTTTTTTTTTTTCATTTTTGAGAATGAAACGCCAACCTTTGGTCTACATGACCTTGTTGTGTCTCACCAGAATAGTGATCAATTTTGGCATAAATCTAGATTTGTTGTCTTATTTTTCTCTTCTTAACTATCTTACCCTTATTTATTCAATACATTGTTTAAACTTAACAATCTAACTACATAAATAGGACTTAAACATTAAAAATAATTAAACAATTGACTTACATGTTAAAATTTAGTCAGGGAACTTAAAAGACAGAAAAGCAAGACAACTTAGAAGACACAACAATAAGACAGTACATTTTGATTTTTTGGCACCTAAACAAACTGGTCATAGGCCAAGGCCCTAATAATGAACTTTCACATAATGTTTTATTTTTACCATAATTGCATGGCCTTGTAAAATGAACCATTATTGTATCTATTGAAAAGAGACCTGTAGATTTCTATTCAGCATAAAACATTAATGACTAATGTGGGCTACGAAAGAAAACAGGAAGGAAGGGAACAAATTTTATGATCCTTATCCTTCTTTCCAAAACACAATTAATTGCAGACAAAAACCATCCAAAAAAGATTTTCACGATTGGTAGGTCGGCAGAAAAAAGAACCCACTTCGTGGAGTCACCCCTTTGTTTTTTGAAATGTCGTAGAGTCACTCCCAGTACCAATCAAAACCTTTATTTTTTTTTCTTTTTTATTTCCCATTTTTGGCCATATGTACCAAGCTTGAAGCCACAAAGACTAAGCAAAAGATTTTTGTGTCCCTCTGTTAATTTACCACTCCCTTATATGCAAATTCCAACCATATTTCTACAGCACACTTCTCGACAAAGGGTTTAAAAAAAAAACAAAGTAAAAAAAACAAGGTACAATAAAAAGAGCTAATAACCAAGAAAAAGGGCAAAAAAAAAAAGGAAGGGTCATGATCTCTTCAAAACAGGACAAAGCCGATCAGAGCCGTCAAAATTGTAACTTTTTGTCTATTTTTTTGCCTTTTACTTTTTCGTCATTCTCTTGGGCTCCACTCAAGCTGGATATTCCAACCCTAGCTCTACCTTGCACGCGCCGTCGCTTCCCGAGGCCTCGAGCCTCCTCTTCTTCATCGGCACGACGTGGCGCGTATGGGCTGCCGGCTCCAAGCCGAGCGTCAGCTCCAGAGCCAGCTCATTCTCCCGGACCGGCTCGTCATCCTTCTTCGCCACCGACTCCGGCTCGGGGCCGAACAACAAAGGCGCCGCAGCCGCCGGCTCCGCCGTCTCGACGGAGATCATGCTCTCGGTCTCCTTACTCTCGCCCTCGACCACGTTGACCGCCTCGGACTGCTGGCTCACCGACGACTCATGACTCGTCGACCGGTTGTTCAACTCCGCCACGTCAGCGCAGAATCCGGCCCACTTCGGATTAGCGGACTCGGTCCCGGTCGAGCCGAATCCTGCCTTCCTGGCCTTGGGCTTGACTACCACGGCGGCACCGGCAGCGGTTCTCTTGAACCGGCAGCGGGTCTTGACCTTCTGCGGGTCGTTGGAGGCGGCGGAGTTCTCGTCCTTGGATACGTGGCGGATGTCGTACGCCTTCAGAGGCGGGCCGTGGGTACTCGCGGCGGCTTCCGACGTGATCGGCGTGATCGGCGCGCCTTTCAGAACGGCTTCCACCGCTGCCTGGCAGAGGTGCCAGCTCCCTGACCACAGCAACCCCACCGATCCGTATATCGGGTTCACAATCCTCCCACACGCCTCATACAAAAGCGACCGAAAAATCGCTGCGTCAAAAAAAAAAAAAAACTTTAGCCCCTATTTGTTTCCCAATAATGGATGCAAAACCCCAAAAAAAAAAAAAAGATTCAAACTTTTTGGAAATGCTGACAAAAACTAACCAGGACGAAGGTGTTCGGGGCCGGCGTTGATGAGGTTCATGAGGCCGGCTCGGCCGTAGAACTTGGCGAGGAAGACAGTGGCGTTCGCCTGTGACTCGGGGCTCTTGATCCACTGAAGGCATGGCCTGATGCTGCAATTCTCGCTGCAACCTTTGCGCAGTATTCGGCATCCATTACAGCTCATCCGCATTTTTCTATCTCTCTTTCTCAAATAAGAAAATCTAGGATTTTGATCGTAGAACGGCTTTTCTTCTTCTTCTTCTTAGATTGTAGGTTGGGTTCTTAAGTGAATGGGTGTTGGGAAAAAAGATTATATATACTTAGAGGGAAGAGCCGCTGGGTTTTCATGGACGCTGCTGTTTTTCCTTTTATTTTTTTGGTTTATTTTATTTTCTTTTGTCTTCTCTCTCCAACACACCGGTTTCCACATTCAAGGAGTTTAGAGGAGTACACCACTATTGAAGTTTTGAACCTCCCACTTTTTCTATTTTATTTTATAAATTTAAAAAAGAATTAGATGTACGCTCTCCCCCGCGCGTGTGATGGACTCCCCAATGGCTCGGAAGTCCTATTCATCCCCATTGGGTCGTACGTCGTATATGGTGAGTAAATACAAAGGGCCCCAATTTACCCATTTTAAGAAAGAGGTACGGGCACGAGTTCGTCTGATTTTCTTCTGGTCGCAAATTGACCTTGTTTGTATTCGGGAATTACAGCGTTGGGAGGGATCGGGATGAGAACGGAAGGCCAAAAGTGGAAAATCAAAGTGCAAGTTGAGGGAAGGTGGGGTCCCGCGACAGCTGGGTGTGATAGGGGGAGGAGGAGGCCATGCAGAAGGGTACAAAATTTGAGGTGGGAAGAGAGCGGCGCGTGGCAGGGACGGTGAGGTGTCAGAGTGCGGTCGAATCGCCACATATCGTGGAGTGGACGTGGGTCCCACCAACAATTAGAATTAAATAAATATTTTGAAAGAGATTGCAAAAGGAAATAAAAATTAAATTTATTTAAATTATAAAAAAGTTAATAAGGACTCCTGGTTTTCGGGAGTTCGTACACTAGTTTTGGCAAAAACCGCCAGGTCGCAAAACCGGTGACCGGTTTCCGGATTTGGTACGGGACTGTGGGCGCACTACAAGACCCATCTAGCCAACGGTTTTTAAAAGGCCCTCTCTCTCTATATATCTATATATGTGACTTTTTCTCTCACGCGCACGGGCGAGTGACGAAATCAGATCAACTCTCTCAGAGTCAGTCACATTCTTCTCTGTGATTCATGCTTATCCGATAAAACAGGATTACCAACTTGGCTAGTTTATCGATTAATTTTTAGACGCGCACCTACTCATGCGTCTTTTGATTTTAGGATGCGACTTCCTCGTTTATTAGTGCCATTGGGCTTCCTCCGAAGTTTAGACTGTTGGGGCGCCAATTTGAACGCTAAAATTTTTTCTATTACAATTTAATAGGATTTTGATAAGATGGTTAAAATGTTGGTTATAATTATTTTTATTTTAGTAATTTTTTTTATTGTTACAGTAGCATATGAAAGTTTTATATTGTTCATAATTAAAAAAGTAGTTTAGACTATAACGGCCAAACAAATTATAAATCTAACATACTAATATAAAAGACTCTAACATGCTACGGGATAAAACAAAAAGATATTATGATATAATTCTTATATACTACAATATAAGTTTCAATTTAGTCCTCAAACACTCTTAATAGATGGACTTGAGTCTTAGATTTGAGATATAAATTAGGTTGTTGGAATTAAGTAGTAAGATTTTGAAAAATAATCTTTGGAATACCCTATAATAAAAAAAACATAAAAGGTTTTTGGGGAGAGCATTTGCTTGTGATTTTAGTCCATAGATGAAAAGAGCAAAAGTTATGAGTTTTTAGCAAGTGTTTCAAACTATACTTTAAAGAAAATTACATGTTATACTATATTTTTTTTAAAAAAATGTATTTATCATTGTTACACTTAAAAAGTCGTGCTACACTAACACTTATATTACATGTTTAAGTTGAGCTACACTTTCTCATGTGTGGCATTTTTAAAAAGCTTCAAAAGATGACACTTATAAAAATTCCTCGTATTTTTATAAGAGCTTAAGCGGGTCTAAATTATTTTAAAATTTGTTTAATAAGTTAAAAAATGTTATAATGAAATTTACAATGTCTTATGAACACCTTAAAACTTTATTATAAGTTTTAAAGCCTATTCAGAAATGCTTTTTGAAAAAACCATTATTTTTACGACTATGACTTGAAGCTCTTTTTGAGTCAAAATATTTCTAACAAATCATCCAAACACTTTTAGAAGTAATTTTTAAACTTAGGAAGCCGAAAGCAACTTTAAAAGGAAAACATTACAACACATGTCCAAATTATTGTTACAAAATTAAAATTCAAAGAATATTCAAAATATCTTTAAAATGTCCTTAATTACTAGTAATTATTTCAATGATATCATATTTTGTACGATATAATTACATGCTAATTATTTTAATGATATCATTTTCGTACATAAATAAAACATTTACAAACTAGAATCATATTTTAATACAATAAACATAATTGGATCATTTGTCTTATTAATCACTTTTAAAAAAAATGCTTGTCTAACAGACCCAAACAATTTCCCTAGAAAGCCAACATGAAATTCACATGATATCCAATTTCTCCGGTAACTTTTTGCTTTTGGTCGTGTAAAAAAAATTATTACAGGGGAAAAAAAATAAAATAGAAACTACGCAGAAAGCATCATGGAAATTGTTTGTTTTATATGTGGGGAAACACTGTGCACATTTTTTTTCAAAGGAAACACACATTTCTTATTTTTCAAGTGTAGTATCTTTTAGTGTGCGGCTACCGCAGCTAAGGAGGGAAGAAAGAATGGTCCGCCATATCAGATAACATGCATGTATAACCACTCCTCACCGTATGCAGGCTAATAATTGTACTCGGCGATCCAAACTCTTTTTTCTGATTTGTTTTCTAGTTCTCATATTCACTATTTACTTTTTTTGGGTACCATTATTCACTTAGGTTGTACCTCTCTCTCTGACTTTATGTATGTCATTTACTAGCTAGTGTAGTAGTAACAACTTTCAATATGCAAAAATAAAAAATGTGACATTATATATACCCCGCTATTAATAACTTTTTTAAAAAAGTATAACACTAATTCAAGCTAACTAAATTTTGTTTTATTACTTTTTTATATTTTTGTTGCATAACATAAACGGTAAAGGACAAGCTCTTTAGAGAAGATTCAAACCATGGCCATTAATGATACATATGCCATTAAAAAAAAAAACAAGAAGAAGAAGAGGACAATTGTGCATGTTACTCAATTGAATTAAAATCAATGCTAATTTTAATTATTGAGGGCTTGTTTGACACACCGTATTATATTGTATTGTATTACATTTTCTATATATAATACAATACAATGGAATGCAATACAATACAATACGGTATGCCAAACATACTTTTAAGGGCATGTTTTGTGCACAAAATTAGAGAAAATTGGATAGAACAAAATTTTAGTACGCTTTTTGGCAAAAAATTTTGAAAGACTAATAGTCCATGTTCGTATCCCTTTTCAAGGGAACAACTATCTCATGTTTGAAGGACGAAATTAAACACAATACATTATGATTGTGAAAAATTATAGAGACCTATTTACAAATATTTACAAAATTTAAGGCTAAGCTGTATACTTTAAAAATTAAGAGATAAAAATATAATTTTAACGTGGGTTAAATATTTTTAAAAATTATACTTGCTTCCATAAATATTTTGAAAAGTTACAATTTGATTCCAATTTTTCAATCTTTTTTTTTTTTTTTTTGTGTACAAAAGCCTCTATCTTAAAACCAATCACAAGATTGGACTAAATTAATAGTACATTTGGAGACACCGATTTAAACCAAACCCGTTTTCTTACAATGTTTTCAATTTAAACTAGCATTTACAAATACCCCCTAAAATTTAATCATATTCTTTCTAATACATTGTAATCCAATTCTCTAAAACTATCATATTCAATATGGTTCTATTCCACACATCATACAAATCCGTGTTATATAAATATAAGGATTATTTTCACATTTGCCCCTTGACCTATGTCATTTATGTCACTTTGCCCATTGACTTTTAAAACATACCACTTAATCCCCCAAGCTTTATTCCATTAACAAGTTTCCCCTTCCATCCAACACCATTAGTTTTTGACCTTTTTTGCGAAATATTTTTATATTTTTCTTCTAAACTATGTCACTTATGCTCCCCTTTTTATTTAGCAAATAACCCACTTTCATTTAATTTTGTTCGACTTTACAAGTCAATGTTGGGAAAAACCTACACATAAAAAAGAGTTTAAGAGGAAAAATAGATTAAGCAAAAAAAGAGTTCAAGGAAAAAGTATTATTTTTTGCAATAAGCCATTCCAATCACATAAAAAAGCTTTAAGGAGAAAAAAATCAAAAAAATTATGTAAAAGAATAGAGCTCTTGAAGTTTTTTTTTTTTTAAAGAACTCATTATTTTAATTTCTTGTAAAGGACCCCTCTTGAATTTTTGTTGAATTTGTATTTAAATAGCATGTTGTACAAAATATTCATATGTAAATTGTGGATATATGGAGTACTTTGACGTAGAGGTCTTGTGAGCTCAAAGAAAAACAAATCATTTTATTAACTACATAGAATTGGATTGAAGGAAATTATTTGTTAACAAAAAAAAAAGACATAGTAACACATTTTGAAAGTCAAGAGTAAAATAACATAAATGATGTAGTTTGTAGGGAAATATAAAAATATTTTGTAAAAAACTGTCTTCAAATTAACGGAATTAGATGGAAGGAGAATACTTGCTAATGGAATAAAATTTGAAGAAATTAAATGATATGTTTTAAAAGTCATAGGACAAAATGATGAGTAACATAGTTTGAGAGCAAATTGAAAATAATCCTCAATATAAACTGTAAATGCAAAACTCTTATAAGGTGTTAGCAAGATGGTTAAAATTGTTGGTTAAAACCGTTTTTACTATAATATATAAAAATTTTATACTATAATAATAATATTATTATTATAATATATAAAAATTTTATATTATTTTAAACTAAAAAAATAATTTAGACTACTTTCATTTCATCGAATATGGATATATGACATTCCCTGCAGCTGAGGTAAAACACTAAATACGGAGTGTCATAATTTAACTGTTGGATTCTGTGAAGTGCCAAGTGTATTAATTTCTTTTTCTAAATAACTTTGCTGCGAAGTACCAAGTTGTTTAACGTGGGACAAAGTTCTGATTCTTCTGAAAACCCGAGGACAAGTGGCGCGTAACTAAGAGGAAAGGGCTGAAATGACATGCAGAACGGTCCAATAGTCATGCAAGCTGTGCGCACAGCACGTGGCATCACGTCCAAATGTATCAGCCTTTTACTGCGACTTCTATCCTCCCCAAACGCCGACGTTTTTATTTTGGCTCCCCATTTTCTTTGGAAGTCCATTCTAGGTGCAAAATCCAGCCTTTCCAAAACCCCCTTCGCAACAATGAACAAGGAAAAAAAAAATAATGATTTAAGTTAAAATTTTACGAGATGACATATTTAGAATGTTTAAGAACCAAATTAAAACATAAATTTAGAACTTTTAAAAACTTTAATTTATATTATATTTTTACTTTATATTATAGCATATGAGAACTTTTAAAAATATCCATTTCACAACAATAACCAAAGAAGCAAAAAAAGAAAAAGATTTAAGTTAAAATTATACAAGATCGCATATTTAGAGAGCATTGAGAATAAAGTTAAAATTTGAAGTTAGAATAAAAGCTTTATATTACATATTTTTACTTTATATTATAAACTTTAATTTATATTATATTTTTACTTTATATTATAGCATATGAGAACTTTTAAAAATATCCATTTCACAACAATAACCAAAGAAGCAAAAAAAGAAAAAGATTTAAGTTAAAATTATACAAGATCGCATATTTAGAGAGCATTGAGAATAAAGTTAAAATTTGAAGTTAGAATAAAAGCTTTATATTACATATTTTTACTTTATATTATAGCATGTGAGAGTTTATGCTGTAGCTGTTGAAACTTTAGAGCTGGAAGTTAGTTCCTAAAAATGAGAAAATAAAAAATAATAAAGTTTACATTTCATTATACGCTTAGCAAGTTTTTTTTTTAAATATAATTTAATAACTTGTCAATTTTATCTCTGTCATAAATTATTTAATGAGAATAAAATATTTTTTCTTTATTATGAACAGACTACATTAACTAAATTTTACAACATTAACTAATTTTTACATTTTGCTTCCGTAATTTGTCCATCTTTTTTTTTTGGGCATTAAAATTTTCATCATAGTCGTGAAGATGTCCTTCAGAAAAATTTATCTTCAACGTACGTATTCCATTATTGACATCATTTATCGTTACGATCCGTATATTATTAATGATTATAAATTTGATTATTATATGTCATTATTATGATAATTTGTGACAATAATAATACAACGAAATTCGTTTGACGATATTACACCTATGTTTGGTAATAGTATTATTATATTGATTTTGTTAATATGTTGTGTTTCAAAATTTTTGCTAATGTAGTGTATTTTAATCTTTTCGATCTACTTCTTTCTATTATTTGATTATAAACTACTACTATGATGAGTGATATATATGCAATTATGTGTATGTTTGTGCTTTTGCTGTTTTAAATATATGTTGAATAATTATTTTTTATTTCAATACGAGTAGTAATAAAAAAGTTATTTGTCCCATCAGCCCAAAAATCAAGGGAAATGTAAACGATAAATAAAGGTTTATGGTGGCTCTTAAACCCTACAAGCTTTTTTATTTACCTTACTTTTGACAACAATAGGAGTTTTTAAACTTATTTAACTAAGCAATTCAAAGCACCCGTTGGCACAGTTTTTGCCTGTGTCTTTAATCAGTTTAAAAAAAAAGTAAAAATTGTGGCGTGTTAATAAGTGTTTAGAACCATGTTTTTAAATAAGTCTAATTAGGTCAAAATGGTTTCAAAATTTTGTAATAAGCTATAAAATTATTATATTAAAAATTTTAATGTATTATTAGCACTCAGGTACAAATTTAAAAAGTCTATTTTAAAAGTGATTTATTGAGAAGTAACATTTTGTGTCTTTAACTAGAAGCACTTTTAAAGAGCCAAAACGCTTCAAGAAGCAGTTTTTTTAGACTCAAGAAGCCAAAAGTATCTTCTAATCTCCAATGCAATGCTAAATTTATATGCTAATGAAAATTTGGCTTTTAAGTATTAAAAAAAAAACTCTTTAGTGCAATGCTATTTTTGATACTAAATTGGTTATATGTTAAACTTGGCAATTTAACTTATAGTAAATTTGACACTTTATTCCTATTAGTTGATAGATTGAATTTTTTGCTTTAATTATTACAACACTCTCACTTTTTACTTTTTTTAATATTAAAAACTTACTTTTATAAGTTTCAAAGTTTAATAGTTATGACAAACGACAAATATGACATTTCAAATAGTATTATGCATTTGGAACAGAAAATAAAATAACACATTAAATATGCTAGTTTTACATTTTTTGGGGGCAAATATAAAATTAGTATTAACATTTGTATGGAAAATAGTGTAAGAAACCCTTCCAAACAGGCCCAAATACTTTTCTAAAATCAAAAAACAATTTTTCATGTATAATTAAAACACTACTTAAAAAACTTATTTATGTTTCTCCTTTTCTATTGCTCAAAAGTAAAACAACAAATAAAAGCACAAATAAATAATGTATTTAATGTGGTGCTTCACTTGAGTAAATATATCAAATTTTCCAGCCTCGTGACAACCCCGTTTGTGCGAGCTCCGCCCAGGAGCCACCGGTCCCATGACGCTAAACGCAGGCCCCACACACACCCCTTTCCCTCAAACACATTTAAAAAATAAAAATAAAAACTAGTCTTGAATATTCTCTAAATTGAAAGGAATAATCATATAAATATTCCAGGTGTTTTGCAAAAATTTTTAATTCACTACCGGTGCTTTCAAAAAAAGACAAAAACATCACTCTATTCTTAAAAAGGAGATAAATTTTGCCTACGTTTAACCTTATTACCTACAATTTATCAGTACATAATTTATTCGTGTTTGATCTCTCTAGGATTTTGGCAGGAAAGAGATATGGCAGCTTAGAGTTCTTTTTATTGTTGAATCAATTTTGAGTTGTCGGATATTTTGCTTCACTCTCCTGTTAGGCCACTGGGGACAAGGGATATAAATGAAAGAGACAAATTGTACAGGAAAAGTCACAAAGATGATGCAACAAATACCAAGTTGGAAAAAACTTGAAAATTTTCCAAAATACAAAAGCCGACAACAAAAGCAATTGGCAGAGAACCAAACACTTGATCTTCACAAGCTCCCGACAGCATAATGCTATAAGCTCAATGTCGAAGTAGGGATTTCTTAGGATAATATTATTAGAATTAGCTCATACAAGTGACAATGAGGGATCTATTAGGGTTTCGCCAGCATCTTGGAAACTTACCCTCTGGTGAAGCAGAAGAACATCTCTCAATAAGACTCTCACATGCATTATAGTTCTTGGCTTGCCACTTATTTCTACACAAACAGATTTCTAGAACTTTCTTTAAGTTTTAACTCCAATTTTCTGTTTTTGTTTATAGAATTTAGAAGCCTTGAAATGACATAACGTGTGTTATTATTTTCTTTTTATTCAGGATGTTGAGTTGACTATGTTCTTCGATTTGCTAACGAAGCAACTTAGATTAGCTGATATGCCCTTCGGATAGAGGAAGACATTGTGTGGTTGGAAGATGTTCCGCCACTGATTCGTTTGTTGTATTATTGAATTCTATTTTTATATAGAGAAATTGTAGTAAATAACAGATTTTGTTATTAAATTAGTAAATAATGTGAGTAATTTTGAAAATATAAAGAGAATAAAATATTTGGTATCAATAAGCTTTTTAAAAACATAAAAAGACCAAAGCACTCTCACAAGTTATAAATTTGTATATGGTTTCAAAATTTCAGTTATTTCTCTCTCTGATCTCTCTTCTCTCTCTCCCCTTTATTTCTCTTGATCTCTGCTCTCCTCAGACGATGACGCAGATCCAACACCGTTCGTCGCAGGACTAGGAGATCGACTGACGAAGTCGACCAGCGACAGAGATTGCGATCAAAAGTCGCAATCCTAGAAATCAAGGGATACTGTCGTTGCCATATCGCACCGTTGAACTTGCTTGTTGGTGACGGCGGGCGGCGGTGATCGGCAGCTGGACGGTAGAGTTTTTTTTTTTTTTTTTTGCCTTTATGTGTATGATTGGATTTTTGTAGTGTAATATTTAATTTTTCTTTTGTAAAAATGTTGCAGTGAATTATGCAATATTTCTAGCCCCCGCAGCCGTCGTTGATTTTTGTATTTATAGAGAAAAACTATATTTCTATTGTAAATTTAGTATTTCCAACCGCCAGCGACATCGACGATACCGGTGATATTCGATGATGTCGTTGGTAATTTTTTTATTTACATGAAAATCAGGTATTTTCATATAAATATAGTATTTCTCCGCTGCCAATGTCCTACATCATTGCTGGTAAATTTTATATTTACATAAAAATATAGTACTTTACATATTAATACAATATTTCTCGACCGTTGGTGCCAATGATGTCGGACAACGTTTCCTGTAATCCAGCAAGATTGCCAATAAACTTTTGTATTTATATAAAAATACAATATTTACATGTTAATACAATATTTTCTAGCCGCAGGCAACGTTGCCGGAGCTAGTGATGTAACGCCCCTATGTGGGGGTTAACAGTTTTTAATGAGATAAAATAAAAATAAATAATAAAAGTAAAACCTTAAAAATAAAATTTACCCGGGACTTAAATGAAAACTCTCAACTCAAAAATAAAAATATAAACGATAAATAAACCACAGTTTTAATGTAGCACCTTAAATTTAATAATATAAACTGTTGTCATCATCATTTTAACCCTCAACACATTATAATACAGTCACAGAAAGTAACAATTGATGCTTACATTATCATGAAGAACATTCTCAACGATTGAAACAGTCCCAATGTAATATAGTTACATCACTTCCTCAACTATATTTCTCGTAGCCACCTCACATTTAGTGAGTCCTGAAAAGATATAAACATAAGGGTATGAGCAACACTATGCTCAGTAGAGAAAACCATTACTCACCTTTATCATTACCACATTAAAATCTGCATGGTTAGTAAGTTACATCATATTCCAGATTATGAGGTTTATTATGATCACATCTTATGGATACCGTAGTTAATCATTACCAAGTGTCATAATTACACATTTATACAAATATTAACAATCATCATTGTTCCTAGGTATCCATGTTAAATTGAGTATCACTCAACTCATCGAAACCCAAATGGGCGCACTTGATCACCCTATAAACATTCCAAGGGTGTTCCGGTGAGGGGACATCAAGCCCCGAGTCCTCACCAAATCGATTCCTGTACAGTGTGTTCTGGGACTTTCAACCCAAGGAAGCGTCATCGCCTTCCCCCTATTTTACCTTTTAGGGTATTCATGCCCAAGGACGTAACCGTCGCCCTCTTCATGTCTCACAATTTCTCTATATTGAATCATTATCAATAGAGTTAGTTTTCCTAACCATGCTTCTCAATTTATAACATGTGTCAATTCATTATGTTCCTCGCCGTACAATACAAGACGAGTCCATGTCATAGTTTCAAATGTGATACTCATATAAAATCAGTTCAACATAGATATATATATATTGCGACAAAACAATCAATTTTAATTCTATAAAAACCTCACAAAAGATGAGTAATAGAATCCCTACCTTTTAAGCTTATCAACAGTCTCTTAATCCTGGAATCAATTAACGTTAGCTCCATACTCCCTTGATCCTAAGGCGTGCATAAGGACAATTAAAACTAAAGCACAACATACAACTACATTCATAAAATTTATTTTAATTTAATCTTAGAATTTCAAGAAATAACCACTGCCCATAGAGGTATTATAAAGTTTAACAATATAAATTTTCTGTCTAGGGCATATACACTTAGACTTCATACATATGCTCCAAAATAGCAACAAACATATACTTAGGTTTAAGAACGCAAATTTGAATAATCCTTTAGTATAAAAGAAAATTTATAAATGAAAAACTAAATTTGTTCATAAGATTCTAACCTCGGATTATGGTTAGTTGGAAGCTTGAAATGGCTTCAAAACAGGTTCCTTTACTTCGGTATGACTGAAATTCTTGCTCAAATGGAGGTGATGGTGGCTGATTTTTATGGCTGCCTTGAAGAAGTTCTCTAAGTATTTTGCTTCAGCAAAGAAATGAGAAGAAGAGTGTGGGAACCGTGGAAGAGAAAGGAAGAAAAGATGAAATCTTTGAAGAGAAGTGATAGAAACAATTATAGAGGAGACATGTTGAAGCATGTCACGGAGGAAATAAAGAAAATGAGGGTCAAGAGTAGTTGGAAAAGATATCCTTATGTCTCATCTAAAGACTTTAACACACATAATGCCAATATGACATTTTTGAGATTTATTAGAAGTTCTAAGGCTTTTTAGTAATCATACTAAATAAATATAAGAGAATTTTAGAAAACTTAAAAATAGATAAAAAATAAATATTATAAAATAAATTTAAATGAAGCAATTTTTTTTTTTATACATTAAAAATTAATTTAATTACCTCAATACCCGTTAGGAGAATAACGGGTGTCACAAGTGATGTCCGACAACTTTCTAGTAAATTTTTGTACTTACATAGAAATAAAGTATTTATATGTTAATACAGTATTTCTCGAGGCCGATGAGCATACTGATAAATTTTATTTATTTATATGTTAATACGATATTTCTCAACTAATGTATGGCGACGTTGCCAAGACCTCACCAATAAAGTTTTTTTTTATTATTTGGTAATGTGGTATTAACATGTAAATACTATATCACCGCCAATGTCGGCAAAGGAGGAGGGTGAGAGGTGGAGAGAAGAAAAAGATAAGGCTATTTTGGAGTTTTTGTCTCACTTCTTCATAAGATAGATCTCAATTTCTCATAATATGCTATTTACTACACATTTTAAAATCATATAATATTATTTATTAATTATTAACATAAATCTATTATTTTGCTTATTCTCTCTTTATATAATAGATACATTAGGTGTAACGACCCACATCTTTACTTAGTATGATATTGTTTGTTTTGTGCCTAAGCTCATACAGTTTTGTTTTTAGATTTCTCCCCAAAATGCCTCATGCCATTAAGAGATCGTGTCTTTACTTATAAACTATCACTTATACCTTCCTCAGGCAATGTGAGACTTCACAACTTACCTTGTCTTGGCCCTCTGCCTTAAGGGATTCATGACTGTCACATTAACTCTCTAAATAATTAATGAAAATATATGCCTGTTGAATAATTTAACCAAGAGCATCTCAAATACAGTGTTAAATTAGTGTGCTATATTGTCGATGTTAAAACTTGAGAAAAAAATAATTAATGAAAATATATGCCTGTTGAATAATTTAACCAAGAGCATCTCAAATACAGTGTTAAATTAGTGTACTAAATTGTGACATTTGATTATATTGGTTGACTTTTTCATATCATAACAATATTAAATTTTAAAATTTATTTAAAATTAAAAGGTGCTTTCACAAGCTTTAAATTTTTCAATATATTGTTTTAAACTTAATGATTATAACAAAAAATAGATTATAAAATCTGAAATAACAATATACATTGGAACAAAAATCAAAATAGATATGTGATTTTATTTTTTTATGCTAAATGTAGCATTGACATTAGCATCTACATTAAAAAATGGTCTTATAGAATATGTAGTTATGGGTTCAAATAAATTATTGCTTTGTATTAAATCTTTTCTTATAAAAAACTCATTGGGAACCCATGATGGACGATCATACAAGACACAAGATTGCATATATGAGACATTTGCATCGGCATATCAACACTTTCTCATTGATTAATTAGGCAGTAATCGATGAATTTTCATCCTCATTTAATATCATGAGTAGATCTGATTCATATGTCTACAGAAAGATAGCCCGCGCAGCCTCCACTTGGAATTGGTACAGCAATATATAACTAAATATATAAATATATACATATAAATATTTGTAAAAAAGATCTACTTTACGATATAATTCCTCTCCAGTCAGTGAAGTAATTTGATTACTTATGATCCGCCGAGATTATTTGGACAGCTAGCATTCTGAGAAAAAGAAAAAGAAATTAGTGAAGAAGCAAGTTTGTACCATCGCTATTAGTTATAGCATCTTCGATTTTTCCCATCTGTTGGAGGATGGAGCCGAATCAACCCAGCAAAAAGAGAAAAAAGAGAGAAAAAAAAAGAGGGGGGCAGCGCCCCGGCACTGCAGCATCAGAATTGGCGCCGGCGCCAATTCTTGACCAAACCAGCACCGCGGCGCTGGGTTAGAGTGCCATGGCACCAAGAAGCTGCCCTTTGCGATTTTTTACTGGGTTAGAGCACCATGGCACCAAGAAGTTGCCCTTTGCGATTTTTTGCTGCTGTCAATATTTTTTGAAGGCCCAAAACGTGTTGTTGCTAGGGTTTTCTCAATAGAAGTGTTTTTCTCTTCTTTGGGCTACTTAAATAGACATAAGATGGCTAGGGTTGAGTGTGAGTGGCATCATTTTGAGTGAGGCCTATTTTGTGAGAGAGCTCTATTGTTGAGAGAAAAAGAAAATTCCCACAGAAAGTGCCAGGTAGAAGAGAGATTTGGCAAACACAAATTGAGAGTGTGTGATAGTAAAATCTACAGCAACAGAAATAGTAAGTAGTTTCAATTTTGGACGAACCTGTATAAAAATTTGATGTCTTTTTTTTCTTCCTTTCTTCTTTCCTTTTCTGCAATTATTCATTCTTGGTGGTCCTTAGAATTAGAAGGTGCCTAATTCCCCAACAAATGGTATCAGAGAGAAGGTTTGGGTCAAGAACGATGACGGGAGAATAAGGGTCGGCTGTCGGTATCACCAAATTTGATGGTTCAGATTTTTCTATTGAAGGATGCAAGTTGAAGACTACCTTTATAGCAAGAAACTGCACTTGCTTTTAGGAGATAAGCCTGAAGGCATGAAGGATGAGGAGTGAAATCTCCTTGATAGACAGGTGTTGGGTGTGATCCGTTTGACTTTGTCAAAGAACATGGCCTATAATGTAGCGAAGGAGAATACTCTAGCATGGATGATGAAGGCTTTGTCAGACATTATGAGAAGCCTTCGGTCAATAACAAGGTACACCTTATGAAAAAGCTCTTCAATTTAAAAATGCCTAAAGGTGTCTTGGTGGTAGGGCATTTGAATGACTTTAATACCGTTCTGAATCAATTGGTCTCAGTGGAGATTAAATTTGATGATGAGATCAATGCCCTAATTCTTTTGGCCTCGCTACCAAATAGTTAGGAACCCATGAGGGTGGCCATTACTAATTCGATTGGGAATGCAAAATTGAAGTTTGTTGATGTCAAAAACTCTATTCTGGCGGAAGAAGTTCGTAGGAAGGATTCTGGTAAAGCCTCAACGTCGAACTCGGCCCTTAATGTTGAGAATAGGGGTAAGACACTTGAGAGGCATTCCAACAGAGATAATGACAAATGAGGCAAGTTGAGGAATAGGAGAAGTAAGTCAAGGAACGATAGGAATGTGGAGTGTTGAAATTGTGAAAAGACCGGTCACCTGAAAAAGAATTACAGGGCTTCAAAGAAGAACGAAGACAAGAACAATGATGCTGCAAACGCCGCCACTGAAGAGGCATAAGATGCCTTACTCTTGTCTGTTGACAATTCTTTTGATTCATGGATAATAGATTCAGGAGCATCATTCCACACTACTTCACATCGTCATGTCCTGGAGAATTATGTTGTTGAAAATCATGGTAAGGTTTACCTTGTTGACGTTGAACCTTTGGACATTATTGGCATTGGAGATGTCAGTTTGAAATGCCTAATGGGTCTGTGTGGAAGATTCAGAAGGTGAGACATGTACCCAAACTGATACGCAACTTGATTTTGATGGGGCAACTAGATGATGAAGGATATAATGTGACCTTCAATTGTGGAGGTTGGAAAGTCACAAAAGGAGCAATGGTCATTGCTTAGGAACATAAAGCTTGAACTCTCTACATTAACTCTAGCTGCAAAGATACCAATAGCAATTGTTGACTCTGCTGCTGATACTGAGTTATGGCACCACAGACTCAGTCACATGAGTGAGAAGGGAATAAAGGTGCTTCATTGTAAAGAAAACTGTCGGGATTAAAAACTGTTGATCATAGGTTGTGTAAAGCCTGCATCTTTGGCAAGCAGAAAAGAGTTAATTTCTCAAAGATAGGTAGAGAGCCTAAGTCTAAGAGGTTAGAGCTAGTTCACACTGATATGTGGGGACCTTCGACGGTGACTTCCCTTGGTAGCGTTAATTACTATACGACATTTATTGATGACTCAAGCCAGAAGATATGGGTTTACTTTCTGAAAAAAAATCTAATGTCTTTGATGCTTTCAAGAGATGGAGAGCTATAGTAAAGAACGAGACAGATTTGAAGGTGAAGTGCTTGCATTCTGATAATGGAGGAGAATACATAGATGATATTTCAAGTGGTACTATGCTGAGAATAGAATAAAGATGAAGAAAACTATTCAAGGGAAACCACAACAGAATGGTGTAGCTGAGAGGATGAATAGGACTCTAAACGAGCGTGCCAGAAGCATGAGATTGCATGCAAGGCTGCCAAAGTCATTTTGGGTTGAGCAACTAACACAACAACTTATTTGATCAACGAAAGTCCATCCACACCATTAAAGTTTAAGCTACCGAAAGAAGTATGGAGCGGTAACAAGGTTGACCTCTCCTACTTGAAAGTATTTGGTTGTGTTTCCTATGTTCAAATTGATCCTACTACTAGAAGTAAACTTGATGCAAAGTATAAGAAATGGTTTATGGTTAGCTATGGTAAACTTGAGTTTGGTTATCATCTTTGGGATAACCAAAATTGAAAGATTATCAAGAGCAAGGATGTGATCTTCAAATGAAGGTGTTCTGTATGGGAATAGAAATAGCACTAATTCCAAAAGTTTAGGTTCTAAAGGTAAGAAGCCTGAGGTGATTCCATTGAAGGATCTTCCTGAAGTGGAAGTGCAAAACTCAGAAGATGAAGACCAAGAAAATATAGCTCCAGAAGGAAACCAGAGTATTCTTGCAACTCCGGTCAAAAGATCTAACAAGACCATCAGATTGCCACAGAGATACTCCCCTTCCCTGCATTATATTTTATTGACCAACAGAGGTAAACTAGAGAGTTATGATAAAGATGTGTAGGCTAAAGATTCGGTCAAGTAGAGATTAGCCATGAAGGATGAGATGGATTCCTTAATGTCCAATCAGACATGGCAATTAACAAAGTTAGCACAAGGCAAAAAGGCCTTACATAACAAATGGGTATACCAGATAAAAGATGAAAACAATATAAGGCAAGGCTAGTTGTAGAAGGCTTCTAATAGAAAAAAGGCATTGACTTTAATGAGAGATTTTCTCCAGTGGTGAAGCTAACCACGATCAGAATGGTACTTGCGCTAGTGAAAAATGAAGACTTGTTCTTGGAACAATTGGATGCTAAGATAGCTTTTCTCCATAGTGATTTAGAGGAGGAGATCTACATGAATCAGCCACAAGGTTTCAAAGTATCGAGCAAGGAGAACTTAGTGTGCAAACTTCAGAAGAGCTTGTATGGCCTCAAACAAACTCCCAGGTAGTCGTACAAGAAGTTTGACAGTTTTATATATAGCAATGGTTTCTTAAGATGTTAGGGAGATCACTGTTGTTATGTGAAGAATTTTGGACTCCTACATTATATTGTTGCTATATGTTGATGACATTCTGATAGTAGGAGGATGCAAACAAGAGATTGACAAGCTGAAGAAAGAGCTGTCTAAGAAGTTTGTAATGAAGGATCTTAGCGCTGCAAAACAAATCCTTGGAATGAGAATAATAAGGAACAGTAGTAGTCTGAAACTGTCACAGGAAGCATATGTTGAAAAGGTGCTGAATAGATTCAACATGAGTAATGCAAACCCTGTAAGTACTCATTTGGCTAGTCACTTCAAGTTATCAAATGAGCAATCATCGACCATGGAGCAAGAACGAGAGTACATGGCCAAGGTGCCTCATGTTTCCGCAATAGGCAGTTTATGTATGCCATGGTGTGTACCAGACTGGACATTGTACATACAGTAGGAGTTGTAAGTAGATACATTAGCAATCTAGGCAAGTAGCATTGGGAGGCAGTGAAGTAGATTCTTAGATATCTGAGAGATACTGCAAGTTTAGCTCTGTGTTTCAAGAAGTCAGACTTGGAATTACAAGGATATGTAGATGCTGATATGGCTGGAGACATTAATGGCATAAAAAGTACCACCGGTTATGTTTATATTATGGGTAGCATAATAGTTAGTTGGGTCTCGCAGCTGTAAAAGATAGTTGCACTCTCTACAACTGAAGCAGAATATGTGGCGATGACTAAAGCAAGCAAGGAGATGATTTGGTTGTAGTTGTTCTTAGAAGAACTAGGTCATAAGCAAGAAATGAGTATGCTACACAATGACAGTCAGAGCGCCATTCACTTGGCAAAAAATCCCACATTTCATGCTAGGACGAAGCATATATAGTTGCAGTATCACTTAATTAGGTCGGCTTTGGAGGATGGAGTGTTAAAGGTTGAGAAGATTTTTGGGAGTCAGAATCTAGCAGATGCTTACCAAGACTGTTTCGATCGAGAAACTGAAGTTGTGCGCAACTTCAGTTGGACTTCTCCGTTAGGCGTGAGAAGTTGTTGCCATTGTAGTTGGAGACATGGTGATTGATTAGTCTCGAAGTGAGAGATTGTTGAAGGATGGAGCTAAATCAACCCAACAAAAGAGAAAGAAAAGAAAAAAAAAAAAAGGGAGGGGGTAGGGCCCCGGCGCCGCAGCACCAGAATTGGGTGCCGCGGCACCAATTCATGACCAAACCAATGTCGAGGTGCTGGGTTACAGCGCCGCGGCTCCAAGAAGCTGCCCTTTGTGATTTTTTGCTGCTATCAGTATTTTTTGAAGGCCCAAAACGTGTTGTTGCTAGGGTTTTCTCAATAAAAGTGTTTTTCTCTTCTTTAGGCTATTTAAATAGACATAAGGTGGCTAGAGTTGAGTGTGAATTGCATTGTTTTGAGTGAGGCATATTTTGTGAGAGACCTCTATTGTTGAGAGAAAAAGAAAATTCTCACAGAGGGTGTTAGGTAGAAGAAAGATTTAGGAAACACAAATTGAGAATGTGTGATAAATTTCTCTTGTAATCTGTAATCTTTTTCATCATAGTGAAATCTACAGCGGCATAAATAGGACATAGTCTCAAATTTAGACAAACTTATATAAAAATTTGGTGTCTCTCTTTTCTTCTTTTCTTTTTTCTTTTTCTGTAATTATTCGTTCTTGGTGGTCCTTAAAATTAAAAAGTGCCTAATTTCCCAACACCATCTCCTAATTAGGCTCTTAAATGTACCAATAATGTTCCATTACTCTCAATTGTCCTAGCATCATATATATTGTGTATTATTAACAACGACATGATTAATTAATACTATATTACAATTGCCGTTATGTATAGCTCCATCATTCGTAGATATGATTAGTAAGGATGCTGAGTATATTCATCAATTCACGAAATCCATCTAATCCTATTCAATCAGAACATTTTAGATTAGGTTAAGAAGAGTCTTGGATTTGTAACAAATTGAGGAAATCTTAATTTAAAAGTTTTGGGTTAAAGTACATATTAAATAATTCTCATTCCATTAAATCTCTCAACCCGAAGCTTTTTAATGTTCTCAATCCATTAAATCTCTCAACCCGAAGCTTCATATATATGTGTGTGCATATATGTAGGTACAACTCTTCCAGCAGATCTCCATCAGCAATTGTGATTATCTTGAGACATATATTTGATTCAGGTAATTGCAAGATTAATAATTACTAGTTATATCAACGTTTGCTTTCCCTACTTTAGTAACTTATTCATTGTTGCATTGATAAAACAATGATATACGTGGCTCTTCGATGGGGAAGGATCACACTATTTGTCTGAGTGTGTGATGTATTGTAGGTGCATCTTAATGTCTTCTTCCTATTAAAAAAATGAGTGGGTTATAATAAATTTAATTTTACTAACCTATTTTATGTTATGGTATGTTTATTATAATACTTGATGTTCAAAAAATTGTTATTCAATATTTTTATTTTTAGAGGTCCTAGTTAATCTATGAATTTATGAAATTCATTCCGTGAATTTCAAACTACAACAAAATAGGATTTTTTCAATATGAAAATTTTGGATGGGATTGTCGATGGGGCATTAGATTAGATAGTTGATTAACCCCAAATCCATGAAATCTAATACGTGAACACCCTTAATAATTAGCAACTGTAGACTCTTGACATTATTTTATCGTAGATTTTTGCATCCACCGGTACGACGTTTTCAACTTTCTCATTTAGTCTTTAGTGGATATTCATATAGTGTTGGTTAAATAATCAATCATGTATATACCTAATAACACCATCACTATTTCTATATAATAATAATAATAATAATAATAATAATAATAATAATAATAATACTCTCATATACCAGACGACAATATTAATATTGCTACACTAATATTAAAGCTTTTAATTAAACATTTATATACGGTCCAAGTTCGTTGGTGCGCAAATATTGAATGCTTTTGCAACGCTATTCACATTTGACTAAAACAAGGGGCATGCACAACTTGCTTTGGCTTAAGGCAAGATGCTCAAATTCCCTCATGCGGCTCTCTCTCTCTCTACACACGCGTACTTGTACATCTAAACGTGAACTAGAATGTTTGAGAAGTGTGATTAGAACCAATTTTATGTTTATCAATTGTGTAAATAAGCTCTCTCATATATTATAGTAAAAAGTAAAAAATTGTTACCGTGTAAAACTCTTACATGTTACAATATTTTGAACCACAAAATTAGTTCTAACTATACTTACTAAACATATACATGCTTAACTGGGTTTTTGAAATGAATACTTAAAAGTAAACGTTTAAATAGATAATGCTAGGGATATCAACTCTAATCCCAACTTTTGAGTACCAACTCATGTAATGGTGAATTTTTATTTTTTATTGGTAGATGTAATCTTTTAAATTTAATTGATGTGACAGTTATCTAAACACCAACTAATACAAAAACGACAACTCACATACCTTATAGGTTGGTACTCAAATTAAACTTAAGATTAGAGTTAGTA